>CM021109.1:110446632-111089148 GCA_007115665.2 Sequoiadendron giganteum
TAAAACCATTGTTAGAATCTTGAAAAAGACTGCCAATGACGTTGGCCGTGATTGGCACCTACAGCTAAATCCTACCTTATGGGCTTACCACACAAGCATCCATACTCTCATTGGCACCACTCCATACTCCCTAGTATTCAGATCTAAAGCTATCTTACCTATTGAGGTTGAAATTCCTTCCCTGAGGGTGTCCTTGAAAGGTCACACTGATGATGAAGAATACCGTGTATCTAGATTACAAGAGTTAGAATTGCTGGATGAACGAAGACAGAAAGCACTAGACCATTTGCAAGCATATCATAATCATCTTCATCGTAGCTATAATAGGAAATTTCTAGATAGACACTTTGACATTGGTGACTTGGTTTTAATGGAGAATCCCAAGAATCAAGTTGAACGAGAAAAGGCAGGTAAGTTTGAACCTAACTGGTTAGGGCCTTATATTGTCACAAAAGCTTTTGGATCAGGAGCGTACC
Source organism: Sequoiadendron giganteum (assembly GCA_007115665.2). Lineage (NCBI taxonomy): Eukaryota > Viridiplantae > Streptophyta > Pinopsida > Cupressales > Cupressaceae > Sequoiadendron > Sequoiadendron giganteum. The sequence goes on from CM021109.1 coordinate 110,447,109, forward strand.
AACTCTCTACCCCTAAAGGAGAGCCACTTTTGTCACCAATTAACAACCTTCATCTGAAGAGGTTCTATGTGTAGCTTCTGAGAGTCTTGGTCTTAATCGAGAAAATACAAAAAAATGGAAAAATAAAAAAATGGTTACCTTGATGAAAATTTGGCAAACATGCGTCTTTGTAACACCAAAAAAATTTGAAAAATCAAAATAGTAAAGAGAAATAATCCGTCCAATAGTGAAAACCACTTTGGTGGCACTATAGATAAGTACGATGGTGAAAACCTAGAAAACAGGCACCATGTGTAGTCAAAATCACTCTTTCATCTACCATCATTCCAATCAGGCTTTTCACTTTCCCTCATAATATATGGTTGTCCTATCCATTGCTTGGAATGATTGACATCAAATTCTATTATGTCACATTCCCCACTCCATCTCGCAAGTCTTATTCCCGACTAGGGGAAAATCCTTGTTCTGTGCCATGGGGACCTTGTACATAGCATTACACCATCGGAAAATGTCCTATAAAAAAATAAAAAATAGTAGAAAAAATTCAAAAAGACAAAAAAATCAAAACATGTTAGAAAATCCCAAAAACAAATTCAAGTCAGTCATGTTAAGTTAGTCGTGGACATAGTCGAACTATGTTGCCTCTGCGACTGGACATAGGCAAGGCCATCAATCGATGTGCCCCTGAGGCATTAGGTTTGTCTATCTATTTTTGTCATGTATCACACACATTAAAAATCATGACTCTTTGTACATTCAAAGTCATTGGTCATGTCGAACTACGAGGTCTTTGTGTGTACAACATAGGCAAGGCTAATCAATCGATGAGCCCCCGAGACTGCACTAGGTCAGTCCAATAGGGTTTATCACATTCACTATCACACATATTGCATATCATCAACTTAAGTACATATTTTCAGTTAGTTATGTTAGTTAAAGTTGGGTCGAACTACGAGGTTTCTACATGTACAACATAGGCAAGGCTAATCAATCAATGAGCCCCCGAGGTCGCATTAGGTTAGTCCTTTAGGGTATATCATCTCAAGTCATACACTGTCAATACACACACACACACACTCAAATCAATCAAGGAATCAAAACAAGTCATGCATCAACAAGACAAACATCTCAAAGTCATCAAATCAAAATCAAACACATTGTCAAATTGATCAACTTATGTCTTAGCAAGATATGTCTTTCTTGTCAACATACATCATCAAATTTTCATAGCCTCATGTAGCTTGTTGCATCAATGTTATTAGGCTCCAATGTCTTATACGACACGTGTCTTTCTGAAACCAAGCTTTGTCATGCCTTACACAGATAGTCACCAAGTTGAAATCGGACTCAACGTGTTGTGAGGTATGTGTCATCCCTCACATTACACTATGTCAAACATCAAACATCAAACAATCAAACAATCCCACAAGATCAAGTTTTGGCGAATAATTTTATTTGGCTTTATGACTTTATATCTTATTTTGTCTTATCTTTCTATCGATTTGTGAATAAGTTCGGTTACTAGCTTTCTCAAGGATGTCCCTTGAAGGATTTAGAGAAGCAAGGATGGCTCAGGACTCTTTTTTTTGGCTATTGTCTGTCAATTGTCTTTTTAATTTTGGATTTTGAAGTCATGCTACTAGTTTCCTCAAGGATTTCCTATTAAGGATTTAGAGGAGCAATGACGTTTCATGACCCGTCTTTTATTTGTTTGTTGTCTGTGGTTTGTCAAGATAAAATGACTGGGGAAATCTTGTCCTTAGTATGAGTTAAGACACTCCTTGTCTATGACTATCTATTTTTCATAGATGAATGAATTTGTACATTATGGTCTATCTCATATCATGGTGTGTACTATCCATTTGTGTCAGTCCCGCCCAATGATGATAAAAATTCAAGCTTAGCATATATGGAAAAATATCAAAGATCATATGTTTTTCAATCACCCACCTTCATTGTTTCTTACTAACATTCTGAAATCATCCATGCTAACATTTCTCTTTTCTGACATAATGATAAATCCCCGTGACACAACAAAAAAATAGATAATCTGCATATGCATACATTTTATAAGCATTATGTAAACAGTTTAGTACATCATATAGATGGAACATTAACATCTTCATTGCATAATAGGCATTCCATCATCATAAGATACATAATGAAAACATTGCATGTACATATCACCATTACATATAAAATAAAATCATATAGAATGTTGCATTCCATTATCATAATTAAATAGAATTATCATAACATCATAAACTGCATAAACACATCACATGTAGAAACAATCATCCATAACATATGTACATACATCATCTAGGAAACATAATCATATAGAAGCAATGCATCATCATAAAATAGAACTTCATATCATATAGAAGCCGCCAAAAATCATATATATATCACTCAAAATAACGTATCACAGTACAATGTCAGAATGTATCCATAAATAAAAATGAGCTCGCAGGCTCTCTGATCAAAATACAGTGTCAACATGTCCCACTACCACTATTATCACATGGTGAAGGTGGAGGAAACTGCCTCATAGGTACTCTTTGTGAGGTGGAAGGCCTGTCATATGGACTTGTCCTCAGTGGTCCTACCACACCCTTTGTACTCTGTGTCCTAGTCTGACTCCTGGTTTGTGATCTGTTACTACGAACCTCTGAAAAGCTAGGAGCTCGTCTCTCTGTTGGCACCACTGACTCATACATATCTCTATAATATGTCACCCTCTCTACTGATCCGACTAGCTCACAAACCATACCATCAAATGAAGTGCCATTGCAAAGGCATCTGACCTCTACGAACTACTACTCTATCTCCTATCTCTAGGCTACTGCCTGGTCCCTCTCCATAAGAGCAATATCTCTCTCCATAAAAGCACTATCTCTCTCTATCCGCAAGGCATCTAGCTCTGTTGTAACCACTCTCAAGCTCTCCTCCAATGCCTCCCTATCACTATCCCTAAGATCCTCCTCATCTCATTGCCCCTCTACAATCTAATCCTAAAGAGCTCTCTCCTGCTCCTCCATAGGTATCTCCTCCTCAACATCATCCTCCCCATAATCTGCCAGAATACTAAGAGGATCAATATCCACATCAGCCTCCTCCTCCTCTACTAGGTCCTCTCTTCCAACCTCTACCTCTGCATGTTCCTCTACTACTACCTCCTCGACAACATGCTCATCTCCAACCTGTGCCTCTGCTCCACCTCTGAGGTCCAACATTGGTACATCCTCCACCTCCACCTCCACCTCTCAGATAGGTGATAATCCACCTACCCGATCACCTCTCCATCCTCGTCATCCTCATCTACCACCACCACCTCTGCCATCATCACCACCAGCCCTACCACCACCTCTACCACCACCTCTACCTCTACACCGCCCTCTCAGCCCTGTACCTCATCTCTCTATTGTTGCCGGCTAATCTGGATCTGTATATGGAATAGGATGATGCTCTACCCACCATGTGTCATATGCAGTTGTAGTCCCTGAATCTGCTGCTCTGCCTTTCTATCCCCACTATAAAGGTTGTAACGCCTAAATCTCTACCTCTACAGTAGCCACTGGTATCATAGGCCCCCAGTGTGGAACCTCTCTGGAAGATCGAGCAAACTTTGCTCTACCTCTAGGCTCATCCTAAACCTCCCCAAACTATCTCAATACACAGTCTGGTAGGTGTCTCTCAATGATATGTACACTTGAAACAATCCTACCAATCAAATGCTATGTCTGCCTATAGTAGGTCAAATGTCTGTCCTCATCGGACTATCTCTCATAATCCATGTATGGCCTCCATGTGAATTGAACCAGTGTGTCCAGTGCATGTCTCCAATAACCTGTGTCTTTGACATGACTCTGAGTAATGTTTCCCATATACTGGATACGGAAATCTAGCCTCTCGCTCTACAGTAATAGGAGGACAAAATACGACAATATGCTCCCATGCCCAAACCATGAGAAGAGTGGTACTGTAGCTCATAGACTGTGTGTCTCGGTACACTATATCATGTAAATGAAAATACAACATGCCTAATAGACAGGGAGCCCAGGCATACACAACCTCTCTGTCTAACATCCCGATAAGCATCTCTCCCCACCCGGCAAAAAATTCATGACGCCACCGGTCAGGAAGAACTATCCCTCCACCAAATGTATATAGGGTGCAATCTATCCTATCGTACCTATCTGCTAGAACCTGCCATCTGATCTCATAGTGCTCTATCCCTAATATCCTAATGTCATCAACAACATAAAATCTAGTTAGCTCGTTGTACCCACAATGTGTGTTGTACATAAACCTCCTTCCTCTAATAGGTAGATGAAGGATCCTATATACATCCTTTAAATTCACTGTCACCTCACCAATCGACAAATGAAATGATGAAGTCTTAGAATGCCATTGCTCACACAAAGAAGTCAACATACCTCTATTTTCCCTAATCGTGGGCATAGTCAGTACATGCTGTAGTCCTAGTCTCCATAGTAATTGTGTCTCTACACTAACCAACAGAGCTCTCAGCTTGAAAGTATCAAGATGTGTCTCCCAGGTATAAATGGGATCTAAAATAACCTGCAAATGCATTTCCATCATGACGTCAAATGTCAAATTTTTTTCAAAAATTTAATCAGAAAATTTTACCAGCCAAATGCGGCTCACTATAGCACATGCGGTGCATTTCTACAAATGCAATGCAAGCCAAATCATTTGCATCTCACATTTCATATGCATTGCACAAATCAATTCATTTTAACAGATCAAAAAATGCATCATTCAATTCATATGCGTTGCAAATTAATTCTACCTACCTATATGCATATGTGTTTCATTATATCACTTGCATTTCACTATACTACATGCACCTAACTAAAACACACATGCGATGCATAAATTCAAATGTGGTGCATTTATTCTCAAATACGACTAATGCCTAAATGACCTAAATTAGCCTATACGTCTTTTTGCATATGCGTCGTTCTGCAAGAAGATGCATTGCGCATGAATGCATATGCATTGAACGTGAAAGACCGCATGCGAAAAATAATTTTTAAGTGCCTAAAACTACTTGCAAAATGAAATTTCAAGAGCTCATTTTAGGGTACATACCGGGGGTCCTATGTCGGCTGGCCGTTTGGATGTTCGGATCCAATATTCGCGATGCAAAATGTAGGGAATTGGAGACATCTTCTTCCAATACTCAGAGCAAAATTCTCAATTCTTCAACTCTTCCAGGTGCAAATGAATTGGTTTTCACCCTAATTTCTATTTATACCTAGGGTTTGGGTGGCATTTCTTCTAACCTTGTCTATTGGCCACTTAACCTTCCAACTTCTATTGACCCGTACACTCCGTAACACTTCCAAATTCAATTCTATCAACTCCCTAGCATTTTTGACCACCAAATTGACTTATCAGGAATATTTCCTGATTTTTTTGAAATTTTTCAAAAAATTGTCAATTTTCTCGAGGGGGCATACCCTAACCTATTTCATATTGGGGCATCATCGGGGCATGTTTTCTTTTACACAATGCCGAAATGACATTGTATCAAAGAGGGGAAAATTGTAGACATCGAAAATTGTCTAGGCTTGCGAGCACCACTTTCGACATAATTTTCTATTATCCATGGTCATGATTAAATAATGTTTATTATTTAATTACCTTTCTAAACACATATTTCCTTTATTAATGAAATAACCTTTTAATTATTTAATTAATTCATTATGGCCCTTTATTCAACTTGATTAATTAAATAAATCATATTTATTTAATTATGTCACTAACTAATTAATTCTCCTTCTTAAATTAAATACTTTATTATTTAATTACCCCTTTGTCATATTTCAACTATAATTAAATATTTATTATTTAATTATTCAATTAATCCTTTTCAACAGTCAATTAAATAAATTACATTATTTATTTAATTAATTCATTTCAATTTCAAATGTTGAATTAAATTAACATTTAATTCATAATTAATTGTTTCTATCACATTCTTCTATCATTCAGTTGACTAATTATTCACTCACCTTCTGACTTGAGATCTATTTTAAATCTGTCAATTATCTCTGGATTTGATATCTAATCATCTTTGCGAGGAGACTCTCTATCACAACTAGTCAGTTAACTAGTTCTAACTCATATGCATGAATGTGTTTATTAATTAAATATCTTTAATTAATTAATTAATTCATGTATGCATTTGAATGGATTATTCTTCGAGTTCTAACTTTGTCTTTTTCATTCAAAGTCTATTTCTTCTATTTTCGAAGATTCTCAACTGAAGATTAAATTGATTATTTAATCTTGAACTCATGTTCTTTCTATTTTCAAACAGTCTTGGCACAAGATTAAGTTATTGTTCTAATTTAATCTCTATCCTACAGAATTTCCTAACTCACATTCTAACTAACACAAAACTCACATAGCATGGCATTTATCAATCTTTTCCATTGATATTGCTTTCGAATATGAGCCGATCGTTCGAAAATCCAAAATCTATAAAATGACCTGCCATTATCATTATTCCTCCTCTTGAAATCAATAATTTTGAGAAGAACATATTATCTTCAATATTTTGTTGAGACAATACATCCAGGTTATGCTTGCATCAATACTAAAAATTGGAGGTCAAGAATACCGAGACACCAAAATGGAGAAGGACAATCAAGATAATTTTAAGGAGTGGACGCATATTCGGTGAGACTATTCTAGTTATAGTTTTAATTGTTTTGTTCATTTTTACTCGTTCTTAGTTGTTTGATTAAGATTAATATTTGTTAGATTAGATTTAACATGTCTATCTATGTAGATTTCCATTTATTCTAGGTCTACACCACTATCCCAACCACTCCTGGGACACAGACTTCTTCGACCATGGAAAGTTTTCAATCTTGCATTGGTACCTTCAATACCAAGATATAATACGTTGTGGTTTCAGGGGAAGTCCGAATGATATCTGCTTGAATAGGGTTTGTGAATAGGTTGAAGGAATCATGCCTTCAACGGTTCAAAGACCGTCTACATTTTCCATTCTCAAAGATACCCATACACCTACAAAAAATAGTTATCAATGACATGGAGACTGAATTTGGCATAGGTTGGTCTGTGAAGAAGGTAAAGCTATGAATATCTCAAAATTGCAAGAGATTTCATTGCAACCAAACAAAAAAGATAAAAAAAATCCCTCCCGAGCTAAGGCTCAAAACAAGGCCAATCGATGTAAGTGTCAAATTATGGAAAGAGCTTGTAAAAGCATATGAGAAGTCTGAAGCATGGAGGAAGTCCGGTGAGGAGAGTATGCAGGTATTTTAATTTTCTCATAAGATTATATCAAATTTATTAAATAATTTTTAAATTGTATTTGTGCATAGTTAAATTGAATTAGTATATGTTTCAGGACAAGGCCTCCAAAACTAGGCTCCAAAAAATTTGTGCTACGCATCACAGTGGCCATAAAGGTTTCCATGCATCGATTTGTAAATTTGTAAGTATATTTAATATGTTAAATGACATTTTTTTTAATTCCCTAGGAAAAAGTAAATGATTGCATATCAATTAGTTTAACTAGTCCATGTGTCATGTTTTGACAAGAGGAGAAATATGACCAACATCCAAAGCAATTTGAAAAGGAAAAGTTACAAAGCAAAAAGTGGGCTGATTTTTTAATCTGGATGGAGAACTAGGTATCAATAGTTGAATTTTAGTTTCAATAACTTAGTTGGATATTATTGTGGTAATATATAAATTTTCATTTCTTGTGTTGAGTTGTTTATTGATGCGTAGGATGAGTTCTAAAGTGCTTCTCTATTGGCCCTAGATCCCACTCAATTGTCCCATTATTTCATGTTGAAAAAAAAAATTTGTTTGCCTTAAAGGGTAGTGGGTGACATTCATGCCTTATTTTCATCACATCTTTTAATTAATGACCATTGTCTTTTACTTTCTCTTAAGTGTTCTCATTTAAGTTATGAGTTGTGTCATTTGAGTAACTTAGTCCCATGTTGATTTGATTTATCTTATTTTCTCTCAAAAATGATATCTCAAGGAGTGCTTCCTTGAATTCATGTTGCCATTCTACTAAGTGAACCACATGCATCTTTGCCATCCTTCCTCACGATGCTGCCATTCTTTTAACATGTAAGAATTTTTTGATGCATCTTGGTAGGCATCCTATAGATCTAACACATCCTTGTAGTCTACATCACTTGGCATAGCTAACTAGCCACTTAATTTGTCCATATAATTTTAAAAAGGCGGTAAATTCCTATCTTTCAAGTTAAAAAAACTCCTTAAATAAAGAAATCAGTAATAAAAAACCTGCAACCCAATCTGATCAACACAGAGAAGCATGTAATACTAGAATTCTTAAAATTAAAAAGATAAACGGAATATCTTTAACACCAAGTAGAGCTATCCAAAAAAGATAACTAAAAACACAAACGTGCTCTCGCACAGAATGACCTAATGGCTAGTTGTCATAGAAGTCAAACTACCGAACTAACAACACTGATCAAGTTAACATATATGCATCATTTGCATAAACAACTGAACCATTTATGTGCATGAATAAATAGTAGAAGGATGTAGATGAACTCAATTCATCTGACTTTATGCCTCTTGGCAGACATTCCTCTTGAATCTCTAATATCAGGTGCTCGAGACATCCCTGTAGCTTTTACCTTTCATCGTCACCTTTCCTCTTCACTGTCAGACTCATTTCATTTTTCCTTATCTACATTTTTGGCTTCAGCTTCTAATTCATCCCATCTTTTACCTTCCTCCCCTTCAAAATCTTCTTCTTCTTCTTCTTCATCCTCATCTAACTCCACAAGAGATTCATCTTTTGAACCTTCCTCATATGATTTTGATTCCTCTTCTACATCAGAGGGTTCATATCCTTGATTCGACTCTTCTGAATTATCAGAATCAAAATCACTAGCTTCCATATTCGAAAATTCCCAACCACCATCTTCAATAATTTTTTCTGGATCTTCAGTAATAGTCTTCAAAATTGGCCACCAGTTCAAGTTCATTCTTCTTTCATAATAATTTATATCCATGGAGTCAACCATTCCTTGATGCCACCAAGCAAAGATTGAGGAATGGCATCAATGCAGAGTACATACCACTTGAAGTCTTTGAAAACAATAGCCATATCAAATTCCTTTTACCCAAATCCTACTCTCAAGGTTAACAATCTTAATCTCACCAATAGTGATTACTGAGAAAGGTAATTCCACCAACTCTACCAAATAGTTTACCGTAGGAACAATGAAAGCAGAGGCTTTGAAAGGAACTCCATGAAAAACAAGCTTTCTTAATGGTATATCAAACTCTAGCTCAAAATATTGTAGATGAGGCTACTCCCATAGCTCTCTTACTCGCTTGAAACTCTACATTGATTTTATTATTCTTGTCCCTCTCTTGTTGTTCTTCCTCAATTTCATCAGGATCATACATTGACCTTCTTGCCCCTCCTAAAGTTTGGACCACATCCATTACCTCCACATAAAAATGGACATCCTTGGTCTTCTTGGCTCCCACCATGATATGGTTATGCAAATGAAAATAAAGCAAAGTAATCATTTCCTTGTCCATTGGATAGAAGAATGCATGCTTAATGTTTTGATACATGATATCAACTCTCTCTTCTACTCTCATGGTTGAATACTGAAATCCAATATGGTGGGCCTCCAGAGTTCTAGTCATCTTTCTTCCTCTTCCACCAAATGATGGCCCGATCCACAAGCCTACCAACCTAATTGGATTTGTTTTTGAAAGATGAAGTTTATTCTGAGTCACTAGTGTATCTCTCTATACCTTTTCAAACTCTTTCATTGCTACAGATTTTCTATGAGATTTATTCATTTGTACCACATGGTTGATGTGCTTTGAATCCTTGGATCTAAAGGAAATTTCCTTAACATAAATACTGCTAGGGAATTTCAATGTTGGCATGTAGTTGGCATTAAAGCCAATACTTGGAACATTGAAAATTATCCTTATATAAGAATTCCCTCCATCTTGTTGGCTTGTAACACTCTTGATGGTGGCTACATGAAATGGAATCATGATGCCATATATGGGTACCAGAAAATCACCATTTTTCATATCAACCTAAATCATGAGCTCTCTAGAAATGGGGATATCATCCATGTTTTTGTAGAAAACCATCTTAGTGGATGGCTTGGAAGATCCATGTCCATCTCTTGTACCAATGCTCCCTGCAACCACTCTTCTTGCAGTCTCCTCATTCTTTTTCCTTGCAAGTTCTGCTTGGTATTGACGATGATGTTCTTCTTTAGTCATCTCTTGATTATCAGATCATAAGGTTTCCTTGGAGATGCATGATTCTCCTCCATTTACCTCAACCTTGGGTTTTTGTTTCACTTCCTCATCTTCATCATCGTTGTTAAATGAGTATGCAACATCAATGTATACTTTGGAGCTAACCTAGATGCATTTTCAAGCCCTTTATCCTTAACAACCACAGTGTTAGCAAGGAGCAATGAATAATTTTGTGTTTTGGGGTTACTAGTTTGCAACTGCAAATTATGAAACTCAAGTGATACATTAAAATCCATTCCAGCCTTCACAATTTTTTCATTTCTTGAATTCAAACTTAAACCAGACTCTCAAAATTCGATCCCTATTCTTGTTCCTATAGACTTTGTAAGACGAGGAAAAAGTTCAGGGCCATCTCTTTGAACTACTTCCATAGCTGCCTTATATTAACATACATGAACATGATATGATTATATACATGAAAAGGTCACTTAAAAATAGTATAATAAAAGTACAAAATGTCTTGCAAAACTATTCATGGTTATATCGGCCCATCAGGGGAATGCCATAATTCATTCCACCATTGTTTATCTGTTACAATGATGTGTTTACTTTGTTGAATCTATTGGTATATTGAGGAGAGCACCTTAGGAGTCAGCCTAATAGAGTATTGTTACTGCAACACTAGGTTGTGAGCTATTTTCATCAGGCCATCGGTGGGGCTGTGATGGGGGTTCTGTCGATGAAGCATTGTTAGGCCGATGGTATTGAATTTCATTAGGAATGGGGGAAAGACTACGTGATTTCAATTTTATGGGTGCAATGGAGGCTTTAATATGGATCCGGTCACACAAATCTCTACAATTTGTATTGATCATAAAATTATAGTGTGGTGTATTTCTCTGGTATATGGAGGGTAGGTGAGGTAGAGGCTAGTGGAAAATGCCATATTTTTCCAGTTCCAACTCCTTGAAACTCTGCATTGATTTTATTTTTCTTGTCCCTCTCTTGTTATTCTTCCTTAATTTCATCAAGATCATATATTTACCTTCTTTCTACTCCTAAATTTTGGACCACATCCATTACTTCCACATAAAACTGGAAATCCTTGGTCTTCTTGCTTCCCACGCCATGATAAGGTTATGCAAATGAAAATGAAGCAAAGTAGTCATCTCCTTCTCTGCTGGCTGGAATAATGCATGCTTAATGTTTTGATACATGATATCAGCTCTCTTTTCTGCTCTCATGGTTGACTACCTAAATCCATTATGGTGGGCCTTGAGAGTTCCAGTCATCTTTCTTCCTCTTCCACCAAATACTAACCTCATCCACAAGTCTGCCAGCCTAATTGCCTTTGTTTTTGAAAGCTAAAGTTTCTCTTGAGTCACTAGTGTAGCTCTCTCTACCTTTTTAGACTCTTACATTGCTACAGATCATCTGTGGTATTTAATCATTTTTACCACATTGTTGATGTGATTTGAATCCTTCCATCTAAAGGAAATTTCCTTAACATAAATACTGCTAGGGAATTTCAATGTTGGCATGTAGTTGGCATTAAAGCCAGTACCTGAAACATTGAAAATTATCCTTATATAAGAATTCCCTCCATCTTGTTGGATTATAACATTCTTGATGGTGGCTACATGGAATGGAACCATGATTCCATATATGGATACTAGAACAACATCATTTTTTGTATGAACTTGAATCATGAGCTCTCTAGAAACAGGGATATCTTCCACATTTTTGTATGAAACCATCTCAGTGGATGACTTGGAAGAGCCATGTCCATCTCCTATACCAATTCTCCCTACAACTAATCTTCTTGCAGTCTCCTCATTCTTTTACAAAGGGTTGGCACTTAAGGTTATGTAATAGAATTTACAGTTGATAGTTAAATTGAATAACAATTTTTTTTATGATCTTTACTAACGTTTATTAGAATTGTTGCATGTTTTACATCATTGGAATCACATATTAGCAGTAAATTTTTTGAAATTTTATTATGGTATGTGCACTTTGATACGATGTAATATGATTATGGTTTTGTATCATATGTTTCAATATTTGATATATATTTGAAAAATAAATTATTGCATGAAATAAATAATAACTTTTCATTTTAAATGTTTATTTTTGTAGAACATGGGTCTTCCAGAAGATCAAGATGATCCTCATCATGATATAGATCTAGAAAATATTGGTTCTATCGATACATATCACATGGCAGAGGATGACGATGGCACAGATATGGAAGACATCGAGGCCGATGAAAACGATGATGATCACAATGGTGATGATGATGATAAGACAATTTTTGGTAGTACCCAACAACATTCATGATCATATAGGCTGCATCATGGATCATTGCTGGTATATCATTATGATGATGATGATGAGGTAGTTGCTGGTAGTACCTAGTGACATTCATGATCATATAGAATGCATCATGGATCATTGTTGATATATTATTATGATGCCTCTTTTCATGGTTACTATCATATGTATCATTTTCACAGCCTACAATACAATATTATTGAGTTGTATCATATTGACATTTATCATTTTCACTTATATCATTTTGAATTGTATCAATTTGAGTTACATAATTTATCATTTTTACTTATATCATTTGTACATGTATCATTTTGACTTATGTTGACTATTGGACTATCATTTTGGTAGTGATTTAACTAGCAAAAAAAATAATAATTATCTTGTTATTTTTTTTGATATGTAATTATCTTTTTATTTAATCATATGAGTTAAATAATTAAATTACTTACTCTATAATCATATGAGTTATTTAAGAGGCATCATATATTTAACTAATTAAATTGAATTAAAGCATATAAAATTAATAAATGGAAGCAAAACAAGAAGTATTTTTAGAAGAAAAAAAGGAAGCAACAATGGAAGCCAAACTAGAAACAAACCAGAAGCAATCTTGGAAGAAAAATTGGTAGCAAAACCGAAAAAAAGCCTGGAAAAAAAATCGGGAGCAAAACAAGAAGCATTTTTTAGAAGCAAAAAAGGAAGCAAAACAAGAAGCATTTTTAGAAGCAAAAAAAAAGCAAAAATGGAAGCCAAACTAGAAGAAAACCAGAAGCAATCTTGGAAGAAAAATTGGAAGCAAAATAGGAAGCAAACTTGGAAGCAAAACTAGAAGCAAAATTGGAAGCAAAATTGGAAGCAAAACTGGAAGGAACACAAGAAACAAAATTGGAAGCAAAAATGGAAACAAATTTGGAAGCAAAACCAGAAAAAAATTTGGAAGCAAACCTGGAAGGAAAACTGGAAACAAAACTGGAAGCAAAATTGGAAGCAAAATTGGAAGCAAAACTAGAAGTAAAATTAGAAGCAAAATTGGAAGCAAAATTGGAAGCAAAATTGGAAACCAAAGTGGAAGCAAAATTGGAAGCACAAGTGGAAGCAAAACTAGAAGAAAAATTGGAAGCAAACCTAGAAGAAAAATTGGAAGAAAAAACTAGAAGCAAACCTAGAAGCAAAGTTGGAAGCAAAACCAAAAGCAAAAGTGGAAGAAAAGTCGAAAGCACAACCGGAAGAAAAAGTGGAAGCAAAAGTGGAAGCAAAAGTGGGAGAAAAACTAGAAGCAAAAATGGGAGCAGACATGGAAGCAAATCCAGAAGCCAAATTGGGCACCAATTTAGGTGCTATTTCTGGCGCTATTCCTGGCTCTAAAGAAGACACTATTACTACACCAATTTAGGCACTATTTCCAGTGCCATTTTTCTGTGCTATTCCTAGCGCTAAAGAAGATGCTATTATTGGCACCAAATTTCCAACGTAAAATCTAGTGCTAAAGTGGATGCTAAAGATGACACAAAATCCAATGATAAAATGAAGAAATGCTTTTGCGCTGACTTTTGCATCATGAGATGGCTCCAATTGATGGACTCAAATACACTAAAATCCAATGCAAAAGTCAATGCTAATTGTTTGTTGTGTTGTTGTGCATGTAATCACACAAAGAACATAAAAGAAGATAAATAAAAGACTAGTATGGCACATGTGAGTCAACCTATAGCAGGTTGTTTGTATCCCAATATTGTCCATCATATGCGGAAGGTGGATAACTAGCTAAAGGGACAACGTCAAGTGTTGTACTATGACAAGGCTATCTAACCCCTTGCCCCCACTAAGTGCAGGACAAGGATGAGTTGTGATAAGTGATGCGAATTTTCTACTTGTAATATAGAAAATGATTTGCATTAAATGTACAACATATAATAGTGAGCATGCAATGGTCCTACAACTATCACATGGCAAGGAGTAAAGTGCATGTAATTGCTATTCAATTATAACATCAAAGGATTTGATAGGATCACTCAATATCTTCTTTAAAGCACAACACTCATCAGTAAGATGGCCAAGCGTTTGAGGAAATGCACATGTTTTCACTCTTACCTTTTTTGTTTCCTTTGATAGGTGACAAGTAAATCAATCTTAGATGGAGAAGTTGTTCCATTTTTCGTTCAATTTTTGTTTTAGTGTGCAAAAATGGAAATTCTTTGACTTTATAAGGCTTGGGTTTCTTTCTTGATTAGGTAACTTGTTGAAGTGGACTTGGAAGAGGAGGACCTAAGATGACCCTATTGTCCTTGTGAGGCATTTGTTGATAATTATGAAAGAGGACACTTATTTCCTTAGACGATGCGAAGGGAGGGGGATCTTGATATCCTAGTCCTTTGGTATCTTCGTTTGGGATTTATTCTAGTAATTTTTGGAATTCATTTTCATTGGTTATGTCACATCCTTGTTTTCTTAATATATTAAAGCCTTGAACATAACTCTCCTCTAAGTTAATGGGTGTATTAGTAACTTGATTTGTATAGGATAGGAGAGTATCATTATTGCTCTTGTTAACATGTTCATTAATGGTTGATGGTTGAGGCTTACTTTGTGTGTCAATTTTAGGATGTAAAATATTGAACATATCCAATGATGGTATAATAGGTGTGGACACTCACAATTATCCTATTTTTCATCTATTAATTAAATGAATATTATTATCTGTTTAATTGATTCATTTAATACTTTCTTATTTTTTCATTAATCCACTTAAATCATTAACATATTATAAGCATTTATGCATTCATAAGCATTTATCCATCTGCATTTATCAATCATTTATCCATTTCATATTGTTCCATTTGCATTAATCATTAAAATATCTATGCATATTAAATCATTTAAATACATGAAACCATTTAATCATTTGTCTAAATTCATAAATCATTAAATCATTTAATCCATTTAATTCATTAAATCATTAATTTCAAAATCCACTTTTAATATAATTCCAAACCCTACATTATATCATAAAATCCATCCATCATCTCTCTCATTTCAATTAATTTTATTTGATTAAAATATGCATTTCTCCATTTCACTCTTTTATCCCACATTCTTCTTGAAATGTGGATCCACCCATGAGGACATCTATATATAAGCTTGCTTCCTCCCCACTTTTCAAACACAACTCCAATCTCATTTTGATCAAAATCCATTCTACATAGTCTCTTGTGATTTTTGTGCAAATATTTGAGAGCAAAGACAAGATCTTGTAGATAGGATAACAATGGAGTTTGATTTATTTTGAATGCTCATGTTTTTTTGGTTTTCATAGTGTAGTTTCATTTTGCATGTGTTTTCATTTAAGAAATGGTCTATTGATGTTATGTTGAAATATTGATTTGGATTTATAGTTTAAATCATTTAGTTTTTCAATTTTCAACATCTAACCCGATGTGAAACAATTAACTTCTATTTTCATATTATTACAAAATTCATTCAACAATTAATGAAAATAGCTAATGATAAATGGTTTTTATTAAATCTTGCATCAATAGTTTAATGCATTCAATATAATATTATTTTTTTTTTTAAATCAAAAAAATCAAAAAATCAAAAGAAAATTCTTAGGGATATTGCAATCTTGTATAATGGTTTAATCTTTGACAAGGATTTTATTGTTTAAATAATGAGTTATATTTTATTTAAAGTTTCTAAGTGTCTGTGCATATACGACAATCGTTTGAAATTTTGGAAGTCTCTACAATAATTTATTGGGTGTATATCCTGCAATCACAACATTCATTTTGAGCAATCACGTCATTACTGTATCCTGCAATCATGACATTCCTTTTCAAAAACACATCATTACTGTAACTTGCAATCACTTCATTCTATTTTGAGTGTATCTTGCAAACACGCCAGTTATCCTGCAATCGCTATCATTTCATTCTGTAATCAACATATACTCTCAGATTTTTACATGATGTTTCCTTTTAGCTTAGATCTAATTTTAGAATTAATTTTAATTTAGGTTTAGTTTCTAACTTTTAATTTTGTTTTTAATTTTTCATTTAGATTTAGATTTTAGCTTTTAAATTTTAACTTCTAATTTAGCTTTTTAGCTTTTAATTTAGTTTTAATTTTTAATTTAGATTTAGATTTTAGCTTTTAAATTTTAACTTTTAATTTTATTTAGTTTTTAGATTTTATTTTTTTAATTTAGATTTAACTTTTAACTTCTAATTTAGATTTAGATTTTAACTTTTAATTTAGATTTAGCTTTTAGATTTTAATTTAGATTTAGCTTTTAATTTAGATTTAACTTTTAATTTAGATTTAATTTTTAATTTAGAGTTAATTCTTAATGTAGAGCTAATTTTTTATTTAGATTTAACTTTAATTTAGGTTTAACTTTAACTTTAATTTAGATTTAATTTAGATTTAATTTAGAATTAATCTAATTTAGATTTAATTTAGAATTAATCTAATTTTGATTTAATTTGATTTAGATTAATTTTAATTTAGAATTTAATTTAGTTTAATTTAACATCAAGGAGGGTAATTTTTTTATTAAAACAAGGAAACGTTACAAAGGAAGGGCATTAAATGGCCCTATCAAGTTCAACCAAGTGATCCAATTGATGAGACAAATTGAGGGGTAGTTGACCCCAATCCACCAAATTCCAATCACTAGATTAAATGATGTTTCTCTTCTTAGTTTAGTATTTTATTGTTGGGTTAATTTTGTTAATTTGGCTTTTTGTGTAGGTTCGCATGCTAGAGACTTGAAAAGTGAAAACATAAACACACGTTTGTCGAATACCGAAGGCTTGAAACTACTAATGACATTTGGTGTAGGATGTTTGTCAAAGATTTTCTTTTTAAAATAAATTGTCTTTTAGTATAGAAAACATTTTAATTGGTGCTTAAAAATAACCTTATTTGTCATGTTTGGTGCGCTTGCACATTTTGTGTTACTTGAGCTAGTGTGTACGTATCCTCTCCCCTTGCACACTTGTGCGATCCTGGGTGACGAGAAATACACATTGGTCTCCCTTTTTTTAGGAGAGGCTTCCCTAGGGATTTGATCACCTCAGGGTTTGACCTTGAGCATGTTTTTTGGTGGGCTATATCAAAGGGGGGAGAACGAAAGTTGTACCCCAAGGAGTGGCTAGCGTCATTTGAAGCCAAGCAACAAGACCCTTGATCTACTGAGACTTGATGGTGATGAGAGTGGGAATGGGCCTCCTAGTTCTTAGGCTATTACAAACGGGCTCTCTATTCACGGTAACCCCTTACTAGAAACCTCTTGTTTAGAAGCCAAAATCCTTCTATTTGTTGGCATAGGAGGTCGGACCTTTGAAGCCGTCCCACATTTTTGCAGTTCAAAGTAGAGATAGAAAATTCCTTGAGATCTTTGGGTCTTTGGGAATTCAAAGTTTGGTGTGCTCAAGAAGTGAGTGTCGTGGAGGGGAGCTAGTGCCACCAAACTTCTAAGCTATCCACTTTGAATAGGCACAACTAGAGAAATCCAAGAACCCAGTAAATATTATCTCTTCCAGCCTAGGATTTGTGATTGAATTTTATTTTATTGCAACAATCAAACAAAATTCACAATTCCTTCAGGCATGGAGGTTGAGTTGGTGTCTTGGTTGGTCTAGTGTCTTAAAGAGATTTTTTCTTCTTCTGTTCTACCTTGTATTTCTCGTATTGAGGTTGAGAATCTAGGTGGAATGCTTGGTTTGATTGGGGAATTTTTTTTCCCTCATTTTCATGGCTCAATGTTGCTGTTACTAAGTTTTTGGTTTGATGCAGGTTGGTTGCCTTGTTTCCTGATTGCTTTAGGTGGTTTTTGTTAGTTTCAGTGGGTTCTTAGTTCCAACCATAACTTGGTTGTTAAGGGTTGAAGGTCCCTTCTATTTTTGTTGGTTGCATCTAGTTTTATTCTGAATATCTATGTTTGGATGCTGTTGATATGCTGTGGTTGTTTTGTTGATTATCTTTTGGGCAACTTCTTTGTCTTGTAAAGGGTTTTAGGTCCCTTCAAAATCTTCTTGTACTGGGTTTCGGGTCCCATCAAAACTTGTTTGTCCCCTAATAAAAAAATTCATAATAAAAAAAAAACTCAAAAAAATTATGTCTACTTGTGTCTTACTGTGTGTTTAAAACAAAGCATTAACCAAACATGTCTAACCGTTATTCTTAATAGTCATCTATTACCCATGAATGAGACCAAATGATTGAATATCTTGACTATCATTTGAAAGAGCTTGAAAAATAACTAGAATCCCAATATTTGAATGAAGTGATGCAATCATCTCATAAGCCTTTATCCTCACCAAAAAATACATCATCCAAGTTCAATGTCCATGACTTTCTACAAAGGCTAAATAAGAAACCCAAATCCAAGTCCTCAAAAAAAAAAAATATTGTGCAATCCTACCATGCCATGCATTTATCTTCATCCCCCATAAGTCAAAATAAACCTCATGAGTCTTTCACCCAAGTTAACGAATCTATCCAACCATCCTCTCCTATCATACCATCTACATCCAATGATTCATGTCAATCTCTTAGTCCAAAGCACACTAGCATAGACTCCCTTGCACATAAGGATCAAAAGTATTCTTTCCACTCCATCCAATGATACTAAAAATATCCAATCCCCTCTAATATTTGACCAAGATCCCATCTCTCAAGAACCTCATGATGATCCCCTTCCATCTTAAGGGAAAAGTATCCTTCCAAGTCCTCCTTCCACCTCATCTAATGAATCTATACCATCTCATGATTCCATTGCATCCCAAGAGCATGATAGTTCTTCCATAATATCCAATGATGTCCTACCATCTAATGATCAAGATATGCTTTCTACAAAATCTTAGGATTCCCTTCCTCATCAAGATCAAGATATACCTACATTGAAGGATACCCTTTCATTCCATGATGATGTTCCTCCTTATCATGATCAAGATGTATCTTTCATGCCACTTTATGATGATAAACTTCCATATCATGATGATCCCATACCTAATAAAGAGCAAGCTACTCCATCTCGTCCACCTAATGATTCTTTTCCTTGTCAAGATTGAAGTACTTTATCATCACCATGTCAAGATCCTATCATTCATCTTGATTCCCCTCATGCTCACAATCCTCCACAAGAGTCTATCACACCTATTCAAGCTATCCATGAAGTCCACACATATAAAATGGGTTCCTCCTTCTTTATCCACTCTTATTTGCTTCCAACACTTATCCTTTCATCCATATCATATCCTCCCCAAAATGGACTTGCATCTTGTTTCATAAATAATGCATATCCCATTGGCAAACAATTGTGTCAAAGTATGAACTACAAAGGAAAAGGATTAGGCCTTCATGAACAAGGTATCCTATAACCCCTTTATATCCAAGAAAATCCATATTATCATGGCCTTGGTTATACACCTCATGCTAAAGACATTGGTACCCATTGTAAGTCTAGATTTCATCAAAATAAACCTAAGTATCCTAATCCATCAAACCTTCTATCTATCCTAGGTCCTTATGCTAGTCCATCAATCCTTCCATCTATCCTAGGTTCTTATCCTAGTCCATCAAACCTTGCATCTATCCTTGGCTTGAAATCTAGTTCATCAACCCTTCCATCCATATTGGGTCCCTAAATCCCTCCATCTCCTATTCATCAAGAACAAAAAAGGCACACATACTTTATGTCCTCTCAAAAATATACCTACATTAATCCATCTATAATACCTCCATATCATTCATCTCCATCCACCTATCCCATTTCTCTTGGAAGAAATTTGGGTGTCAAATATAAAAAGCTTCCATATCAAAATCCACATATATCAAAGGATCAATATGTCTCCTCAAAGAGACATGCAAAAATAAAAGAAAAAAATTCAAAGGCCACAAAGGTCCACAAAGCAAAAAGAAAAAAATCAAAGGCCACAAAGGCCCATAAATCAAAAAGAAAAATTTCAAAGGACTCAAAGGTCCATAAAGCAAAAAGAAAAATCTCAAAGGCCATAAAGGCCCACAAAGCAAAAATCAAATTCAAAAGCTATGTGGATTCCTAAAAGTCTCATAGAAGCAATAAAACCTAAATTGGCATCCAAATTTGCTAATCCAAAAGCTTCCTCCAATCGTCCATCTAAAAACCTGTCACCCTCAAACTCCATTTTTCCTCCATCACTCCACCACCCTTTAAGGTGTGTGTCAATGTTGATCTTTCCATCCTTTCCGTATAACCATCAACAAGCATTCCAACCTCCTATCCATTATTCAACATCCATTCCCATTATCCTCCTTTAATCCAAACCTTTGCATAAGTCCTTAGCTTCTTCCATCATGCCATTATTCTACCAACGTTTGTGAGTCTAATTCCCATTGCCATGGTTTATTAGAGCACATATTTGAGGGATATTAGCCATAAAAATTGATGCTCGAGTCCTTCCTCCATCTCCCTATCATGCATATACTATCTTCCATATTCATTTATCCCTATCCATATCATATTTTCCATATTCCTCTTGCACTTTACACTTGGGGGCAAGTTTTGTCCATCTTATCATTCATATTCATCATCGTCTTTATGATCATTCCTCACAGTTCCAACATTGATCTTGACAAGGCTAAGGATCTTCTTGAACAACATATATCTTATCCTCTACACTTTATCCAAACCTTCCATACCATATCCTCCATCATGTATCTTATCCTGTTCATTTTTATCCATATCTTCCATGCCATATCCTTCACCTTATCCATGTTCCACCATCCTATCTAAATGCATCCTTTCTTCCCTTCCTTGGTATTGATGAGGAATAGGGGCAAAGTACTTAGGCATTGTGTCCATATATTATCTAGTTAATCTTGATCATCCTATTCATTATCCTTATCCTTGCATTATTCCATTCCATATCTCCTAGCCTATCAAAATCCATGTCTCATTTCCTTCCTTTATTCTTGATGAGATTAGGGACAAAATTACAAATGCATGCTTTTGATTTCCTTTCATTATCCTTATGCATTACCATTCCATCATAGTTCACATCCTCATCATTTATCCATCATTACACTACTCCAGGGTGGACCATCATGTCCCTTTGCAACCTCAAATCTTATCATGCAAATCATATTTGAGCCCAGTTGTAAAACATTATCCAATGCTCATATCTTTTGTTAATAAATCATCAACAATCATCAATCTTATTGTACTTAGAGGAATTAGTGATCCTAAGTACTTATCATCATCATGCCCTATGGAATAAATCACTCTTGGCATCTTAATCAATCAACCATTATCATCTTTCGACAAGAGATATGTTGCTTTTGTGACATGTTTTGCAATGAATATTTCATTTTGATCTACCATTTATCCATGGTTGCACTACCTCTAGCGTGGGGCATCTAGTTTCTTAAACTAGGCATATATCACATTTCATTTCATTTCCTCTTTAAAATATCTTGAAAAAATCCATAAAAATCATAAAATGTCTTGAAAAAATCCATAAAAATCATAGAATGTCTTGAAAAAATCCTTGAAAATCATAAAATGTCCTGAAAAAATACAATTTTTTATTTTTTCAAAAATCCAAAAAAAATCAAATATTCTGAAAATCCAAAAAAAATCACATAACTTCAAAAAATTCCAAAAAATAGTGATACTTTCAGATCACCACACAACTTTAAACTTCAACAAAATTAAAATGTGCCACAATTGACAATCAAGCAAACATTACAATATACATATCAATCCCCTGTTTCAAATCCAACTAAACACATAAACTATGACAAAAACCAATTCTACATTGAAGCATGATGCTTGTTTGTTTGTCAATATTTGATTATTTTATGATTTTATCTTTGGTGGTGTGAAAGATGATTTTCACCAAGCTAAACAAAGACAATGCAAACAAGGTTAGTCATTCAAATTAGCACAAAAATCATTCCTTATGAAATTCTTGATCAAACAAAGATGAAAACATGAAACAAAAGCACAAAAGAAAATAAATATAAGCATGTTAACAAACTAAATAGTCAAACCTCCATCACATAGAGGGATTGGTGTCACTTTGATGTGAAAAGTGGCTCTTTCCCTATTCCTTTCGATAAGCTTCAAGATCTTTGATGAATTTGGAGTAGAGTAACAATGCCTAAGATTGTGGATGAAAATGGATTTGATAAATTTCAATTGCCCTCAAAGATAGTGATAGCAATTGGATGATTGATGGATGAAATGAACATAATGATTTTGTATGAGATTGTGGATGCATATTGTGTAGAGAAATCCTCTACTTATAAGACTCAATCATTGAAGAATGAGAGAAATTGGTGAATGTGGGATAAAATGAGAGCCAATAAGAATGTGACACTTGTCACAAGGCTAATGGTTGAAGGTGGAGGACATTTTGGGGAATGTGTGAGTAAAGAGAATGTAAGAGGCATAAATGAGGACGTAAGGAGTAAATGAATGTGGTTGGAGATGTAAGAAGATGTTGTTGAGAGTGTAAGAGAATTGAATGCCCTTCTAAGAGACAAAATGGCATGTATGAAGAAATAAATGCCTTTGTAAGAGGTATTTATGAATGTGTAAGAGGTTTTTTTGAAACCTTTGGAGGGAAATTGAATGAAGAGGTAGTTGAGAGGAATATTCCTTGGAATATGCCATTGTGAGGATAAATAGGGTATTTAGATAATTAAAATAAATAAATTTCATGTGCAACCTGGTTAGTTGACCATGGGTTGATTTAACTCTTGAGTTAAAAGCTAGATGATTTATTAATGCTGATTAGAAATTGATTTAGAGTTAATTAATTTAGAATTAATTAACTTGGACGGGTTAGGGGATTGTGACATTTGATTTGATTTATTTAATCAAATGGGAGGAATTTAGGAGGATTTAATTAAATGATCTGATTTAATTAAATATGATGAACTTTAGTCAGAAGAAAGATGAATTAATGTAATAAAATTAATTATTTGATTAATAGTTGAATTTAACTATTTAATGTTGATTATTTAATTAATTGGTTAGTTTGAAATGGTTTAGGAGGAAATGATGTTAATTTATCATAATCAGATGCATAATATCAATCAGGTTTATTTTAAGTGTACAATTCTAACAAAATATTCCCGTGGAGTGCCTATCAGAATTTTGGTGGGTGACAGAATAATCCTCCAAATATTTGGTAGCTGGCAGTTGAATGTGGGTCGCCAGATTATATATTTTGAATGCTGATATTTCTTAATGGATGCTGCTGAAATTTTAAAGAGTTGACCGCCCGGTGAAATTTTAATGCATCGGCTATTTGTTGATGAGCCCGTTGATAGATGGTGGAAGCAGGGGCCGCGTACGATGCTAGTTGATGAGGGAAACATGTGTCATCCTTTTACCTCTCATTTGTGTCAACCCTTGTCATCCTTCCTAGTGTCTCCTATCGTTCCTGTCACTTTTTGTTAATGAACATATAGTATTTTATGAAATAGAAGAAAAGGTTAAAACTAGTGAAAATACCGATTTTGCTGACTGTTGTTAATTGTCTTTTTGATTATGGTGACATGAAGTGTTTAATGGTTGACAGCGTGCATGAAGGATATTGGTGAAAGGATAACTGAATTTCCGAAGTTATATTATCATTCTTGTTTTTACTCGTCAAAGATTAGTCATTTTGTTTTAGGTTGTTACGCTGTTCTTGGAAAAATTTCAGAAGACTTTAAAACTATTTTTGATTATGTTCTAAAGGTTGTTGGTTGAAAGCCACTAACAACCAAAACGTTTTATCGATTACATCTGAAGGACTGTTTGACATTTAGGTAAGCTTCAATATGTATATATATGTGTGTACGCTGAAACTACATAAAAATATACATAATTAAAAGCAGAACTGTGGTGATTTTCTATATACTTTTCTATGATTGTTTGGATAAATGGAAGCGATAGTAGCATAATTCTGTGAACATGAGTTTTATCATCCAATGACCGGTGAAGGCAAGGCCCACTTCCTCGGTTGATTGGTGATTATTGCATTAGATTGTGTGTGTGGTAATGTATGTTTTGAATTTATAAGTTTTTTAATTATTTCATTACTATATTGTTGTCTAAATATTTTTTTGTGTGATTCATTTCCACGAGGGTATTAATTGGTATTAAGTTGTTAAATACTTACCATACAATCTGTATTCATTCAATAGTTGTTTGCTGGTATATGCAGATCATTAAACATAAGAGCAGTTGAATAAGTTAATGGGATTGTTCCAAATTTTTATTAAGTAGTATTGGAGGTTTATTTTCAGTAGTTCAATTTCAACTCTATGAAACGTTATTTTTAGATAGATTTCTATTTTGTTACCTTACTACTCTTCCGTTAAGTGCCAGTAATCTGTTTCTGTGCAGAACTATTTCTTCACAAGTTCCTGTCACACTTGTGACAGGAAGTCTGTTAATCCGAATTTTTCCCATAAGTAAATTATATTAGGTTACATCCATCAGCCCTTGGTTTGTTAATTGCAGCTCTTCGGCATATTGCCACAACATAGTTCAAAAGCCTACGTTCCCAGATTGACACTTTAGGATGAACTGAGGAAGCCATTTCCAAAGAAGTACATCAAATCCAATTTAAAGAGTAATTCAAAAACCACAGTTTTATCCAATCATTTTGGTGCCGTTACCAGAGAATGGTGTTAAAGACCCGCATTTCTATTAAACCAAGTTAAGAGCATTGCACTAAGGAGAAAATCCACATGATAGTCGACCTCATTTGGATAATTACCCTTGGTTTACTTTGTCATAGCTCATTTAGGTGCATGAATCATAATAGGGATAGTAGAGGAATATTTATTAGAAAAGAAAAGGGTAGTAGTTCACAACCCAAAAAATCCAAAAAGAAATTAGCACCACCCATTGAGAGCCCACAACACGAAGAATTGCAAGATAATTCCAAGTCACCCATTGAGACAAGTACCTTGACTCAAGAGAAACCAAAAAGTAAGTTGCCATTAGTAGAATTGCCTGAACCTGATCTTGAGAAATGTTCTATTGAGACCACCATTATTCAGACACCTGCAAATACCCAACCAAGCTCTTCCGATATATTATGCAAAAAAGTTGAACAAATTTTCCAAAAATCTTATGGGGATCAAGTTGGTCCATTTTCCGAAGAAAGCCACAAGCCATTTAAAACTTATTTTACTCTGTGGGCATTTGAAGTCATGGATCCCAACAATAATAACGACAACAACAACAACAATGACAACAATCACGATAGGGCATTGACCAACAATAACCCGGTCACTTTTGAGTTCTCAATCACAGATCCTGGAAGAGATGCCCCTATGAAAAATATTCCTCATTCTGCTTTGCCCATTTTTCGTGGTCTTTCAATGGAAGATCTTGACATGTTTTTGTTTGAATTTTATGTGTTGTGTCATAGCTATGACTACCAAAATGATGCACAAAAACTCAAACTGTTTTCAGCTACATTGAAGGATGACGCCCTATGGTGGTTTATGAACCTTTGAAATATTAGAACATGGATGGTCTTGAAGGAGCTATTCTTGAACAAGTACCAGGAATACTGCAAGACAAAGGAGGTTTGGGATGAGATATTTTGCATGAATCAAAAGGAAGATGAGTCTGTAGAAGACTACCTTGAACGTTTTATGTTTACTCTTCAATGGTCTTGTTAGGAGGGACTAAATGATGATACCATTAAAATATTATTTCTTAGAGGCATAAGAGATGATGTTATGGAAGCATTAAATTTAATAGGAAAAGGGAACATCTCTAAAATAGAATTTGACGATATTTGTGATATTTGCAGGAACTATTCGAGGTCACAACATTCAGGAAGGAGCTATCCAAGTAAGCCTTATGCCACAACCAATACAACAGGTATCACAAAAAGGGAAATAGGCAATTTAATTGAAGACCTTAAAACAGATTTGTTGAGCCATATGGGAAACAAATAGACACTCTTTACACCTGTAGGAAACAAGAAGAAGCTGAAAAAGCCCTAGCTGTGTTTTGTCCAACATGTCATAAAAGACATGGTAGTGAGGATTGCCCATACAATAGGATAAACATCTCATCTTTAGAAGAACTCAGTAAGAACTCTACCTTAAGGCCTCTTCCTATAGGAGTAACCAAAATGGAATATTTTGAAGATCCTGTCTATTATATGGCCCCTAGGCGACCCTTTCCACCTTGAGCAATACATCTCAACATGATGAACGATTATATTTCCCCAGGACTAAGCCAACCCAATTCTTATCAAATGGGATGGTATGGGGGTTGGCAACAAGTCCCATACCCTCAATGGATGCCTCAGTATTAATATACCTCACAGCCGTGGCAACAGGCATGGAGGCCACAAATGCCAAAACCATCCGCATACCAACAACCATTCCCCTCACAATCACAATTTCCACCTCCTCCTATGATTAACCCATACCAACAGCCACAATTTTCAGCTTTGCCATCATCAGCCGCCCCACCTATTAATCCAACATAGCCACCAAGACCTATGTCAATGCCATCCTAGCCCAACCCCAACCCCAACCCCAACAATAAGGCCACCCAACCAGTATATAATAATGAGACAACAAGTTACTCCACCTATCTCGTAAATACATTAGAAGTAGATGGAGTTCAATTAAGGTCAGGGAAGGTCCTTCAAGGGCCCACCATTACCGAAATCAATGAGGAGTTAGAAACTAAGCTAGCCAAAGACCCCCCTTTTCTTGAATGATTTCAATCTGCACCAATAGAAAGGGAGGATTCTCAACTTGAGTTCAATTTTGTTAATGAGTTGTGCAATGTTAACATTAAGATTCCTTTGTTGTAGGCCATCAAAGACATTCTTCTCTATACAAAAACAATTTGTGATCTATGTACCTGGAAGCAGCGGAAGAAGCAAGACCCAAAAATGGTTCAAGTCATTGGACAGTTGGCAGAGCTTATGCTTGGAAACATTACCATTCCAAAGTATGCTGATCTAGGGAGTCCAGTCATTAAGGTAACCATTGGTAAAGTAAGTATTCCTAATACCCTTGTCGATTTGGGTGCTACAATTAATATAATGACAAATGAAACAAAAGAAAAATTGTCATTAGAAGGACTTAGGCCTACGCCTACAGTTCTTCAAATGGTAGATTGATCTTTGGTCAAACCCGGAGGTATGATTGAAGATGTAATCCTTTCTATTGATTCATGGGAATACCCAACTGACTTTGCGATGTTGCAGCCAAAAATTAAGTTGGGGGGATAGCCCCTGATTTTGGGACACCCTTGGTTAGTAGCCGCAGATGCATTTATCAATTTCCGATCAGGGAACATGGTTATTTCCAATGGTGAGAACAAGGAATAGTTGACTCTATACCTGCCAACAGAACCTTTGTTGGAGACAGAGGACCCCGTTTGGATTGATAGCGAATTGGATGAGTCATTACCAATCCTAACAATTGATAGAGCCTTAGATATGGAAGAGCCTATTGAGGATAATGTTCTTATTAGTTTCCTTCAAAATAGGTATACATTTAATGAACTATTTGAAAGCATGGTCCTCCATTCAGGTATAAATACTCAATGTCCTTTTGGGGATTTTCCATTGGTGGGGAGTTCACGCTTTGTTCAACACTTTATCACACTGCATTAGTTATTACCCCATAATTACTTATATGGCTCATTCTTATCTTCTACAAAATCAAGTGATATGCCATCCACCTCACAAGTCTTAGCCATTGAGTCACCAACATAATCTATTGCTATGGAAATTCTACCTAATCGCACACTTAACATTAATCCATAGTCACCCCTGAACAAATCCACGATCTTATTGCCATGCTTAGAATAAATAAAAAAGCCTTCGCCTGGGAATACCAAGACATGTGTGGCATTCATCCTGATACCTACACCCATCATATCTATATTGAGGAAGGTAGTCGTCCAATTAGGCAACCACAACATCAGCTTAACCCTGCTTTGCTCGACATAGCTAAAGAGGAGTTATAGAAACTATTGAACATCGAGTTTATATATCCTATTTCTGATAGTCAATGGGTTTCTCCTTTAGTTGTGGTTCCTAAGAAAAATGGTAAATGGAGAATTTGTGTCGATTATAGAGCATTAAATAAATGTAATAAGAAAGATCATTTTCCATTGCCATTTATTGATCAAGTATTGGACACTCTTGCAGGTAAAAATTTCTTCTCCTTTCTGGACGGGTTCAACGGTTATAACCAAATTCGCATAGCAACAGAAGATCAGGATAAGACCACTTTCACCTACCCTTGGGGCACCTTTTCTTATCACATCTTTCTATTTGGTTTATGTAATGCCCCTACCACTTTTCAAAGGGTAGTTTTGAGAATTTTTCGTAGATCTTGTCAACGATTGTGTTGAGGTATACATGGATGATTTTACTGTCCATGGTAATACTTATGAAGAGGCTAAAAAAAACTTAGACAAGGTACTTAGGTGTTGTATAGACACCAACCTATCATTGAGTCATGAAAAACGCCACATACTTATGATCGAAAGGATAGTGCTTGGCCATTACATTTCCTCCAAAGGTATTCAAGTAGATCCTAAAAAGGTCTAGATTATCCAAGACTTGCCTATACCCTCTAGTCAAAAAGATGTTTGAAGTTTTCTCGGCCATGCAAGATATTACCAAAGATTTATCCAAAATTTCAGTAAAATTGCATCTCCCTTGTTTGCCTTGCTAGCCAAAGATATTGCTTTCTCTTGGACACCTGAGTGTGAAGAAGCCTTTGACTCCATCAAAACAAAACTTGTCACCACACCCATCCTTAGAGGAGCAAATTGGGAACTACCATTCCATATCCACACAGATGCCTCTGACTATTCCATGGGAGTTGTGCTTAGAAAAAAAGAGGATAATCTTTTCTACTCTATCTACTACATCTGCAAGAACTTCACGGGGGCCGAGGTAAATTACACGGTAATTGAAAAAGAGTTTTTAGCTGTTGTGTATGCCATTAATAAATTTTGTCATTACATTATTGGTTATAAAGTGTTTCTCCACACAAATCATTTGGAAATTCAGTTTTTAATGAATAAACCTGTGGTAATGGGTAGAGTTATTAGATGGTTGCTTTTACTCCAGGAATTTGATATAACTATACTTGATAAGCCTAGTCAAGAAAATGTGGTTGCAGACTTTCTATCCCGAGTGCAATTGCCAGACAATGAACCTACTCTAGTTGATGATGCCTTTCCAGATGAGCACCTCTTTGCTATATCCACGAGGAGTCCCTGGTTCGCCAATATTGCAAACTACCTTGTTACATGCAAGTTTCCACCACATTTCTCTTTAAGGGAATGATGGAAGCTGGTTGGCCTCAGTGGACAGTATACATGGATAAATGGATTGCTCTTTTGCACTGGCATTGACAATATCATGCGACGTTGTGTACCTGAAGATGATGTCTTCGATATACTTCGTGCATGTCATACAAAACCATGCGGAGGACACTTTGCTGCTCAGCGGACTGCCCAGAAGATTCTCATTGCAGGTTACTACTGGCCTACACTCCATAAGGACTATAAACACTATGTTCATCATTGTGAAAAGTGTCAATGCATGGGCTGACCCACATGCTCGGATGAGATGCCCTTACATCCACAGTTGTCCATAGAGCCATTCGAGAAGTGGGGAATTGATTTTTTTGGCCCAATCAACCCGCCATCACAGAACAAGGAATACATCCTTGTATGTACTGATTATGTCACCAAGTGGGTGGAAGTGATAGCCCTAAAGCATGCCAGAGATACAACAGTAGCCAATTTCTTATACTCCAATATTTCCACAAGATTTGGTGTGCCGCGCGAGATAACCATCGATCAAGGACCACAATTTACATCAGAACTCATTTCTACCCTAGTTCGCGAATACAAAATCCACCACCACAAGTCCACACCTTATCACCCTCAAGCCAATGGGCAAGTAGAAGTCACCAATTGAGAGATTGAGAATATTTTTACTAAGACAGTTTCTCTTCATAAACACATTTGGGCTACATGACTTCTTGAGGCCATGTGGGCTTTTCGAACAACGTGGAAGACCACTACTAGTCTGACCCCTTATGAGCTCGTCTATTGTAAGAAGGTAGTCCTTCCCATTGATTTTGAGATTAAAACTCTTTGGACCACACTAAAAATGGGTATGGATCTTTCCGATGCATAGAAGGCATGCATCGACCAATTACATTCTTTAGATGAATTGCGCCAAGAAGCACTCTTCCACACTGAGACCATCCAAAAACAACGTGCTCTATGGCATGACCACCACATCTGCCAATGATCATTTCAACTTGGAGATTGGGCACTCCTATACGAATCTCACTTCCAAGACTTCAAAGGAAAGTTTCACACATGTTGGTTGGGGCCCTATGAGATTTGGGCCATATATGCTAATGGCATTGTTTGTCTCTGCACAGTTGACTCAGAAAGATGATCTCTTCTTGTCAATGGTCACCGCCTCAAACTTTACAATAAGCCTCTCTCCAAAGAAGCTTTCTTTTTAGAGGTGGCACAGGAACTTACTATTGTTCCTTTCGGCCTCCTTCAAGATTGATCATTTCTATTTCTAAAAAAAAAAAAAAAAACTTAGTGGTGAAAACCTATTTCTCAGTGCCACTAGGCGGTGGTAGATTGAAAACCAGACAACCGGCGGTCTATCGTCGAAAAGAAAAAAGAAAAAAAAAACCAAAAAAAAAACAAACAACTTAGTGGTGAAAACCGATTTCTCAGTGCCACTAGGTGGTGATAGATTGAAAACCGAACAACCGATGATCTATCGTCGAAAAAAAAAAGAAAAAAAGAAAAAAAAAGAACAAAAGAACAAAAGAAAAATAAAATAAGAAACAAGGCAGACAACACACGACCAAGCAAGATCTTCAATGTTGGCACCCTGCCTTCCTAGCCTCTTCTTCCTGCCACCCAACAATTGGCCTTGCCTTGTTGCTGTCACCTGGTTGTTAGGAGATCATTTTTGTTTCTGCTAGTTGGCGATGTCGGGTTCTACAACCCTTCACATCTATTGGTGCCCTTCGTGTCATAATGGTTGTTCGTGGCTTTTAGCCAACAACCATTGCTTCAGTTGATTTTGTGTTCCTGTATCTCTCATGCTAGGAATTGATGTGGTTACCTCATGGCCTACTTTCTAGTCTCTTCCTTGCTAGGAGCCCTTTACCTATTTGAAGACCATCCCCTTGTCAGTCACCGTACTCCACCTTGACCCTGTTCTCATCCTTTCTTTTCCATGTGGTGTTCTCCAGCTGGTTGCTTCTATTCAGCTTCATCATGCCTATACTTCCCACACTACACTCTTCCACCTTATCATTGCTATGGGCCGGCATCGGCATCAGTACCAGCTTCAACACACATGATGCCACGTCACCACTCTTGTCCATCAATGGTATCGGTATTACATGTTTCTTTCCTTTTCTTTTTATTTTATTTAAATACCGCTTGTTCATTTACTAATGGTGACGTCACCCATGACTGGGTAACTTGCTAAACTAGGGGGGAAGTGTCACATATGTTGTCTTGTCTCATCCTTTTCACAAAATCCCTATCCCATCGTATCTACATTCGTTGATTTCTGGTATGATCTGTCATAAATAACACACTCCCTCTTAATACCACCATAATCATTACAATTCGCTGCAAATAATAAACTAGAAACCTACATTTTCTTTTTCCACTTATCATAGACCCATTCTTATCGTCTACACAAACTGCCAATTAAAAGTTGTCCTATTCCTAGTAATAGTTGTCTCTGCAAAACTATTTTCACTCTTTACCGGGTTTGAACTGTGAACTGCTTGGATTGCATCTCCTGGTAAAGATATGGCAGGAGAATGCAGACACCGCTATGAGCCAACAACTATGGGTGATTTAAGGGCTCTTGTGATGTCTGAGGCCTACAAGATATTCAAGCAAGTAGGATGGGATGCGTATTTCAAGAGATTGCGGGGGTTTGATGAGAAACTAGGTCGTGAGTTCATGAGAACATGCAACAATACGCAGGCATGAGTCCATGGGCTAGAAATTCCTATCTCAGTCGAAAGTATAGCAGATGTCACGGGATTGCCATTAATAGGAGAACATTATTTTCCTAAAAATTCTGGGCATGAGAAAGACCTCAAATCCCTCCGTAAGAAGTTCCTGGTGCGTGGAGAATCGATCGAAATGGTATCAGGTCAGGGCACAAAGTTATCTTCACTCCTCGCTCCTTGGAACAATGTGGCAAATTTGTTATCCAGTATTTGACTTGTGAAGGAAGGTATGTATATGTTTATGCAAAACAATTTCGATGGATGATACATTTGAGATGGGGTGCACTCGTGAACATTCCTTTCTTTCCATATTCTTTTTTAATGCAAATGCATAAAGCAGTTCAGAAGGGTAGTGAGAATTCATTGGCAGATCATGGGTTGATTAAATTGTTAATCATAAGAATATTGAAGAGACTTTCACCTCCTAGGGATTGGGACTCCTTCATTTTAGATGAAATCCCTGAGAATTTCATTGAAGATACCCTCCCTAATTTAGAACACTCTACCAAAGAAGATTCCCAAAGTATAGGAAAATCCACTGACACCCTAGAGGAGGAAGAGTCGGGTTAGGGAGCCTTAGAAGATGATAAACACACCAAAGATCCTGAGCTTGAAACTCTTCTTGATAGTACTAGGAAAGGAAAGGTGCAAACCTTAGGGTCCAGTGGAAAAAAGGCTAAGGGTTCCAGTGCTAAACAACCTAACCCTAAGGTTACTGAAGTCTCTACCCCTGGCCCTGGGATTGAAAAGAAACGGTGTAGTGGGACTACTTGAACTGTTGTTTTAAAAGGAAAACAATTGTCAACTGATTCTGTAGACAAACTAGCCAACCTAGCTAATGTAGCTAGTGGTTTAGGTTCACAAACACTTGAGGATGTTGGGGATTTGACAATAGTGGCATCAGTCTCTCACAAAACTAAAAGAATAGAAGCTGCTACTAGGGAGTTGAGAAGAAGTAAGAGAAAGAAGCAACAAATGACAA
Source organism: Sequoiadendron giganteum (assembly GCA_007115665.2). Lineage (NCBI taxonomy): Eukaryota > Viridiplantae > Streptophyta > Pinopsida > Cupressales > Cupressaceae > Sequoiadendron > Sequoiadendron giganteum. The sequence continues at coordinate 110,480,803 of CM021109.1, forward strand.
ACCTTGAGGATCCCTCACAACACCACCAGGAGCCTGAACAAAATCCCAAGATGCCACCTCATAATTCTCCTATTTTAGGTGAAGAACTTGAGCAAAACTCTGAGGTATTGCCCCAGCATTCCCCTGTCTCAAAAAAGATGCCATGCAATCAAGATCTTCTTGATGAAAATATTGTTTAGATTGAGTCTGCCCTAGATAAAAGTTATAATAATCTTGACAATCCTGATGATCACACGCCACATGACACTACCCAAGAAGAAGAGCATCAAGTAGAAGAAAGAATAGGGTCTGAAGTGGATATGCAGAATTAGGAATAGGGGAATATTGAAACCCTTCACTAGGAACAACAAGCTGACCAAGAGCCAGAGGCAGAGAAGGAGTATGAGGAAGAACAACCCTTGATCACTAATGATGGCATTCACAGCCTATAAAACTTGGTGACTAAGTTGATTGAGGAGAATGAAACTCTACAAAATCAAGTTCAAGTAGCAGAGTCACTCAACTAATCACAAGCAATTGAAATCAGTCAGTTGAAAGCAGCACTTGAGCAGGCATAGGCCTCCAAGACATCAATTATAACCATTTAGGAGCATGAAAAATAGTTGCAAGAACTTCATCAATTGTGTGTCAAAGAAGTCACCAATACCCTGCAGAAACTTGTCCCTTCTCTCTCTGTGGTTTGTATTCTACACTCTCTTTGCATGAGGACATGCAAGGTCTTCAGCTGGAGGGAAATGATGAGGGAAAAATGTGTCATCCTTTTACCTCTCATTTGTGTCAACCCTTTTCATCCTTCCTAGTGTCTCCTATCGTTCTTGTCACTTTTTGTTAATGAACAGACGATATTTTATGAAATAGAAGAAATGATTAAAACTAGTGAAAATACCGATTTTGCTGACTATTGTTAACTGTCTTTTTGATTCTGGTGACAAAAGTGTTTAATGGTTGATAGCACGCATGAAGGATATCAGTGAAAGGATAACTGAATTACTGAAGTTATATTGTCATTCTTGTTTTTACTTGTCAAAGATTAGTCATTTTGTTTTAGGTTACACTGTTCTTGGAAAACTTTCAGAAGACTTTAAAACTATTTTTGATTATCTTCTAAAGGTTGTTGGCTGAAAGCGACTAACAACCAAAATTTTTTATCGATTACATCTAAAAGACTATTAGACATTTAGGTAAACTTCAATATGTATATATATGCATGTACGCTGAAACTACATATCAATATACATAATTAAAAGCAAAACCGTGGTGATTTTCTATATAATTTGTCTATGATTGTTTGGATGAATGGAAGTGATAGTAGCATAATTCTATGAATGCAAGTTTTATCATCCAACGACCAGCAAAGGCAGGGGCCACTTCCTCACTTGATTGGTGATTATTGCATTAGGTTGTGTGTGTGGTAATGTATGCTTTGAATTTATAAGTTGTTTAATTATTTCATTACTGTATTATTGTCTAAATCTTATGTTGTGTTTCATTTCCATGAGGGTATTAATTGGTATTAAGTTAAATACTTACCAATACAATCTGTATTCATTCAATAGTTGTTTGTTGGTATATGCAGATCATTAAACATAAGAGTAGTTGAATAAATTAATGGGATTGTTCTGAATTTTTATTAAGTAGTATTGGAGGTTTTTTTTCAGTAGTTCAATTTCAACTCTATGAAACGTTATTTTTAGATAGATTTCTATTTTGTTACCTTACTATTCTGTTAAGTGCCAGTAATCTATTTCTATGCAGAACTATTTCTTCACAGGTTCTTGTCACACTTGTGATAGGAAGTCTATTAATCCGATTTTTTCCCATAAGTAAATTATATTAGGTTGCATCCATCAGCCCTTGGTTTGTTAATTGCATCTCTTTGGCATATTGCCACAACATAGTTCAAAAGCCTACGTTCCCAGATTGACACTTTAGGATGAACTGAGGAAGCCATTTCCAAAGAAGTACATCAAATCCAATTTAAAGAGTAATTCAGAAACCACAGTTTTATCCAATCACTAGTCACATGGGGGAATGTGAGTGCCACGTGGTAGCTTGATATTGATGCAAGTACTGTGGGTACTGCATACTGTAGGTACTCTACAAAAAATGAAAACACCAAACATTTCTCTTTTTTAATTTTTTATTTGATTTTTAAATCAAAACTTTACAAAATGAATGAAATCGCCTAGATTTTAATTTTTCAATTTTTTTTTGGTGAAATAAATATTTTTTTTTCAAAAAATTGTATCGGGTATTGTTATTATGACACCTTGGGGGGTCGTACGGTTCTCTAGGAATTTTTTTTTTTGCATCACCAAACAATTGCTCTGATTTGGATAAATTGACAACCGATCTTAGGGTTTTTGGCCCTTTTGGACGTGATGGTAGGGTTGAATTTGATCCAAAATTCTCTAGAAATGTAGCTACCTTTTGGATCTGGAAACCACTCTTCAACTACAAACCCTCATAGATTTGGCCTTGTATGTCCAATTTGGACAAAACAAAAGGAAAAATCGAATTCCTTGAACCTTCTAGACGTAATGGTGAGCTTAGATTTGCACCAAAAAGCTTTGATATGAACCTTCTCTCTTTAGAAAAAGACTATCTAATGGCACCCAACCTGCTCTAATACCATGTTAGAATTGGCTATGACTGCCAAGATCTTGAGATCAAATGGAAAGAACAAAGAGAGAGAATAGAATGTGACAAGAATAAACTGTATTCTTAGAAATATGATTCAATGATATGATTATAATATAAAAATGAGAGAACCCCTTGGTTATATAGCAAAGGTGAGATACAAGATATCATAGGATTATGACAAGTGTCTTTATCATATGACATGAGATGACTTATCACAACTACCTAGGTTCACATGTGTTGCAAGTCAAAAGATAAGATAACAACTAATGACAACTAACACCTTCTAGAAAGATTCTTTCCTAGGACCTAAGTAAACTTAACATGTAAATAAGTCCCCTAGTAATGAATGAACTAGGTACAATACTTTATTTACACCAACAAAATGTTTAATTTGTAAATTAGTTTTATAGCTAAATTATGTAATTTTTAGGTTTTGATGATGTTATATTGGAGGATCATGTTCAATACTTTTATGGATAATCAATATAATTTATCATACTTTCAAATTTTTGATAGTCTGACATGTATTTAATGTTAGAGTGATGATATAGGAGGAAAATATATCCTTCAACATGCAAGTTCAATTAACTCCCCCTTTGATAATTGGAGCTTTGAGGGAGTAGCTTGTAGATTCAAGATACAAATGTTATTTGTTTATTGTAATTTTTAATTACACAATATATGTAAACAAATGGCTTAGTGGCCTAATTATACTTAATGTAATTATAATTGAGAGTCATATTTGTTGACGCATTGTATTGTTAATTATTAACCAATTCAACATTTTAATGTTTTATTACTTATGAGAATACTTCATTAATAGAATTCAATTAATTTTTACTCTATGATAAACCTTGTCTTGTGGATTTCATTTGGATACTCTAAGGGTACTTAAGTTAAACCCTTTTAGTTTAGATAATCTTGTAAAATTTTGGTTTATTTGATAATTATTAAATGTGTCATGTTGTGTGATCTTAATGCACACCATTTATGTCATTTACTAGGTATTCAATGTATAATAAAAATAATTGAGAATTGAGGGCCTTGAATTGGTGGATATAAATATGGGTTGAAATATTTGAAAAGACTTATGTTATCCTTATAATGACCATTAGATTTAGATTATGCAATACATAATTATGAAAATGAGGTGTTTTGTATTATAATAATGTATATGACCTAATTACGCGTTATATATAAAAATATGTTTCACTATACCACCTCTTTTTAATTTCTCTTATATTTGTTGCTCAAAACATTAATGTAATATATGCTATGAATGTTTCTTTCACTTTCATATAGAGCTTCCTTAGTAGTAGGAATGTATGTGTCCAAGGTAAAATGGTTGAACTCTATACAAGGTTGGTATGTGAATTTATTAATAATCATAAAGATTATTAAGGGCTTGGATTATTGTGAATAATCATGTGACTTGCTTGTAGATTTGAGATTGTCAATCCTTGTCATCATCTATTTGGTTAATTTTTCTTTTTGATACGTAAGATTTTTATATATATTAATTTATAAAAGAAAAGCATATAACCGTCTACTAGGAAGGAGATACCATTGCTTCAATGTCACCCTAAGACAACCAGACTCCATACAACCATCACAGATACTACAATCATAATGATAAAAATTTCAAAATTTACAATTCCACTGTCAAAACTGAAAAGCCCAAACTCAAGCAAACCACATTCATACTTATCGGCTATTTTAAATTTCAAGAAACCAAAAAAATTCACCAATTACAGTAACCCATTAAGTTTTGCAAAGGACTCAAAGTCCCAAATCTAGTCAAACCCACCTGCCACCATTAAACCAAGCAATTTCTTCAGGTACTCCACTGCAACAAAAACAATCATCTGATGGTGCATGAGAGCCATCCCAATCATATCTAAGAGAAATGGAAAAAAAATTATTGCCTCATCAGTTTGCCTGAAGATCTTCAAATCATCTGGATGCAGAATCCCAATGCCTAAAATTGTTGACTTCAAAACCTCCTCCACACCACAGGAGGGTCTACCAAACCCTTCCTGAATAGCCTCACCAACAACTCCTTCGCCTCTAGCTTAGGGACATGGATATTAAGTAGAGAGGCCAAAACCCTTGAGGAGATATGCACATTATCCCTCCCATATTCCTTGCAATCGAGATGACCAATGCCTAGAATAATTTTAACCGCCACAACTATGAGAGGGTTGATGTGTAGAATTCACTTCATCCTCTAGTCCTTAATTTCTTGAAATGGAACTTGCCTCAAAGTTTCCATCAGAGAAACTGGAGTGACTGCACCAAACCATGCCACACCCTCCACCAAGACTTCAATAATAAACTTCAAGCACCTGGCCATAGTCACCCATAGGCAACACCAAACTTTGAGCTATGGCTGCCAACCAACCCATCACTGTTAACATAATGGAAATCATCAAGAATGCTTTATTACTCTATACATACCATCACCTCCATGCATTAATAAATCCCACACTCACCTGGAAATGCTTACATCACATGAGTGAGGAATCATTACCAAGTAAGCAAGTCGTCCTTGCAACATAAAATCCATCCTGTAAATCCTTCATCATGAGTGAAGCCTTCATTAAAGAGGGTGCTTGAATTGGTATCCCTCAAGGCATGTACCCAAATTTTGTGACCTCTCCACCCTATCATTCTTCAAATCCTCCAACCTCCACCTTATCTTAAACACCCCTACATGGATGTCACATACCCTGGCCCATTAGAAGCCCTCTACCAACTTGGAGGGCTGCACTCCCAACCGTCCACTAACTTTACACCGTAGAATTACCAATCACTTTTCTATTAGGGCCAACCAAACCCATGTTAGATAGGAGATCAACATCGACATTCCTTTCCTTTAGTATGTGATTAAACATAACTTAATGAAAACCTTCCAACAAACCCATAGCCACCTCAAGCTTCTCCCCCAACTTCCAATTCATAATTTATTTTGTCCTTAGAGCATTGATTACTAAAGAGGACTCAACCTCAATTACCACCTTACTCACTTTTAGTTCTCTACATAAATTCAATCCAAGAATTAAAGCTCGAAATTCGGTTGCATTATTTGTCCCCTTAGGAAGAGCAGTCCCTAATGACCCCAACATGGTCCCATTGTTGTCCCTCACAATGCACGTTGCACCAGAAAGACCAGTATTTCCCTTAGAAGCTCAATCAAAGTTTATTTTCACCTAACCCAGATCTAGAGGAAACCAGACCACCTTACTATGCTCTTTTGTCATCACTGCACCCCCAGAGCCTGCAAAAGCAAGAGCCTTAAGACCACACTAATTCTTCAGCATCAGAGAATCCAAAACTAAGAAGTTATACCTTTTAGCATTCATCTCTTCTAACCTTGCATTGAAGCATTCCACTATACAAGCCTCTATTTTAATTTGCAATCTAGGTATTGACATTTCCTTATCCTGAAAAATCCTCCTATTCCTCTCCTTCCACACTTCCCATAATAATATCGAAGGACTCACCAACCATAGATCTCCTAAAAAAGAATTCTTCAAAGGGGATGGCCAATAATTTAGTAATTCTAACAGCTTGTTGGGGAATGTTGTTTTCCATTGTAGCTTCGAGCACAACCACTCCCAAATGACCTGCGAAATCCTAAAATTTAAAAATAAATGATCCATTGTTTCCTCTGCACCTTTACATAAAGGGCACCTAGATGGTCCATGGAAACCTAGCTTTGAAAACTTGTCCCCAAACAACACCCTACCTTGAGCCACTGCCCAGGTGAAAATACCAGCCTTGGGAAGGCAAGCCTTATTCCAACACAATTGATTTGGTAAAATTGTCTCAAGATCACTAGAAGAACAAGAATAGAATAACCTTCTTTTGCAAAATAATCCCCCTTTTCCGAAGCATTCCACCGAATTATGTCCCTTCCCTATCTCCCCAATGCACATCTCTCCTTCAGAACCTTCTCAAAGTCTTCAACGTCTTGCTCTTCTAGCCCCAACTGTCTAGGAGACTTCCATCGATAACAACCATCCTTAAGACAAGAGGGGCCATCAAATAAATCCCTTACCCTATCACCCCATACCTGCTTAGTTTTTTCCTTAACCCAAGTAAGAGAAGGATCCTCTGCTAGTATGGGTAAGCCTTCCCAAGAATACTCCCAGAAAAACACTTCCCTACCATCTTTCACCACCCAAGTTAAGTCATCTAGAATAAGTTCTCTGGAACTTTTTATGAAGTTCCAAATGTGAGAACCACTAGGAAGAGATCTAGCCCTCAAGAAACAGTTATCTTCATTGTCCATATATTTGTCCTTCACAATTTTAACCCACTTTAACTCTGGATGAGTATGAATAGACCAAGCCAGTCTTGCCCTAAGGGCCTGATTTTGCAAAAGATTTTTTTTCAACCCCGCACTATCTTCATCCCTCCTTTCACACACTTTCTACCACTTAATTAAAGGGAACTTCTTCTGATCCACACTACCTTTCCAGAAGAAATCCTTCATTGATTTGTTTAGGGATTTTATCATGCCCACCGACAGTAGTAAGCAAGAAATCATGTAAATGGGAAGAGCGGCAATGATAAATTTTAACATTGTTAGTCTTCCAGCCCAAGATAACCAAGGAATCTTCCATGAAAAAAGTTTTTCTTTTACTTTTTTAGGCAGAGTGTTCCAATTACCTCCATGTTGGATTCCTTTAGCTAATGAGAGTCCCAAATATTTACATGGTAGCTACCACTTTCTAAAACCCAAACACTAAAAAATATCAACTTCTAGAGCACATTTCGTGTTGAAGAAGAAAGCTTCTGACTTAACCAGATTAAGCTCCTGCCCTGAGGCCAAAGTATAATTATCCAAAATTCCCTTTATTCTTTAGGCTTCTCTAAGTGAGGAAACCCCAAAAAACATTGTGTCATCTACAAATTGTTGATGTGTGATAGTAGGAAGGCTACTTGTAACCTGAAGGCCTTCCACCCAACCATTACGTCTTGCCTTATCTAATGAATGAGCTAGAGATTCCACCATGATTATAAACAAGAAAGGGGAAAGTGAATCTCCCCACCATAGACCCCTCGATGCCATGAAAAAACCTTCAAGAGACCCATTCACTAAGATCGAGTATCACAGACTAGCCACCCAGCCAAAAGTCCAACCAAGCCAATCATTATGAAACCCAAAAGCCTCTAAAACTTTGAATAGAAAACACCAATTCACCTCATCATATGCTTTTTTAAATCCAATTTTAACAATATTTTTGGTTTCTTTGTCTTTTGAATTGAATGAATTACTTCTTGAGCTATAATTACCCCATCTAGGATCAACCTTCCAGGCACAAACCCTGTTTGCTCTTTAGAGATGATAGATGGAAAATTTTTCTTAAGGTGGTTGGCTACAACCTTATAAAGAATCTTGTATAATGTGCTACATAGAGAGATAGGACAAAATTCATCCCAGAACTCTAACTTCTCTTTCTTTGGAATGAGCGTAATGAGAGAGTTATTTACCTCCTTAAGAATTTTCCCTCAACTTCTTGAATCTTCTATGCCTCAGTTATTTTAGAACCCACAAAATCCCAACACTTCTGGAAAAAAATGTTGGGAAACCATCTGTCTTGGGTGCCTTTTCAATGTGTAAACCAAAAACTATGGCTTTAACTTCTTCTTCCAAGAATTTTGCATTCAAAGCCTCCATTTGTGAACCAGACACCAGAGTAGGAATGTTAGCTAAAATGTCATGCTTTGCCCCTAGATTGGAGCCTTCCTAGTCATTGAGAATATTTTTAAAATACTCAACTATTGAATCTTTAATCTCAAGAGGATCCTCCACAAAGCGACCATCTGCTGCTTTTATACTTGCAATCCTATTGATTTCTTGATGAACCTTTGTAGAATTGTGAAAAAACTTAGTTTTCCTATCTCTTGCCTTGAGCCAAATCTCCCTCGATTTTTATCTCCAGTAAAGTTCCTACTTAGCCAAAAGATCATTCAATTTCATAGTCAAAACCTTCTCTTTCTCGAACTTTTCATTTTCCATCCCTTGGCTAATAACTACCTCGGCTAAAGCCTCCAACTCCCCCTCAATCTTGATCCTCTCCTCAAAAATATTTTTAAAGTTGTCCTTGTTCCACTGTTTTATTTGCTTCTTGACATATTCCAATCTTGAAACTAAATTCAACATCTTAGTACTACTTGAATTAAATTCTAACCACCATTTTTTAATCAGACTCAAAATATGATGGTCTTTAAGCCACATCATTTCAAACTTAAACGAACAATGAATAGGTCCCTTTTCTCCTTCTATTTGCAGTTGAACTAGAAAATGATTAGAACCCACCCCCGCATTGATTCTTCTATCCAAACTGAAAGGGAAATTTCTCAAATTCCCTTTAAAAAAGAACTTTTAAAGCTTTTCTATAATGCTACAAAAGCCTTTCCTTCTGTTTGTCCACATATAGCTGCCATTCCCAGTTTGTAACTCTACCAACAAATTTCTTTCCACAAAGTATTGAAAATCTATTTGGTATTGAAGGATTCTACCCACCCTACCTCTTTTATCTATAGGCCTTAGAATAGCATTTAAATCTCCCCCTAGGAGACATAAATCCAATCCTAGGTGGTTGAGGACTTGATCTAACTCTTGCCACACTGGTCTTTATTGCATACATGAAGAAGGACCATAAACATTAATAAGCAAGAAATGAGTATTTGAGAGTAAAATCCTTACCTGACATACCAACCAGTTTTGATTAGAGTCAAATTCTTCCACTAATACTATTTGAGGCTTTCAAATAGTTAGCAAACCACCAGATGTACCTTCAGCTCCAACCCCTAGCCATTTCTAATAGTTCAACTTTTTGCTAATTTGATCAAATCCTGATCGCCAAGTTTTGTTTCTTGAAGAAGATCTATTTCCACTTGACAAGAATTGATGTGGCACCTGATTAGGCTCCACTTGTTAGGGGCATTGAGGCCCCTAACATTCCAAGTAAGGAGCCTCATTTATATTCGGGAAGAGTCTCACTCTTCCCTACTTTCATCATGGAGTCAATTTTCTTTTGACCATTTGCTTCACCATCCCATTTGAGTTTCTCTTGATTTGAAATTCTTCCATGCTTCTTGTTCTCACCACAATCTAGGGTTGTTTTAAACAAATCCTTCTAAAAAATACCCAGCTTGACCCGAGCTGACTCAAGACCAAGGATTGATTTCCTTTTCTTTCCTAATTGAGAAAATTATTACTATGCATGTTTTGCACATACGCCTCGCCGAAGGCAGGGACCCCCTTTCTTTTGCTCCCAACAGATCATTTTTGCTCTCGATGGGTTTTTTTGCTTCTACTTTATTTTGCACACCCCTATTCCCAAGCCTAGGTTGGTCATATGCCTTAAAATGACCAAATTCCCCTTTAACCAAATTCACCTATCTGAATTTGCTAAGTCTTTTTCTTTTGTGGAGATGCTCTTGTGGGTTTCCCTTAGCCCTTTTACCTGGGCATCCGTCGAGCTTGGTGGACCCACATTTATGGGTCTCCCTTGGATGGCTGCCATTTTTATTTTGTTGCCAAGCCCTCATGAATCCCCGTGGCATAGAACCCGCGTTCATCTCCGCCGTTGAGTGGATTGAACCCATCACCCAAAAATTCACTGAGTTCAGGCGCCCTTACGGGCTGCCAATTGCAACTCACTGTCATCCCTCTACCATTCATTAGCGGCTAATCCTAAGTGCCCCTCCACCCTCAGAATTATACATTTCCCTATCCGCATTCAATTCAGTAGTGGACATCTTCTGTGTGGGGACCCCCTTTTTTGCTTTTGCCTTAGTCCTACTAACTTGGTCCCTGCTCAATTGCTTCACTTTTTCCTTCATTTTTGACTTTGGGGACAAGTTTCCTATAGATTTGGGATGTTTTCATGATGCCTAAGTGAACTTCCATAGTTTCTTTAAGTTTTGGGAAGTTTCAAAAATTTCATTGGGAGGCACCAACCCTTCGCCACCATCTGTGCGAATTCCTTTGTGGGTCTTCGTCCCTCTATCACCGTCTGCAAGAATTTCATTGTAGGCTGTCATCCCTTTGTCACCATCCATGAGAATTCCTTTGTGGGTCTCCATGTGTGGGTCATCATGTGCTCATTTCCATTTTTAAACAATGTTGCAAACACGTCAACAAAAGGGCAACTTTCATAGTTTTCAGCCACAACAGAGGAGACAGAAGAAGGCAGCCACTACAAGACAAAATTATTACAGTGCTAGGGTCACTAGATGAAAAAATAGGGATAAGACAAGGATGTATTTTATATTCCTATATATTTGGGGGTAGGTGAAACCTTAACTTGTATTGAATCTGGGCCACACAATGTATATCAATCTTGGCCATTCATTTCACTTTTGGAAAACTATAGTAAATGGTTGAAGAACTAGTGTAAAGGGAATTTTGCAGCAATAGAGAGAAGCATTACATTGTTTTAAGGGTGTTTCTTTTGAGTTTGTTCATTATGCATACATGGTTCAACTTCCAATTTGGTTGTAGTTTGTAGTTTCTTGAATGGCTGTGATAATGGTGTTTGCTGTTATGGTATTTGATGAATTTCCAGTCCATACTTTTGGCACTTGTTGATGACAATTTATTGTGTAAAGCTAGCCTCAGCTTCCTTATCTCATTACTACAACTTATTTCAATTGTATGTTCATGAAGTGCATGTACAATATAAAAATTTGTAGTCTTTAGAAGATTACATTGGTTTTGTGTAGTTGTAGGCTTCTCTTGGTCAAGCAAACCCTAGATTAGGAAGTTTTTCTATTGTAGCAAGCTTCATTGTTATTGCTCATTAATTGCTTAGATATAGATTAGCCTCTCTCACTCGTCTTTCTCTTTTGCTATTTATTTTAACTCCTTGTTAGAGTAGGATTCAAAACATCAAAACAATGCCAAATTTGATGAACATGGTGAGTTTTAGCTTGTTGCTTTGAGTGGGAAACCATTGTTCATTAACTTCTAGCACTCTGAAACTCCATTTGCAGACCCAAATCCCCATGCTTTGTAAACCATAAAGGCCACCCTGTGATTACCAGCAAATCATATCAACCAACTGAACTATTCCAAGCATATTCATGACCTGACAACTGAGAGACCTTGGGGTAGTAATTTGTAACTTGTTTGCAGACTTCTACCTTTCAAGAGAGGTAGCATACTTGTGTGCTGCCTGTATTGAGAAGGTGCAAAAACACCCATCAAAAAAATTGGTACTAGAAGGAGGGCATGGTTGAGCTTGAGGCTACAAAGCTGAAAGCACTCTCAAGTAAAAATCTAAGATAGGAAGATCTCCTCATTCGCTGGAATTTTAAAATAAGAAAATTGAAAGGCAAAGCAACAACTGAGCTGAGATGGAACAACATTTGCAAATCAACATTACTTAGCTGCATCTAAATTTAAATAGGAGATTTTGGAGACCATTGCAGAAATTTGCATTGGCAAATAGGTGTAGAATCCATGAAATTCGTAGACACAATGAATTGGAATGTTTGAAATTCTTGAAGAAATTGAAAGAGTCTTGCAAGGAGAAATTCCCTTTTGGGAAATATACCAACTATTGGTTCTTGTAGACCTAGAGGAGGAATTTTCTAACATGGTAGCCAAGGCATTCAAGGAGTTGATCCAAGAGCACTTGAGCACCAAAGATGTATTAAGAAAAGTAGAAGTGTTCATGTCTAGCTGGTGTAGATTCCATAATGCACCTCACTCAGAATTTACTTGTTCATCATGTGTAAACATCATCAGTCAAGTCAAGAGAATTTTGAACAAGTTGGAGTAGCCAAATCTCAATGGAGAGGAGTCATCCCATGAGGTAGGAGAGCTATTAAAATTTGGAGGACAACACATTCAAGTTGAACCAAAATATTTGACACAAGTTAGTGTTGGGACAACAAACATTGAGGCTAGAAGTCAAGAGGAAGGAGGTGACTTCTTTGGGACAACAATGATCTTTGATGAAAGATCGGTTAGAAGGGAATCAGGGAGACTTTTATCCATCAATAAAGGGAAGCCCTCCACTCTAGAAGGAGAGCCATTGGAAATTGAGAATGAATTAATGAATTTTGCAACAACATACATTGGGACAACCAATGAAAATGTTGAAAAATAGGAAGCAAAAGAGGTTGAATGCCTTGGGGAAGCAGAAAATGAGGATGAAATCATAAGTGAAATAAGATTAGAGGACCTATCCTTCATGAATGACAATGATCAAGCATCTAAAAAAAAAGATTAAGAAGAGTGGGAACAAATATAGGTTACAACTGTTTACCATCAAACTTCCTTCCTAAGTGATGACGAGGATTCAGTGGTGGAAAGATATAATGAACTTGTTTCAAGACTCATGAGGGATTGGTTGGAACTAAGACACCAAGTGGATTTAGATGTGTTATTGTTGTTGAGATGGTGCATGCTCCATGATTCAACATATTTTGAGTTCACGTGTGAACTATGCCAAGAGGCCATCGAGCAAGTTAAAGAACAAGAGGGGTAGCCAAGTGCACCGCCTCCTGCGGTTGCTTCAAGGATTTAAATAGAGGATTAAGGAATGGAACCAAGTGAAAACATAGCTGAAATTAGTCCTCAAGAAGGTGTTGGGACAACAACGAAAGAAGGACAACATAGTCCCGAGCCTTCAAATGATGAAGTAGAACACATGGGAACGTTGTCCATCAGACATCAAGATCCTTTCCCTCTTAAAGAAAATTTATACACTATGGATGATAGGCTTTATGGGGAATCATTAGAGGTAAATCACATAGTAAATCTTGGCCCCCTTGACAAGGTGCCCTCATTTGATGATTTCTTTCCACTAGGAGCTATACTCTAGAGGTATAGCGACATTGAGGAGGAGTACATTTCAAAGGTTAGAAGGAACGAAGATATCTTTCCTAAACCTTCGAATGATGAATCATTGGAGGTCTCAGATTGGGAAAGGAACTCCTATTCCATCTATAGTGACAGTGAAACATTGGAGTTATAGTAGGGTAGATTCATGCATGTCATTCTTTTATGACATGAACTATAAAGAAATTGAGCTCAACACCAAGGAAATGAGATGGGATAGCATGTTGCCTTTTCAGGACAACAATCAAGTAGAACTGTAGATTACAGAGGACCAAAATGATAGTGTCTATCTTCTTGAATAAGAGATAATAGAGGTTGTGGGTCCCACTGGTAGCTTGGAAGGGGTGTTTACTGTCCTATTCCCCCAACCTTAGATGAGCCTAGGATCAGGTACAAAGTTCCTTGTATTTGAAATTTTTTCTTCACAATGTGTAATGCCTGACCAATTTGATTGTCATCTGCATGTTTTTAATGCAAGGGGGATGTTACACCATCCATAGTGCCTACTAGAGGCTTCCAATGCAATGACCGACGATGCAATGCACATTCATTTCCATCAAACATTGCCACCTTTGCATGGTGACATCCACATTTTATCTTTCCTTTCTCCTATGAATATTGATAGTTGTATTTATTATTTTGATTATGGGAATGAGGGGAGACAAACTTGTTTATGGATTAACCATGGGTTTAATGAACCTCCTTAGCTATTGATTCTTACTGAATGTGTTATTGAATTTGAGTGCTACAATGATGAACTTTATTTTTATGAATATAAAGATGAATCTACATGGCTTAGAACTGTGAAGATCACCCTTCTACTTGTGCATGCATTTCAAATTCCAACGAGAGTGAGTGTTGGTTTTCCTTGCCTGAATGTGGTCCATTGTAAATATCTCTACACATAGTTGTTTTTGGGTAGTGTAGGTTTCATGTACATATCTCATTTCCATGTATATAGTCTCATTTTCCTACTTTTGTTAGGTTAGGTTGGTTTGCTTTAGGATAAATTTCTTTAGAGTAGTTTGGTTTTTCTTTGCTTCTGCTTTGCTTCTTTTCTTGGGTCCCCCCTTATTTTCTACTGGGCATGTTTGCACGTGCAACAATAATTTTATTTAACTAGGGTTTTTCTAAGTATTTCTTCAAGAAACTCTAATCAAGTTTTCAGAGTGGATGGTAAGGGTCTTCTATTAGTGCCAAGTGACTTGAATGTTTGGTTGAAATTGGATAAGCTATTGGTCTCGTGCGATTCTGATGCATTCTAAAATCTCATATCTCTCACATGCTTTAGGAATTTGATGGTCATTGTAGGTCCTTTGTGAAGTCCAATTAAGTGAAAAATCTATAATTCTGCTTTAGCGTCACTTTGATTCTTAGCCCTGGGTGCACACTTCACTTCTTGCAGGTTGAAATGAAAATAAAGAAGAGAAAATAAAAATCATAAGAAACAAAAAGAAAATAAAGAAAAATGATGAAAATAAAAACAAAGAAATTCAACTTTTAGGAGGATACAAATAACTCTACCAAGGCTATGGACGCTCGACCAACAGTAGAGAAATAGTTGAGAGAATCACGGTGACAACCTCATCGGGGCTATGGATACTTGTTAGGAAATAGGGAAATGTCTAGGGTACTTTTGAGTTAGAATCAATTACGTAGCTTAACTTGAGGGAGCTTAGGTTCTTGTACTGACCTAAGGATGGGAATGAATGCATCTACACACACTTCAATTTTCAGCATACTGAAGGTTGGGTTGACTAGTGGTTTTGATCCTTTGGTCAAGTGTTCGGTTTGTTTGTCCTAGCTGGAGGTCGGATCCAGAGATTCTAGGTTCCTAATTCTAGCTTGTCATTGAAATGCTCTGGAGCATTTCCCTAGTGAGTCGCCAAATGTTGTGCATGTTTTGCACACATTCCCCGTTGAAGGTAGGGACCCCCTTTCTTTCGCTCTTGGTGGATCATTTTTAGTCTCGATGGGTTATTTTTCTTCTGCTTCATTTTGCGCACCCCTATTCCCAAGCCTAGGTTGGTCATATGCCTTAAAATGACTAAATTCCCCTTTGACCAAATTTTCCTATCTGAATTTTCTAAGTCTTTTTCTTTTGTGGAGATGCTCCTATGAGTTTCTCTTAGCCCTTTTTTCTAGGCATCCGTCGAGCTTAGTGGATCCACATTTGTGGGTCTCCCTTAGCAGGCTACCATTGTTATTTTGTCACCACTCCGTGTCCAAGCCCTCATGACTTCCCATGATGCGAAACCCATGTTAATCTCTATCGTTGAGTGGACTGATCCCATCACCCAAAAATTCACTAAGTCCAGGCACCCTTATAGGTCACCAATTATGACTCACTGTTGTCCCTCTGCCATTGCTCAAAGGCTAAACCTAAGTTCCTCTCCACCCTCGACATTCTACATTTCCTTGTTTTCATTCCATTCAGTAGTGGACATCTTCCGTGTAGGGACCCCCTTTTTCACTTTTGCCTTGCTCCTGTTGACTTGGTCCCTGCTAGCTTGCTTCACTTTTTCCTACATTTTTGACTTTGTGGACAAGTTGCCTATGGATTTGAGATTTTTTCATGATGCCTAAGTGAACTGACAAGGTTTTGTTAAGTTTTGGGAAGTTACAAAAATTTCATTGCAGACTACTAGCCCTCCCCTACCGTCCCTGATAATTTCTTTGCGGTATGTCGTCCCTCCTTCACCGTCCATGGTAATTTCATTGCGGGCCACCATCTCTCTATCACCATCCATGGGAATTCTTTTGTGGGTTACTGTGTGCTCATTTCCATTTTTAAGGGCGACGAACGGACGACTTCCCCCTTCCAAATCTTTTCATTTCCCAAAGGAGTGCAAAATTCAAGTTTTCATTCATCTAGGGACCATAAAATGAATGTCTTCACATGCCTAAAGGGGTTTGCATCAGATTTTCCATGTGCTTAGACATTTTAGAAATTTCATTGCGGAAGTCCACTCTCGAAAGTTCATTTGAGCAATGCCATTGTAAAGGGCGGCAAACCCTCCGACTTCCGCATTCCCAATTTTTGCATTTTTAAAAATCAGTCAAATTTTAAGGAAATATGTTTTGGCACTCTTTCTACCCCTTTTTCCATGTGCTAAAATTGAAAAATATCAAATTTACTAATTTTTGTGAAGTTGCGGAAATTTTTCTATGGGTCATCATCCCTCTGTCACCGTTTGCGGGAATTCCTTTGTGGGTCACTGTCCCTCCACCTTCGTCTGAAAGAATTCCTTTGTGGGCCACCATCCCTTTGTCGCCATTATTGAGAATTCCTTTTCGAGTCGTCGTTCCTCCATCACCATCCACGGGAATTCCTTTGCAAGTCACCGTCCCTTCATTGCCATTCACGGGAATTCATTTGCGGGTTGCCTTCCCTCTATAGCCATCTGCAGGAATTCCTTTGTGGGTCATCATCCCTCCATCGCAACCTTCATAAATTCCTTTGTGACATGTCATCCCTCTATCACAGTCCATGGGAATTTATTTATGGGTCACCGTTCATGGGACTCCGTGTGCTCAATATCATTTTTAAGGGTGATCGACCCTTAAATTCCCCCCACATTGTGGACTCCACACCCATTGCACCCCTTTCACTATCGTTCAATGATGAAGCCTTCATGACCATCCCGAGTTGTACATTCTGCAGATGTTATTAGTGATCCCAGATTTGAGGACCAAGATGGTAAACCACCATGTCAAGCGTCTACGGGTTTTCCCCTGTGGAAGGTTGTCCATCCATCATCCACTAGTTGTCTGCCATCTGTTGGTTGTCCTCTCGCCATCTGTTGTTCACTAGTTGTTTTCTATCTGCCATCCATTGGCTATCCGTCATCTGTCATCCATTGGTTTTCTGTCGTCTGTTGGTTGTCCGTTGGAAGTCCACCATCCACTGTTCGGTGGTTGTCTATTGTCCGTCGTCCGCTAGCTATCTTCCATCCTCTATCCATGGGTCATTAGTTGTCCGTCAGTCATCCACTGTCCATCCGTCATCTGCCTGCCATCTGCTATCTGCCATCCTTCCAACCTAGGGGAAACCCACACCTCTGAACTCAAATTTATGTTTATCGTCGGAATGAACCCCAAATGATTAGTGATGGTGAATTTTATGATCCTTGATAACGTATTGATGCATCTAACACTTGACTTGCAAGATTTGATTGATATTTGCTGGAATTTATATGTAAAGATGCTTATTGCATCTTGTATATGTAGGATCTGTTGAAGCCAAAATTTGACAAGGTAACAACCTTCATGGGAAACTCAGTTAAAGGGGGGACCTATTGCACTAAACTGAGTGACCTCCAGATTTTTAAAGAAGGTGACTTCTTCTATAACTGGGGTTTTGAATGGGAAAAGGAAGAAGATCTAAAAATAAAAGATCTAACTAAGGCGATGAGCCAAGATTTAGATGTAAGGCATGATAAATCTATCTTTTGGATGTGATTTAAGGGCCCGTTCAACAATCTGCTATGTTCTAGAATGATAAATATTAAAGATAAAAGCCCGAATGATTCACCTAATGACATAAAATAATATTTATGCACATTCACTGAAGAGAGGAGTTAAAGACATGATCTAAACCAACAAACTTGCATAAAATTTATAGAATTTCTGCGAAAGAAATATTCAGTACCATAATGGCATAGTAAAACTTATCAAATATTCTAAGAAAATAGAAAGGCCAAACAATGACATAGTCTGTAAGTTAATTTGCAATAATCTAAAAAGCAATAAAAAAGGCATGGCTCTTCCACCAATTTCTCTGTCAAAATCCAAACCCTTGCTTCAAAAGAGGAAGCATTATTTATAATAAAATCCCCAGCCTGGTGAGCTAGTAACATAAAAGATCCCTTGATCATGAGTAATGATGTATATAGTAATGATTTTTCCTGGATGTTGCAATAGAAAAGATTCAAGCCATGAACAAGGTCACCCTAGTGCCAGATGCATCCCCTATGAATGATGGCAGTGGTCCCAGTAGACTAGAGTGTTGACATGTGACATCCACTTATGATGACAATTATAGTATGTGGCAACTATTGTGAGGCTATTGCTTGCTTCATTCCCCTACACGAAGAATCCTTTAGAATATTTTAGTGGCAAGCGGTCGGGGCCCGAGGTTCATTCTCCCTTCCATGCGATGAAAAATTATACGGTGAAGACATGTGGAGGTCTCCCGAAGATATTGCGCTATGGGTGGGGCCACCAAGGAAAGGGTGTAGACTGATGTTATGTGGCATGTAGTCGGGGCCTGATAGGGAAGCAATGGGAAGGAACATTGAAGAGTGTGAACTACCAACACGTGGAAGCATGGCGAGGAGATCTTGAAAAGTGAAGGAAAAGATCCTTGTGAGGAGCGCTTGGCTGAAAAAGTGGCAACATTCAGATAAAGCCTTGCAAAAGGAACCCAATGTTGCTTTTAATAGGAGGGTGTGGCCGGTACTTAGCAAATAGTAAAATAACCCGAAGGGAGCTTGGGGAAATTTATATTCACAGCTTTTGGTGACTTATCAAGGGCATTTTTCCTACAGAATGGGAACATACAAATTTTTGGTTTGCAGACCAAAGGCTTCTCCATTGGGCAACACGATTAGATCTTAGAGAGGGTTGTCTGCCGAGGCAGCTATTCAACATCAGATGGAGTTGATATGTCACGCATACTTTCTTGCGCTCCATGTAGATCGATCATTTCTTTGTAAGGCAATGTCATCGATATATCGGCCCAGGTGTTGAGTTGAAAAAGAAGTTGTGCAATCAGGTGAGTGATAGTCTCAATATCTTCTGTAGCAAGGGGTTGATTGCAACTCAGAAAAGTAGATGCATCCCATTGCTTCTCTTCAATCTTCAACGCAATATGCTTCATCATGGCCACCGATTCATCTCCAAGAAATGGGGATGGTAAGCCCATTTGAGTCAGGTTGGAGAACCTTGCCTGCATGCTACTCATGGTTTGATCCAATGTGGTGGTGCACTTGCTGGCATGAAGGATGGTTGCGTGCCAATGAATGAACTTGTTAGCTATTTTAGCAACAACCTTTCAATCTCCAACTCCTACACTTTCCAAGACTTCATCTGGGACCATATACAGCCTATCCAATAACCTCTTGGATTTCAGAACTCTCTTTGAGATGGATTCAGGGAACTGTTTGATTGCTTCACGAACCTCCCTACCCAAACTTTTATCCTCTACCATAAATTGGAGTGTCGATTGTAGAGTTAGGAAGAAGGCCTTAAATCTTTCCCAGTATGAAAAATATAACTTCTAGACTACCTGAAGAAGGTCCGATCGAATGACAGGAGGTTGGGTAGAATCTTTTAATAGGACTATCTCTACATCCTTTAATTCCATATTATGTGCAAGCTCAACAACCCTTTGGTTTGCTACGATGAGTTGTCCTTGCAGGATTTGTGATTCCAAGATCCAGCTTGCCTCAACCCATTCCTTGTTTTTCGCTTCCTTCTCTAAAGAAGACTTCATTTCTTGGACCTCACTCTCTAGTTGGGCCTAGCAGACATTGAAATTCACATCTTTCTGATGCATCTGTTGCTCTAGTTGAATGCGCTGCTAGGGAAACTCTTCATCTTTTCATTGCACCTCAGCGACTAGGTTGGGATTGAGAGATCAGAACTTTGCAAGCTCTTCTCGAAGCTTTGCTTGCTCTATCTCTGTTTGTTGGGATAAGCGATTAAATTTAGCATCCCTGGCCGTTTCCGTGGTGAGTAAGACATCGACCCTTTCCTTAAAAATTTTTAGCTCTTCTTCGTTTTTCTTTAGTTGGCGACCAAAATTAAGAAAGTCAGTGGTCACCACCCGCTGTGTTTCTTCCATGAGCTCTACCTTGTCTTGAGGTCGGGCTATGCTTAAGTCAAGCCCCATGGCATACATATTGTAGTTATCCGACTACATATCTCCTTGCATTTTGTAGATAGTCGGGTACATAGTCGCAAAATATAGCAACTGTTGAGCCTCATTAAAAATAGTCTACACTTTTGGTTCCACTGGCCTCTTAGCATCTTTAGCTTTTTGCTTTTGGGCTCTGATTGTTCATGCCTGCTTAGTTTTATTGCCCTCTGACAAGAATTTTGATGGTGAACTGATGAGTCTGCCCATAAAAGGTGCACTAGGAGGAAGGTCAAAAGGAAATGAGAGGGTAGTGGTCTTGGGTGACTTCTTTCTTGGAAAACTAACTGTTTGAGGAGAGAAAGGAGGGATATTCCAATACCCAACCTGTGGATCAGTAGGAGGACTCGAGGGAAGCTATGTCATGGTAGATTCCATCTATTGGGAAGACTGGATCAGGACCGACATAGTAACGATAGGAGAGGTATCACTAATGGTAGAAAAGGGAGCATGTTAGGTGTTTGGGGACACGAAATGGGCCAAGGCGAATGGTGCAAGGTTCCACAGAGGAGTAAGGGAAAATGGGGTCACATGAGAGAATTGTGTGAAACCTCCCACGACCATTGAAGAAGAGGCTGAAAAGGAAGGTTCGACGCTTGAAATGAGAGGCATCGTAGACATAGTAGGGGAAACTAAGGACTATAAAACAAGAGAAAAGGCAGTGAAAGATACGTATGACATGGATGATTGCATTCCTTGGCTCTTGGCTTACTTTAGGGTCCTACAAACACTCTCCAGAAGATGCTTCGGTGCATTGCCACTTTTCTGGTGGGGATTCTTCTACCACTATAGTTTCAAATTGTTGCGGTTGGGTTGTCTTGGTCATCCTTGTAGTCCAGGTGCGAGTCAATGAAGACCTCACACATGATATATTCACTCGTATGTTAGAGGAAACTTTTCCAGGTTGCCTCATGGCTTTTCCCTATTGTTGTGCCGAGGTTGTTTGAGCTCCTATTTTTGGTTCCACTCCTTCATCTGATTGTGCTTCAGCCTCGTCCAAACCAGAGCCTCTCTCATCATTATCATCAGAATCCGGATGCTCATCATTCCACAAATTTTCAAAATTTTCATCCATTTTCACTCCTTCATAAGGGACCTCAGTGCGTCAGGTCTCTTGGTGGTATATCCAGAAATCATTCATCTTTTCCTCCTTCCAGTTGTAATTCTTCACCAGGTTGTTGTGAAGTGTAGCCCCAATTTGCTTTGTCTTATCATACTTCCTAGTCCGATAGTAGAATCTGAGCCAGGGAGGTCAACCACCTTCGGTCAGGATATGAATTAGGTCAACCATAAGTTCATCCACATCCGTCATTAGATTCTGATGCTTCTCCCAATAAGGTCGGGGGTTGTGTGTTACCTTGAAATACTCATTCAACAAGTCATCATTGGGGTTGTAATTCCATTTATCGCAAATCCATACCAGCCCCAAGTGAGGCAACTTTGATTCTATCAAGTCATGATCCCTCCTCTTGGCCATGATCATGGTCTTGAAGCTCATTGGGTAGCTAAAAATCCTTTCTTCTTTGATTTTCTGCTGCAAACGGTGAAGTTGATAATGGATACCTAGCAAAACAATTCAAGCGCCAGTATCCAATCTGTAAGACATGTCAGAAGTTAGAAGGGTTCCCTGGTGAAGCTGTGCAATCAGACAAATGTGAAGTCCTCACCTAGAAACTGGTCACAGTTTGGAGTTAAATTCTACATGAACTCAATTTGGTCTGAGCTGAACCGTAAGACACTATTGTCTTCCCTTAAATCTTGCAAAATCGGATTTAAGAAATAATCCAAAAAATGCGTAATAATCATATGTTGCAGAGAGGAGAGGATTCCACATGGAAACCAACTTCTTCCTCTGGTTTTCATAAAAAATGGATAGCCCCAGATGTTTTTGGAAGAAGTCGGGGTACTGATGCGAAAAAATATAGGCGAGGAAGGATGGAAACCTAAAAATCTATTGTAGTTGTTATTCTTCTATCTAGATGAGCATCTCATGGATGAAGAATTTTATGAAATTGAACTAGAAAAGTTAACATTGTCTGCGCAAGTGAAAAATCAAGCCTAGTTGAAACTCTTGAATCGCTTTGTCGGTGTCCAATCCGTAAACAAACACCATTATTGAGAAGGCATCTTTCATATCATCTTTGAAGTTTTTATGTGTTGTCAAGATCTATATTAGCTTCTTTTGAGCTTCTTTGGGCCTTTGTGCTTCTGTGTAATAAAAGCTCAGAGCAAAATCTCTGGGTCTCCAATAGGACTCCCCCTTTACCAGAGTGAATGAATCCATTTGAGGTACTTTGGAGCTTCACTCTGGAATGCACAACATGTCCCATATAGCCTGTTTGCAGATAAAAACAATTAGCTCCCAACCCTCAATGGTGTTGGTATCCAGGTTGAAATGTTTTATGGCCTCATCGACCAATTTAGGGTAGTAGTGTACAAATGGGACCATATATTATGGAAGCCCACTGAACCAACATTTCTACACCAAGGAATCCAAGTTGATATTCCTTTTCATTCATTTAGAGGCCACCTCCCTAAGCATCTAAGGGTTCTTCGCAAGGATGGGATCATGAATATTATCCCATTCTTCTTTAATTCGGCTTTGATCTCTGTGGGGACTCTTCTTTTCTGCCACCCACATATTCACTCACGTTGACTTGTTTAGTATACTAGGTGAAGTGTAATAGATGTCCTCAAAGACATAGGTAGTTGGTGCTATGCACATGGCTTTAAATAAACTTTGGGCTCGCTCATGTTGCATTTTTGCTTGGGGACCCTCAGCTTCTTCCAACTTTTGCAAAATTCTACTTAGAAAGCATGCTGAAGCGGTATGAATGGAACCTAGAACACCACGGAAGGCTTCAAACTCAAATCTAGGTAGCCTCCTCCTTCAGGTTCGATCCACATTGGGGCAGTGAATCTTCCCATAGTTACCTTTGTTCTTTGTTGCTTTGTTGCTAGATACACCACACCTGATTTCCTTAACAATTTTGTTCTTCCAAGTCCCTTTGCGTACTCAAGAATTTTTATGCTCTATTTAGCCTTTCCATGTGACAATTATATTTTTCTTTGATTTCCTACCCTCAACTGGTAGATAATAGTTGCCTTTCTGCATTTAATTCAGCATGTACTACCAGCTCCTCCATTCATGCAAAATTAAATACTTGCCTCTTTTGAAAAGACAAGAATTGATAATTACATTAGTGATAACATCCCCTCAACATGATTTTCCTGCGAAATTCAGCTGCCGATGCAATGCTTGCCATTCTTTCGCACACTTTAGCCATTAATATCTCAAAAAGAATAACTAAGTTGAAACCGTAATGAGTATTTAGAAAAGATTCACACTCATCCTTGGAGCTTGAAAATTTATGCATCATGACACCTTAGGATATGTCTGTAGGAGCCATTACTTGGGACTGCCACCAGTTTACACTAATTGATTGTTGCTCCTTAATCTTTCATACAACAATTTGTACCTATAGACACAATTGGGGTGGAATATCGAGCTAACCTTTTGGTGGGATTTTCGAGTTAACAATCGACTATCACCACACTTGGTATGCAGGCTACCTCAGATATTTCTATAAATAGGTCCTAATGTAGTAGCGAAATAACACTTAGCGATTATAAAAAGTAGCATTTGGTGATTAGATAGGATTATCGTTCAGGCGGTTGAGTAGGTTCTGAATTTGCATAGAGATTAGGCTTAGGTAGCTGAGCAAAGACTGATACGATGAATACTCCATTCAGAATAGTGTGCAACAAGTCTCAAATGACCTTTTTGAGACAGATTTCCAATAGGTGCCTCAAGCGCATGACTAAAAACAAGAACTCACTGACTATTATAGCCATGAAATGGGTTCTAGGTAGCGATTGTATTGAGTATGAAGATAAGTATCAGGTGAATACCAATATCTGCTCCCATTTGGTTGCCTCATTGCTTGGTATTTAGGTTCTGAAAGTCATGATTTTGTGTTTGAAACTCTAGATTTTTCCAAAGAGGTGCCTCAGAGGTCTTGGTGAAGTGGTGACTAATGCAGTGTATGGCCAAGGCCTTCCTATTGCGAGTGACCTACAAAGGCATGTTGAAGAAGACACAGTGGTACCATGGGTGCCATTCTTGAGCGGGTTCCAGCTTTACTCACTTGTTGAATATCATGAGAAAGCCACCCATGCATGCCAATTTTTGTTGTACTACTACAATGTAGTGTTATTTTATGACGTGGATTGGTACACTGACTTTAGGAACCTTGTGTTCCCTTTGTCGCTCATTCTGGTTGTTGATGTTGTTGTTGCTCTAGGTCCCATTATTGTTGGTGATAACCCTCTTGTTGCCTCTAACAACACTCCTGCTCATGAAGACAATGCTCATTTTCTAGATACTTGAAGCCTAAAATACTTTTTCCTCTTTTTGTATATATATGCCTTTAAAAAGGCCTACGTACATATATATATATATATATATATATATATATATATAAGGAAGCCATATACATATAGTCATACTTTTGAGTGCATGGCCTTAGAGCCATTTTGACAATGTTTCTTGCAAAGTATATATATATAACAAATATACTTGCTTATCTTAAACTCCTTGTCTTCATTTTTGGGTTTTTGCAATACAAATTGAATTATATGAATTTATTTTCTGCAACATGAGCAAGATAGTCTTTCTCTATTTTTTTCATAATGAGCTTCATGAATTTTCCTGCTTCTTGTATCTATGAAAATGTTGAAAAGACTGGCCGACAAAACATGAAAGGGAAATTAATTACATTATTCACATATTTACACTTGTGCAAAGTAACTGAAGCTTAATTGAACAATTTTAAGTGAATCCTATTAACCAGAATTCCCAGTCCTTCTTGTTCCATATTGTCTAATTAGAATGCATCATGTTGTTTGCACTGAATTATTTTGAAAGGACCCTCCCAGAGTTTTTCAATTTTTCCATGGTGGCCAAGCTTTGCGGCCCTTTTGTTGAATTTTAGCACCAGGTCTCCACATTTTAGACCTTGGTCTAAAGCTTTCTTATTGAACCGCTTCTTAACCACCTATTGGTGGTTGGACATGGCTACTAGGGATTTCTCCCTTTTTTCTTGTACTTCCAACAATTCATCCAATCGAACCTCCATAGCTTCGTTCTCCTTAATTTATAGAGACTTGAGCAACTGTAGCGTAGGTATTTTTATAGAGATAGGAAACAATGCCTCCATCCCATACATACACTAGCTTGTATGGTGAAATTGTTAGGGCTTGCTTAGGAGTTATGTGGTCTACCCATAACGTTGTCTAGAGGTTCTCGTGCCACTCCTCATGATCCTTTTAATGAGTCAGACTAGATTCTTGTTAGTTGACTCTGTCAGTTCGTTCCCCTGCAGGTAATAATTTGATGATGTTTTTAAGAATATGCCATGCACAAATGTGAACTAACATACCTTAGAGCCTAGGAACACTTTGATGTTGTTTGAAATGATAGTCTTTGGCGGGCCGAATCTCATTACTAGCCCCTCGCAAAAGTCCACAATCTCTGCCTTAGTCACATTCTTTAGGGGTAGGGCTTCATTCCACCTCATGAAGTATTTCGTGGCCATGAGAATCCACCTGTGACCA
Source organism: Sequoiadendron giganteum (assembly GCA_007115665.2). NCBI lineage: Eukaryota > Viridiplantae > Streptophyta > Pinopsida > Cupressales > Cupressaceae > Sequoiadendron > Sequoiadendron giganteum. Next base: position 110,506,848 of record CM021109.1, read on the forward strand.
ACGTTGGAGGCAGGATTGATAATATCGATGAAATCTAACCCCCATTGTGCAAACGATTCATCCGCTACTATCGGATTGAGAGGCATGGAAAAATGAATTCTTCTCCCCACATAGAATTGACATTCTTTGTAGGTTTTTATAATGTTGTAAGAGTCGTTGAATAGTGTAGGCCAGACGTACCCCACATGTGGAATTTTGATGGCGATGGTCTTCGTAGAGAAATGTCTGCCCTCAGGGTTGCTGTGGAAGGTGCCAAGAATTTTCTTTGCTTGCTCCATGGTGACACATCGTAATAGGACGTCATTGAAATTCCCCTTGAAGAGGATCCCTTCAATAAGTGAGTACCCACTATTTTGCAAACAGTAGAATCTTCTTCTCTAAGAAGGAAGTCCCAACGAATACTTTTCGGTGTGCATAAATCTTACTCTATTTACTAGCCAGTAGCCTTCGGGTTCATACTCATTTGTTAGGACCACCTTTGCTTGCTCTTCTTCAATTTCCATTTCTTATTCGGTAGCCAAATATTTGCATAGCCCTCTTCCTTTGATGGTCTTTGTAGGCTAGACTTCAATGTCTTATTCTAGGATCTTAGTGATCCAGTTGTCCCTTTTTTCGATGATTTCTCCTTTGATGATTTATTCATGCACACTGGAATGTGTGACATAAAAAATCACCTTATTGCACGATATAAGATGTCAGAACTTCTTGAGACCTTTTACAATTGCGAATGCTTTCCTCTCAACAAAAATATAGTTCATCTCATATTCCTTCAAGGTCCGAGATTGAAATGATATTAGATGTTCTCCCTTTCCTTCATCATCTTTCTGAGTTAGAACAGTGGTGATGCTTGTCTTGCTACTAAAAACATACATTATGAAGTCTTTCGAAAAGTTTGGATTTACCAATATAGGAGCTCAAGAAATAGAATCCTTCACCCTATCGAATGTTTCTCTCGCTTCTTTTGTCCATTTGAAAAATTGATCCTTTTTTAGCATCAAGGTGATTGGTCTAATTGTTCCTACAAAATCAGAAATAAACTTACTTACAAAGTTAACCTTCCCCAAAAAATATTGGACTCCTTTCTTGTTGACTAGAAGGGGAAGTTCCTTAATTGCTTTTACCCTTTCAGGATCAATAGTGATTCCTTCTTGGGACACTGCATGTCCCAACAATTTGCCTTGTGGTACTCCAAAGATGCATTTTTTTGGGTTGAGGGATACCTCAAACTCTTGGAATTTTTTGAAAACCATTTCTAGATGATCAAAATGGCTATCTTTAGACTTGGAAAATACAGTCAGATAATCTAAATAGATGAGGATAATTTAGTTGATCAATTCACTGAAAGCGATGTTTGTTGCCTACTGGAAGGTGGCTCCCACATTTGAGAGGCCAAAATGCATTTTATCATATGTGAATGTTCCCCACTTGGTGGTGAATATGGTCTTGTGTTGATCTTCCTCTTTAACCCAAAATTTATTGTAGCCCGAGAAGTCATCTAATAGAGAAAATATCTCTAAACCTTCCATGGTTTACAAGATTGATTCCATGGAAGGCAATGGGTAATGATCCTTTAGTGATGCTCTGATTAGGTCACAAAATTCAACACAAAGATGATTGTCTTTGTTCTTCTTTCAGACTGGAACAAGGTTAGATACCCACATATTGTGCTTGATTGGAAACACAATCTTAGATTGGATCAGTTTCCCTAGCTCTTGTGCCATTAGGGCTTCAATCTTTGGATTGACATGCCTCTATTTTTGCTGGATAGGTTTAGCACCTTCTGTCAGTTTGATGGTATGTTGGATGATGTTAGGATCATATCCCCTAAGGGAATCATAAGATCACGCCATGACCGCTTCGTATTTTTTGCAAAAGTGTATAAGTCTATCATTGTCACACTGCAGAACTTCTTTCCCGACCTTTAGTTTTCTTTCATCTCTGACCTCAAGGTCAGTGTAGTTTGCTAAGTTTGCTATAAAATTTCTCCTATCATTCCTTGCATCATCATAGTCAAACATATTTTCAAGAGTTACCAACCCTTTTGGAAGTTTGTTTGATCTCAACTCAATGATTTTCCCTTCATATTCTTCTTCAATCTTCGGTTGAAATTAATCGGAAAACTCTCCCGATTGTTGAATGAATGAGGCAATGTGATTGTCACTTTTGAACACTTGCTAGCTTTGATCATTATCTAGAATGGAGGGTTGAATGATCACTTGCATAGAGTGCACATTCTCAATCAAATCGGGCATAGGATCGAATTGAGATCCTATTGTTGCCATGCAATCCCTAGTTGAATTCCTCTCTCTAGGCACCATGTTGATGTTAAAATCTTTGAAGCTTTCAATGAGGTCCCACACTCTATGTTTATAAGATCGCATGCACATTTTTTGTAACAGAGATGTTTCTGACTTGATTGATAATAAGTTTGAAATCTCTGAACACCATTATTTGTTTGACACCCATGCGCTCTGCGAGGCTTAGCCCTTGCACAAGACCCTCATATTCGGCTTCATTATTTGAGAAAGAAAACTAGAAGCAAAATGATCTAAGAATCTTCTCACTGGATGGAGATGTTAGGCATATCCTGGCAATAGCTCCAAATTTGCATCTTGCACTGTGAAAGTAAAATGTCCAAAGCTCTGAGGCTTGTTCGGTCATGGAGTCCTTCAATACTGTCAGGAACTCTTGATCCTCATCATAGATGACATAGGTGCCAAACCCGGTAACATGATAATTTATGAAAGGATCAGTATTTGCATATTCGCTCAGGAAGACCTCTTCTCGATCGACCTAGTCTTCGGTTGCCTTCTCATCAAATACATGTTATGAATGTAGAGGTTTTGATATTATCTTTATTTTAGCTCTATACTTAGTCTTGAGAATTAGGTGGGACCAATCCAAAGAAAGGTATCCCCCTATCTTTGAGGTAAATTCCCCAGATAGGCAGAGGCCAAACATGGGAGGGACATCTATGATCATAGTATCTTGCAGCACCGTGATGCTAGGACAAGAGAACAAGGTCAACGAGAGGTATTTAATGAGACCTACAGTTTTGACCTTTTTCCCATCCAATTGCATAACTCCTCTTTAAGGGCTCATAGCTAAGCCCTAGGGCTTCAACTATCTGCTTGGGCATGACTATGGTGTTGGCACCAGACTCAATCATGGAGTTGTGTAACAGTTTCTTCCCCACAATGAGAGTTAAGAAAAAGGGTTTAGGTTTTGGTTTCTCATCTTTGACCTTGGTTGAAGCCTCTTCTATATTATTCACAAGAACTTTGGCCAAAGTTGATGAGTCAGTAGACTTTTCAGAAGCTTTTTCTCTCGATTGTGCAATTGCATCTTCTCGAAGGGCCTTTTGTATTAATGATTTTTTCTCTGGAATGGCTAAGATATCCCAAAGGGATGCGTTAGCATACGATTTATTCAATTGTCCCACTATGTTGACAGGTGTCAAATTTGGAGGCTTATGTTCCTTGGCCTTGGTGATAAAAATATCCTTGCGCAGTTGTGGTTGTGGAGCAATTGTGGAAGGGCCAGGGAGTTGGCCTAGGACACTTCTAGGCTGTAGAGTGATCGAATCGCCCGTGAATCTCCTTTTTGATTGAGTGTTGTAGTCGAACTATACTTGCAAGGTCTCTGATGTGGATAACTCATATGTGAACACTACTTCTTCTCCTTCCATCCATGATAAAAGGGCGTGATCGGGAGCTATGTCATTTTGTTGTTCCTAGGACATTCCTTGCATCTGTGTGGTAAGAACCACATTCTCCATTTGGGGAGAGGCATATGTATAACCTCCTGAATTTGGTGCCATGCCTTGGATGCGTTGTTCCACAATTTTTGGCTATAAATTGTGACATGGAAAATTTTGAGGCATATGTGCATCGCTGCAGGAGAAGCACCAGGGATTGATATCTTTCACAAGATTGTTCTACCCTACGGTCATCTCTCTTCTTGTACTTGTTTGAGAAACTCCCAATGGAGTAGGTACTGGTACCATTTGGTTATTGATGAACATGGTGAGTTTCTGCTTGTTGTTTTGAGTGGGTAGCCATTGTTCATTCACGTCCAACACTTTGAAACTCCATTTGCAGACCAACTTCCCATGCTTTGTAAACCATAAAGGCCACCCCATGATTACTAGAAAATCACATCAACCAACTAAACTATTCCAAGCATTTTCATGACCTGACACCCGAGAGACCTTGGTGTAGTAATTTATAACTTGTTTGTAGATTTCTACCTTTCAAGAGAGGTAGCATACTTGTGTGTTGCCTATGTTGAGAAGGTGCAAAAACACCCATCAACAAAATTGGCGCTAGAAGGAGGGCATGTCTAAGCTTGAGGTTGCAAAGCTGAAAGTTGGAAGTTGAAAGCACTCTCAAGTTAAAAATCTGAGATAAGAAGATCTCATCATTTGCTAAAATTTCAAAATCAGAAAATTGGAAGGCAAAGCAACAACTAAGCTAAGATGGAACAACATTTGTCAATCAACATTACTCAGCTACATGTTGATTTAAATAGGAGATTTTTTAGACCATTGCAACAGTGTTCATTGGAAGATAGGTGTAGAATCCATGACACTTGTAGAAACAATGAATTGGAATGTTTGACATTGTTGGACATAATTGAAAGAGTTTGAAGAAATTCCCTTTTAGGAAATATACCAAATATTGGCTCTTGTAGACCCAGAGGAGGAATTTGCTAACATGATAGCCAAGGCATTCAAGGAGTTGATCCAAGAAAACTTGAGCACCAAAGATGGATTAAGAGAAGAAGAAGTGTTAATTTCTAGTTGGTATAGATTCCATAATGCAACTCACTCAGAATTTACTTGTTCATCATGTGCAAACATCATCACTCAAGTCAAGGGTAGTTTGAACAAGTTGGAGAACACAAATCTCAATGGAGAGGAGTCATCCCATGAGGTAGGAGATCTATCAACATTTGGAGGACAAAACATTCAAGTTGAACCAGGAAATTTGACACAAGTTAGTGTTGGGACAACAAACATTGAGGCTAGAAGTCAACAGGAAGGAGGTGACTTCCTTGGGACATCAATGATCTTTGATGAAAGCTCAGTTAGAAGGGAATCAATGAGCCTTTTCTCCATCAATAAAGGGAAGCCCTCCACTCCAAAAGGATATTCATTGGAAATTGAGAATGAATTAATGAAGTTTGCAGTAGCATACACAAGGACAACCAATGAAAATGTTGAAAAATAGGAAGAAGAAGAGGCTGAATGCCTTGGGGCAACAAAAAATGAGGATGAAAGCATAAGTGAAATAAGATTAGAGGACCTCTCCTTCATGAATGACAGTGATCAAGCATCTGAAAATGAAGATTTAGAGGAGTGGGAGCAACTACAAGTCATGACTATTTACCATCAAACTTCCTTCCTAAGTGATGATGAGGATCTAGTGGTGGAAAGATATAATGAACTTGTTTCAAGACTCACGAGGGATTGGTTGGAACTAAGACACCAAGTGGATTTGGAAGTTTTATTGCTATTGGGATGGTGTAGGCTCCATGATTCAGTGCATTTTTAGTTCACGTGTGAACTATGCCAGGAGGCCATCAAGCAAGTTAAAGAAAGTGGGGCAGCCAAGTGCACTACCTCTTGCGGTTGCTTCAAGGTTTGAACTAGAGGACCGAGAGCTGGAACCAAGTGACAACTTAGCTGAAAGTAGTCCTCAAGAAGGTGTTGGGACAACAATGGAAGAAGGAAAACATAGTCCTGAGCCTTCAAATGATGAAGTAGAACACATAGGAGTGTTGTCCATCAGACATCAAGAGCCTTTTCCTCTTGAATAACATGTATACGCCAGGGATGATAGGATTTATGGGGAATCATTAGAGGGAAATCACATAGTAAATATTGGCCCCCTTGACAAAGGTGCCCTCCATTGATGATTTCTTTCTACTGGGAGCTAAACTCTGGAGGTATAGAGGCACTGAGGAGGAGTACATTTCAAAGGTTGGAAGTGATGAAGACATCTTGCCTGAACCTCCAGATGTTGAAACATTGGAACTCTCGGATTGGGAAAGGAACTCCTTTTCCATCTATAGTGACATTGAACAAGACGAGACAAGTAAACAACTTGATGAGCCATATGAACTGCAAAAGGAAGAAGACCCAAGTAAGAATGTCTTGGTAGCTACCCACGAAAATGATATGCCTTACCAACTACGGGCTATGATTGATAGTCTTTCCTCATTTTTTGTGGACTCACTTATGCATTCTGAGAGCTATAGAAGGGTAGATTCATGCATGCCATGCTTTTATGACATGAACTATAAAAAAATTAAGCTCAACACCAAGGAAATGAGATTGGATAGTGTGCTACCTTTTAAGGAAAACAATCAAGTAGAATCGTGGATTATGGAGGACCAACATGATAATGTTTATCTTCTAGAAGAAGAGCCGATAGAAGTTTGGTCCCACTTGTAGCTTGGAAGGGGTGTCTACTATCCCATTCTCCCATCCTTATACGATCCCAAGATCAGGTACAGAGTTCCTTGTATTTGAAATTTTTTCTTCACAATGTGTAATACTTGATCAATTTGATTGTGATCTGCAGGTTTGTAATGCAAGGGGGGTGTTGCACCATCCATTGCGCTTGCCAGAGGCTGCTAATGCAATGACCAATGATGCAATGCACGTTCATGTCCATCGAACATTGCCACCTTCGCATGATGACATCCAGGTTTTATCTTTCCTTGCTCCTATGAATATTCACAACTGTATTTATTATTTTGATTATGGGAATGAGGGGAGACAAACTTGTTTATGGATTAACCATGGGTTTAATGAACCAACTCAACTATTGATTCTTATTGAATATGTTATTGAATTTGAGTGCTGCAATGTTGAACTTTGTTTTTCTCAATATAAAGATGAATTTGCATGGCTTAGAACTATGAAGGTCACCCTTTTTCTTGTGCATGCATGATGAATTCCAATAGGCATGAGATTCAGTTTTCCTTGTTTGAACATGGTCCACTGTAAATATCTCTATAAAAAGTTGTTTTTTGGTAGTGTAGGTTTCTTCTACATATCTCATTTTTCATGTATATAGTCTTGTTTTCCTGCTTTTGTTAGGTTAGGTTGGTTTGCTTTATGATAGATTGATTTGGAGTAGTTTTCTTTTTCTTTTCTTTCGCTTTGCTTCTTTGCTTGGGGCCCCCCTTGTTTTCTGTTGGGAATGTTTGCACATGCAACAATCATTACATTTACCTAGGGTTGTTCTAAGTATTTCTTTGAGAAACTCTAATCAATTTTTCAGAGTGGATGGTAAGGGTCTTCTATTAGTGCTAAGTGACCCAAATAATTGGTTCAAAGTGGATAAGTTGCTGGTCCTGTCTGATTCTAATATATTTTGAAATCTCATATCTCTCACACACTTTAAAAATTCGATGGTCATTGTAGGTCCTTTGTGATGTCCAATTAAGTGAAAAATCTAAAATTCTACTTCAGCACCACTGTGATTCTCAGCCCTGGGTGCATGCTTCACTGCTTGCAGGTTGAAATAAAAAGAAGAGAAAATAAAAGAAATAAAAATGAAAATAAAAAAAAAGAAATTCAACTTTTAGGAGGATACAAAAAACTCTATCGGGGTTATGGATGCTTGATCGACAGTAGAGCAATGTTTGAGAGAATCACGATGACAACCTCATTGGGGCTATGGACACCTGACTGGTAGCAAGGCAATGTCTTGGATGCTTTTGAAGTTAGAATCAATTACATAGCTTAAAATGATGGAGCTTAGGTTCTTATACTGACCTAACTATGGGAATGAACACATCTGCACACACTTGGATTTTCCACATACTGAAGGTTGGGTTGACTAGTGGTTTTGATCCTTTGGTCGAGTGTTTGGTTTGTTTGTCCTAGTTGGAGGTCGGAACCAAAGATTCTGGGTTCGTGATTCCATCTTGTCATCAAAATGTTGTAGAGCATTTCCCCAATGAGTCGCTAATCACTGTGCATGTTTTGCACACATGCCCTGTCGAAGGCAAGGACCCCCTTTCTTTTGCTCTCGGTGGATCATTTTTTCTCTCGATGGGTTCTTTTGCTCCCACTTCATTTTGCGCACCCCTATTCCCAAGCCTAGGTTGGTCATATGCCTTAAAACAACTAAATTCCCCTTTCACCAAATTTTCCTATCTGAACTTGGTAAGTCTTTTTCTTTTGTGGAGATGGTCTTGTGAGTTTCCCTTAGCCCTTTTACCTGGGCATCTATCAATCTTGGTGGACCCACATTTGTGAGTCTCCCTTGGCAGGCTGCCATTGTTATTTTTCCACATCTCTATGGCCAAGCCCTCATGGATCCCTATAGTGCGGAACCCGCATTCATCTCCACCGTTGAGTGGACTGAAACCATCACCAAAAAATTCACTGAGTCCAGGCACCCTTAGAGGCTGCCAATTGCGGCTCGTTGTCATCCCTCTGTCGTTGCTCAACAACTAAACCTAAGCACCCCTCTACCCTCAACATTCTACATTTCATTCTGAAAGAAAAACAAATAGTGTGGAAATGCTTTCCTAACACTAAAAAAACAAAGGAGAAGTGTAAAGACCAATTTTAAAGCTTCTTAAAACAACTGAGATGAACAAAATATAGGATAACAAGAGGAACATAAAAGAACAATCACAGAGATAACACGAGATTTACGTGGGAAAACCCTTACGAGAAAAAACCCACCAAGCCAAGAGCAATCACTTTGTATTACAGTAAAAGGTTTACATACAAAGCTATTAGACCACTCTCTCTGATCATCAACTCACAACAGTAGACTTCAGTTTTTACTACTCTCACTGTTACAATGCTTTCTAGCATACAATGAATAATCACATTGCCACCTTACGTGACTGTTACAATGTATTCGATTATTATAAGTCTTACATCACATTTACTCTTACCAACCAATCAGGTATCTTAATTATACCCATTCACCAATCAAGCAATATGATCTTTTGACCAATTTTCCCTGCAATCATGCATCGGGCTGCTCAAGCAATTAATTCTTCTTGCCTTAATAATATTTTGTCATCATTTGAAACACATCTCGTAATTAATACATGCACCACTTCAAACTTTGACCAATCAGTCATTGATTACTTACCACATGCCATCTTGCCACTCATCCACCACTTCCAGTCGAGTCACACTAGTCAACACAAACACCAAACTCCTCTTACTATGCCACCACAAGCCTTTCAAACAACCCTCACGATAGTGCGGTGTACCGCACTATCGCTCAACTCATACTTAGCCTCCATGGTCTAGTGCTAGACATACCACACCACCATGATATGATGGTAGGAACTTGACCACCCATCTCCCACCTTCATCGCACCACTGTTGAACTCAAATCAACCCTATGTGGTATGGTAGTAATGACTATGTCGATTGTCGAGCCCACCGCACTACCGTGCCTTGACCGCAAGACCTCCATGATAAGGAGGTAAGCAACTTCACTAAATGCCAAAGCTTACCACACCATCGTGACATGGCCAAAAGGCCATCGTGGTATGGTGGTAAGCGATCTTTGCAGACAACCAGCCTTCACTGTGGACATCGCATCATCATCGAGCAACCCCTATGGTAGGGAGGTAAACCTTCAAACTAACCAGGCTAGTCCACCGTGCTACCACCACCTCAAGATAGAGACCTCGCGGTATGGTGGTAACACCGCCCAACCGCAGATAAACCAACAGAGGCCCATGGTAATGTGGTAAACCGCACAACCGTGCCTCTAAGAAGAGCTCCCAATGGTAGACATGTAAAGGCTAAGAAAGATGATAATTCACCAAGTCTTTTTCAGAGGTTCAAGCCAAAAGTTGAGGCACCTATTCCCAACACATTCGGTAGTGGACGTCTTTCGTGTGGGGACCCCTTTTTTCTCTTTTTCCTTGCTCCTATTGACTTGGTCCCTACTTGCTTGCTTTCCCTTTTCCTTCATTTTTGACTTTGGGGACAAGTTTCCTATGGATTTGAGATGTTTTCATGATGCCTAAGTGAATTGCCAAGGTTTCGTTAAGTTTTGGGAAGTTGCATAAATTTCATTCCGGGTCGACGGACCTTCGCTGCCATCCCTGGGAATTCCTTTGTGGTTGCCATCCCTCCTTCGCCATCCATAGGAATTTCATTGCGGACCATTGTCCCTTTGTCACCATCTACGAGAATTCCTTTGCAGGACATCGTGTGCTCATTGTCATTTTTAAAAGCGGTGAACCCTTCAACTTCCCCCTTCAAAATCTTCACATTTCCAAAAGGGGTACAAAATTCAAGTTTTCATCATCTAGGGACCATAAAATGAATGTCTTCACATGCCTAAAGGGGTTTGCATCAGATTTTCCATGTGCTTAGACATTTCAAAAATTTCACTACGGATTTCTGCTCGTAGAAGTCCGTTCGTGGAAGTCCATTTGAGCAATATTGTTGTAAAGGGTAGCAGACCCTCCGACTTTCGCATTCCAAATTTCCGCATTTTTCAAAATGAGTCAAATCTTAAGGAAATATGTTTTGGCACTCTTTCTACCCCTTTTTCCACGTGCTAAAATTGAAAAATATCAAATTTACTAAGTTTTATGAAATTGCAAAAATTTTCTCTATGGGCCACTATCCCTCCACCACCATCCGTGGGAATTCCTTTATAGGTCGTTGTCCCTCCACTGCCATCTGTAGTAATTCCTTTGTGGGCTGCCATCCCTCCATCACCGTCTACGAGAATTCCTTTGCGGGTCGTTGTCCCTCCATCTTCGTTCGCAAGAATTTCTTTGTGGGTCATCGTCCCTTCATCCCCTTCCACGAGAATTCCTTTGTAGGTCATCGTCCCTTCATCATAATTTGCAAGAATTCATTTTCAGGTTGTCGTCCCTCTATTACCATTTGTGGGAATTCCTTTTTGGGTTGTTGTCCCTCCATCGCCACCCATGGGAATTCCTTTGTGAGTCGTCGTCCCTCTGTCACCATCAGTGGGAATTCCTTTGCAAGTCGCCATCCATGGGACTCCATGTGCTCAATGTCATTTTTAAGTGTGGTTAACCCTTAACTTCCCCTTGCATTGTAGACTCTGCCCCCATTATGCCCCTTTCACTATCATTCAACAATGAAGCCTTCACGACTGTCTTGAGTTGTGCATTCCATAGATGTTATCAGTGATCTTAGACTTGAGGTTCAAGATGGTAAACCACTAGGTCAAGCATTCAGAGGTTTTCCCTTGTAGAAAGTTTCCATCCACCATCCACTGGTTGTCTGCTTGCCATTCATTGGCTATCTGTTGTCCACTGGTTGTTCACCGTCCGCCATCTACTGGTTGTTCGCCGTCCGATGTCTGCTATCCACCGATTGTCCGTCGTCTGCCCATCGTCCGCTGGTTGTCCATCATCCGCCATTTTCTATTTATCTGGTGTCTATTGGTTGTCCACCCATTGACTATCCACTATCCATCATCCGCTGGTTTTCTGTCATTCGTTGAAAAACCTTCGTTCGCTGGTTGGTTGACATCTGTTTTCTGTCGGTCGTCCGTCATCCATTGTCCGTTGTCTATTGTTCGCCATCCTTCCAGCCTAGGGGAAACTTGCACCCTTGAACCTGCATTTATGTTTATGGTCTGAATGAGCCCCAAATGATTGGTGATGGTGAATTTTATGATCCTTCATAACATATTGATGAATCTAACACTCGAGTTGTAGGATTTGATTGATATTTGTTGGCATTTATATGTAAACACGCTTATTGCATCTTGTGTATGTAGGATCTATGGAATTTGTTGAGGGGCCATAAGGAAGGCCCATTGAGGAGGGATGAACATGGAAAGAACACATTGCTCTAGTCACCATTCATTTTATGATTGTCTCTCCTCTTAGCACCCACCAATAGAACTGGTGTTAGAAGAAGGCCTATGCTGAGGAAGTCATTGACAAAGAATTGCAGAAAGGAACAAGAGGGAGTTGTCTTAATTTTCACCAAGTAATGATGATTTTCAAGAGCTATTAACCAAGATTAGGAGAAAAATATTTTCTCCTCAATGACATAAATCTGCAACAAGACCTACTTGATTGGCTGAAATAATGTTGCAAACTCATCAATAAAAGGGAAACTTTCATACTATTCATCCACAACAGAGGAGACAGAAGAAGTCAGCCACTACAGGACAAAATTGCTACAGTGCCAAGGTCACTAGATGACAAAATAGGGATAAGACAAGGATGCATTTTATATTCCTATATATTTGGGGGTAGGTGAAACTCTGACTTTTATTGAATCTAGGCCACACAATGTAAATCAATCATGGCCATTCATTTCACTTTTGGAAAACTATAAATAGGGGCTTGCTCCTCATTTGTAAATGGTTGGAGAACTCGTGTAAAGAGCATTTTGCAGAAATAGAGAGAAGCATTACATTGTTTTATGGGTGTTTATTTTGATTTTATTCATTATGCATGCATGGTTCAACTTACAATTTAGTTTTAGTTTGTAGTTTCTTGAATGGCTGTGATAATGGTGTTTGCTATTATGGTATTTGATGAATTTCTAGCCCATACTTATGGAACTTGTTGATGAAAAACTATTGTTGAAAGTTAGCCTGGGCTTCCTTATCTCATTATTACAACTTAGTTAAATTGTATGTTCATTAAGTGCATGTACAATATGAAAATATGTATTCCTTAGAAGATTGCACTAGTTTTGTGTAGTTGTAGGCTTCTCTTGGTCAAGCAAAGCATAGTTTAGGAAGTTTGTCTACTGTAGCAACCTCCATTCTTACTGCTCATCCATTGCTTAGATTTAGATTAGCTTCTCTCACACCCTTTCTCTTTTGCTATTTCTTTTAACTCCTTGTTAGAGTAGGATTTAAAGCATCAAAACAATGCCAAATTTGATGAACATGGTGAGTTTCAACTTGTTGTTTTGAGTGGGTAGCCATTGTTCATTCACTTCCAGCACTTTGAAACTCCATTTGTAGACCCAACTTCCCATGATTTGTAAACCATAAAGGCCACCCTGTGATTACCAACAAATCACATCAACCAACTGAACTATTCCAAGCATTGTCATGACCTGACACCCGAGAGACCTTGGAGTAGTAATTTATAACTTGTTTGCATATTTCTACCTTTCAAGAGAGGTAGCATACTTGTGTGTTGCATGTGTTGAGAAGGTGAAAACACACCCATCAACAATTACCTTCTATGAAATCAACCCCATCTTCCTGCTCTTGTTCATTGGGATTTTCTTCCATCAATTCCCCATCTTCTAGATCCTAGGAATTATTCTTAGCCGCTTCAGCTAATTCTACCAGCTCTTTTCCTACCTAAATCAATGAATCCAACTATGTGGTTTGACAATATTCCCCCAAAAGTTCCAAAACTTCTGAAATCTTTTCATCCAAAACCGTATTCTGCTCGATGACCTATTTTATCACAACTTCTATCATTGGATTTGCAACAGGGTGATTGTTTACTTGAACCAAAGGCTCTGGTAGGGGGACTGACATCTCTTGACCATGAATATGATTTGACATGAGAGGGATTTTTATCACCACAATCTCGGGTCCCCTAGCATCCTCTATTGATTTTGAGTTGGAAAAAACTTGGTCTTCAAACACCCTCCCATGGTGTGTCCATGACACCCCTTCCTCTCTAGCTTTACCAACTTTTTAAAGTGATGATCTGCATCCCAAGGTGCTCACCAAACAATTTCTAGTGATAGAGTATACCCGAAGCTTCTGAACCTAGCTTCCATAATTAGATATTAATTTAATTTCATCCCAAATGTGTCACACCGGGCTGTTCTCTACACATATTCTCACATAGGTAGAAGCCTCCTTCACATATTTTCGATCTTCATCACAAACAAAGGTACCCAGATGGTTCCTAATCTCTTCTCGAATGCTTGGCTCCCAATATTTTGAAGGAAGATTTTGGAGACTATACCAATCCTACACTGACTCCATTTCATGGCTTAAGGGATTAAAACTCACTACCCAATGGTGGAGGTAGAAACCACATCCATAAAGCACCAAAACACCTTCAACAATTTCATCCCTCAACACTTTGGTTGGGCACACAGCCAGAAAAAACCCATTTTAGAGGGTTTTAAATTGGAGGTCTGAACCCCAACACTCCTTCCACCATTTAACTAAATAATCCCAGTTAAGAGAGATGCCATACCATTTTGCTACCAACCCTAAATTTTTCAATCGCAAAACCTTTGCTTGAAGGTTGACTGAGTTCACCACCAAAGAAGTGCATCCACCTAGAATCACTCTACCACTCATTGAAACTGATGCTTTTGTTTTCCTTGACTCAGATTCTTCCCTTGCCTCCTCCCATTCTGATTTTGTATGCTTCTGCTGCTAGATGACCTTGCTATGATTTTCTCTGCGATTAGGGTTCCAACACTAACCAACCTAGTCCTTTGGCCTTGCAAAACTGCCATTGCATCTATGACCTCTATCTTGTTATCTAGGCCTTTGAAACTCTTCATTTTTGTATGCATCTCACCCATTGCGACCCCTAACTCCGAGCACTCCCCTTTGCTACCCACAACCACCAAAATCCCTTCCCTACTCCCTAGGGAATCGACGATTATTAAAGTGTGGTCTTTCCCATCTGTCTAGTTGCCAAATACCTACAATATTAGCCTATTGATGCTCGTTGTTTCCATCTTTCCCATGCTCTGTCTTGCACCCTGTAGCTGACTCTTGCAGACCTTCGAACCCACACGCCATCCCTTGATTGTGATATTATTTGGTTAATTTATTTTAATATGAATAGAATTTTAATAAAATATTTAAAATAATTGATGCAATAATTAGTCATGCTTACTTGGTCGTGTTGATGTGTTTTTTATGCACTTCTCAACACAGGTAATGCATAGGTGCATCACCTCTCTTGAAAGACAATCTTCCACAATTAGATTGCATAACACTATCCCAAGGTCTCTAATGTCAGGCCTTGATAGTGCTTGGAATATCTAAGTTGATTTATGTGATTTGTTGGAATCACAATGCAGACTTATGAATGAGTCACAAAGTGGGAAATTTGCATTTTAAAATGGAGTTCTTAACATGGGAGAGTTGTTGAGTGTTTGTTGCATGTTCAAACAGCAGACTAGAACTCCATTTCAACATCAAATTTAGATTTATAATGTGCAATGAACCTTGCCTAAGCTTACTTATTAAAAAAAAGAAAAAGGGCAGGCAAGAGATAAGGTTCCTGGATCTGAAACTACAAATGAACAGTGATCATGGACGTTGCTACAGTAGACAAACTCCCCAAACTGGGTTTTGCTTGGCCAAGAGAAACCTACAGTTACACAAAACCAGTGCAATCTTCTAAGGACTGCTGATTTTCAGATTGCACATGCACATCATGAACATGCAATTGAACTAAATTGCAGCAATAAAGGAAGGAAGCCTAGGCTAACTTTTTACAACAACTTGTTATCAACAAGTGCCTAAAGTATGGGCTGGAAATTCATCAAATACTAAAACAACAATCACCATCACCACTTCCATTCAAAAAACTAACAACTAAATTAAAAGGGAAGTAGAACCATGCATGCAAGATGAGAAAAATCAAAGAAAACATCCATCAAATCATGCAATTCTACCTTCTATTGCTGCAAATGCCTTTTACACCATCTCTCCAACCATTACAAATGAGGGGGAGACCCCTATTTATAATTTTCCAAAGCTCGAATGATTGGCTAGGATTGAATTACATTGTGTGGCCTAGATTCAATTACATTAGGGCTTCACCTACCCCAAAATATTTAGCAATTTAAAATACATCTTTTTTCTTTTCCCTATTTTATCTTTTAGTGCCCAGGTGCTGTAGTAGTTTGTCTTCTAGCTGATTTCCCTTTTACTGTAGTTGAAATTGCTTGAAACTTGCCTTTTTCCCAATGGAATTATAACATTCTTCATTCGATCAAACGAGCTCATTCACGACTGGAATCCATGGGTTGGTTGCCTCCGACATGGGCGAACAACCCGTAAAGATCACCATCATTTGGTGAAAAGTACGACAACCCCCCCCTATGAATCTTCAAGGCCACCCCCTTGCATTTTGTCATTGACTTCCTTGGAATAGGCCTTCCTCTAATATGAGCTCTATTGATGGGCACTAAGAGGAGAGGTGGGCATGAAATGAATGGTGATAGGATCTATGTGCCTTTCCTTGTTCAACTTTCTCAATGGGTCTCCCAACGGACCCGCAGTAGGCTTCTTGAAACCTGCATACATGAGGTTTCGTAAGTGCTTTCATACACAAATCAAGGAAAATTTTAATCAAATCTTGCAAAATTCTTGTTATATCCATCCATGCATCATCAAAAGATCACAATATTCAATCTAAATTGCCATTAGCAGTTTACTGGAGGGAGTTTGGGTGGTCCAGGCCCGAGAAGCTAGACTTCCTTGGCCAAAATTTTGTTTTGAAAAGGCGAATAGGGAAAGATGACCCAGATGGTTTCTCCCATCTTAAAATTTAGAATTTGAAAATTTCATGCAGGAGAGGATACTATTTGAATATGTGGATCTAAGCTTGTTTCCATATTCAGAGGCATTCAGGTCATCTTCTAGGCGATCGGAGTCAAGAGGAGGGAAGGTTGTCCAAAGTTCACTATTTGGAACAACCATGGTGGAATGGAATTCTGGGGGTGGAGCTTCAGGGTTTGGAACCTGGGGGGCCGAAAGGACGGTAGCCAGTGGATGGAAAGACAACAATCTGGAAGCAAAGTTCCCAGACGGCAGTGGAGGGACTGCATTCTGAGAGGAAAGTCTCAGAAATGGCCACGGAGGGGTCGGGTGCTGGAAGCCAGAATGCCTAAGGCGAACGGAAGTCCAAAATTGAAAAGGATGGACGAACTTCTGGAAACGACCACGGAGGGGCCGAGCTTTGAAATCTAGAATCCCTAAGGCGAACGGATTTCCAAAATGGAAAAAGAAGGACAGACTTTTGGAAATGGCCACAAAGGGGCCAGGCTTTGGAAGCTAGAATGCTTAAGGCAGATGGAAGTCAAAAAAAGCAAAGGAGGGATGGACTTCTAGAAACGACCACGAAGGGGCTGGGTTCTGGAAGCCGAAATTCCTAAGGCAGACGAAAGTCCAAAACGACAAAAGAGAGATGGACTTCCGTTTCATGGACTTCCAGAAATGGCCATGGAGGGGTTAGGCTCTGGAAGTCGAAATGCCTAAGGTGAACGAAAGTCCAAAAACAAAAAAAGAGGGACAGACTTTCAGAAACGGCCATGGAGGGGTCGGCCTCTGGAAGCTAGAATGGCTAAGGCGGACAAAAGTCCAAAACGACAAAGGAGGGACAGACTTCCAGAAACGGCCATGGAGGGGCCGGGTTCCGGAAGTCAGAATGCCTAAGGCGGACGAAAGTCCAAAATGGAAAAAAGAGGGACGGACTTCTGAAATGACCACAGAGGGGTCGGGCTCTGGAAGCCAAAATGCCTAAGGCAGATGGAAGTCCAAAACATAAAAAGAGGGATGGACATCTAAAAACGACCATGGAGGGGCTAGGCTCTGGAAGCCAGAATGCCTAAGGTGGATGGAAGTCCAAAACGGAAAAAGAGGGATGGACTTCCAGAAACGGCCACAGAGGGGTCGGGCTCCGGAATAGCCCGGGATAGACGAAGTTACGGGAACAATCGTGGAGGGATGGAGTTCTGGAATGAAAATTTTGCAACTTCCTAAAACTTAACGAAACCTTGGCAGTTCACTTAGGCACCCCAAAAAAATCCCAAATCCATAGGAAATCTATCCCCAAACTCAAAAATGAAGGAAAAAGCGAACCAAGCGAGTGGGGGTGAGGCCCAGAGGACACTGGAGCAACAAGCGAAGGGAAACCCACAAGAGGGAAGCCTGAAAAGGGGAAACCCAAAAGGCAAAAACCCTAATGAGGAAGCCCAAAAAGGTGGAAAGCGGAAAGTGAGGAGGCGAAGGGTGAAAGGCGAAAGAAGAAAGAGGGAAGAGGGAAGCCCATAAAACCCAAGACTTAGCAATTTTTTATTTTAGGGGAAAAATACGATCAACCTAAAATGAGACTTTGGAGAACGTGTTGACCATTAAGGACACCAAACTGGGGCATGCAAAAGGAGGCAGTAGCAAAAAGGACCCGACAAGGTGAAAGAAAAGAGAGGGTCCCTACATATGGCGGGGCGTGTGTGCAAAACATGCACAACAAATGGCGACTCGCTGGGGAAATGCTCTAGAGCATTTCGATGACAAAATGGAATCACGAACCCAGAATCTCTGGTTCTGATCTTCATGCTCAACTAAAGGATGAAAACCACTAGTCAACCCAACCTTCAGTATACTGAAACTCCATGTGTGTGCAATTGTGTTAATTCCCATCCTCCAATTGCTACAAGAATATAAGCTGCATCAAGTTAAGCTATGTAGTTTATCCTAACTCCAAAAGCATCTGGTACATTGCCTCACTACCAGTCAGGTGTTCATAGCCCCGATGAGGTTGGTGATGTGATTCTCTTAAGCATTTCTCTACTACCGGTTGGGCATCCATAGCTCCGGTAGAGTTATTCATATACCCCTAAAAGGCTGAATTTCTTTTCTTTTGATTTTCAATATTTTTCTTTCTTTCTTTTGTTTCTTTTCTCTTTTCAGTTCTTTTATTTCAACTCACAAGCAATGAAGCTTGCGCTTAGGGTTGAGAACCACAGTGGCTTTGGAGCATAATTTTAGATTTTTCACTTAACTGGACTTCACAAAGGACCTACAGTGACCATCAGATCCTTAAAATACGTGAGAGATATAAGATTCCAGAATACTTCAGAATTAGACCAACCAATGACTTATTGACTTTGAATCAAACATCTAGATCGCTTGATACCAACAAAAGATCCTCACCATCCACTCTAAAAACTTGATTAGAGTGTGACAAAGAAATACATAGAACAACCCTAGGTGATAAGAATGATTGTTGTGTGCACAGATGTGCCCAACCAAAAGTAGAGGGACCCCGAGCAAAGCAACAACAAAGCAAATGGAAAGAAAACACCCAAAACCAACCAAAGCGAAACAATGAAAGAAAACAATGAAGAAACTACTCTAAAGCAAGCGACCTACAACAAACCAACTAACCTAACGAAAGTAGGAAAATAGAGTATTTACAAGAAATCTACACTACTCAAAACGAGCTATGTACAAATATATTTACAAAGAACTATGTTCAGGTAAGGCGAGTTGATGTCAATGCTTATTGTATTTCGCAATGTGTGTACAAGAAAATGAGCAATAATTATAGTTCTCAACCATGCAGACTTATCCTTACATTCAGAGAAAATAAATTCAACGTTGCAGCACTCAAGTTCAATCACCCGGTTAGGGAAAATCAGCAATTGAGGAGGCTCGCTAAACCCATGGTTAATCCATAAACACGTCTGTTCTTCCTCATTCCCATAATCAAAATGATAAATGCAGCTATGACAATTAATAGGAACAAGGAAGGATAGAACCTAGATTTTTTTGTGCAATTGTGGCAGTGTTTGACAATCAAGAGCTAGCACTACATCGTCGATGGGTGCATTGGCAGCCTCGGGTAGGTGTGGTGGAGGGTGCAACACTTCAGACATTAAGCTTGCATAAGGTAGGGAGAACAGGGTAGCAAACACTTCTTCCATATCTTGTGTGGGATCAACAATCCCTATCAGCTGCTCTTCGAGAAGATAGACTTCATCTCGTTGATCTTCCTCAAACCAGGTGTCCACTTGATTGTTGTCCTCAAAAGGCAACACGTCGTCCCATCTCCTTTCCCAAGTTTTGTCCTTATTTATGTGGTATTCAATGTTGTGGGACAATGACATGAATGAATATGCCTTATTGCAACCATCTGGATATGAAGGAGGATCAACAACGATCATGGCGGAAGGACTCCAAGTTGCATCTTGTAGTCGACAGGGTGCTTCATCTCTGTTGGTAGCTATCTCAACACCACCGCCTTTGTCTTCTTCTCTTTGTTGTTCATGAATCTCATCATGAAGTTCACTCATTTCCCCTTACTCACTATCGCTATAGACAGAGAAGGAACCCCTATCCCAATCTGGAAACTCTAGTGCATCACCGTTCGGAAGCTCAAGGAGTATGTCTTCATCGCTACCATCTTCTGGGATGTGCTCTTCCTTGATATGAGCATACCTCTATAGTACAACTCCCAATGGAAAGAAGTCATCAATTGATGGCACCTCATCAAGGGGACCAAAATCCACCATGCAATCTCCCTCCAAGGACTTTTCATAAATCCTATTGTCCATGGTGCATAAATGCTCTTCAAGAGGAATAATTTCTTGATGACTGGTGGACATTCTTGTTTGATCTACTTCATTTCCCGAAAGCTCAAGATTGTATTGTTGTATTTCTTCTATTATTATCCCAACATCCTCTTGAGGACTACCCTCAGCTAAGTTGTCACTTGGCTCAATCTCTTGGTCCTCACATTTTTTCCTTGAAGCAACTACAAGGAGTGGTGCGCTCGGCTGCCTCGACTGTTCCTTCACTTGCTTGATAGCTTCTTCACACAGTCCGCATGTGAACTCCAAGTGCAATTAATTATGAAGTCTGCACCAATTCGACAATAGTAGCACCTCCAAATCCACTTGGTATTTTAGCTCTGACCAATCCTTTTCTAATCTAGAGAAGAGTTGTTCATATCTTTTCGCTACTGGGTCCTCATTATCACTTGAAAAAGAAGCTTGATGGTAGACAGTCATGGCAAGTGGTTGTCCCCACTCCTCCAAACTTTCATTTTCATATTCTCGATCACTGTCATTTACAAAGGAGAGGTCCTCTAATCTAATCTTGCTTATTTCTTCATCATCATTCTTTGTTTTCCCAAGGCTGTCAACCTTTTCTTCTTCCTAATTTTCAACATCTTCATCGGCTGCCCCAACATACATCGTTGCAGACTTCATTGGTTCATCTCCAACTTCTAATGGATCCTCTTCTAGATTGGAGGATTGCTCTTTGCTGGTAGAGGAAAGACGTTCTAACCTCTTTCCGACTGAACTTTCATCAAAGATTTTGTTGTCCCCAAGAAATCAGCTTCTCCTTCTTGATTTTCAGCTTCAGTGTTTGTTGTCCCAACACTAGTTTGTGTAGGATTTCCTGGTTTATCTGCAATGTGTTGTCCTCTAGATGTTGATAGCTTATTTTCCTTATGGAATGACTCATCCTTATCGAAAGCTGGCTGCTCCATCTCGTTCAAAAAACACCGGGTTTGAGTGATAATGTTCATGCATGATGAGCAAGTGAATTCAGAGTGAGGTGCATTGTGAAATCTGCACCAAGTAGACATCAAAACCTCCTCCAGCATTGGTCTATCTTTGTTGTTCAAATGTTCTTGGATCAACTCTTCAAATGCCTTGGCTATCATATTAGCCATTTCCTCCTCCGAATCTTCGGGAGCCAAGGGCTGGTATATTTCCCAAAAGGGAATTTCTCCTTGCAAGACCCTTTCAATCTTGCTCAGAAAATTCAAACACCCCAATTCGTTATGCGCATGAGTGCAATGGATCTGAAATCTATTTGCCAATGCGAATTGTTGCAATGGTTTCCTCAGTCTTCTATTTAAATCTACATGTAGCTGAGTAATGTCAACTTATACATGTTGCTCCATTTCGACTCAACTTCTTTTGCCTTCAATTTTTTTTAATTTTATGTTTCAGCATTAAAACAAATCACTCTATCTCAGATTTCTTCTTTGAAAGTGCTCTTTTCAACTTCCAAATTTTAGCTTTGTAGCCACAACATGTCATGCCCTCCTTCTAGCGGTAGTTCTGTTGATGTGTGTTTTATGCACTTCTCAACACAGGTAATGAATAGGTGCATCACCTCTCTTGAAAGACAATCTTCCACAATCAGATTGTAGAACACTATCCCAAGGTCTCTAATGTCAGGTTCTGATAGTGCTTGGAATATCTTAGTTGATTTATGTGATTTGTTGGAATCACAAGGTAGACTTACGAATGAGTCACAAAGTGGGAAAGTTGGATTTGAAAATGGAGTTCTTAACATGGGAGAGTTGTTGAGTGTTTGTTGCAGGTTCAAACAACAGTCTGGAACTCCATTTCAACATCAGATTTAACTTTATAATGTGCAATGAACCTTGCTTAAGGTTACTTAATAAAAAAAAGGAAAAAGGGCACGAAAGAGAGAAGGTTCCTCGATTTGAAACTACGAATGAACAACGATCATGGAGGTTGCTATAGTAGACAAACTCCCCAAACTGGGTTTTTCTTGGCCAGGAGAAACCTATAGTTACACAAAACCAGTGCAATCTTCTAAGGACTTCTGATTTTTAGATTGCACATGCACATAATGAACATGCAATTGAACTCAATTGCAACAATAAAGGAAGGAAGCCCAAGCTAACTTTTCACAACAACTTGTCATCAACAAGTGCCAAAAGTATGGGCTGAAAATTCATCAAATACTGAAACAACAATCACCATCACCACTTCCATTCAAGAAACTAACAACTAAATTAAAAGGGAAGTAGAACCATGCATGCAAGATGAGAAAAATCAAAGAAAAAATCCATAAAATCATGTAATGCTACCTTCTATTGCTGTAAATTCCTTTTACACCAGCTCTCCAACCATTACAAATGAGGTGGAGACCCCTATTTATAGTTTTCCAAAGCTCGAATGAATGGCCAGGATTGAATTACATTGTGTGGCCCAGATTCAATTACATTATGGCTTCACCTACCCCACAATATTTAGCAATTTAAAATACATCTTTTGTCTTTTCCCTATTTTATCTTTTAGTGCCCAGGTGCTGTAGTAGTTTGTCTTCTAGTTGATTTCCCTTTTATTGTAGTTGAAACTGCCTGAAACCTGCCTTCTTCCCGATGGAATTGTAACATTCTTCATTGGATCAAATGGGCTCGTTGACGACTGGAATCCATGGGTTGGTTGCCTTTGACTTGGGTGAACAACCCGTAAAGATCACCATCATCTGGTGAAAAGTAGGACAGCCCCCCCTATGCATCTTCAAGGCCACCCCCCTGCATTTTTTCATTGACTTCCTTGGCATAAGACTTCCTCTAATGTGAGCTCTATTGATGGGAGCTGTGAGGAGAGGTGGGAATAAAATGAATGGTGATAGGATCTATGTGCCTTTCCTTGTTCAACTTTCTCAATGGGTCTCTCAACAGACCCATGGTAGGCTTCTTGAAACCTGCATACATGAAGTGTCGTAAGTGCTTTCATACACAAATCAAGGAAAATGTTAATCAAATCTTGCAAAATCCTTGTTATATCCATCCATGCATCATCAAAAGATCACAATATTCAATCTAAATTGCCATTAGTATTTTACTGAAGGGAGTTTGGACGGTCCGGGCTCGAGAGGTCGGACTTCCCTGGCCAAAATGTTGTTTTGAAAGGGCGAACAAGGCAAGGCGACCCAGATGGTTTCTCCCAGCTTCAAATTTGGAATTTGAAAAGTTCATGCAAGAGAGGATCCAATTTGAATATGTGGGTCTAAGATTGTTTGTAGATTTAGAGGCATTCAAATCATCTTCAAGGCGATCGAAGTCAAGAGGAGGGAAGGTTTTCCAGAGTTTGTTGTTTGGAACAATCATGGTGGAATAGAATTCTGGGGGCGGAGCTTTGGGATTTGGGACCCGAGAGGCCGAAAGGATGGAAGCCAGTGGACGACAGATGAAAAGACAACAATCCGGAAGAAAAGTTACCGAACAGCGGCAGAGGGACAACATTCCAGGAGGAAAGTCCCAGAAACGGCCACAGAGGGGACGGGTTATGGAAGCCGGAATGCCTAAGGTGGACGAAAGTCCAAAACGGAAAAAGAGGGACGAACTTCCATAAATGGCCATGGAGGGGCCAGGCTTGGGAAGACGAAATGCCTAAGGCAGACGAACTTTCAGAAAAGACCACGGAGGGGTTAGGGTCTAGAAGTCGGAGTGCCTAAAGTGGACGAACTTCCAGAAATGGCCACGGAGGGGCCGGGCTCCAAAAGCCAGAATGCCTAAGGTGGACGGAAGTCCAAAATGGCAAATGAGGGACAAACTTCTGGAAACAGCCACGGAGGGGCCAAGTTCCAGAGGCCGGAATGCCTAAGGCAGGCAGAAGTCCAAAATGGCAAAAGAGGGACAGACTTCCAAAAATGGCCATGGAGGGGCCGGGCTTCAGAAGCCGGAATGCTTAAGGTGGAAAAAAGTCTAAAATGGCAAAAGAGGGATGGATTTTCAGAAACGACCATGGAGGGGCCGGGCTCTGGAAGCTGGAATGCCTAAGGCGGATGTAAGTCAAAAATGGCAAAGGAGGGATAGACTTCTGGAAACGGCCACGGAGGGGCCTAGTTTCGGAAGTCAGAATGCCTGAGGTAGACTGAAGTCCAAAATGACAAAAGAGGGATAGACTTCCAGAAATGGCCACGGAGGAGCCAGGCTTTGGAAGCCGGAATGCCTAAGGCAAATGGAAGTCCAAAACGACAAAAGAGGGATGAACTTCCGGAAACGACCATGAAGGGGCCAGGCTCCAGAAGTTGGAATGCCTAAGGCGAACGAAAGTCCAAAATGGAAAAAGAGGGACGGACTTCCAGAAACCGTCACGAAGGGGCCGGGCTCTAGAACAGCCAGGGATGGACGATGTTCCCGGAACAACCACAGAGGGACGGAGTTCTGAAATGAAAATTTTGTAACTTCCTGAAACTTAATGAAACCTTGGCAATTCACTTAGACACCCCAAAAACATCCCAAATCCATAGGAAACCTATCCCCAAAGTCAAAAATGAAAGAAAAAGCGAACCAAGCAAGCGGGGGTGAGGCTTGAAGGACGCCAGGGCAATAGGCGAAGGGAAACCTGCAAGAGGGAAGCTTGAAAAGGGGAAACCCGAAAGGCGAAAACCCTAATGAGGAAGCCTGAAAAGGTGAGAAGCAGGAAGCGGGGAGGCGAAGGGCAAAAGAAGAAAGAAGAAAGATGGAAGAGGGAAGCCCGAAAAACCCAAGACTTAGCAATTTTTTATTTTAGGGGAAAAATACAGTCAACCTAAAATGAGACTTTGGAGAACGTGTTGATTGTTAAGGACACCAAACTGGGGTATGCAAAATGAGGCAAAAACAACAAGGACCTGACAAGGTGAAAGAAAAGAGAAGGTCCCTGCCTATGACAGGGTGTGTGTGCAAAACATGCACAATAGATCGAAGGGATTTTTCTTTATTTCAATTTGTATATTATAATTTAGTTTTATTTTACTGCATATGTTTAGTTCATTAATTATTTTTAATGTCTAAAAAATATCAATTGTAACCAAAATATTATATTTTTTCTTACAATTTAAATGAATGTATTTTTACTTTATTCATAGAATTTAGGATAAGGTATTTTAGATTGTTGAGGTCTTAATTTTTTTAAGTTTTTAGAAATTGAAGGTTCTTTAATGCTTGACCTTACAATACACCTCCAAATATAAATTTTATCACCCATTTTTTTAACATAATGCATTAAGTAAGCTTATATATTTAGTTTAATTTATTCAATTAACCTAAATTTATGTAAAATTGATTTCCTTCAAATAAATATCTAATAAGATGGTTTAAAGAAAATGATTTGTGAGATTTTTAAGACTTGTACTTTTTTCTAATATTTATTAAGAAAAATCAAGTGAAAATGACTACATAAATTAAATTAAGTGGTATGTACACTAATACTTTATTTTGTGGGTAAATATGATGTGAGATTTGTTTATTTGCTAAGATAAAAGTTGAGTTTTTTATTTTCGAAATTGTAAATTCAAATTTTTACTAGCATTGATGTTTTTGATTTTGTTTCATATAAGAGCAATATATCTAATTTGTTCAATTAGAACAATTTTGTGGGGTATATTACCATTGAACTATTTAACTATAATAGTTGTGATTCTGTTACAATGTAAAATTATGTTAGAGTTATGTGTGTCAAGAGTAATAAGAGAATTCATTGGATCATATTGTTTCTTTAATTATTTATCTTTTTTCACTAATTCAAAGTGATATCACATATGCACTTTTTTCTATTTACTTTCATCCCTTAGTGTGTGGGGACTAAGATCTCTGTGTCATCATGCTTGAAGGCTATTAAATTTATATTATAGTTTTAGAAGTACAATAAAATCTGTTTATTGTTAAAGAGATCAAGTTGACTCTTTTGTAGTAAATTATTATACATTTTTACAAATTCATAACAATATTTTTATAAATCTAAATTATTACTATGATGATTCATTTGCTGATTTAAGATTTTATATTTTAATCTTTATTTTAGATCTATTCACTTAAATTGTATTTGTCATTGTGTGATCTTTAATTATCATTATGATTCTAACTTATCTATACTTTAAAAATCTATATCTAAAAAAATTCTTATTAATTCTCCTAAATATAATACCATACCACCCACTTTTTTTTAATTTAATATATACTATTTTATATATAAATAAATAAATATAAAAATAAAAATTACATAAACAAAAAAACCTCCAACTATCCCCCAATTAAGTTAACAAAAGGCTTCTAAGATTATCCAAATTTATTTGAAATTAAAAACTTATTTTGAACTTAGAAATTATGTATGATTTTAATTTAATTCTAAAACTCCTCCACAATAAAATTAAATTAAAAAAACTGCCAAACTTTCACCAGTAAACATTTAGCCTTATTAAACCTTGAGAGCATTTAATCATTATGTGCACATCTAGTTTTTATATTTACAAGGATGAAGGAACAACAATGAAAAAAACAATAAGCAGCTAATATTCATCAGGTAAATTCAACAATTCATGGGCTGAAAATTTACACTCAACAATTCACGGCAATAAAAAAACAATAAGCAGCTGATATTCAACAGTATATAATGATTTCAGGCAAATTCACACACCCCATCAACAATTCACAGTAGGAAAACTCATGACCATGACAAATTCATATCCTATAAAATGATATATAATAATGTAGAACCGAATATAATAATGTATTCCAGGTAAATCGATTAAGTCTTATTTTAGAAATCTTCAAATACAAGCCTTTTCTTTTCACATCTGAAAATTTTACCAACATGTCAAAAATCTTAAGGGCATACAGAAAGCTTTGCTGAAATCATCATGAAGATTGAAATTTAGGATATCTCTTGGAATTCCCTTCCAAAATTTAATCTCAGAGGTATTTGGATCTATGGACACCATCTTATCCCAGTCCTTAGATATTATCCAAATATATTCCCCACTCTCATCACTACAATTCACCATGATAGTCTGTCTTTGAAGACTCAGTTCACACATCTCTTTATCTTGTATTATACAGATGGCATTCCATACACAGGTATCCTTGTTCAATTCAAAAAAGACCATTTGATAACGATTCAATGGCCAAACAGAGACACCCATCATTATAACTCTGCCCTTGTGCACAACAACTCCATAATTTTCTAATCCACTGAATTCATACCACACAGGCCCATGAAGAAACCTCGGTAAATTCTCTTCACCCAAATGGCAATGCATGAAATGCACAAATTTAGAAAAGAAGTACATTGTTTCATTGCAAACCAGTAATTGGGGAAACACATGGAGGCTTATGTTCCTTCTTGGTAATATGTTGGGTATTGTAATCTCCCAGGATTGCTGAGCAGATTTATAGATCAAAACATGCAATTTTCTCTTACTGGTGAAGCTCCCAACAACAATTACTCCATAAGTTTTGGCAGATGAATCCACCTTAAGCTCTATTGCAATTGGGTTACCAACTTTCTTCATATAAAATGATAAGGGAAGGTAAGGTCTTCCTCTCTGTCTTGAAGATCTATCAGACCCTAAGTATGCATCAGGAAGATCAGTAGATTGCAGTGTTAATGGATTTATCAGTTTCAGCTTTCCTTCCTTTTCATTTGTATAAAGCAAGAAACCCCCATCTGCAGCTCTTAGACACCATGGATCATCTAAAATCTCCTTTCTGAAGAATCCAACTTGGCTTGTGTTGAAGAAGACCACCCCCTGAGAAAAATTTATAAATACCCATTTCTCTTTGTTCTGCTATTCCCACATATTCTGAAAGTATTGTGAAGATCTAACTATTTTTTGCCATGAATGGCAAACAATCTGAGCTCGTAGAAGTTCGCGAAGAGGGAGTCTCAATAGAATTTTGTAAATTATGTCTTCTGATAAACTGCATCTTTGGCTCATGCTTCCAACTGCTTCTGTTATGTATACATGTGCCATAATCTACAAGTATTGATCTTTTGGCCTCTATCGTTTATCAATACAATAAATTTGCAAGAACAGTGCACAGTATTTAAAAGTTTATATTTGGGAAGAAAAGTCTTCTAAAAAAAAAGCCAACATGCATTTGAACATCCAATTCTTAAAAGAAAAAAATCCAACATGCATTTGAACATCCAATTCTTGAAAAAAAAGCCAACATGCTTTTGAACATCCAATTCTTAAAAAAAGAAGCCAACATGCATTTGAACATCCAATTCTAAAATTAGGTTGAAAAATCTTTTAGACAATTTTTTTTTTTGGGCTTTCTCAACTTCTATATAAATATAAATACATTTATATTTATAGAAATAGTAAATTTTGAAAGCTTTGAACATCAAATTCTAAAAATAGATTGAAAAAGCTTTTTTACAATTTTATGAGGTTTTTGTGACAAGCTCCTATTCTTGTGCAGCAAAAAGCAAGTGACAAGTCTTCATTGGAGTCGTTGGAGTAGAAAGAATCATTTGGCTTTATCAAATTCAAGCTTCTTCGCAAGAGAATCTACTAGTTTAATGTTTGATTCTAGTTGATATTTTCATTAGATATTTTTGGATTTTTTCCCTGTCATCATCAATTCACTACCACACTTTTAATGCGATGAATTTTTCACAGTGGTGAATTGTTAGTGGTGAATTTTCTGACGTAAATTATTGTTGACGGTGAATTTTTCGACGTGAATTTTCTAGAACTGAACGTATGAATAGCGGGGGCCAGAGCATCTCGAAACAGGCCAATGCAGTGAGATGATGAGAGGTATAATTTGATCCTTAATTTTAAGGAGGTAGTTTTTGGGACAGACAAGGAAATAGAGGTCACCAGAATTGAGAACTGCGCAACTTCAGATGGATCTGGGTGAAGCCAAATTCACATGGGGATGAACTTGTGTGTGTCCAGTTTGAAATTCCCAAGCGCCTCCATAGCGAGGAAAGAAAACTGATTGAAGACCTTGCTAACCTGAACCAAGTCAAGGCTGCAAGTAGATGATACACTGTGCTTTCATGAATTCCTATCTGCAATTTTTGACATTGGTTCTGCTTATATTGCCTTCCAAATCCATCTTTGGATTCTGTTGGAGCCATATATGCTAACCATGCTAATCTTTACAAGTATGTGACTCACAATTAGATCATATTACAAATTTTTTACTGTTGAGTGTAAAATAGAATAGAAGATTTTCAATTTCTACGAGATCAAAAAAAAAAAGCCTACTTATCATATTCTAGATATAGCATTGCTTGCTTCATTGTCACATGGCAGTTGGAGATCTTGTAAATTAGATAATTAGATAGATATCCATTCTTTGTAAGGTAGTTTATGGGGGTTGGACTTAAACAACACACATTAAGTGCTGATTGCTATAGTGGATGTCTTTCTTCAACTTAATCTTTTACCCATCCTAATTATATTTCTAACTATTAAAATTTTTGGGCTAATTGATTTTAGCCATTGTCCGACAGTTTGGGAGTGTGGGCTATGTTGGTTTTTCAAAACCTTTATCCATGGTGCATTTATTGGTTTCAGTCTATACCGTAAGGAATCATCTTTATGCCAAAGATATGTAATATGTGAGTGTGGATAGGAAGAGTATTTTTAAAACATCATCTTTATCCTAAAGATATGTAATATGTGAGTGTGGGTAGGAAGAGTATTTTTAAAACTTTTTTTTTTGTTGTTACAAGAGTATCCCTACAACCCAACCCAGCGTATAAGTGGGCACAACAGTCTGCAAGCTGATCCACCAGTTAAGCTCGGGAGTGGGAGTCGAACTCGAAACCTATGGGAAGCAAACCCACAACCCAAGGCAACTCTGCTACACGTGTGGGCTATTTTTAAAACATATATATATATATATATATATATATATATATATATATATATATATATATATATATATATATATATATATATATCCGCGACATGCCCTTTGGTACCACGGGGACAGTGGGGAGACTAGACCTCATGACCTATTGCCTCAACAAGATGCTTGAAATATATATTATTATTTTAATTTTATTTAATATATATTATTTTAATTTTATTTAATACATAAAAATTTAAATATCTAATTATAATTTTTTAAAATTTTGAAAATATTTATAATATTATTAAAATTTAATAGATATAAAATATTTTATTTTAATGTAAAAATATATAAAAATTAAATATAAAAATATTGAAATCTTTTAAAATCTTGTTTATATTAAAATTTAAATATTTACTTGAAATTTTATATATAACATTTAAAATTTTATTTTAAAAATTTGAACATTGTTTGTTATCAATAATCAAATTATAAAATTATAAATAAAAATCTACTTCTATTAAAAAAAATAAAAAAAATTTGGATACGCAAGTATAGTATTTTATTAATATTTAAATTATCAAAGCTACAACTGTCTGCAACGCAGGGAAAATATTAATAGCCTTCAAAACACAAAGCCACTGAGCCAAAAAACCAGTCATTCAAAGACAACAAGTAGGAAACCAACCCCGCCAACCCAACTATTGCACTAGACTAAAACTTGGGCAGACCAAAATGGCCATTAGAGGCCAATTTCGCTAACTATGCATCACCATAATTTATCAAAAACAAAGCAAACCCTACAAAGACCAAAAAAGTCGCCCAGAACCAGACTTACATGAAATGATTGTCCCTTGCAAAGGCCTCAAAATCCTTCACCCAGTCCACATCGTCAGTCGCCATCAAACCAAAAAACTTCTTCAAAAACTCTACTGCCACTACCGTTGTCATCCTATGTCGCATGAGGGTCGAACCACTCAAGTCAAGAAGAAATGGATAGAACTTCACAGCCTTGTCCGAACACCGAAGAAGCTCCAAGTCACATGGTCTCGGAAGACCTTTACCTTCTCCCACTACATGCAAAACCTCATCAACCCCCTCCACCAAATCTTTCCTAAACATCTTCTCAAGCAACACTATCGCCTCTATCTTGGCAACATGTTTATCCAACAAGGAAGCCAAAAAATGAGAGGAGACATGCAAATTGTCCCTTTTGTACTCCTTATTCACCAAATTTTCCCAAAACCCAAAATCATTTTGGTAGCCACAACGACCATGGGATCATTATTGAGAAAAATCCTCTTCAGTAATTGATCCGTAATTTCCTTGAAGGAGGTTTGTTGCACTAACAACTGTAGGGAAATCGGGGTATCCACCCCAAATCTCGCCAGCCCATCCACTGATACTTCAATGATGAACCTTGAACGCTTTGCCATTGCCACCCAAATGCAGACCACACCCAGACGAAAGGAGGAAACCACCAACCGCAACCAGAAAGAACTAGAAATGAAAATGAGCCTTGCTCAGCCTTGAAACAAACTAAAATAAGTACTAGTGTCATTCACGACGTTGTCGTCACCCAAGACGAGTGAAGCACCTCCAAATGTGCCAAATCCTTGCTGTGGGGAGTAAATCCCTCGGGCGAAATGTGCATTCTATCAAATTCTTACCAAGATAGTTGTCCAACATCATCCCCTAACTCTTCAAACTGGTCCCCATGGCATAGGCTGCCACATCCCCTCCACCAGCCTGGAGGGACGCCTGCCCTTTCGCGCACATATCAAAATTTAAATATTAATTTATATTAAAGATATTAAAATTGTAGATTTTTATTTATAATTTTATAATTTGATTATTGATAACAAATAATGTTCAAATTTTTAAAATAAATTTTAAATCTTCTAGATAAGATTTTAAGTAAATATTTAAAATTTTAAAAAATGAGAAATAATATAAACTTAACTTTTATATTTTAATAATTGAATACATCAAAAATATTTTAAAATAGTTCTTTTAAATATATTAGGATAAATAAATATTATATATAAAAAGTTACCTAACACATAATTCATGTTTTTCAAATTGTAAATTCATTATTACTTGAATATTTTTGTCTAGTGAATATATTAATTATGTTAATATTATGAAGAAATTAATATTTAGTTTTAATAAAAATCTTACCTTTTAATGATGTTAGTCACATATTAAAAACTTTTTCTATGTTATTTAGGTTAATTAAATCAAATACACACACAACATTTTTCTTAATATTATTTAAATTAATTAAAATATATGTACACACAATATTTTTTAATGTTATTTAGGTTAATTGAAAAATTTATTTTAATATAAAAATATTTAAATATTAAAATATTTAATATTAAAATATTTTAATTTTTTTCTATTAATTTAATTCCAATATTGAAATTTTGATATCTTTAATATAAATTAATGTTATAAATTTTGATAAAAATATATTTTAATTCTTAAACTTTTAATTTGAATGATAATAAATCAAGAAATTTAATGAAAAAAATGTTTGATTTTTTAAAATAAAATTTAAAATTAATATGACATTTTAGGTAAATCTTTAAATTTTAAAACTTTTAATATGAAAGAATATTAATTTTTTGGATAAAAATATAAATTTAATTTTTATAGCTTAATAATTGAATGCATTCAAAATATTATAAATGTATTTTAGAAAGTTCTTTTGGTGAAAAAATATATTAGATATGGAAAATTACACAACAAACAGTTCATGTTCTCTAGATTGTATTGTTTGTATTTTAATTTTTTTTTTAAATAATATTTGTTTTTAAAATATTGAAATTTAATAAAAAAGATAATTTAATTTATTATAATTTATTTTAATGTTAAAATATTCTAAATCTTTAATAAGACTAAATATATTTATGTTCTCTTTATAAATTAAAATATTTTTCAATAGAATTCTACTTTACAATACAAATAAAAATATTTTAAATATAAAAAAGACTAAACTAGTGTAGATATCTTAAATACATATAGAGATAGCAATCTTGAATTATTATATTTTTTTTTTGCTCGTTAAATCACTGCTAAG
Source organism: Sequoiadendron giganteum (assembly GCA_007115665.2). NCBI lineage: Eukaryota > Viridiplantae > Streptophyta > Pinopsida > Cupressales > Cupressaceae > Sequoiadendron > Sequoiadendron giganteum. Next base: position 110,540,032 of record CM021109.1, read on the forward strand.
GGGCAGCACCCTATATTACTTCCAAAAAAAGATTTTACATTTGAGTTTGGAAACCAAAAAGAAACTGCAAGTTGGCCTTCTCTGACAAAATGGCCATTCACACTACCCTTTCCTACCCTTTGTGCTTTGCTTTAACATTATTACAAAATGGCCTAGTAGTTACTCAGGCGATTTGCTTCTAACCCGGGACTGACTGCATTTTCTATACCCTATATTGAACTAAAACTGTGGAAAATTATAAACAACATGACAGAGAACACAACCCAACAGCTTCCATCAATCCACCTCTTCATCCTTAGAGTCCTCTGATTCCCCACGCTTCATGCATGCTATGTAGTTTGCTACCATCAGACAGTTTGCTCCACATTTCTAGTGCGTCGGCCCCTATGCTTTTTCCTTCAGGTCCTTGGGATCATTCTGGAGCCATTCTTCACCGATGTCGAAATCCCAGACGTCATCGTCTCCTACTACTATTTCCTCTGAGATCCCTTCATCTTCCACATAACACATTGCCCAGCCTTGCGGGTTGTTGGTGACCAGCTTGGCAGCTCTAAGCAGGAAAGTGATGCTCCGGTCCCTCTCATCCCACAACTTTTCAAACCCTTCTCGGTCGATTGTTCGTACCAAAGAAAATTTCATGACCTCTCTTCCACACATTCTCATCATGTAGTAGTTATGCGGCATTGGAATGAGTTTGTTTTTTATCCAAATTATCCAGGGCTGCATCAATGTCTCCTAGCCATGCGTGGATGAAGACCATTTGTGTCAATTTCTTTGCTAACTCCTTTGCCACGTCCATGTGGAGGAGAACCACCAAAAACATCGTTGGGATTTCCGCATTAGACTTGAGTTTGTGGCGTGCTCTTAGAAATTCAAGGCCTACAACCTTCTTGGTTGCCCAACGTACTAGCGGGTGGGGAGAAGCCAGCAATCCATGCAGCCTCTTGTTTGTTACTTCTCCTCGAAAGGATTGTTGTTGCTTTGAAATATCCAAGGCCAATGGAGTCTTCATCTCACTACCACCAATCATAGTGACGTTCCTCTGAAGATGCAAACACACTCTATTACTATAAAGCCACCATTTTGTGTGATCCAAATGACTCCAGTCGGGCCTTTTAACAGTGTAGGCCTTAATTCTTCATAATTGATGTTTCTACATTCATGCCTTTTAGAGCATGATTTCTTGCCACCACCCCACTAGAGGTACTTGACGTGATTAATGCAAGGTAGTTTGAGATCCGCCCAATCATTCCTTTACCTCCGAACTTGTTTGATTTATTTTCTCATTACCTTCTACTGATGGCCCTTGTCACATCAAATAAATCCCTAGATTTCATCCTTTATTCCCCATGGTACTTATTTTCCACCAATTGAAGAGTCGTCATCGTAAATTATCTCTGGTGCCAATATTTGGTGTTGCCTACGTGGAGACTTTAGATGCCTTTTTTTCCAACGTGTCTACCTTGTCTTTCCCCTCTTGATAGATGTGGCTAATTTTGAAGGCTTCAAACCTGTCTGACAATCGCTTAACACTTTGCAACAGATGATTGAGCTTCCAATTTGGAGTAGTGCCTCGCCTGATGGAATTTATTGTGATCATTGAATCACCTTCTAGGTGAATTTTCCCCACTCCCAAATTGATCCCCATATGTAAGCCTATGGTTGCTACTCTGAACTCGGCTTCATTGTTCGTGCAATTTCCTAGAGGTGTGGAGTTTTTTGCTATGATTTTTCCCTGAGCATCCCTTGCAATACATCTTGTACCTCCCGGTCCTAGATTGCCATGAGCTGCCCCATCAAAATTCACCTTAATCCATCATGGCTCCAGTGCTTGCCAAGCTACATTCACTCTCTTAGTTTTAGATGTCTGGGTTGATCTATTCCCATTTAGTAGCGGCGGTTTGAGGCTAATAAATGTTTTGGTCAGGCAATCATCCCAATTTGTGAATGTTTTTTGTTTGGTTGATTCATTTCAAGCATCCTCATTTACCACTTCTACTATGGCCCTTTCAATTTTGCCCTAGAGTCTATCTTTATTCAACTCCTTTCCTTGGAAGATTTTTTGTTTTGTTCCCTCCATATATCCCATATCACAATGGATGGGGTGATCTTCCATATCCCCCCAAAAATAGATTTATTACCTTTTTGTGGCCACATTTTAAACCATGATGCAAGGTCTGCTAGAATGGGTCATTGCAAGTTCAGTTTATTCCTAATTATATTCTAGAAATCATGTGCCAAGGGGCATGCCAAAAGGAGGTGGTTTATTGATTCCTCACTTTCTTTGCATAGAATACATCTCCTCGGGCCTTGAATACCAAAGGTGGCTATCCTATCCTCTGTGAGGATTCTTTCTTGGGTTGCCAACCAAGCAAAGACCTCGGCCTTGGGGAGGCATTTCCTACCCCAAAACAATTTGTATGGTCAGTCTTATCTAGCCAACACCATCTCCTTGATCTTGTATCCAAGCTTCACTTTGTATGTTCCTGTTGATGACCCACACCATTGAATCTTGTCGTACTCATTAGATGGGATGAAGTATCTATCCTTGATGATCTTTGATAATGCATCTTTTTAAGCTTGGGGAGCACTGAGGGTCTAAAGATATTTCTAGCTCCAACTAGGGGACCCTTGATTGACATCTCTCCTTCCATAGTTGGCCACCTTGACCCCCCATAGCCTTATGGTTTCCTCCTTGATCTCCTCCAAGCCAGGAGTGTAGCTGATGGGAGGTTTTCCGCACCAAGAATCATTCCAAAAGGAAGCACTCTCACCATTCTTGATTTCCCAAGTCACATGATTTACTATTATATCCCTGCTATCTAGGATGAAGTTTCATATTGCCGACCCTCTTAGAGGGTTAGCTATGATGAGAATTCTAACTAGATCATCCGAGTCTAGTTACTTTCTCCTCAAGATTCTGACCCACTTTTTCTCACCTTTTGTGTGAACACCCCGTACCAATTTGGCCCCCATGACCTGATTCATTATTGACAGTTGTTTAATCCCTACCCCACTAGCATCCTGGGGTTTGCATACTTTGACCCATGCCAACAGAGGAAATTTATTCTAGTCTCCCGTTCCACTCCAAAAGAATTTCTTGAATATTTGGGTGAGGACTTCTTCCACTTCTTTGGGTAACTTTAGGCAAGACATTGAGTAGACTGGGATGGCTGATAGAACTAACTTGACCATCAGTAATCTCCCTGCTGAAGACAACCACCTATCTTTCCATGTCCCCAACCTGTTCTTGTAGCTATTCACTAGGTTCTCCCAGTAGCATTTTTTGTTGATCCTTGCAAACAAGGGAATCTCCAAGAATCAACCTGGCAATGAAGCTACTCTCATAGTCAAAATCTTGGCTATGTCTCTCTGTAGGCTTGGTTGTGTGTTAAAAAATAATACCATTGAATCTCCTCAGTTGATACTTTTCCCTAATGCCTTGCAATATTCATATAAAAAGTTTTTGATCAGTCTTGCCTCCCTTCTACTGGCCTCCCCCATTAGGACTGTGTCATCTGCAAATTGGAGGTGTGTTGAGGGATCCAATCCATTAGCCACATGGATGCCTTTCTACTTTCCTTCCCTTCTCAATCTTTGTATCCCTCTGCCCAAAAATTCTTCCATGATTATGAACAGGAATGGGGAAAGGCGATCACCTTGTCGTAACACTCTTGAGGAGGGGAAAAAGCCATCAGTAGAACCATTCACTAATATTGAGAGATTAGCTATGGAAATGCAAATTTTGACCCACCTAATCCAATTTTCCCCAAATCCAAATTTCTTGAGTACCTCTAGGAGAAATTTCCTGTCTACCATGCCATATTCTTTAAGGATATCAAGTTTTAGTATCATACAAGCCTCTTTGTTTTTTCTTGCTGAGTGGATAGTTTCATGGACCATGATTATTCCTTCCACTATTGACCTCCCTGGGGCAAAGCCACTCTGTTCTTCAAATATTACTTTGTTCAATACTTTCTTGAGTCTGTTGGCTATTATATTGGTGACCACCTTGTACACTGTGTTGCATAGGGTGATTGGCCTGAAATCACTCATTGTTTGTTGGTCTTTTTTCTTGGGGATTAGGGCCAAAAAGGTATGGTTGACTGCCCCCAGCATTGTCACTTTTCTTCTTGATTCCTCTATTGTCGCTCCAAGATCCCCCACTATGTTCTAGAATTTTTGAAAGAAACCGACAGGAAATCCATCAAGGCCTTGTGCCTTATTAGGGTTCATCTAGAAGACTACCTTCTTGACCTCTTCCAAGGAGATCTTTTGGTATAAGTGCAGATTATGATCCTCATTTATGATTGTGGGGATTGCCCTTAGAATATTGTCTCTTATCACCCTATTTTTATGGCATTCCCTATTTAGGATTTCCTCAAAGAAATTGACTGCTTCCTTGTTGACTTCCTCAACATATTGAACTATTTCTCCATTGGCCTTCTTGATTTCTACAATTTTTTTACTGTTCCTATTGGAAATTGTTGATTTATGGAAGTACTTGGTGTTTTTGTCCCCTTCTTTCAACCATGTTTCCCTTGATTTTTGTCACCAATAGCATTCTTCTCTTTTCAGGATTTCTGCCAGCTCCTCTTTCAGACACTTTTCATTCTCAAAATCTGTTGCATCCATCCCTTTCTCTATTACATGTTCATTCAAGTCTCTAATTTCTTGTTCCAACATTTCCTTCTCCTGGAATATGTTCTTGAAATGTGCCTTGTTCCATTCCTTGAGCTTATTTTTGATGTGTCCCAACTTTTTTCTCATTTTGAAGAGGTTCGAGTTGTCTCCAAACCTGATCTCATTCCACCATTGCTCAATTAGTTCTAGAAGGTGCTCATCTCTCAACCACATGTTTTCGAATTTGAAAGGACTCCCCTTGGGTGGGTCATCTTGTCCAAATGATAGTGAGATAGGGAAGTGGTCTGACCCTGTAAAAGGTAGAATTTTGAGCTTCAGGTGTGGCTGCCAACTCACCCCAATCTCCCTAGAGGAGGAATCTGTCCAATCTTTTGGCTATATTAGTAAATAATTTTGTCCTGTTGGACCATGTGAATGTTCCATTTTTGGTATGTACATCTTTTAGGAGATTGTTATCTATAAACTCTTGAAAATCTCTCTAGATGGCAGTTTTCCTTCCCAGGCCTCCTTGCTTCTCTTCATTGTTTAGAGTTGCATTGAAGTCTCCAACTACAATTCCCATTTCCCCTCTCCTATCTTCCAACTCACTTGATATTTTGTCCCATACTTTTTTGTTGTTGTTGTTGTGACTATTGGCCCATATACATTAATACTGAAGAAGGAAGCATGCCTTCTAAGGTTCTTGAACTTGAACACCTGCCAGTTGTCTTCTTCCTTCTCCATTTCCCCTTCTGTTGTTAGGGGATTCCACAGGATTCCCAGACCACCTGATGCTCCTATTGCCTCCTTGAATTGAATTTTTCACTGTCTCCAGTTGCACAATCTCCTATGTCCTTCCTCACTCCATTTTGATTCCTAAATGAGAACTATGTCTGCTTTTGATTGGTCAATTTGGTGCTTGACCATGCACCATTTGTCAGGGGCATTAATGCCCCTGAAATTCCATGTTATGATCCTCATTCTTCCCTGGGAAGGAGGTTATCCTTCCCAACAATCAATTTTTTCTGCCCTGAGGCATTGACTGCAATCATCAACTTGGCCTTATTTGACATCCTTCCCCTGATGGATTTTTTCTTTATGTTTGGTGTGTTTATCTTTTACTCTAATTGTTCCAGCTATCTCAGCTCAAGCAACTCTCCTTCCTTTGCTACCTCTCAGGATTCTACTTCTCCCTCTAAGCATTGATCACTCTCCTCTCCCTCTGACTGATCATTGTCAACTTCAACCAATTGTAGGGCAACAACATTTTTCACTGTGCAGGTCTTCTCATTCTTTCCTACTTCCTCCCCTATTGATTGGGACCCCGTTTCTAATTTTTCTACTTCCCTTGTTAGCTTCCAGAGTTGAGTTTTTATATCCTTTTGAAGTTCTTGTTCCCCTTCCATGAGGGCATTGAGTGCTTCTTATTCCCTAAAGCTTCCCCGAACCTACATTTCCTTTGTTGGTGGGAAGGAGATATTGAGTTCCTGAGATTTTTCATTTGGATTTTGCTGCTCTGTCTTGTTATTGCCCTCCCCAAATAACTCTTTTGCAGATTTGGATACTGGTTCTTGGGGTGTTATATTTTCATTTTTCTTTTCCTTTTTTGTGTTAACCTCACTTCCCCTAATTGAGGTGCCTTCTACGGTAGAATCCCTAAAGAGACATTTTCTAGGTTCATCCCCTTCCCAAATTTCAATCTCCTACTGCCAGCTTCCATACTTTGTCAGGATTTCTATGTTTTTGTATACCCCTACGCCTTCGTCTATTTAAACTAGTATGCAAGCTTCATCTCCTTCAATTCCATTTATGAAATCCTCATCCACCCCTAAGCACACCCCTAGGGCATCACCTAGCCTCAACATGGCCTCCACATTCCAAAATTTTGAGGGCAGATCCACTAGCTTGATCTAGGCAAGGATTTGGTTTATTTTATAATTCTAGGGATCAAAATTTTCCTTCCATTTTAAGCAACGAAAGCTATGTCCTTTCATGAACAGGGGTTTTCCTTCTACGATTTCTAGCTTTAGATTTTGGTTGATGCATTCTATGAGAAAAAAAGAGTTTGGTAATTGGTAGATGCTTACCCAGTCTTTGTATTTGTTTTTCCATCATGCTTTGATTTCCTCATTGGGGCATCCCGGTCCTATCCACTTGGAAAACATGGATTTCTCCATCACTGTGCACACTCTTCGTTCAATCATTTCCGATGGAATTTGATATAGTTTGCTTCCCTGCGGTCACCACCAGTTGTCTCCATTTGGTTTATTTTAGAAATTCCTCCTATTTGCTTTCTGTTTGAATAGGTCCTGATCTCTCTGGTTCTTTCTTCTTCTGAATTAAAATTCTTCTCCCATGTGTTGGTTCGGCTTGCCTCCATTCTTCAAATTAGGGTTTCTCGATCCCCTGACTCTCCAAATTTTACTGGAGCACTTTGGGATGCCACTGTCTTTGTTGCACCAATTGGGATCTAATGGATTTCCATGGCGATCGTTTTCCCAGAACCACCCACACTTTTTCTCATGCATGCTCAACCCTTGTCTATTCCTTCGATGCATTATTAGCTTCTGGTTTTGGTCAAGGTCCCATTTCTCTCTTTCTCTGAACTGGCCTCTGCTTTGGTTACAAGTTCTGACTTTCGAATTCCCCTTCTGGCAGTAGAAAGGGTGGCATTTGTCCACCCACTCGCCATTCTCGAGTACCCATTGTGGTATGTGGTCTGCCTTCTGCTGGAGGGCATCTCCATCTATCTTTTTCCCTGGCTCATCATCCACCACCATGTCGCCCCATCGCCTCTTCTCCACTTTTGCACAATTTCACTCCATTTTATGAATTATTATATTTATTTGAATGATTACTTTATTTTTATTTGAAGAGATATATTTATTTAAGAGTTATTTAAGTTTATTTACATTATATCCCTTGTTGTAGCCATAATTACACTCAACATAATAAATAGAAAATAAAATCAAAGCTTCACAATATTTATGATCTTAAGGTACTTGTTAGGTAATAATGCATATTAAATAATCTTATTCAAGATTTGTCATAATAACTAGAAAAATAAAATTAAAGCTTCACAATATTTATGATCTTAGGGTACATGTTAGGTAGAATAATTTGTCTTAATAACTAGAAAATAAAATCAAAGCTTCATCATATTTATGATCTTAGGATACATGTTAGGTAATAATGCATATAAAATAATCTTGTTCAAGATTTCTTGTAATAAAAACTATTTTTAATGATGATAGCTATATGTTAAAGATTTTTATCTAATCATAAAACACACACATATAGTTTTCTTAATGTTATTTAAGTTAATAAAATAAAATACATATACTCAATACAATTAATTTAAATTGAGTTCATGATAGTTAGGTATGATAAGATTTGATGTAGCGATGATTCCACTTAGTAATTTAGATATGTTTATTGTCTAATATTTTGTGTAGAATTATAATTATCCTAGAGTTTATTCGACAATTATGAATCAACTATATGACATGAGGATCTTACCCTTAATGTGTAGAGGTCTAATCTCACAAATTATGCATTTCTTCTATTCACTAAATTCTCTACTCCTTATTGATTATTAAGGATTGGTAATATTTTAAAATAACTTTGGGGAGATCACTTGATCACAAGGTTCAAGTTCTCCTAAGTCAACCCTCTTAATTAAATTGACTTCCACTCTGTTGGTTTGAACTGCATGTGCACATGGTGGATGCTTCCTCAGGGGTACCCCATAGTCCCCCCTATTGTCCCCTCTTGACCCTACTCTTCTTTCCACACATGCACTCTCACATTCCTCAAGTGTCCCTCCTCCTTTTTTGGATTATATGGCAGTGCCTATGATTCCCATCTTCCTAGAATCCAAGGGTTGGAAGGATGTCTTACTCAACTCTTCCCAAAGTCCTACTATTAAATCTCATTCTTGAATTGAGATTGTGGATTCTATCTTTGGTACTGAAATCTCTTCTGGATTCCACCATTGATAGAATAGTTTAATCTATGGAGAACTCTATTGTGGGAATTTTTTTCTCCTTTCGCCCACCATTGATATGGTTTGGAGATGGACCATGGCCAAATGGTACCTAAAAGGCCGTGTTGAAGCTTTTGTTGTGGTTAGAGGACTATTCCTCTTTAAGTTTACTACTCTTGGAGAATTTCTCTTTGTTCTATCTCTAGGTCCATGGGTTTACGGGAAGCATGGCATGTCTCTCTATAGTTGGAAGTTGAGCTTCGATCCTATTGTCGACCTTAAAATTTTTTATCTTGTTTGGGTTAGTCTTTTCACACTTCTATGTTAATATTGATATTGATAAAACCTTACCCAGCTCAGTGACTCTGAGTTCTAAGTTTGGGTCACGAAACCAACCAGTATACTATGAAAATATTATAGTTTTTTGCCAAAAATGTTCCAAACCTGGTCACCTCATCACTAATTGCAATTCCAATGTGATAAGCCATAAAAAACATATTAAGTTTGATTCTTCCATGGATGAGATCACTACCAACTATCCTTTCAAATCTAGGATTTTAAATATTCTTGAATCCCCCACCAAATCGGTGCCTTGTGATGACCTTGTCACAAACCTTGTTGTGACCTCGCCCAACAAACCTTCAAATAAACCTTTATTGACCAAGACTCCCTTGAAAAACCTACCACGTGGTCCTATAACCACAACTTGTAAGGAGGCTAAAAATCCCACCTCAGATTTACAAAACCTCCTAGTTACCCAGTAGTTGACTAAAGATCTGGAAGAGGGAGAAATATCTAAAGTTGTTATGGATGGAGAATCCTTTGAAACCCTATTGACAAATATAGCTGTCAAATATCAGACTAACAACCAAACCAATGAAAAGGATGGATGGTTAAATCCAAAGAAAAAGGGAAAACAAAGTAAAGTTGATGTTGGTGTTGAAACCAAACCTAGCAGACCTAATCAAAGACAAACCAAAAACTGAGAAACAACTAAGGAGATAGCTATTGGAAAGTAGAGGACGTTGGAAGCGTCCTCAAAGAAGATGTCAAAATGAAATTCATTTCTTGGAATATAAGAGGGCTCAGCGTCCCTCATAAATATCTAGCCCTTAAAAACTATGTTTTGGAGTACAAGCTTGATATATTGTTACTACAATAAGTCAAAATGAAAAAAACTAATTTTGAACTCATTGCTAAAAATATTTGGCCTAATGCTCAATTTTCTTTTAGTGATGTTGATGGAGCATCAAGAGGCCTTGTTTTTATGTGGAATCCAAATAGACTAAGTGGGTACAAACTATTTCAAACAAAGAATAGCTTGGGGGTTCATTTCACCCATTCTCGGTCTACTTGCATCCTAATCATCATTTATGCCCCTAATGTGAGGAATGCTAGGAAAATTCTATGGTTTGAAATTACTAATTGGATTCAAAATAATAAAGAGGCCCGCTATTTTCTTGTAGGGGACTTCAACTCTCCTTTATACCCCTCTAAAAAATGTGGGGGTCTTATGGATTACTCCGATAGCATGATAGACTTGGTATACCTTTTAAGTATTGTTGGGCTTGTGGATATGGATTTATAGGGTCAAAAATTTATTTGGACCAACATGAGACTTAGAGATAACCTTATACAAGTTATGCTTGACTAGTTCTTGTTCTCCCTTAACTAGGTTGCTCTCCTTAGCTCCAGCTCATAGGCTCTCCCCCAGACTGTTTCTAATCACAACCCTCTCTCCTGCTCATTTTCAATGAAAATCCTAATGTTGGACCCTTCCCCTTCTGTTATGAGATAATGTGGAGCTCTCATCCAGAATTTAGAAATAAAAATTATTTTTGGTGGAATGTCCCTATTCATGGCTCACTTGGATGTTTAGAGCTTTTCAAAAACTTAAGTATATCAAAACTATGGTGAAAGTTTGGATCAAGTGGGTTTTTGGGGATGTATTCCACTAAAAAAGAGATCTTAAAGTTAAACAAGTAAAGAGGCCCAAACTAGAATGGAAAATGGGAATATTAGTGAACAAACCTTCCATGAGGAGAAGGGTTGCCACATTAAATGGGTCAAAAGTCTAGAATTCAATGGTTGAAAGAAGGGTGCCACAACTCTTCCTTATTCCACATATCTGCTCTCAAACACAAGAAAATAAATCAAATAAAGAAGCTAAAGGATGATTTGAGGGTGAAAGCAACTACTCCTGCTCAGAATGGTCAATTAGCCTCTAGATTTTTTCATTAATCCTTTTCTAAGCTTATTGTCATTCCCAACTCATCTTTTGATGACCAAATACTCAACAACATGTTGGGAGATGGTCAACGCTCCCCTCGAGATTCGTGACATGGACTAACCACCTCGCATGGATTCATTAACTCTAGCAGTTGTATTGGGCATTAATAGGTTGATCTTTTGGTGCAACGACAACTGTGGGCCAACAATTGGTATCAGAGCCAAAGGTGTCGGGTTTGAATCCCATCGGGTATTGTTGAGGGGGAGTTTGTTGGAAGATAGTCAGTGCTCCCCTCAAGATTCATGACATGGACTAACCACCTCTCATGGATCCATTAACTCTAGTAGTTGTATCAGACATTAACAGGCTGATCTTTTGGTGCAATGGCAACTATGGTCCAACACAACATTCCCCTTACCTTAACCAACTTGGATAATGACACTATTCTCAGGGTTGTCACTCCTGAGGGAGTCAGGCTAGCACTTTTCAACATGGGAGCCTTCAAGGCCCCTAGATCGAATGCTTTTCCTCCAGCCTTCTTTCAGGAGTATTGGGAGATTGTGGGAGAAGATATATTCCTTGCTGCCAAAGAATTTTTCAGGTCAGACAAACTTCTAAAAGAGTTGAACCATACCTTTTTAGCCCTTATTCCCAAAAATATAGACCCCCATACCATGGCTAACTTTAGGCCCATTAGCTTGTGCAATACCATATATAAAATCTTCTCTAAAATCATTGTCAACCACTTAAAACCTTTTCTAGAAAAAATGATTAGTCCCTACCAAAAAGGTTTTGTCCCAGATTGCCACATTATGAATGTTGCCATTTCCACACATGAAATATTTCACACCATGAATAGATGTAATATTTATGGTAAGGATTTCAAACTTGACATTTCCAAATCATGTGACAAAGTGTTAGTTGGGTTTGGCTTCAATCAAACTATTGTTAATCCCATTTTTTAATGCATATCTACGGTCAAGTATTATGTTATAGTTAATGGGGTTTCATATGGTTTATTTAATGCTGGAAAAGGGATAAGATAGGGAGATCCCCTTTCTCCCTATCTCTTTATTATGGTTGTTGATGTCTTAAGCCGCAATATTTCAAGAATGTTAATGAATGGTACTATTAAAGGAGTTGAACTTGCAACTTCCCTTGAACCTTCAGCTATTCAAAAATTTTTGGATGACACCATCCTCTTCAGGAAAGCTTCAGTGAGGGAAGCCAAGAAATGGAAGGATTGCCTAAATAATTATGCCTCTACCTCAGGTCAATGCATAAACTATAATAAGAGCATGATCTACTTCTTCAACAACCCTCAAGCCCTTCAAGATAGAGTGATTTTTTTTATAGGCTATAAGAGTGTGTCCCTTCCTTTAGTGTACCTTGGCCTCCCTCTCACGATTAAGGAAGTCACCCTTAGCTTTTGGAACTCAATTCTCGACATAATGTAGAGGAAATTGGTTGGATGGAAAGGCTCCATTCTGAGTCATACTAGTAAGTTACAACTTCTAGTTGTTTCTCTTCAAGGTATCCATGTGTACTTTCTATCCATTTTATAAATTCTTAGATATATTGCAGAGAAATTTGAAAGAATACAAAGGAACTTTCTCTGGTCGGGTACATAGGAAAAGAAGAAATTGACTTTGCTAAGTTGGGATACTGTTTGTCTCCCTAAATCCAGCGGTGGCCTTAGATGTATAAGAAAAATCCAACCTACTAACAAATCCCTTCTTGTGAAGGTTGGTTAGGATTTGTTGAGGAATAGGAAGGACTGATGTACATTGATGAATGTGAAGTATCTCAATAACAACCCTTTGATCAAATATCTCTCAGATGACCATCCCTATGGTTCTTTGATATGGAACAATATTTGTAGGATCAAAAGGATATTGAACTTTGGGATAAGATGGAAAATCAACAATGGTTAAAAAAAAAGTTTTGGGAGGACCCCTGGTTGCTTGAAATACCCCTCAATCAATCTAAATTCAAGAATTTTATGGCTCCTACCTCTACCTTTTTTGGCAAAAATGTGATAGACTACTTGAGTGGACAACAGGGTTCCATGAGGTGGAAGATATTAGAGAGTTTTTTCCCTCACTCCCTAGAGTTAAGGCATCTTGCTAAGACTCTTCAAGACACTCTCTCTAACTAGAATACCCATTTCCACTTAGGAGGATGAATTTTACTAGACAAGGGAAAGTAAGGGTAATCTCTCGATAAAGTCTACTGACAATCTACTGTCTTTCTGAGGAACTCATAATAGTGTTTGGAAATAGGTTTGGAACATGCATCTTACGCCCAAAATCAATTTATTTTGGTGGATGGTGAATCATAGTAGGATACTCACATAGGACAACTTAAGAAAAAGAGGATTTAAAATCCCTAACAGATGTATTCTTTGTAAAAACAGTGAGTTTTTCCCTCACCTGTTACTCCATTGTCTATTTTCTATTGAAGTTTGGGAGTCTTCCTTGCAAAAGTTGGGTATCAATTGGACCATGAATGAAGATCTTAAGATCTTTGTGGATAATTGGATTTGTCCCTATTACCACCCTTTACCCAAAGAAGTTTGGCAACAAGCCCCCCCATAATTTGTCAGTGTCTATGGAAGGAAAGGCACAATAGGATATTTTGAAATGTTGAAAAAATCCCAAAGGAGGTCTTTAGTATTTGCTTTAGAATAATTACTGAGAGTATATCCTTGTATGTCTAGAAACCTTTGGAAAAACCTCCCTCTGATTTGGAAATCACTATGGCTAACTCTTGGAACAATACTTTGGATCTCAACTCCTTTGACAACTCAAAAGCCTTGGCTAGGCTAAACACTATTTGGAAACCCCCCTCAATGGTTGGCACAAACTTAATTTTGATGGTGCTGCAAAAGGAAATCCTAGCTTGGCTAACATCGAGGGCATGATTATATACTAGAATAGTAGAATGATTGTTGGGTTTGGCAGTATTGGGATTCAAACCTCTATGACAGAAAAGGCAAGAGCATTACTGAGTGGAGTCAAAATTGTTGTTACTCTAGGTATAAAGAATCTTCACATCGAGGGAGACTCCAAACATGTGATTGAATCTATCAACAACAATAATTTTTAGGGTTGGAATATTATGGATATTGTGGTTGATATATAATCCTTGCTCAACAAATTTGAAATAATGAAGCTAACTCACACCTTCCAAGAAGACAACAATGTTGTCGACTACTTGGCTAATTTGGGATCTTCTTGGGAATCCTCAAAATGTTGGAGGAATTTGGTGGGCCTTCCCTTGAATTTTCAAGGATTTATCCTTGAGGAGAAAAAGAAACTTAACCATTTATGATGAAGACTAATACCTCCTACACCATTTGAACAACCTATCTTTTCACCCTTGTGTTTGGTACGATGTGGAGAATGTATGATGAGATAGACAAGTATTTTTGGGTGACTAGGATGTGGTCAAAGGTATATTTTCTACCTAGCTGGATTCCATGTGAGATTAATGTCCTTTCTTGTCATTTGTATGAGGCTTCTCCTAAATTTAATAGTTCATTATTTATTTGAAACATGTGGGCAGCTAAAATACTTGGTAACCCTCTCAAACCTTTGTTTAATTATGGCTTGATAATTATTGCTTATGATGTCATGATGGATCCTCACTCTGCCTTGAAGTACTTCATCACTACTTGTTATTGCTCCACTACCCTAATTCCCTTTGAAATTCCTAATCGTATGTGGGAAGATCTCATAGCCTTAATTAGGTAGGATATGCAGATTTCTTATGATGATTATCCCTTTAATAAGATTATTGTGTACATTGGCCTTTTACATTTTGAAAAAAAAACCTATTTTTTTTACCTTTGCTATCATTCACTACTCTTTGTTCTTTAACATGGGTGATGACCATGTGAGAACCAAACCAGGCTCTTGTGAATAATTTTATCAAGATGTGTTGGTTTGGCACATTTGTGTGGAAGGTGGTATAGCCCCCTAAATGGAGAGTTTAAAAGACCATGATGAGAAACTCTCTGCTCAATTTGCTAACAGTTGGTGTGATAGAATGGTTACTGTGGAAGGTATTTCTTTTGAGATTAATGGAAATTTTATCGCCAAAGCCACAAGGCTTTCCTATTTTGGGCAGAAGCTTAAGAAGCACAGGAAGGTGCAAGACATGGATAGTATGTAGACCTTCTTCAGGGAGAATGAGTGGCCTAGCTTTTGACTGGAGAAAACTTCATGCTCTGTGGGATCAAGTGTGCCTTTCTATAATGAAATATATCACCTTAGAAGGTTTTTTTAAAGTTTTTTATTTCTATCATTTGTTGTTGTTGAATCATCTCTGCCATTGGATGCTTATTAGTTTATCATTTTTTCTACTTTCATCCCTTGAAAGCTTGATCAAGGAAACCATGGAACTCACCACTAATAATCTTGATAAACCCCATCCTTTACCCCTCCACCAAGGTCTTATCCTTTGCCTCTACCATTTTCACCCTACCCTTTGCCCTCTGAAACCCATATCTGCTATTAGAATTGAGGAACCCAAAGCTTCTGACCCTTCCGCTTCAAAATCCTCCCTGACTATTTTTGTGGGCTTCAAGAGGAAGCTCCCTCCCGCTGCCACCCAACCACCTATTGATACTAAACCTAATCCTCCTAATAAAAATAAGAGGGGTAGTGTGAGGCTAGCTCAAACCAAGGCCTCTGTTAGGCTCTGCAAATTAAAGAAAACACCTACTAAGAAAGGGGGAAAAATGCCTGCTAAAACTAAAGTTGATCAAAAGAAAGGGGAAAAAGACAACATTTTATGTTGAGGAACCTCCCATGGACAATGATGAGGATGACACCGAGTCAAAATAATCTGAGGAGGAAATTGTGGTGGTTGTGAGCGTTGACACAAGGGTAGAACAAGCTAGTGTTTAGAGGTCCAATAGGCTAGCAAAACAAAAATTGGATGTCTTGGTGGATGACATCTCTAGCAGCTTAGAGTAGGGAAAAGGTTGGGAGGACAGTAAGCATGACATGATCAAGTAAATGCAAGAGTAAACGGAAGGACCTAGTCACTTTGCAGAGCTAAACCAAATGATTCTGGAGGAGTCCACTCCGGACTCCTCGAATCATTATGCTCAAGAGGAAGAGACTAATAGGACAGATGTTGTGGAGGACGAGGATTCCAACAACTTTCTTGCTTGTGTTTACAAATTGGAAAGAAATCTCAATAGACTAAACCGATTCACCATCAAGATCATTTATCACTCGGCTATCAATCTATCAACGATGCTAAAGGATGAGGTTAACAAGAAGGCTTTTGATTATGACCCCAGTAATCATTTGACTAGTGAAGATGTGTTGAAATTACTCATGGAGGAATGGGAGGGTATAGCTAGGTGACGAGGGGTTTTTGTTTGTTTCTTGGTGGGTTGTTATTTTGTTGTCATTGTGTTGTCTCTATGTCTGGTTTATATGTTGCAACTAGATAATTTTTGTTATTTTGATTTGATGAACTCTAGCCCTTTGGGCTCTTTGTGTTAATGGTATTGCACCCTATAAATGTAGCTTATATTATCAAAAACATTTATAGATAATAGGAAAGTGATTTAGATGTTCATTATGATGCAAAATACAGGTCCTTTAAATCTTCAATTCCAAGTATTCCTAAAACTACTCCTTCTTAATGTGAACCTGATAGGATAAGAAATGCACGATGCTCCAATGTGGTAAAGGTAGCTCTAGGAGAATAATTAAGCATGTAGGCATAAGATGATATGGAGAAAGATAAATTTAATTCAATGTAATATGATAGTGTGTTATAAGAGGACAACACAATGGATAAAATCAGATGCCCCCAATCTAAAAGGTGTGTCTCTAGAAGCGTGATAGAATAATATGAGTGAATATGGAGGAAGAATGATGCCTCACAATATAATAGGATGACATGGCACTAGCAACACAATATGGCTATGCATGTTATAAAAATAGATATGAGCACATAAGAGTAATCTAGGAATGAGGTAAATTGATAAGGCTCCTAACTAAAATATAACGATATGGAATAGGCATGTGATCTAAGCATGATAAAAGGTCATAAGTATAAGCATCAAGTAATCAAAGTAGAATATAGGTATTTCAAGGGATGGGATCATGGCTATATAGGCATAAAAGAATAAGAAAAATAACATGATAAAATCAAGCATGGATGCATAACAATTACAAAAGAAATAAGGAAAAAATAGAAGAAAATGTGGCAAAGAAAAAATAAGGATAAGGTGGGGTGTTGGCAAGAAGTTGAGTCCACTTTTTGGCCAAAAAGTGGGAGCGTTTTCCTCAATTTTCAGAATTTGTCACATTTGACCTTAAAATTTGAAACACTTAGAGATGGAATCTTAAAATAAGTTACTAATCATAAAATGTAGTACTCGGAGTCTAGTTTCTAAATATGTAATTTATTTCAATACCCAGATGATACAAATTGATTTTCAATAGGCGTTTCTAAAACCACTGTTTAAAAGTCACTTTTTTTTACCATACTATGCATGTGTACATCATCCATATTTTGACCTAAATAATCGTATTTTTCTAAATCCTTTTGCGAAAAATATTTGTAACTCACTAAAGCACATTTTCTATATTTCTTTATAATTTTTTATTGAATAATTTTTTGTTAATTTTTTATTGGCCATATTTTTTGTTTTGAAATATCATAGTGTACGTCAAGCATAAGATGACCTAATCTTATCAATTTGAATTTTTTTCAAATTGAAAAGAATTTTTTGTAGTACGCTTTCATACAATTCATTCTTCAAAAAATTATTTTAATAAAAAGTTATTAAAATACTAAAAAACCCCGATATTTCAAGTTTATGGAGCAGTTTCATCAGAAATTAATTGAAAAATAGAAAAAATAATCCAATTGTAAAAAAAATACATATTAATAATCTACACTATCTCATCTATAATGGGTTTTAATTTCATCAAAAATTTTTGCAAAAAAGGTCTTTAGACATATGCCCAAAGTCACTATTTTCTTGTGACATTGACAGTACCTTCAACTTGCAGGTCAAACCAAGTTCAAATCCTAAGTTTGGATTTCCAACCCTTTTCCCGAACTGGTTAATGGAGCAAAAACTTGACCTGAAATTCAAATTTTACAAATCGAGATCTCGATTTGTTAAATGGGATCCTATTTCCTATATTTATTATTTTTTTTGTTGGAAAAAGGATCGAGATCTCATTTACAAATTGGGATCTCATTCTGTAAATGGGATCTTGAGTTGTTTTTGACTGCTTTTTAAATTTTTACCGCTAAACAAGTACACTGTGAATTCTACAACTTGGTTTGTATGACTGAGAACGACAATTTCACTATTTTCTATCAAATTTTGTCTTGTAGAGGCTCTTCAACTTGGGATTTTATTTCAATTTTGAAAGGAGGCATCATTGGGACAGTGTTTGAGTGGAATTGTGTTCATTTTCTACTCATTTGAAGGAGGAACAAAGAAGAAAGACTTTCACTATTGACATTCATTTGTACATACTTCAAAATTTTTTAATCATGGGATCACAATGTCGTAATAAGAGGAAAGATAGGAAGGTATTGACCCCTAAATAAATTCAAGCAAAGAGAGAGAAGGAGGCAAAAAGACAAAGAGCTAGAAGAATAAGGGTTTGATCAATGAATAATGTTGAAGCATCCAATTCCACAACTATTGAAGATAAAAAACATTGAGGAGACCATAGATGTAGACAATGCTAATTTGCAAGAGGTGAATGTGGAAAATAATATTATTATACAAACTACTCCTGGTATGTCTTCAAATCCTCCTTTCAATGCCATGGAGAATGTTTCAATAGGAACAAATCCAAGTACGTCTTCAAATCCATATTTGAATGATATGAAAACTTTGTTTATAGGAGATTTAAAAGATGTTGGCATTGATAATTTTCATAGAGATGAATTTTTTAGACATATTGTTGAAAATGAAAATGAAAATTGTTTTTGTTGTTGAAAATGAAGATGAAAATCGTTTTGTTGTTGAAAATGAAAATGAAAATCATTTTGTTGATGAAAATGAAAATCATTTTGAAGTTGAAAATGAAAATGAAAATCTAGGATGTAATATTGAAAATATATTTTTATTTTTTTTAAATTGAAAGAGATTCATGGTAAAATTTCTTGGAGACAAATAAGAACACATGCCAATAGATTATACAAATATTTTTTTATTGTAAAAACTTTCATTTCAATGTCAAATATCGATGCAATTGATGAGAATGTGGAAAATGATAAAAGTAATGAAAAATTTAGGCATTTTTGTTAGACCAAGAAGAAAAGATCAATCACGAAAAATGTTATGTCTACTGTTGCTAGTGCCATTAAGTCTATTGGAAAAAATAGTCAATCTAAAGATAAGAATGCAACAAGATGAACTATAACAACTTCTATAGTTAATAATACACCTTTGAATAAAAGAATGGTAAGTAATATTAGTGAAATTCTAAAAATACATCATAAAACATTGGTAAGAGCAACAAAAATAAAAGAAGTATAGAAAATTATCCAATCAACCAATGTTGGAGTTTTAGTGGTTGAATCTCGAGGTCTAACATGAAATTGAATTTTGAAATAAAATCTTTGATTGAAAAATATTGACATGATAATACAAGGGTATCATCTAATGTTAGAGATGTTTTAAAATTAAAACTGGGGTCCAAAGTTCGCAATCCTCATCCAAAACACCTATTAGATACAACACAAACTAAATTTTATAGAAAATTTTGTGGTGATTTAGTGTTACCTGGTAATATTAAAATAAGTCAAAGGTCTTTTGAAAAATGTAAACTTTGGTATGTAAAAATTAATAAGCAATGAATATCTTGTTGTCATAAAATGCATGTTTAATTTTGTTATTATTATGATGTTTTTCGATATATACGTTGTACTTTACATACTAACATTATTATGCAGGAATGTGGTATTAATATGCCACCTGAAACAATAAAAGGAGTTTATATCAAGTTTTTTTTATGAAAGATCTAATGGGAAATTATTTTATTTAAGTTCATTTTTTTCTAAACAATCCTCTAGTTGTGGCAATCTTTCATTCTTAAGAGTTTGTATGCATGAAAGTGTTGAAAATATTTTGGACAACAATTAGTGGATGTTAAAATATTTAAGAATGTTGGCTATTCTTTAAAAAATGGAAAAATTAGAAAGCGTGATATAATTACAAAAAAAGTTAGTGTACATGCATTCATATCAAAATTTAAGAGTAAGATTGTACCAAAATATGTCAAGAACTCTCAACATGCTTGATAGCTTCATGGAAAATTTTGTGCATGTAGAAACACATTTCCAATTGGAACTTTACTATCAGTGGTTGATTTTGCGAAAAACTATACTCTAGCTCCACAAGAGGAAATCCAATCACAATAGTACAATTCAATGCAAGTGGCTATGTTTGTTCATATTGTTTACAAGCATGCAGATGATAGAAAAGTTTTCAGATGATAGAAAATTTTTGAGGGAGTATCATTTCTATTTCAGTGACAACCGGTTACACTCGTCAGAGTTTGTTCAGTATTGTTTCAATATATTGTATACAAATTTAAGAGAAAGAGGGATCCAAATGATAAAACATCTCATATGGTCATATAATTGTACGAGAAAGTTTAAGAATGCTTGAATGTTCTATTGGTTAAGTAGGGTTCACAAGGAACATAATGTCCAACATATGTGGAGTTTTTTTTAAGTTTGACATGGTAAAGGAGAACATGATGGAGTTGGTGTGTGTGTTAAAATAATTCTTGCTAGAAAGCAATTGAAATTTGAGGATGCAATAAAATTTAAAGATGCACATGGGATTGTGGATTGGTGCAATACAATATTATCTACACCTAGATCAAGCGAGTACTCTACAGTTCACTAATTATTTTGGTTGGTTGAAGAAGAGAACATTCTACCTAGACTTGATTGCGAGAAAATCAGTGGATCTACTAAATGGTATTCATTTAAGAGTTCAAATGCAAGCACGTGGACTATCTAGACAAAGGAGCTTGCATGTTTTTTTCAATTTTGTATTTCAAGAGATTAGGAAACATGTGAGAATTCTGAATGGCTTGAAGAGTGGAAACAAAGATCATTGACACCTACACAAGCACATTATCAATATGAAATAACAATTGAAGAAAAGAATCAATTGTTTACATCAGACAACTATGTTTAGGTTTCAAACCTTATACGAGAAGGTAATTTAATTCAGTTTATTCCATTTTATTTTACTTTATTAGGATTTTGTAATGCTTTTATTTATTTATATATATATATGAATGCATGTACATAGATTTATCAAATTATATAGACAAGTGCAAGTTATTGAATCAAATTTTGTTTACAAGACATGTGTATATTGTTGTTGCACCTGAGGAGAATGAAGAGGAAACAAAATATTGGTTGGCTCATTGTGTGGAGACTAAACATAAGTTAATAGAACCTCGATAATATGATGATGGATATAATTATCCAATAGGTTCAGTGATCCCCTTAAGAAATCCCCTTAAGCAAATTTTGATAACAAGTCTTTGATCCCCTTAAGAAAATTTTGAGAGCTTCTTTGATCCCCTTAAGCAAATTTTGAGCTTATTTGATGATGGATATCATTATCCAATAGGTTCGATGGTGGTTTTTGGCACTTGGATATGAAAATAACTAATAAGGAAGAATGCTTTGCCTACATTCGAAGATTATGAAACACATAAGAAGATTATACACTACTCACATTTAGTGGTGGCAATAAATATAAAACTAGTGAGGTATCGTGGAAGACCTGCAAATAAAGAGCTATGGATAATTTCTATGGAAGAGCATGAGACAATCATAGATGCATTGCAGATAAGTAAATATAGGTAAATATAGTATTAGTTTTATATTGTCCTTTTAACTACATTTTTTGATATTGCTTGTGCATTATTAGTTGAAATTGATTTAAATTATCCTTTAATATCCTTAATCCATCATCACAAATTCATCACATACTTTGAGACAAAAATGAGAGTCCATGTAGATTCAACCTAGACAACATGGAATACTTGGTAAAAATAGGTAATTATTAGTTAAAATATATTTTAATACATGTTTTGATTATATATTGATATTACTTGCACATTAATAGTTAAAATTGATTTATTATCCTTTTTTGTATCCTTAAGCCATCATCACATTGATCTCATACTTTGAAACAAAAAGGAGAGGATGTGGATTCAACCTACACACATGTGTGGAATACTTGTAAATACAGGTACAAGTTGTGTATATAGATAGTTTTATATAAATTAAAATACATGTTTTGATGATTTCATTGATATTGCTTGTATTATTTTGATATCAAGTGGCATTAAGACCTGCTACATTCCCCACAAATTTTTGATTTTCTTGTGATGGTATAGCCACATTTTGTAGGCATTATTTTGAGTTGACATATCTGTACATACATGATTACACAATTACACATTTTGTACAAATTTGTATACATGTACATACACAATTATACTCTACACTTTTATATATCAAAATCAATATTCTATATATTTTCTTTTGTTAAATGTGCATGTTTTCCTACTTTGAAACTTTAAAATTTGATTGTATAATCACTAAATATCATGTGTATTGTTGTTAAATTTGGTTTCCTTGGGCAACTTCACCAAATTTTGAGAACTTCTTTGATCCCCTTAAGATAGCCTATTAGGACCCCTTAAGACATCCTATTAGGACATAAATTAAATTAACATTGACACTATTTAAATTGTATAGATTGTGATTGTTATGATGAGTCATCCTAAATTCTAATACTTAATTATATCAATTGTGATTAAATATGAGACATGTACTTTGAAGTATTTGATCCCCTTAAGATGTCCTATTAGGACATATCCTAAATATTTATACTTAATTATATCATTTGTTATGATGAGTCACCCTAAAGTCTAATACTTAACTATATCAATTATGATCCAACATGAGACATGTACTTTGAATTATTTTATCCCCTTAAGAAGTCCTATTAGGACCCCTTAAAACATCCTATTACGACATAAATTATATTAACATTAACATTATTTTTGTATAGCTTTTGTGATTGTTATGACGAGTCATCCTAAATTATACTACTTAATTATATCAATTGTGATTAAATATGAGAAATGTACTTTGAAGTATTTTATCCCCTTAAGATGTCCTATTAGGACATATCCTAAATATTTATACTTAATTATATCATTTGTTATGATGAGTCACCCTAAAGACTAATACTTAATTATATCAATTACGATTAAATATGAGACATGTACTTTAAAGTATTTGATCCCCTTAAGCAATTTTTTGAGAACTTATTTGATCCCCTTAAGAAATTTTAGCGATTAAATATGAGACATGTACTTTGAAGTATTTTATCCCCTTAAGTAATTTTTTAGAACTTCTTTGATAAGTTAATGCCTTGACTATGAATCACTATATTTATAAAGTAAAAATATTTAAATGTCCTATTAATTTCAAATTTAATTTCATATTTATATTTAATTTCACATTAATGTCCTATTAATGTCTTGACTATGAATCTTTTGTAAAGTACAAATATGTCTTATCAATTTCATATTAATTTCACATAAAATGGATAAATACACATGTTTAAATTACTATTTAACAATAATAGACCATAAAATACTAAAATTAATGAATTCCATGAGAATACTAAAACATATATTGAAATATTGAAACTTGTACATATATGCAGTCCATGAAATAATCAAATACAACCCATGAAATAATCTCTCATATCATTTCTATAATCAAGAGACCTCTTCACACCATGTGGACTACCCAGATGACCTGAATCACTTTGCAAATAGCTGGGCTAGCTGAGGTGGAATGGAAACATGAAACTAGGTAGCAGCTCCTTTTGTTTCTTCTCAAGTACAATATATTTCATGATTTGTGCTGGAAATGGGAGGATTATTTCCCTGCATGTATTGATACAAGTATTGACAAATGGGAAGATTTTCACGATGTTCTTCCATCACTATTGTAATATTTGTCATTGACTTAGTGTATTTTTTTATATACTAAAATTATGAGAAATTAATACATGCAAATGTGTATATTCCTTAATATATGCCTCAATTAAATGTGTACATTACATTTAAAATTAGTTGTAATGCTTCATGGTTTACATTTAAAGTTGTCTTCAAGGAAAAACATGTGGATTTATTAGTAAGAATGATATAATGTTTAATATAACTATAGAAAGGCATATTAGTAAGGTCTTTTGAATATTATGCAATGAGGAAGTTGCAAAATATGTTAAAATATGATACAATGTAATAAATGGTCAGTCCATGTCAAGATGGGTGAAAGCAAACTTTTTATTATTTTTGAGTCTAAGGTCTTAGGAAGAGTTGAATAAGTGAAGCAGACCCAGGGTACAGATCAAATTAAAATGACAAATACAAGATGATCATCCCAAAATCCAAAGAAAATTCAAAAGAACTTCACAAATCCACTTGTCAGGTACACTCTTTCTACAAGTAATGCTAAACAACTTCAAGAGACTTTTCACCCAACTTTCCCAAAAGACTTTTCAATTAAATGATGGATTTAGACACCTATTAAGGACTTACACAACATACTTCAAGATCAACTATAACTCCTTTGTACTAGTTTAGACTTCCAATACACTCACCATGAGAAAATCAAGGAAAAGAGGTCAATTTAACAAAGGAAGTACCCTTCAAACTTATCCAATCACCTTGGAACCTTGGGGCAGCAAATTAAATGGCCCAAAACCACAAAATCCAGCACTAGTTTGCACCTGTATGGTCAGAAACACTCCCAACTAAAAAAAACCTCCTTTTCTAATGTAGTGAATTATTTGAAAAAATGCCTGAAAGAAATGTTGTCTCATGGTGATTATTGTCATTGCATTCCATCACCATGAGACCGCATTTATTTGAGGCATTTTTTCAAATATTTCACTACCTTGTCTATGGCTTGTCATGGCCTTCCATCACCATGAAACCACATTTCTTTGAGGCATTTTTTCAAACAATTCACTGCCTTGTCTATGCTATTGCTTACTATTATGCTTTGACAGATTTTTTCCAAGCATCCATAGCTTGTTCAAAAGCACCTGTTTTAGGATTTTAGCCATAGCAGCAAGGCAGTGAACTGTTTGATGAAATGCTCTGGTAGATATGTATGAAAAATGTCATACCATAGACAAGGAAGTGAACTATTTGAAAAGATGCCTCAAAGAAATATGTTCTCATGGTGATGGAATGCCATGATAGTCCATCACCATAGGCATTCATCATGGCATTCCATCACCATGAGACCACATTTCTTTGAGGCATCTTTTCAAACAATTCACTGCCTTGTTTATGGCTTGTCATGGCATTCCATCACCATGAGACCACTTTTCTTTGAGGCAATTTTTCAAAAATTTCAATGCCTTGTCTATGCTATTGCTTACTATTATGCTTTGATATATTTTTTCCAAGCATCCTAGCTTGTTCGAAAGCATCTATTTTAGGCTTTTAGCCATAGAAACAAGGCAATGAACTATTTGATAAAATGCTTTGGTAGACATATATGAAAAATGTTGTAGCATAGACAGGGGAATGAACTATTTGAAAAAATGCCTCAAAGAAATGTGATCTCATGGAATGCCATGACAAGTTAAAGCAATTGGAAGCTACTCCTAGTTATTAGTTATGCAATGTGAAGTAATTGCATAACTGCTCAGGTTGACTTTGTAAAAAGCTATATTGTATTTGAATTTTTTTCATCTATCAACATCTAGTTATTTGTTATGCAATGTGAAGTGATGCTTTGAGTTTGAAAGATGTGCAATGCATGAATATAAACTACAAAAATCTATTTTCTACATTTCATTAGTTAAACTCTTTATTTTATTTTCTCTCTATATCTCTATGCTATGGAAATGCCTTTCGATTTCAAAAAAGATAGTTTTTATCTCTTGTTATACAATTTTTTACGTTTTTTTTAAATCCAATTTTTTCTCGATTTTTTCAAAAAGTCTTATACTTTTGGTTTGCTGATTTATTCCCCAAAATATTTTTGTTGCTATGACCAAAACAATAAATACCAATTGAGATTGTACATAGGTCTTGAACATTGGTCTACCATCACACAAATAGAAAACCAAAAGGAGTAGATATACAATGTTAAAGAAGAGTGAAAGCACAACTAAATTTATCATTTCAAAGCAATTTTTTTGATGCATTTTTTCAAACAGGTCACTGCCTTGTCTATGCTATTGCTTAGTATTATGCTTTTGATATATTTTTTCAAAGCATCCATAGCTTGTTCAAAATCACTTGTTTTAGGCTTTTAACCATAGCAACAAGGCAGTGAACTCTTTGAGAAGATGCTTTGGTAGACATGTATGAAAAATGTGGTAACATAGACAAGGTAGGGAACTATTTGAAAAAATATCTCAAAGAAATTTGGTCTCATAGAATGCCATGATAAGAAAATGCAATTGGCAGCTTCTCCTAGTTATTAGTTATGCAATGTGAAGAAATTGCATAGCTACTTAGGTTGACTTTGTACAAACTATATTGTAATTAAATTTTCGGCATCTATCAGCATCTACTTATTAGTTATGCAAAGTGAAGTAATGATTTGACTTTGAAAGATGTGCAATGCAATGTAATCAACAACATCAATATAAACTACAAAAATCCATTTTTTATAATTAATTATTTAAAATATTTATTGTATTTTCTCTCTATATCTCTATATGCTATGGAAATACCTTTCAATTGTATTTAGAAAGCTTAATAGGTCAGTTAGGTGGTATTTGCAAAATCAAGTTGTGAATGAATGGTAATTAAGAGCAAAATTGGAAAATTGCCATTTTAGAATTCTAACAAAGGGTGGTTATGGTGGTTGATTAGCTCAAGGGGTAGTTGGAAGGTGGTATCAAGATATATTTCTGTAATACCCTGAGTTGAGGGTTGATTTTGTTCAGTTTCTAATAAGAAAATATACTTTTGAAAATGTTGATCACTGGTTTTCTTTGTTTTCTTGAATTTTCTTTGCCTTGCACAGGCTCGTACAAGTCTATCATGACTTGAGGCTTTGTATACTTGATTGCATATGTGTTTAATCTCTTTGCATCTCTTTTGAAGGTTTAAATCCACCATTGGTGTGTGTGGGATCAGCAAACTTGGTTACTGTTCCGTTTTTTGTGTTAGGGGTTTTGAGGGCAACACCATGACACATTAGCCAATCCACCTACTATTTTGACCCTGTGGCTTAGTGGACTAGCCTGTACCATGATTAGTTTGGTGTATGAATACTCTGGAGGCCAAGAGAATGAATAAACTCAGTGGGGTGTGAAGTTCTAATGTTGTTCATGGGTGTTTCCACCATGAAAGTAAGGAACTCAAGTAGTGAATCTAAGAAATACTGAAAGGAATGGGATTGTGAGTGCCTTTTAAGCTAGGGAAGAGGTATTGTGGGGTTTTTGGACCTTTGGAAGGATTGGGGGAGGTCTAGAGTTATGAGTTTCTTTAAAACCCTTGTTTTTGTGAAGGTTTAGGAGGGTTGCGAGTAGAGGAATAGAACAAGTTCTTGGGGATCTTAAAATGGGAGAATCTTGAGTTTGGTGAGCATCCCTAAGACTATTTTAATTTTCCTTGGTTTGGAGGTGAGTTTGTGAGGGGGTTCCTTTGGAAATTAGGCCTAATTGGGAAGCCTAGAGTGAGGGAGGTGTATTGAAAGTTCATGTTGGTCCAAAAGAGTTACTATTGGTTTTGGCATATGTTGTGTAACCCTAAAAAGGGTATCTTAATCCACCTTTAAATGGTCAGGTGTTTTGGAAAGGTTGGGAAAAATTAGGCTTGGACCGGGTTTTGAGTGCTACAAGGGTGGATTGTTGGGTAAGGTGTTGAATGAAGAGTTTGGTTTGATGGGCTTTTGAGATTGTGTAGATTGCTCAAAATAGGTTGTATTAATATTGTTAGGAGCCCCTTGAAGGTAGGTTGTCAGACTGATTGGGTTTGAGCCTCCTTGCCTCTACATCAGTGAGGCACAAGTAATTGAAGCATTCCAAAGGATACAAACCGCCACGAATGGAGCTTATTTATACACTACACTTTAGATGGGGCTTATTGAGCATTCAACAGTAAGTGATTTAGCATTAGATGTCAACAAAATCCATGCCTACAACATTCAAGCATACAACTTACACAATACACATGATAACATCAATCAAGAATGACAGTAGCAAAATAAGAGTTTCTTTAATCAAAAATCCGAAAGGCTATACAATGATATATATTGATAAAATTATAAATATATCCAAAAAAACCATATAGGCTTAGTAAAAAGGAGACATATGGACTTAAAATATCATGTATATATCAATAGTACAAAACATATGTTCCAAAATGCCACATAGGCATACAATAAACAACACTAATACATAGTCATTTCCCTCTAGGGGAAGGAAATAGATCCCATGCTGCCTTCGAAATTTGGCTGGATGGAGTGACTATTGCTTCTCTTATCTTTTGAACATGCTCGCTACTCCTCCTCTCTTCACTTTGGACCTTCAATTGATACAATTAAAAGTAAAGATGTTAAAACATAGAAATTAAATTGTGGAATGGCATATAAAAAAATATATAATCACTTACCGCATACATATTGTCATCATGCACATTTACAGCATCACCACGTCCATGATCTGGAGTGACAACCACCTGTAGCAACCATGAAGATAGAAATTAAACTACATAAAATTATCATGAAAATTTTCTATAATAGACCATAAAAGAACAAATATAATGTCAAATTGACTAATCTATTCCATACCTTTCTCAATGGATTAGAACTGGCTATTGCTAGCAACTCCATGGTCCATCATGCCACCAACATCACCAGGGTTATCTCTTATCAACATCCACAAATGAAACAATATCTCAGGTATCATGTTGATATAGGAGAACATAATGTGACACAATCAAGGAATACTTGAATGCAATGTTTATGTTTCTCATCAATTTTTTAGATTTGTATAAACACAAAATTACAAAAACTAGCTAACATAGATTTACAACACCATTAATGAATAAAGGCTACCTGAGTGTACATTGTTTGAGGATATGAATCTTGAGGTGTGGAGGAAGAAGGTGCACCAAGAAATTGTTTGAAATCCGGAGCATGTTATGAGACAAACATTCAAATATAACATTCAACTGTTCAAATACAATAATAATATCTTTAATACTAGTTGCATACCTATGGACTCATCGTCAAGAATGTATAAGGGTCTGCAGGAATAGAGCATCTCTCATGAATAGTGTGACCCTGAAATTTCATCATATCAAAATTCTACTAATTTAGTTATTCTTAAATTTCAAAATATATTTTAATAAACAACATTAGAATAACTTGCTAAATTTTACTTGAGTGTCAATGCCGAATGTATCATTCAGAATATGATCTTTGAAAGTCATCACCTTTGCAACTAATGTAGGTTGTGTAACTGTATCACGAGCACCCTGATAATCATACGTGCAAACAACACCACAAGCGCCACAATGGGGGGGTGGAGCTCGGGGCCTACACATCTCCTCCACACTAGGCTCTACTAGAGGACTCACACACTGTAAAATGGTCTGGGTGAGTGAGCCAATTGACTTCATCATGTCCACCTCTACACTATCCTTAACAATGGAAGGAATAACGACATGCTCCACCATGGGTATTGAAATAAATTACATATTTGGAAACTAGACTTCGAGTACTACATTTTATGATGAGTGACTTTTTTAAAGTTTTCATCTCTAAGTGCTTCAAATTTTAAGATCAATGTGTCAAATTCTAAAAATCAGGGAAAAAAGTTCCACTTTTTGGCCAAAAAGTGGACTCAACTTCTTGCCAGCACCCTCGATTAATCTTGCAATTAATTATTGAATGTCTCTTTTATTGTTTTCAATTTGATTTTGAATATTTTCTTGTGTTCCTTGAGGATGCCTATTAATTGATGGAGGGGTTTCAGGTTCTTGTATAGGAGGCTCTTCATGAGGGGGTGATTGTGAATTCTCAATGTTTTGAGGTGGAGATTCATTCCCTAAGAATTAGAACAAAGTTTTATTATAAAAATCTATTTAAATTTGCATTCCAAATAAATAGAATAAAAATACACACCTCTTTGCAATATTCGACCTTTCTGACGTGTTGGCGGAATCCTCATGGAAAATGGCAAGCTAAGGAAGCAAACAATGGAAGAGATTTGGTGAGCGTGAGTTGCAGACCTGAAATCCTCTTCCTCAAGCCGTGGGTTGAAGATAGAATGAGGGTTTGAAACTCGATTTTTTCTTTTTATGTCTAAAAAGACATTTGGCGCACACCAAATTTGGCGAGTGCTAAATTTGGTATGCGCCAAATGTCTTTTTAGTCATTTGGTGTGCGCCAAATGTCTTTTTAGTCATTTGGTGTGTGCCAAATGTCTTTTTTGTCATTTGACGTGGGCCAAATTCCTTATTTTGGGTTTATTTTGAACATTTTTTCAATTTGGCACCTAAATTGTGTCATAGATTGGTGCACTTACCCACATCGAAGGAGAGTACCATCGAGACCTCATCGATAAAGTGTATCAACTATCAGGGTGTGTTGAGTTGTTTGATGGATAAAGTTTTGTTTTTGGTTTTGGGATAGATCAAGTGGTAGGGTATTGTTTCTTAGATAGGTGTATATCTTCTCATAGATAGAGGAATTAGCCTCTACTAGATGATACACGACTTGGGACTCAGGATTTTCATAGGTGGGGTTAAACAATTGTTCCACCATGAATTCATAATGAGTTCATTTTTCTGGTATCTATAGAAGAGAAGCAATGGTTTTCATGGCATCTCCATATTTGTTGTCTACCCTTGGAATTTGTTCAGATTTTATCTCAACAAAATACTTCTTGAATTCATCTACCATTATTTTGTATGGCATCAACTAGTTGAGAATCTCCATAAACATGTAACTCTGTGATTTTCCATTCCGCTGCTACCTTGATACCAATGATTAGTGCTTCGTACTCAGTTGTGTTGTTAGTGCAAGAAAACATCAACCTGTAAGATTTTGGAATGGTGTGTCCCTAAGGAGTGACAAATAAGATTCCAGCGCCCGATCCATGTTGCATGTAAGACCCATCAAAGTATAATATCCACTGTTGTGTTGACGCTGTGAGGACATTTGCATCTAGAAATTCAATATGCATGGGGTGATCATCTTGCAATGGTGATTCAACTAACTGGTTTGCTATCACTTGGCCCTTAATTTCTCTTCTATCCACATATCGAATGTCAAATTCACTGAATATCATTACCCATTTTGCTAGTCTTCTTGTTAGATTGGCTTTGCTGAGTAGATATTTCAATGAGTCTATCTTGGCTATCGGTTTGATGGTATGTTTTAACATGTAATGTCACAATTTTTGAGTAGAAAACACCACTACCAAACAATATTTTTCAATGAATGTGTAGTTAATCTCATATCCATTCAATGTTCTACTGATGTAATAGATCACCCTTTCTTTTCCTGCAGAATCCTCTTATGCTAGCAAAGCTCCCAAAGATACCTCGGTAGTTTCTATGTAGAGTAGCAATGGTTTTTCCTCTATTGGTGGTACCAAGATAGGTGGATTCATCAAACACTATTTCAATTGATTGAAGGAAGCTTCACATTTTTTATCCCATCTGAAAGAAATATTCTTATGTAGCAAATGAGTAAAAGGATAACTTTTTTTTGCCAAATACATGATGAATCTTCAGATGGATTGGAATCTTCCTTGTAAAGATTTGATTTGTTTGATGTTATTAGGAGGAGACATTTCCATGATGGCTTTAAATTTCACTGGATCTACTTCGATGCCTTTAGCTGAAACTATGTATCCTAAGAGTTTTGCAGATGTTACACCAAATACACACTTCTTTGGGTTTAACCGCACATTGAATTTCTCCAACCTAGTAAAAATAATATCCAATATTTCCAGATGTCCTTCCCTAGTGAATGATTTTTCTATAAATTCATCCACATAGTCCTCCATGAAAGTGTGCATCATGTCATGAAAGATTGTTGTCATTGCATGCTGGTAAGTGGCTCCAACATTCTTTAATCTGAAGGGCATGACATTCCAACAAAATGTACCCCATGGGCATGTGAAAGTTGTTTTGTCTTGATCTTCGGGTGCAATTTTTATCTGATTATAGCCCAAAAATCCATCCATGAGTGATAACATCACATGTCCTATTGTCAAATCCACAATGATGTCAATATTAGGCAAAGGAAAGTCATCCTTTAGACAAGCCCTGTTAAGATCTCTAAAATCTATGCATATTCTAATGTTGTTGTTAGGTTTAGAAACTAGTACAATGTTTGAGATCCATTTAGCATAATCAATAGGTCAGATGAATCCTACATCTAATAATTTTTTCAATTCCGCTCTCACTAGTAGGGCGATGTGTGGATGCATTTTTCTTAATTTTTTCTTTACTGGCTTCACTCCAGGTGGTAGAGATAAGTGATGCATAATGAGATTTAGATCTATTCCTGGTGTGTTAGCATAGGAACAACCAAAGTTGATTTGTCTCTCTTCAAAGAATTTGGTGAAGCTTGGCTTTTCTTGCTCTATCATGGATGTAGCTAGATGTCGGGTTTTCACTATTTTTGTAGTACCAATGTTTATGGATTTTGTAGGCTCAACCAATACTAAAGATCTCTCATGATAATTTTTGAGAAGAGTGTCAAATCTCCCATATTTCAGTGCCTCGAAGAGGTTTTCACCATTGGATACGCTCTTTATTTTTATGTTTTCATGATCTAATACTGCCATTGAATGGTTTTCACCATTAGATCAATTTTTGATATTCATTTTGCAGCTAAGAGATTTGGCACTCCCTTTGTTTGAAACTTTGTTATGAGATTCATTGGTGGATCTTGTTTTAGGATTTTTAGAGGAAAGGAAGTTGACAATGGCATGGTCATCTTAAAAGATAGGGATATCAAGCAGCTTGATTGGGTCTTAGTCAATGAGTTTAGGGTGTATTAAAGGTAAGGGATCATTGGATTGGTCAAGGTCCAAGGTGGTGAGGGTCAGGATGGACATGTCAAGGTGTTCAGTAGCAATGCCAACATTTATAATGTTACTCTCCTCTAAATCATCTATCTCGCTCGATGTCTGATCATCCTCACTAGAGCCATCAATATGTTATGATCCAAATTCAAATGGTCTAGACCCTTAAATTTGTCTCATCGTACGTATGGGTGCATACCTCTTTATCACATCAATTTCCTTCTCTTGAAAAGATTCTTTCGATAGCGAGTACCATTCATATTCATTTGAATCATTTTCAGAACTAGCCTGTAATTGGAGGATTCACTCACAAATCTATTGCTTGGTTTATTCTTTTATCTCTTCTTTGTATCTTAGCCCTGTCTTGTCCTTTGCATTGGTTATGATAGGTTGTATTGGTTCCACAATACCTTCTTTTCTTTTTCCAATGAGACCTTTTCCTTCATATCCCATCTTTTCTAAGATCTTAGACCCTTTACCATATTGCTTTGTTTGTACATTGGAGGTTGACACTTGGGATTCTTCATCTTTGTACAACCAATTGAAAATTTATGTCTTCAGATTCATCCACTAGAGTTTCTACTTTTACAAATCTACTATCAAAGAGCGTGATTGGTTGTGAAGATTGTTGTTTGGATGTTGAGGGTTATCCATAGGATTTTGGAGAAGGCAATAGTTGTGATAGACATAGGGACTGCTCAAAAGAATATTCACCCATGTATTTTTCTTTCAATTGAATTTTTTCTCAAATAGTTTTGAGAAAGCATTTAGTTGACTTTCATTTCTTGAGGAAGTAGAATCACCAATGCCTTTATCTTTCAACTGGACCATTTTCTCAAGCTAAATTGACAAAGAACTGATTTGACCTTCATTACTCGATGAACTGGAAGTGAAATCTTCCCTGTTGTGGGGTACAAAAGTATCTTGGACCATCTTAAGAGTGTTGTAATATTGAGGATTGTTGGAATTAGCTAAAATGGCGATCTCTTGTCCATTGTAGGGAAATTTCAAGAATTGATGATACGTTGATGGCACTACTTGCATCTCATGGATCCAAGGTCGACCCAAGAGTATGTTATATGTCAAATCCTTGTCTAAAACTTGGCAAGCTATATCTTTTTGAATCGGTACCACTTGAATTTGCAAGACAATCAGTCCTTTAGAGGATCTTTTTTCATTATCATTGGGTTTTATTGTGATCTTTCTTCTAGCATCTATTGCATTTTATGAGAATCCTAATGCATGGACAAGCTTTAAAGTACAAATATTTAGACTAGATCCTCCATCTATTAAGAAATGTTTGACCCGATGTTTATGAATTAGAACCTCAATATGGAGTGCAACGTTGTGTAGTTGAGTAAGGGATGCATCATCATTTTTTGAAAATGATAAACAATGAGGTGTGGTCAAATTTCCTATGATGCCCCGTCATGCAAAGCCTAAATGACAACATAAACAACAAATTATTGCACAATTTTTTTTTGAAAGTAGAACAATACATAAGATGAACATGAACATATATTACATATAAGGCAATTATATGATTACAACTACCATTACATCCTCTGGGGTACACGAGATGGAATCACAAAATCCTAAACTAATACCATAATGATAACAAACAAATCAAGATTACATAAAGATAACATACAACCATCCATGATAAAAAAGAAGATACAAATAACATTTTACTAATAGTTCAATATGAAAATTGTGGAGTATATTTCCATAGATACAACACATCAAATAACAGCTACCTCATAAGGTTTACAAAATTAAAATAATACATTACAACCATTTCAGGAGTACATTACATCACTTCAGGAGTGCATATGAATCCTATCACACGGAGGAAAAGATACATCAAATACAAGAATGTTGCATAATTGAACATGGTACAAAAGAATTGAGGTAGAGTCCTGGATCAACAACATCAACACAAACTCAGATTGGGGACCCAATGGGGTGCATAGCAAGTTCCACCCAACCACGTGGACCTGAAATATCACCCCCCATGCTAGGAATTGACAAGAAAGATCCCATTCCTCAACCAAAACAATCAAACGAACCAATTGCAAACCAGACTCCACAAAAAGGATAAAAACAATATAAGATAAAAACCCATAACATTGCCATCACATAGCCACAACAAAATAATGAAAAGTCCAACAAAACCAAATGCCAAAATTATAGATCAACACTAAATAACCATAAGAGGTGCCAACAACAATAGGATCCAAAGCCTATAAATAAAATTTCAATATCAACCAACAATAAATATCAAGGGCACCTTTCATTAACATCAATCAAGTTGTCATGAGGCATGTGTGCAACACTAAAAGATAGAACTTGGAGGCTTCAACAACAAACACCAAGAACCAATTATCTCAACAACATCAACAATTCAAACAACACTCCTAGAGGAAAGCTAACAAGGGAAAATAAACATGTACTGTGGGAGATGTCATTGCATGGCCTTACATGGATTATCTAGACAACCTATCACAAGGTGCCACCTCCATCTATGGTTATCTTGACTGCCTATCTCAAGGCGCCACTCCATAGGGTGACTCATGCGGGACCACTTACCTTTCGTGAAGACAAGGTAGTGATCTTACCAACTAGGTCTTCTCATCCCATCCTTAGCCTGTGAAAGCGCTAACGATATTGGTGAGGTACATAATTAATATTGTTTAATGTTTAACTACCCAAACCCGACTAGCTCATTAGTTACATTATCACTTGTTTAGGAAACTCTTCCATGGGTTACCCTAACAGCCCCTTTGTGCACCGACCCCCGTGAAGAGCCACCCTCCCCAACAGCTCTAAAAAAAGACTCACAACAAGGGGTGTACCAAACATAAAAGCCACAAAATGAATGCATGTGTTAGGCATGAACCATCTCGCTCAAAGCCACATCAAAGTCAACACCATGGTACAAGGTAACACCCACACGAACTCAAAATCATAAATAAGATCAATGAATTACAAAGGTCCAACCATGGAAAATCAATACAATTCAAGTTTCTCCATTGCCTCTAGAAGCCTAAAATATCAAAATCCAAAAACTCCCACTGAGGGTAATTCAAACACTTCGGGTTCCCAACCATCACGAAATAAGACTACAAGAAAGTCATTGCAACAAGTCTCCTCAATCAAAATTAACACAAAAAGAAGACTCACATCGAGGAACCACAAAATGACTATATCTTCCATTATCACGAATGGACAAGTGAAGAATAAGAGTGACGATGTCAACATGAAATTTTCAAACTCAATCAAAGTTGATATAAACAATTCCATACAAATCAACCACAATCATCACTAAATGACATAGTATTCAATTCACACAACCCTTGTATCACAACATAAATACTCTAAGATTGTAATGCCCCACCACGTAACTCTAGAGGAAGTTTCAATTCATTAAACAAGCGGACTAATTTTTATTTTTAAAAGGAAGTGAATTAAACCCACATGTTCAACTATAATTGACAACATCCCCTAGGGTTACATAATTGAGATTATTTAAATCCCCAAAACATACTTCATCTAAATTACATTGCAATTAAAAAACTCAAGTAATAACATTCAACTAACATAAGAAGATACAAGGTATGAATAAAGCATCCATTACATAAATCTATTACATAAACCATTTCCAGATTACAATCCTCATTCCCAGAATGAGTCAAAACACATAAGCATAATATTTACAAGGTCCACCTCATAACACAAGAGGGGTAAATCAATATCATTACAATTTGAAAAATAAAGTACAAGGAATAATAACAAGATCTGCGAGCTATCTATCTGGATGTCTCGCCACCAAGTGCAGAAGATCAAGGGGGACCCAACGGTTTTGGTGCATGTTCCACCCAACCTAGTGGTACCCGAAGGCCCAACCCCCATGCTAGGAGATTGTAACAAAATAACATGGATGAGAAATCGACTACCTCTAACCAAAGGCAATCTCATACTGACACAGCTGACTCAACCACACATAGGTAAAATATAAGTCTAACACTAATCATGGTTACATTGCTTCCAGACATATTATAATCAAGTGTGCTAAAGAAACCATACACACAATATAACACAGTGTTATCCTAGACAGAGTGTCATCGCAAGGTTTGTCATGAGATATCCTCTGGGCATTCTTCATAGGCTCCGGTAATCCTGGTGGCCTCAATCGAATACTGACACTCATACTCACTCAAGCGGAATCAACTACCTCTCATAAGGACAAGATAGTTGATCTTGCCATTTTAGGCCTTCTCACTCACCCCAAGTTTAAACAAACCCTTGTGTCTATGAATGAGGTTAATTTATCTTGGTTAATGTAAACTACATCCTAGTCCTCTAACTACATTTACTTTAGTTCTCAGTTGTTAAAATCACTTCTGAAGGTTACCCGGTTTACCTCTTTGGGCTTCGGCCCCTAACAAAAGCCACTCTTCTAATTGGATAACACACTACACAATCTAACTCCAAGGGTTACTCAAGTGTTACAACACTGAACCAATGTACTCTCTCCTATCCTAGGAGACAACAACATAGAAATCCACTCCAACACAAAGAGGAAACCAAAACACTTGTAACACTACACAAGGGAAAACCAAATAATAACTTAACAAGGGAACGACCCACATCTACTGGAAGAATTTACAATTAAAACCTCAAATACTCATTCTCAAAGTAATCATTAAAAGAGAAATCAATATAATCATGCACTGTAGTAAAAAGAACTACTATCTTTGGATATCCTAAATCCATATTCCTAACTAATGCTTCTCACAGGAATAAGAACAATATCATTCTAGAATTTACATTGCACAATAAATTTTCATTAAATAAATAATTTCCGCAACTTAATCTAATCATGTGCAATACTAGATTCAACTAAAATTACTTAACAAAAACAGAAGCCTACCCTCATGTCAAAAACAAGATATTAAATAAAGATTTACAAATGAAAGCACCCCCAAACTATTAAATATCAATACTAAAATTTAATATAACATTTCTCCCACATAATGACCTATTCAAAGAAAAATTTAAACAAAATTAAATATATACAAAATATTCAATTACCAAAATATATATACATATATATATATGTATAAAATAAAATGTGATAATAATAAAAAAATAAAATAAAATAAAATAAAAACCGAAAATAAATAATAATAAAAAAATACACATAAAAAAAAAAC
This sequence comes from Sequoiadendron giganteum, assembly GCA_007115665.2. Taxonomy (NCBI): domain Eukaryota; kingdom Viridiplantae; phylum Streptophyta; class Pinopsida; order Cupressales; family Cupressaceae; genus Sequoiadendron; species Sequoiadendron giganteum. The sequence continues at coordinate 110,578,224 of CM021109.1, forward strand.
AAAAACAAAAAAAAGCGAAAGAAGCGGCAGGGTTGGGCGGTACCCGTACCCTGCGCGTTGACCGCACAGAGCCTGCGCCGACTGTACTATGTACAGTGGCCAGCTGCAGTGTCAAGGGGAGGCCGCAGTCCCATGGGACAGTGTGTCCCCCCAAGCAGTGGGTGCACTGCCCAGTGGGTACTGCGTACCCCCAGGGCTGACAGTGGGCGGTGGGGTCATGGCCACCGCTCACTATGCATAAAAATTTTTAAAAAATTTTGTATAAAAACTAAAACCCATGAAAATTCATAAAAAAAAACGTGGTAACCCCTGTGCGAAAAACGCACGACCATGCAATTTAATCGCGACCAAAAAAAATTTAATGCTTCCCCAATGATATTAAAACTCAAAATATATTTATAAATGTATTTTGCATGTATATATATCTGAAGATATAATACATGTAATATATATTTATATATATATTTACACAATAAAATTTACAAGTAGGATAGGGAAGAAATTTTTTAAATAACCAGAAACAAAATCTGATAACAAAATTTCCAGAATCTCTTCCCCCATTTTAGAGATTTAACTTTGAACTCCTTAAAACCCTTTCTTTCATGTTCCAATAATTTAAACAAAAGAAAATAAATAAATTGTTCTAGAGCTTTTCAACAAAATTTTCTAAAGAGGGTTTGTGTTTTGAAATACAAATTTCAATCCTAATGTTGAAGTTCAACCTAGGGTTTTAAATAAATCACAAATTTGTAATTTCTATCATTTAGAAAAATAGATAAACTAAGAACAATCAATCATAGAATAAAGAAAAACCTGGTATTTGAAGCCACAGGAAATAACCAAGATTCTTGATGCAGAGCTTCCCTTAAGGTCCTCACAACTTCTCTTCAACAATGCAATGAATTCCAACTAGCCTTGATCCAATAGCTCCACCTTCTTCAACAAAATTTCTCTCTTTTCAATTTAATCCTCTAACAGAAAATACTTCAATTCCTTTCATGTGCAAACTTTTTCCCCAAAAATTTCATGCCTGTAAGAAAAAGAAAGAAAAAGAATCCCCCAAACATTTCTGCCCTAATCTTATAAAACATCATTTCCTCATAACTCCAAAATAACCTAATGCAACCCTAATTCACATTCAATGCAAAAAATGAATTTAGATAACAATTTCATTTCCCATTTGGAAGACCCTAATTTTGACTTTAAAGAAAATTTCAATTTCCTATAAATTCCCTTTTGATTTAATTTAATTTAAACAATCAAATATACTTACATAATTATTATTAAATTATTTAATAATTAAATCCAATCCCTTGAGATTTAAATTTAATTAATTAAATAATTTAACTTTAATTAATTTACTTTCAATTATTTAAAAACTAAATCTAATCCCTTGAGATTAAATTTAATTGATTAAATAATTTAACTTTAATTAATTTACTTACAATTATTTAGTAATTAAATCTAATCCCTTGAGATTTAAATTTAATTACTCAAATAATTTAAGTTTAATTTCTATAATAATTTTAAATATAACCAATAAGAATAACTTTAATACAATATAAAAATAAACATCTCTTTCAACCAATGTAATTTTCTAAAAGAACCATTTAATAAGTAAGCACTTTTCAAAACATTACATAACATCAAACAAAATACAACATGACTCAATAATCAAGATTGACGACACACTAAGGCTAGGGTGTAGACCTGACACATGTTACCAAGCTACTATCTCCCGTTCAACTTAACCGTTGGATCGACACGCTCAAACCTGTGAAATCCGGTGGAGTCGATGTCATGTACCTGCAACCTGAAATCAAGTAACCAACATAATATACCTAGCATATAATTCACACCATGAAGAAGAAATCTCGGATTCATAGGGCGCTCGCAAGCGAGTGATGCGAACCCGTCTTCTTCACCAATACACTCATCAAAGACTGACACTAACATCATAAACAATACTCACATAAATAATCTCATGATAATTCTACTGACATCATTAATCCATTAAAGCATGTGAAACAAAATCAAATAATCACATCACACAATAATAGTTGTCACTCAAGAGTAGCGATAATAACATCATAACAAAATGTGTCTAGTATCGAAGTAGCTGCAACCCAAGCAAAGCATAAAACAACATGAAACGAGAAGCAAAACGGAGGGGTATTACATTCTCCCCCCCAAAGACCAGGCTTACTCTTGGAAGCCTACAAACAAGTAGGGATATAACTCCCTCATCCTAACTGCATCCTCCCAAGTGGATAAAGCATCATCCTTGGGATCCCACTGCACTCGAACCTGATCAATATCTCACCTTCAAAGAGCGAGCGTTCTGTGCTCCATTATGGCCATGGGTTCCAAAGCCAGCTGCCCGTCCTCTACCTATAAAGAATTCCAATCAAGGACGTGAGTAACATCTAGATGATATGGCCAAAGAACTGAAACATGGAAAACATCATGAATACGTGCAAGACTAGGTGGCAAAGCAAGACGGTAAGCAACTGGACCAATCTTTTTGAGTATCTTGAAAGGTCCGACAAAGCGAGGCGCCAACTTAGAACCCTTTCCATAATGGATTGGACTCTTCTGCGGACACACCCACAAGAACACCCTGTCGCCTACAGAAAACTGACGATCCACTCTATGCGCATCCTCATACTTCTTCTGCCTATCTTGTGCTGCTACTAGGTGTTCTCTAATTCGATCCACCTACTGCTCCATATCTTGCAACTTCTCTGGCCCCAATAACACTTTGTCCTCTAATCGATCCCAACTCAGAGGTGTACGACAAGGATGCTCATACAAGGCCTGAAAAGGTGCCATGCCAATGGAACTCTGGTAACTATTGTTATAAACAAACTCCACTAGATAAAGATAATCCTCCCATCGTGTCTGCTGGTCCATGACATACATGCATAGCATATCTTTGAGGATTTGATTAACCCTCTCCGTCTGTCCATCTGTCTCTAGGTGATACGCTGAATTGAAGTTCAACTGTGTCCCCATCGCATGTTGCAATGACGTCCAAAAATCTGAAGTAAACACTGGATCCCTGTCAGAAATAATCCGATGTGGAATACCGTGCAACCTCACAATATCCTCCATGAACACTCTAACAATTGATGACGCATTATAGTTAGAGCGCATAGGCGAGAAGTGTGCTACCTTCATCAACCTATCGACCGTCATCATAATGGCATCATGTCATCACGAGGAGTTGGGTAAACCAACAATGAAATCCAATGAGATAATATCCTACTTCCACTCCGGTATAAGATGTGGCTGAAGAAGACCTGCTGGGTGCTGGTGTTCAGCCTTCACTCATTGGCACTCCAAACATCTAGCTACAAAATCTGCAATATCACGTTTCATCCCTGGCCAAAAACACAAGTGGTGCAAGTCTGCGTACATCTTCTTCACCCCAGGATGGGCTGAATACGGTGCACGATGTGCCTCTGTCAAGACCAAAGTGTGAAGGCCACCTGTTGATGAAATTTAAATATGCTCAGAATGCCTAAGTAACCCATCTGACTGAAGTGAGTAACCTGTGAATCTGCCCTCAAGAGGTCTTCCTGCCTCAATCTCTGCTCTCACATCCTGATACCAATTGTCTGGTGGAAGAGTAGCAAGAATCTGACTCCGTAAATCTACCATAAGAGTCATCTCGGATATCACATGCCTACGCCTACTAAGAGCATCAGCTATGATGTTCTCTTTCCCCTGAATGTACTTCACCTTGAAGTCATACTCACAGAGAAACTCCATCCAACGCCTCTGCCTAGCGTTAAGGTTCGGTTGGGTGAAAATGTACTGGAGACTCCTGTGATCACTATGAAGCTCAAATCTCTGCCCGAGTAAAAAGTGTCTCCATCTGGTCAATGCATGGGCTACTACCGCTAACTCAAGATCATGTGTGGGGTAATTCAGTTCATGATCTTTAAGCTTTCGTGACTCATATGCTATCACTCTACCCTCCTACATCAGGACCGCTCCTAAGCCCTCTAAGGATGCATCTGTACAAACCATAAAATCTCCTATGGGATCAGGTATCACTAAAACCGGTGCACTGGTCAACTTATCCTTAAGAATCTAAAAAGCTGACTCACACTTCTCTATCCAATCAAACCTCTTCCCTTTCCTCTGAAGAGAAGTGATAGGATGACCTACTCTGGAAAAGTTCTGAACAAACCTCCTGTAGTATCCTGCAAGTCCCATAAAACTACAAATCTCTGCCACATTTGTGGGCACAGGCCAATCTAGAGTAACTTGGATCTTTGAAGGATCCACAGACACTCCCTCTCCTGAGATCACATGACCAAGATACATGATCTCAGACTTGAAGAACTCGCATTTCGACAAGTTGGCATAAAGTTGGTTCTCTCGCAAACACTAAAGTACTTGTTGCAAATGCTCCTCATGCTCCTCTACTATCCTGGAATATATCAGTATATCATCAAGAAACACCAGAAAAAACCTATCAAGGTATGTGCGAAATACTCCATTCATCAAACTCATGAACACAAATGGCGCATTCGTTAACACGAATGGTACCACCGTAAACTCGTAGTGACCATACCGTGTTCGAAATGTCGTCTTATGAATGTCTGCATCAAAAATACGGAGCTGATGGTATCCCGACTTAAGATCAATCTTCGAAAAGATGGTAGCACCCTTGACTTGGTCAAACAAGTCATCAATTCTGGGAAGTGGATAATGATTCTTGATCGTTTCTTTGTTCAATTGTCAGTAATCAATGCACAACTGAAGTGAACCATCCTTCTTCATGAAGATGACAGGTGCTCCCCATGGAGAAACACTAGGATGAATGAATCCCTTCTCCAACAACTCCTCCAACTGCAAGCGAAGCTCTTTCAGCTCCTGAGTGGTCATATGGTAGGGAGCTCATGAAATAGGCTCCGATCCAGGTACTAAGTCAACCTTAAAATCTATATCTCTCCTCGGTGGCATACCTGGAATGTCATCTAGAAAAACATCTGGGAACTCCTGAAGCACGGGATGACTACCCAGAGATACCTTCTCCTCTACACCTACTAATCCCAAGTTGTCAACTGAAACAACAAACAACTGACATCCCTGCCGAACACATCTCCTCAACTATATAGCTGAGATAATCCTCAAAGATATCGGTCTCTGAACTCCTATAATCTCAACCTCACCCCCAGATGCATTAACGCATTGAATCGACTTACGTCGACAATCAATAACTGCTCGGTGAGCCTCAAGCCAATCCATACCTATAACAACATCATAGGATCCCAAAGGTATAACTCGAAGATCTAAGGTAGTAAGAAGTGGTCCACTCTCCAACCTACAATCAGGTACTACAGAATGTAATGCAAATTTCGCACCTGATGCTAACTCAACCTGCCACCTATCGTCTTGCCTTACGGCTCCCAGTCTGCAACATGATACTATATATGAAGAAATAAAGGAGTCGAATGCGCCTGAATCAAATAGGATAGTAACCGGGTTACCAAATATCATACCATGAGTCTCAAATATAGTACCCTAGTGCTCTGCTTGGTGGTTATCAACCGCTGTGAATACATGGTGACCTCTGCCTGCATCTCCAACTGTCGGCTCTGACGCTACTGGTCTCTGAGTGAATCCCGACGTGCCCTTATTGGGACACATCCTAGTAATATGGCCCTGCTGACCACAAGAGAAACAACCTGTTCCTCTATTATGATCTTTGCCTCCTGCTAGTGCACTAGACTGCTGTGCACTGCCTCTAAAGGTAGACTGAAAGCTCTGAGCGGGTTGCTCAGAATTGAAACGCTTCATGGGCCTCCAATTCCTATTACCCTGTCCTTGCTGGAAGCCCTTCTGTTTCCCTTGGAAAGATTGCTGATGACTACCCTGTGCTGATACTTGCTGAGTCTTAGGAGGCACCACTCCCTGTGACTGACCACCTCGAACACTAGCCCCTGCTCCTGTACTATTGCCAATAACAACACCTGCCTGACCTCCCAGTGCCATGGTCAGGTTCTCCTCCACAAGTCGTGCCTTCTCCACAGCTACCTCCATAGACTTGGGTTCGAAAACCCGCACTCCTCCACTGATACGGGCATTTAAGCCCCTGATGAAATGCTGCACTAGCATCCCCTCATCATCTCCTATCCCAGTGAACTGTTTAAGTTCGTAGAATTGCCTCTCATACTGGTCCACAGTCAAGGCCAACTATCGTAAGGCATGGAACTCATCACCTCTACGTTGACGCCAGTGATCAGAGAGGAAGTGGGCTCTGAACCGCTCAAGAAAGATCTCCCAAGACACCATACTCATGTCGATATGGAGCTTCTGCTCCTCTAGCTTCCACCAAGTGGCTACAAAACCTCGGACGTGAATGATAGCGCACCGCGCTTTAGTATTACTATCATAGGGCTACATGGAGAAGCATCGATCAAGGCCTATCCGCCAAGTCTCAACCTCTAAACCTATACCTACTCCATCAAACAATGGTGGTTGTGACCGAATCAGGTCTCTCATATGAGAAGATGCTAACTTCTCTGACTGTGCTGGAGCTGCTCTCACCCCAGGATTAACCCCTGCATCTACCCGCTTCAGACCTAGAAGTGCCAAAGCATCTTCCAAAGCTTTTCGTGTAGCTTCGACCCCCGGAGGATCCTGCTGTCCACCACCCCCTGCGCCATTCTGTGAGGCCTGATGTTCCTCTTGATCTGGTATGAGTGTAACATGTGGTGGAGAGTAATGCTGAGTCCTTTTAGGTACGCCTACCCGACCACGTCCACGTCCTCTCCCTCATCCGCGTCTAGGAGGCATATGCCTACATAGACAAAAATGGATATTAGACAAGGTTCACTTGAAAGCCTACACAACTAAGTTTATTGGGCACATTAAAATCCCAGAGTACCCAGTGTTTAAACCTAGGCTCTGATACCATGTGTAATGCCCCGCCACGCAACCCTAGAGGAAGTTTCAATTCACTAAACAAGTGGACTAAATTTTTTTTTTTAAAAGGAAGTGAATTAAACCCACATGATCAACTATAATTGACAACATCCCCTAGGGTTACATAACTGAGATTATTTAAATCCCCATAACATACATCATCTAAATTACATTGCAATTAAATAACTCAAGTAATAACATTCAACTAACATAAGAAGATACAAGGTATGAATAAAGCATCCATTACATAAATCTATTACACAAACCATTTCCAAATTACAATCCTCATTCCCAGAATGAGTCAAAATACATAAGCATAATATTTACAAGGTCCACCTCATAACACAAGAGGGGTAAAACAATATCATTACAATTTGAAAAATAAAGTACAAGGAATAATAACAAGATCTGCGAGCTGTCCGTCTAGATGTCTCGCCACCAAGTACAAAAGATCAAGGGGGACCCAATGATTTTGGTGCATGTTCCACCCAACCTAGTGGTACCCGAAGGCCCACCCCCCATGCTAGGAGATTGTAACAAAATAACATGGACGAGAAACCTACTACCTCTAACCAAAGGAAATCTCATACTGACACAGTTGACTCAACCACATATAAGTACAATATAAGTCTAACACTAATCATGGTTACATTGCTTCCAGACATATTATAATCAAGTGTGCTAAAGAAACCATACGCACAATATAACACAGTGTTATCCTAGACAGAGTGTCATCGCAAGGTTTGTCATGAGATATCCTCTGGGAATTTTTCATGGGCTCCGGTAATCCTAGTGGCCTCAACCAAATCCTGGCACTCATACTCACTCAAGTGGAATCAACTACCTCTCATAAGGACAAGATAGTTGATCTTGCCATTCCAAGCCTTCTCACTCACCCCAAGTTTAAACAAACCATTGTGTCTATGAATGAGGTTAATTTATCTTGGTTAATGTGAACTACATCCTAGTCCTCTAAGTACATTTACTTTAGTTCTCAGTTGTTAAAATCACTTCTGAAGGTTACCCGGTTTACCTCTTTGGGCTCCGGCCCCTAACAAAAGCCACTCTTCTAATTGGATAACAGACTACACAATCTAACTCCAAGGGTTACTCAAGTGTTATAGAACTGGACCAATGTACTCTCTCCTATCCTAGGAGACAACAACATAGAAATCCACTCCAACACAAAGAGGAAACCAAAACACTTGTAACACTACCCAAGGGAAAATCAAATAATAACTTAACAAGGGAATGACCCACATCTACTGGAAGACTTTACAATTAAAACCTCAAATACTCATTCTCAAAGTAATCATTAAAAGAGAAATCAATATAATCATGCACTGTAGTAAAAAGAACTACTATCTTTGGATATCCTAAATCCATATTCCTAACTAATGCTTCTCACAGGAATAAGAACAATATCATTCTAGAATTTACATTGCACAATAAATTTTCATTAAATAAATAATTCCCGCAACTTAATCTAATCATGTGCAATACTAGATTCAACTAAAATTACTTAACAAAAACAGAAGCCTACCCTCATGTCAAAAACAAGATATTAAATAAAGATTTACAAATGAAAGCACCCCCAAACTATTAAATATCAATACTAAAATTTAATATAACATTAATCCCACATAATGACCTATTCAAAGAAAAATTTAAACAAAATTAAATATATACAAAATATTCAATTACCAAAAAAATAAAAATATATATAAAATAAAATGTGATAATAATAAAAAAATAAAATAAAATAAAAACTGAAAATAAATAATAATAAAAAATTACACATAAAAGAAAAAACATAAAGAAAAAATAAAAACAAAAAAAAGTGAAAGAAGCGATAGGGTCGGGCGGTACCCGTACCTTGCGCATTGACTGCACAGAGCCTGCGCCGACTGTACTACGTACAGCGGCCGACTGCAGTGCAAGGGGAGGCCGCAGTCCCATGGGACAGTGCGTCCCCCTAGGCGGTGGGGGCACTACCCAGTGGGTACTGCGTACCCCCAGGGCCGATAGTGGGCGGTGGGGTCATGGCCACCGCTCACTGTGCATAAAAAATTTAAAAAAAAATTGTATAAAAAATAAAACCCACGAAAATTCATTAAAAAAAACGTGGTAACCCATGTGCGAAAAACACACGGCCATGCGATTTAATCGTGGCCAAAAAAAATTTAATACTTCCCCAATGATATTAAAACTCAAAATATATTTATAAATGTATTTTGCATGTATATATATCTGAAGATATAATACATGTAATATATATTTATATATATATTTACACAATCTAATTTACAAGTAGGATAGGGAAGAAATTTTTTAAATAACCAGAAACAAAATCTGATAACAAAATTTCCAGAATCTCTTCCCCCATTTTAGAGATTTAACTTTGAACTCCTTAAAACCCTTTCTTTCATGTTCCAATAATTTAAACAAAAGAAAATAAATAAATTGTTCTAGAGCTTTTCAACAAAATTTTCTAAAGAGGGTTTGTGTTTTGAAATACAAATCTGAATCCTAATGTTGAAGTTCAACCTAGGGTTTTAAATAAATCACAAATTTGCAATTTCTATCATTTAGAAAAATAGATAAACTAAGAACAATCAATCATAGAATAAAGAAAAACCTGGTATTTGAAGCCACAAGAAATAACCAAGATTCTTGATGCAGAGCTTCCCTTAAGGTCCTCACAACTTCTCTTCAACAATGCAATGAATTCCAACTAGCCTTGATCCAATAGCTCCACCTTCTTCAACATAATTTCTCTCTTTTCAATTTAATCCTCCAACAGAAAATACTTCAATTCCTTTCATGTGCAAACTTTTTCCCCAAAAATTTCATGCCTGTAAGAAAAAGAAAGAAAAAGAATCCCCCAAACATTTCTACCCTAATCTTATAAAACATCATTTCCTCATAACTCCAAAATAACCTAATGCAACCCTAATTCACATTCAATGCAAAAAATGAATTTAGATAACAATTTCATTTCCCATTTGGAAGACCCTAATTTTGACTTTAAAGAAAATTTCAATTTCCTATAAATTCTCTTTTGATTTAATTTAATTTAAACAATCAAATATACTTACATAATTATTATTAAATTATTTAATAATTAAATCCAATCCCTTGAGATTTAAATTTAATTAATTAAATAATTTAACTTTAATTAATTTACTTTCAATTATTTAAAATCTAAATCTAATCCCTTGAGATTAAATTTAATTGATTAAATAATTTAACTTTAATTAATTTAGTTACAATTATTTAGTAATTAAATCTAATCCCTTGAGATTTAAATTTAATTACTCAAATAATTTAAGTTTAATTTCTATAATAATTTTAAATATAACCAATAAGCATAACTTTAATACAATATAAAAATAAACATCTCTTTCAACCAATGTAATTTTCCAAAAGAACCATTTAATAAGTAAGCACTTTTCAAAACATTACATAACATCAAATAAGATACAACATGACTCAATAATCAAGACTGACGACACACTAAGGCTAGGGTGTAGACCTGACACATGTTACCAAGCTACTATCTCCCGTTCAACTTAACCATTGGATCAACACGCTCAAACCTATGAAATTAGGTGGAGTCGATGTCATGTACCTACAACCTGAAATCAAGTAACCAACATAATATACCTAGCATATAATTCACACCGTGAAGAAGAAATCTCGGATTCACAGGGCGCTTGGAAGCGAGTGATGTGAACCCATCTTCTTCACCATTACACTCATCAAAAACTGACACTAACGTCATAAACAATACTCACATAAATAATCTCATGATAATTCTACTGACATCATTAATCCATTAAAGCATGTGAAACAAAATTAAATAATCACATCACACAATAATAGTTGTCGCTCAAGAGTAGCGATCATAACATCATAACAAAATGTGTCTAGTATCGAAGCAGCTGCAACCCAAGCAAAGCATAAAACAACATGAAACGAGAAGCAAAATGGAGGGGTATTACAAAGATTTAGACACTACTATTTTGGTATCAATACAAACTCACCCATACTCTACTATTCCAACATGAACCGATGAAAAATCACTGCCAAAACCAAGTATCTAAAAAGGGTAGACATATCGAAATGAAAACATCAAAACATTTAAATCATCTTCCTAGTTTCATTAAAACATCAAGAGCAATAAGTTCCATGATTATTTAAATCATCAATAAATTTCTCTAACGCTTACAAAGAGATGACTATTAGGAACATTTTTTTTTATAATCACTTACATTCTATTTGCCTACTCAAAGTAAAACCATTTTGTTTAAAGGGCTCTATTTATTTTACAGTGACCACTAAATCAACTAACTACTATTAAGTTATATTAACCAAAAAGATAAATACCAAAAGGGGTATTGATACTAATATCTTATCTCTATCTTATCCGCTAATACCCCTTTGAAATGTGCGTATACATGCATGGTATTATTCCTAAAGAATGATAACCATCGATTAAATTCTATTGAACATAATTGTAAATAACTCAATACACATTTACACCGACCAAGGACATCCACTAACACGTTCATTTAATCCACTTAAAAGGGAGAAATTCAAATAATCAATTACATTTTAATCTCCATCAATTAAAAGTCATTAAAATAATTAAAGAAGTTATAAAAACATATTTCCTAATTATCCCATTACATATCTTATCACACTTAGTTTACTATCACTACCAATCAATAAGCAATATATTCATTCAAAACATCGTTTACATTTTATCTTCTCACTCAAAAGAACATTTAAATTTATTGTTGAAACCATTAAATATATTATGAAATCCCACTAACTATGTGCTTCACACAATAATCTTTACTCTTTTAAATAAAATCATAAAGAATACATTTATCTATTTATAAATATATATACACATTGATATTTAGCAAATTAATCATAAATTTCCCTACACTGAAGTATCCATTTTGAAGACATTCTATTCATTCAGTTTATATTTTATGATTATCCTTAGTATTTAATTATTATTAATTCAATTATAATATATATAATATCCTTTATTTATTTAAAAAAATAGGTAAATTTACAAGTTAAAATTAAGGAATGATTTATGCAAATAAATCTATTTTAAAACTCCTTTTTCTATATATATATATATATTGTTTACTACAATTGATTTACCTCAATAAATTACCCAAAAAAATAAATATTCTCTTTAATTGAGAAAACAAAAGAAAAATCATTTAACTACAACTTGATCAATTTACTTACTTATTGCACTTAATTTACATATTCACCTATTTATCTAAAGATTTACCCGCATTCCCTAAATTATTTAAATGCACAATTCTTCCCTTTTTCCCAAGTACTGTATTATTTAAATAAATAATGACGTATTAAATATACTCATATAGGCATATACCCCTAGGATTTTCATATTCTTTCATGAGATACCAATCCGATTAAAAACTACATTTATACAACATTCTCATTTTATAAAATATAGCATATTTATTTAAGTCTATAAAAGATGGAAATTACTTTCACTAAAAACTCTAAAGACACTTATTTAAAAATCTCTTTATCTATCTAAAACCATTTTCTCTCTATTGGTATTCGTGAACTATATATATTTACATGTATACATAAACTATATATCTATACATATACATATATAGAATGCAGTATATAACTCTTTATAACCCCAATAATATGATTATATATATATATATATATATATATGCCTAATTTACTTATCTAACCTCACCATTTATTCTCATAAGTAAATATATATTTTTACTATAACACCATATAGATCTCAACTCAATATTCCAATCACATAACTTCTAAACTTAAATATACACACATATATACCCATGTATATATATATACAAAACCAAGCATGAAGTGCATATACAAATAGAATGTATTTTCATCATATAGAACTAATTTTTTTAAATAACCAATCCAACTAGTAACCAATCCAACCATTGCTATAAATAAATGGTAAAAATCATAAATTAATTCCAGGTTTAAGTTCAATTCTTGTTTATTTCAAAATTTATTCTAAGATTACAAATCAACTCATTTTTTTTTTATAACAGTTTAATCCTTATATTAGAAGTGCAACAAAATATGATATGAACGAGCAGCAAGTAATGATAAGTTCACGGGAAGTAATTATGAGAATATGAAGAGCCAATGACAGTCATAAATATGCAGCAATAAAGCAACAAATGTGCAACAAATGAAGATGGAAAGTGCAGCAATAAGTATGACAGAAAAAGAGCAGCAATAAGTATGACAGAAAAAGAGCATCAATATCATGCTAATGAGCAGCAATATCTCATATTAGAAGTGCGAAAAATATGATATGAATGAGCAGCAAGTAATGATAAGTTCATGAGAAGTAATTATGAGAATATGAAGAACAAGTGACAGTCATAAATGTGCATGGCTATCCTTGCTACTATGATGTCAGTTTAACCTAGAAAAAAATATATGCAAAAGAAATGAAAGATACAGTCAAGGCACGTTACTGTTTAATGTAAAAACAAAGAAGCACATGAACTGTAAGGGAAAAAAAAAAAAAAACATACCACATAAGCAAATGGCCTCAACAAAAATGAGAGCAAGGAATCAAGTCTAATGGTTTACCTCAATTATTTTTTCACTTATTAGTTAGGGAGAGAGCAAACAAAATTTGTTGACAAAATTCTTTCAAAAGCTCCAGTGTGCCTTCTCCCCCCTTCCCCAAAAGAATTACCAACTATATTTACCAAAATCCTCTTTTTCTTCGAGAACACAAACACTACAGGTGGAAAATTTTCCAATTACATGTGCATACACCTGTCATAAAAAACTTACGCGTGTATAAACTTTTAAAAGAAAGCCTAACTCCTTAAAAAAAATGAGATTAAAACAAAGGATAGAAGTTTAAACGCTCATTATAAAAATTATATCAAATAATTAACGAAGACATATTCTCTTCTTTTTTATAAACTTCAATTTTATTCACTCTATGGTTATTTTTGTTTAACCCACATTAAAAGATAATTTATCTATTTATTATTATTATTTTATTTTTTTATTCAATTAGTCAATAGGTCTTTATGAAAATATTCATGTATTATAATGTTTATATTATAGGTAACATAATTTTCTTATGTCAATATTATTTATTTATTTATACTATTATCACTTTCTTTGACGTGAAGCAGTGATATTTTACGTATTAGAAGTCCACCCTTCAACGTCAATCATATTGCACAATGAATTTTAAATTATATTACTACTACTATTAATAGTCCAATAGCAATACTTATATTCATAATAATATTTGCTTTATTTTGATTTGATTCTTACTAACTATGTCAATATCACATTTGTTATTAATGATAATAAATTCTAGGTTGGTAATTTCCATTGGCATTATCACCAATACCTCTTAAATGAAAATTTTAAATTCAAGTGCCAACATTACACAAGCAATATAATTAGCTTCGTTGGCCAAGCATTAATACTAGATATTTTATTGATATGGTACAATGACCCGTATAATTCATTTAAGCTAGCCTTAGGTAATTAATGAGTCTAACATTTAATCGTTAGAATATTAGTCATAGGAAATAATACAATAGCTAGTAGTATCTTCCTTCCATCACTTGACCTATGCATATGCCACTAAAAATTGTGGGCAAGATACTTGAAATGGACCCAAGGTCTAAACTCACACAAACATACTTGCACAAGGGTTTCAGATTGAATACCTAGCAAAATCTTACTTCCAATTTAATTTAAGTTACCATATAAATCAAATTTATTTTAATTAAGTAGATTAATCAAGGCTAGGCTAGATATTAACTTAACCTTATCATACATAATCCATTAATCAATGTAAACTAACAAACCCATAATGACCCACAAATCAACTAAATGACTTACCCAATTGTCATGAAGGCCAGATATGAAGAGGCACTACATGTCCCACCATGGGTTGGAATTGACAAACTTCTAGATTGGTAGGTACCGTGGTGTCCACTAGAGCCTTTTCTAGAATATCCTTGTGAGCTGGTGAAATTTTGAGAAGTTCTAATATGGATATTTGCACTGGAATCTCTTGCAATTGCTCCACTATGTTGTATTGACTTGATGGGGCAGCGGTGCTTTGGATGTACTTCCTTTCAATACATACTTAGATTGAGCTCTTGTGGTCACGTTTATTGGCATGTTGTCTTGTTTGTATTTTATTTTGATGACATTAATTTGATTATTAGTTGCAGCCATGTCTTATTTGATGTCATTGAATTGATTTGATGGTGATGTCATTGAGTTGAGTTTCAGCTGTAGCAATGTTATTGTTTTGATTATCAGCTATAACAATGTCTTGTGCATGCTCAATTGTGATGTCACTAATTTGATTATCAATTGCAACAATTTCTGGTTTATCATTGATTTCAAGGTTATTATTTTGATCATCAGCTGCATAAATGTGATGGATGGTGGTATCATAAAAAAAAATCACATTTTTCCCTTTGGTGTTTGTTGAAGATGATTCCTCTTTTTCGTAGTTGGGTAAAGGATTTTTGAATGCTCCATGATCAACATTTGTTTGAGGTCCTTGTATCAATATTTCCTTTCTATCTATCAAATCTTACACCAAATGTTTTAGTTACATGAAATCATTCATTTTATGTCCTTTATTCCTATGAAAATCACAATAATGTGCAACATTCCACCATGTTGGTTTAACTCTGGGTTCCCAATCTCATGCCTCTGGTAATATTATAAGCTTGACTACAAGAATCTCTTTTAATGTTGATTCCAGTGATTGTCCCTAAGGTGTGAATCTTCTTCAATTTGATGGTGTTTGATATGGCGGTGGTTTAGATTCAGTATTGTTTTGATTGGTGTTTTTATTAGTGTTTTGATTGGTCTTTGGTGTAATTCTTGATAGATTAAATATTGGTTTTGCATTATGTGTTTCAATTGCACCATCATTACCAAAATTCTTGTTTCTTTGCCAGAATTTGGGTTTCTCATTGTTGTTATAATGATTGGAGGAGTTTGCTGAGTTGTTTCCTTCATTGTAGAATTTTAATACCCCTCTTTTAACCAAGGCTTCCTCAATTTTGAGTCCATTTTCAATCATCTTTTCAAAGCTGGATCGGCATTGTAATTTGATTATATAGCTCATATTATCATTTATATTATCAATGAAGATTTTCATCTTTTCCTCTTTAGGTATAGGACGAGGATATCTAGCAAATAATCTTATCCATCTTTGTAAAAAAGAAAGAAATGACTCACCCTTTTTCTATTTTGTGTTGCAAAGATCTTTCATGGTTATCTCGTGTTGGATGTTGTATGAATATTGTGTGATAAACTTATTTACCAGCTCTTCGAATGGCCTGATACCTGGTGGGAGTTGTGAAAACCATTGCATGCATTGGCCAGCCAAACTTCGTGGAAACAATCTCATCAAATAGTTTTCTTCATGTGAAAACTCCAAGCTCATGGTGCGAAATTCTCTTACATGATCTATAGGATCAGATTTGCCATTATATTTATCATATTTTGGGAGATCATAGTTTGGTGGAAATGGTATCATGTTCAAACTTCTATCAAAGGGGCAAGGGAAAATATCTTACAATAATTATCTTTTGGTGGTTCCTCTTTGCATGTCTTGGATTTTTTGTTGTAGGTTTTGCATTTATTGGGTCAAAGCATCCATTGGATCTATGTTTTGTGAATTGGATTATGTCCTCTTGGGATCTCCTTTTAATTGGTTTATATCAAAGTCATTGGTAAATTTCACACCTTGGTTGGGTAACATTAGAAAATATTTTTCTCCCTCTTTTTCCATAATTTTCTCCATGAATTTATGGAATTTGGGATCTTGTTGAGCTTGTTGAATGTCCTCATTAGTGAATTCATCATTTTCAGGTTGGTGGAATCTGTGAAAGGGATTATCTTCTGCTTCTACCATGGTGGTTTGAGTTTCAAGTTCTTGCTCTTTGAGTTTTTGTTTTTGAGATCTTGTTAAAATGGGAATACAAGTGATAAAGTTTTACTATAACTTTTATGTTCATTTAGGATTGCCAAGGAGATACCTAAGTCAAATAGAATGATGGATTCTATTGATGAGACTAAGGTGATAAATCTAATGACAGTGTGTCGTTTCATGATGAAGGATGATAGATCTTGATAATGAAACTAAGCTAACAATCAAAGATAGGTTTGATGATTAGGAACTTTAAGATGGTTTGATCCAAGTTTAGTTAAGAGAATTTCACTTGCAAAGTCCAGTTTCTTTAATCTTAAACTGGTGGTTGAATGAGCAATGGTCTATGCTGAGGAAAGAATCCCTAAATCTAGTTTTAATTATCTAACAAATGTTCAAATTAGCTCTCTATTTATGACTCAAATGGATGTGCTAAAATAGGGTCGGGATACGCTAAAATATGGCACAAATGTGCTAAAAGATGGTTTGGATGCGCAAGACTATTCCCTAGATGCGCCAAAATAGGAAATGCATGCACTAAAAAGTTTGGTGAGTGCGTTAAAAAGACTATACATGTGTTGGAAGATGAGCTTAATGCGCCAGAAAAGAACCTAGATGCACTAGAATTCCCCTTTATATGTGCTAGAATAGAAAGTTGATGTGCTAGAAAATTGAGGTAAATGCGCCAGATCATGGCTAAATGTGTTGGAAGAGAACTTAGATGTGCTGGAACAGAGACTAGATGAACTAGAAGGTGGGCCAAATATGCTGAAACAAAGCCTGTATGCGCTAAAAAATGAGGCAAATGCACTGGAACAAAAGATGATGCGTTAAACTAGAAATGGTCATCATTTTTGAAAAAAAATTGGTTTTCTTTTTTTCAACTCAGTGAATTGGGTGTTTTTTGGATGAAAGATCTTCTGAATAGTGAGTTTCTTGGTTTTCTTATTTGTGGACTATGTGAATTAATTGTTTTTAATGGATGATCTCTTGAAAAATTATCTCAAACACAACAACAAGTTGTAAAATAGTTGGTTTCACCCTATGAGCTAAACATTAAGTGTGTGTTCAAGGATTTGGTCTGATCCCTTTGATTTCAATGGTTATTAAACAATAGAAAATAGATCAGTCACTTTTCTAATGTTAAGGGTCATTTATAATATCACAACCCACATCTTAGAACTACATTAGCTCACATAGCCGTGTCACCCCTAGAGGGCGCCCATGTTTTTGCCTTTTTTGAGTACTAACCAAACTTCAATTCCTTCACTTTTGGATAGTAATCCCTGGTAGTTATATAGTGAGTATCTTGGGGGAAAATTCTTCCCTCCCCTTGCAATGTGAATATAAAAAATGTTCAGAAACTGACTCAGCTGGCTACTACGCTTAAATTTCTTAGTAAGGGTTCTATTTGATGCAAAAAATGATAAACTCCCTCAAGAGAACTCCCAACCTTTAGAAAAAAAGGATTTGGGGATGGTTATCAATGCACACTACCATTGATTGGGAGTTTCCTAACAATCACGTTTGATTATAGTGGGTTGGAATACTTGGGTTTAGTCATTCCCACTTAGGTCATTCTCGTAGGGTGAGTACTTTTTACTGCTATGAGAGGCCTTCTAAAGGTGCTATTGCAATAAACGAAAGAGAGAGTTTGGCATTTTGGTCACCCAGTGAAGGGAGAGCATAGGCCTATCACTTTACAAGAAAAATATACATGGTATTCATTTACATCTTAATTAAACTAGATGCCTAAATTAATCAAAGGAAAACAAAAATAAATCTAGCCCCTATAAACACCAATAGTAGTTTCAGTAATTGCCTTTGATAGTGTTTAAAGCACCTAAAAAATAGAGAGACATCAATCAATTCCCTAAATTATGAGTTTCTACAAATAAAGCTAAATGCATTAAAATAGAAACCATATGCATTAAAAGATTCACTAAATGCGCTATTAAACACCCTAAATGCACTATTCTGGAAAGCATAAAATGAAAACCAAAGTCATGTATGCGCCAAAAGAATAGTTAGATGCTCTAAAAGATCCCTAGATGCACCGAAATAGAGATTAAATGTGTCAGAAGAGTTGATAGATGCGTTGAAATAGAGATTGGATGCACCAAAAGAGTAGGTGGATGCTCTAAAAGATAATTTGGGTGTGCTACATTGAAATTCATGATCAAACTTGCGAATGAAAACTTGCCAAAAAATGTTAAAAAAAGGGTTAGGCCCCACAGTGGGTGCCAAAATTTAGTGTGGTGTATAAAATGTGTGAGTGCAAAAGTAATACAACACAATCAATGAAACATTATATTAGAGAATTTGAATAACAATTTAATCAAATTGAATAAAAAAACTCTCTAATGTCATCCCATTGTCCACTATCTCCAAGCATTTTTGAAGTCATTATGGCTCTTAGATTGTGTGTATACATATGACTTGTCAAATGACAACCTAAAGAACGAGATGCTGGAAATTCAATGAACTTTTCTACAAGATTGATTGCTAAAATGATATGCTATAGATGATGAGCTAATATTATGATAATGCTATGATATTGATAATGGAAATGCTATGATGCAACTACATAAATTAAGATGCAACTAATGCAAAATCCATGTTTCAACTAAGCGATTCTAAATGCAATTGCTAAAGGGCTAATGCTAATATGCTAAGATAACAATGCTAATGAAATTTCTCTAGAATATACTTATGCTCAATTCTCTATATGAAATGTTTTAAATGAGGTTGTATTTATAGACTTCTCCAAGGCATTAGCCTATGGGGCAAGGTTCAATGGTCTGGATTTGATCTGGAGAGATGGACGGTCGAATGTGAAGAGGTTAGAGAGAATCTAGGAGAGTATTCCCTTTAGTAGAACAAACTGCCAAGTGTGGAGGAGAATCAAATGGAAGAGAAACCCAAGTGTCTCAAAATTGGTTAGAATTTGTTGAGATAAATGCTAATAAATATTAAGAATATTTAATTTCATGAGACACATGATGAGGTGGAAGATGAGAGTAGAAATGTGACTAAATTCAAATATAAAATTTGAATTTAATAAAAGGGAGTTAATTAAATAAAACCAACTAATTAAAGTCGTTAGATATCATAGTTACAAAGCTAATTTCAAAAAAATTAGAATTTTAACCATCATAGAAAAAAAGTTATGCTGTTTACAGTGAGCATCACTCTTTAAAAATGGTGTTTATTGATAAAACTAGTTTTCAAAGGAGATGGAAAAATAAATGCAATCTAATTCAAAAAATATATTTAGAATCTATAGACAAAATGTTACAAATCGCTAGTTTGAATCATCTTCAAATTCCTCATGGTTTAGTAGCTATAGGTGCCCAAAAGTGAAGTTTTAGTTTAAAAATATCAGTTCAATGTCCAGTTTGGCCAAAAATTGTAAACCAGTATTGTGGGATCACCCCATTGCTCAGGTTTCAACTCCCAAGAAGTATGAAAGAATTGAAATCATATTTCGATAAGATCAATTTTGTCCAGAAATTTATTCCAAAATTTGCCGAGATAGTAAAACCACTCAATGGTATGTTGAAGAAAGATGTGAAAATAGAGTGGACAAATGAAGTTAAACATGCCTTCGATAATATGAAAGATACAATTATAGAAGCACCGGTGTCGGTAAGTCTGGATTATGTTAAACCTTTTTACATTTATTCTTTTGCTTTTGGTCATACTTGTGCAATAGTACTAACACAAAGGGGTGAGAACAAAGAAGAAAATACAATTGCTTTTATGAGTGCTCCATTTAAAGAAGTGGAGCTAAGATACACAAATGTTGAAAAACAAGCCTTTGCTTTGGTTAAAGTAGTACAAAAATACATCCTCAAAAGTATAGTCAAGGCTATTGTCCTAGATGCTATAGTGAAAATGTTGCTAACACAAAGCGAGCTCGATGAAAAGAGAGCTAAATGGGTTACAATTTTACAAGAGTTTGATTTAGAAATTATACCCATGAAGATGGGTCGGGGAAAAGCCCTAGTTAAGTCCATTGTCGATATCGATCCATAAATCTCTAGCTAGTAGTATACTCTAGATGTAAGAGACCAAGAAGATCGATATTCAAATGTATGGCATTACTTAGTCAGCCATACTTGCCCAAATCATATGCAAAGAAATTAGAGAAGAGCCCTCAAGATAAAATCTCAAAGTTACATGATTAAAGGAGAGGCTCTATTCAAAAGAAATCATGAAGGAGTTTATCTAAGATGTTTGAAATAGATGGAAGCAAATGTAGTGTTGTAGGAATTGCACAATAAGTTTGGAACAACTCATAGAGTGCCTTTGGCTACTACACACGTCATCTTAAGAGCTGGTTATAATTGGCCAACATTTTTTAGAGATTCGTATGAACACATGAAACACTATTACACATGTCAAGTTGCAGCAGATAAAGGAAGATTCAATACTTAGCAATTACAATCGATGATGGAAATGTGTCCTTTTTCATATTGGGGTATAGATTTAATTGGCACTACCAATCCTCCATCGTCCACAAGTCACGGGTTCATATTAACTACTATAGATTATTGCACCAGATGGACTAAAGCGTGTCTTAGAAAACAATGAACCACAGAGGTGGTAATCAAATTTTTGGAGGAAAACATTATTACTAGATTTGGAGTACCGTATGTGCTGGTATGTGATAAAAGCCTTGTCTTTTACTCATTAAAGTTTTCTAATTAGGCATTTGAATATGGTATAACATTGAAATTCTCATCTAACTATTATTCATAGGGAAATGGATTAGCAAAACTGTCAATAAAAAATTTGTTGGATATAATTAAGAAATTATCTGAAAAGAATCCTAGAGAATGGAATGCTTTGTTGAAATTATATGTTTGGGTAGATCAAAATAGGATGAAAGCCACATTGGGAAATTCTCCTTACCACCTAGTTTATGGGGTAGACCCTATATTGCCAATAAATTTGAAAATCCCTACCTAGAAATTTGCTCAAGAATATATTCGATTAGATGATCAGACTAAAGCTCGATTGTTGCAATTAATGCACTTGGATAAAAAATGTACCCAAGCTATAGTTCATTTTGATAGGCATCAATCTATGGTAAAATGATGGTTTGAAAAAAGGGTTAGATTAAAAACCTTTAAAATATCCAACTTAGTCCTATATTGGGACAAAGCCCATGAGCGTAAAGGTGAGCATGGTAAGTTTGACTTTGAAATTTTAGGAGATAACACTTATAGACTCAAGACTTTGACTGGAGAAGATGTACCATTGCCTGTCAATGGGAAATTCTCGAAGCATTACTTCTAGGATTAATGTTGGTTGCTAGTTCTTGGGCTAGCTTTGCAAATAGCTTTGTAAATTGTTTTTGTAAATAGTTTTATTTTTTTGTAAATGGTTTTTTCACTTTTGTAAATAATCGTTTATTGCTTTGTTTTTCTCTTTTTGGGGTTTGCATCATTAGGTTATACAACAAATGGCAACTTTGAAGGTGAACAGAATAATAGAACATCAATTTTGGAAATTTCATCTATGTTTTGACTAGAAGTAGTTCTTTAATTATAGATGATTGGGGAATTGTTCAATTCCTTTTACTCCAGTTAGCATAAATCATTCAGTTGAAGTTGAGCTACAAACACCCATATCTTAAATCATTCTACTAAAATTTGGGATAGCAATTATTTGCATTGAGTGAAAAATCAAAAGGCTACCTTTGCTACCACTGTAATTCCCAACCTAATAGCGACCTTCATTTCCTACAAGTTGAAATGAACTATCATTGCAATATCAAAAAAAAGTGTAGAAATGAGCTATAAAAGAAATATCAAAAGAAAGAATCAAATCTTTAGGCTATCCAAATATCTCTATCAGGGCTATGAATGCTTGGCTAGAAGTAAAGCTATGTTTTGGGGAATTACATAGATAACCTTGTCGGGGCTATAGAAACTTGACTGGTAGCAAGGATCTATCCATGGTCAAATTAAAAGGGAATTGCCAAATTATGTAGGTCAATACAAATAATTTTTATGCTCTAAGTTTACTGTAGTGAAATAAATCAATTGCACACACATGAGCTCATCAACGCTTAATTTTGTATGCTAGCTAAAGTAAAGTTTAAGTGTTAGAATAAGGATCTAATTGTATATAATTAGAAGACAAAAAATTTGAAGCATGGTTATTAGGTCCATACTTGAATTTCTATTATTTTGTTTAGCTTTGTTAGTTGCTATTTGTTGTGTGGTCTCACAACATGCCCCATTTTTCTCCTTGGTAAAATGTGGACCCCCTTTTTTTCCTTTTTCTTTCACTTGTATTGGTGTGTTTTGGGGGTGTTGGTAAAATGCAAGTTTCATTTCAATCTGCTTGGTCTTTTCCTAAAGTCTTTGTTCTTTCTCAAATTCAATTTTTTGGTTGTTTTATGAAGTTTTATTAAATTACTAGAAACTGGAGTCCCAAAGTTTTTACAGTTGTGTCAAATATGTTGTATCCTTGATTGGTCCTAGTCTCGCCCGATAAGTTGTCACCCAGATGATCCATCCTAGTGTTTGTGTTCTTTTCTTCATCGGCTAGCCTGATGGTTGTTCTTATTTTTCTTTAGCTGAAGGTCATAAACTGGAGGTTCCATTACAAAATGTTTGAATCACTTTTGATCTTGCTTGAGCCCAGTTCTCGATTCCTCTCTCTACTCCTAGTTTTTTTAAAGTTTGGAGGTAAGTGTCCCAATTCCTAGTAATCTTTCCAAGGTTTCGTATCAAAGGTTGTAAATCTTAGCAATCAGCAATGATCATGTATCTAAAATTCCTTTGCCTCGTAAAAATAAAAGTGACACAAGAGTTCCATGCAAGTTTTTTGCACTGTCCTCTTCTCTAGTGGTGGGCTTATGTAGAAACCAAGGTGTTCATAATTTGAGCCCTAATAATCCATGATTACACATTTATTCAAGAAACTAATGCATTGTAATAGGTAATTAATGAAGATGGCGAACTACACACACGTACTTGGTACCGCCTCGAGCATGTAGTTTCTTTATAACACTCAACCTCACACTATACTATAAATTTGCAAAAGACATTAAATGAATGAGACTAATACTGTGGCATGTAAGGAAAGGTAAATTTTTAGAAACCAAGAACACAACTACCGAGGGTTTCAAATTTGCATTCTGAAATATTGTTATTGTCAGCAAAACCAGGTATGTCTTGAATAACAAAAAAATATGCTAACCATTTTTACACATGTAAGTCTCAAGATTATGATATTTCCCATTAATAACTGAAATATGATTATTCTAATGTAAATTTAACTAAATGGTGAATTGAAAGTTTTTATGAATTTTCAAAGATAAATGGTTAAATTTAACCCTAACTCGCACACAAAGCAGATATCTAAATATGTAGAACACGTCGGCTAAAATGAGTACTTCTGAAGCAAGATCAGAAAATGAATTCAAATACTACACTTCACAAGATGTACCAATTGGTGGGATAACTAATGATACTCATTTAGGATGGCTCTTTGATGTGGAATTCATCGTAAGGGCAAGACAAGAAAATGCTTCTGAATGTATAAGGAATGCTGAAGCAAGTGGGTTACATTTAGCAGGAGGGTTTCTGTCAGCAATGGAGTGTTGGATGTTGTGGTTGCATTCCTGATATGTGGTTGTCATTGATTTCAACACTATTAACATTAATAATGCTTAAGGTTGTATATGTCAAGGATGGTATGTGCAGGATCATCATGGAAAAAACATGCCCTTAAGTGGCGATGAAAATTCAGAAAATCAGAGTTAGGCAACTTGACATAAAAATTTGAATAATCTATCTATATTATTTCAAAAATATTTAAGAATATATTCTGTAGGAAATTGAATGTAGTTTCTAAACTACTAGGTTTATTTTTTTTTAAAAATCTATTTAGGTGAAAATTTGAAATTTCAATGTAGTAGTACTTAAATTTCAAGGAAAAAATAAGAAGTAGGTGTCTGTCTGACCACCCTAACCACAATAAAATGATAATATTTTTTAATAAGATATTAGATATAAGTAGAGGACTCATGTCCCGATGTGATGCATATTTTTTTGTAATTTTATTCCAAGTAAATAATTAATTATGATTTTTTTACTACAACTTTTCAAAAATATAAAAAACGCATATGTATGACCACCTTAACTTGGTCAAAACTTCATGAAATTCAATTTTCTTTTTTTAATCCTATAGTATGTGAAGCATAGAATGTGACACATGTTTTGGATTCAAAAAATGTGATACCATTTGAAAGTTATAGATGTTTTTCAATTAGCCTATCAATCAAGAATTTAGTAGTAATTCAAATAGAAAATAAATAATAATTATTTATTAAATTCAAAGTAAAGCATAATTTATATTGGTGGAAAGCTGAGAATATCCTTTAAAAACCCTTTTTGTTTCATCAAATTTGGGTAAAAAAAAAGTCTTCACCCACATGGGCCATCATATCACTTACATATCACCACTTTTTGGCCCATCATGATCTTGCACATACCCGTATATTGAGAAAATTGTAAAAATAATATTGTTGGCAGCCAGTGATGCTGAGAAAGTCAGAATGTTGGAAATTTTTGTACATTGAAGATCTGAAGGTGCACTTCAAAGGGTCTTTTGTTGAAGCTTTCTAGTATGTTGTCTGAAAGTTTCAGAGGTTCGCATCAACATTTGTGGAAGTTATGAAGATTTGTGTTCCTATAGTTATTCAATTTCTGTAGATGGTGTTCTTGGATGAAGTGGATGAAATTATGGTAGTTTCATGTGTTGCGCATGTATCTGTGACATTCATGGATGAGTCTAAATCATACTCTATCCTTGTTGTACGTCTACATTGATCAGAGTGTTTGTGATCTGAGGATTTTCTGATGTGTGCTCGAGTTTTCATGTTCTTGGCTGACATGATGGTAATAGCGTGTTGCAAATCCATGAAGATTAATATTTTATTGTTTGGCATGTTTGAAGGTTTTTTTTTGGGTCCTCACTATGTTGTGACTGACTTGTGTTGGTGTGCATTGAAATTTATTCATGTATTGAGGTCGAAAATTGTAATTTATTTTTTATTTGAGGCCAATTGAATAGTGGATGTAAATCTGTGTAGAGGATATATATAAGTGTTTGTTTTCCTTATTTAGAGGCAATTCTTAGTGTGTGCAAGAGGTGTATATGTGTGAATAAAGGTCAAATCATTCAAGAGCAGAGTAGAGTTTGAAGAAGTTTGAGCAGAGTGTGGAAGAGTGTGTAGAATTTTTTGTGCGCCTAACTGAAACTATAATAAGGATTTAGTAGAAGCTAATTTCTTAGTTCAACTTCATCAGATGGATTTAATCTGATTATTGTATGTAAGGAAGTGAGCCTTTCTTCTGAGTAGTGTGCTCTAGGAAGTGCACCTAAATGCAAGTAACAACTGATTAACCCCCCCCCCCCTCTTAGTTGTCTATCCTTGTTTTTCCAACAATTGGTATCAGAGCTAGTTCCTCTAAAGAAGCCTAACAACTTGAGGTGATCTGAGATGGCATCATACAAGAAGGATAGTCGTAGATTTGATGGTACAAACTACTCTTTGTGGAAAGTCAGAATGGAGTGTCATTTGAAGTGCATTGGAGAACCTTTCTAGAAGATTACACAAAGTGCATATACTATTCCTTAGAATGGTCCATCCTCTGAAGATGAGATCAAGCAAGAAAAAGCTAATACCAGGGCTATTGAAGCATTATTGAGTGCTTTGACAGATTCAAAGATGACAAATGTGTTAGGATTCTGCATTCCATATATGGAAAAATTGTATGAAGGAGATGCACTAGTGAAAAGTGTTAAGCTACAAAGTTTAAAAGGAAAGTGGGAAGACATGAAGATGAGCAAAGATGAGAACATCCTCTCTTTTTCTCAAAAAATAATTGAATTGGTGATGAGCATTAGATGTGCTGGTGGAACCTTGGATGAAGAAGAAATTGTGGCTAAGATACTTAGATCTGTGCCTCCCTCCTACAAAACAAGAGCTCATGCTATTGATGAACTCGGGATAGTGAAAAATATTACAAGAGACATGCTAATTGGAAAACTTGTTGCCTTTGAGTTAAGTGAATTTGGTGAATCTGTAGCTACAGTATCCGGATGAGAGTTCCAAAAGGACATTCAAATATGAAGATGAGATGAAAAATATCGAAGATGAAGAAAGAGAATTAGAAGAACTAAAAGCATTGATTGTGAAAAGAGAAGCCAGAAGTCATGGTAAGTACAAAGGAAAGTTAGCTATTAAATGTTTTTCTTGCAGAAAGATAGGTTATTTTGCATCTAGATGTTCTGAAAGAGTTTCTAAGTACAAACCTAAGAAGACTAGATTTCAAAGGAAATGTTATTATGCTGAAGAAGGTGTAACTAATGAAGAATCTGATAAAGAAACCGGAAATGAAGATGAATGGGTATTTATTGCTATCAAAGAAAATGGCTAGGTGTCCACTAAATCTATTAGTAATGTGAATGTTGAGAAAGCTCTTGCAACAAAAATTGAAGAAAAGGATGAGTGGGTAATTGATAGCAGATGGTCACATCATATGACTGGTGAAAAAAGAAAGTTTGTAAGCTTGGAAGACTATGATGGTGGTGTTGTAAGATTTGGAGACAACACTTCTGGTGTGATTTGTGGCAAAGGCACTATTTACTTTGGTGGTAAGCATAATACTGATGATGTTATTTATGTAGAAGCCTTAAAGCATAACTTGTTAAGTGTTGGACAAATGGTAGATAAGGGTTGCAATCTTCAATTCAAGGATGGTAAGTGTAGAATAAGGGGAAGTTCTAGAAATATGATTGCTTCAGGTACAAAGACAAAAGGTAATATCTTTCATTTGAGTGTTGCGAGTGAAAGTTGCTTAATTGCTTAGATTGATGTAAGTTGGTTATGGCATAGGAGGTTGTGTCATGTGAACTTTGATAACATTGTCAAGATAAGCACTACTCAAGCAGTCAGAGATCTTCCTAAGTTAGTAAATCCTACTAACACTATGTCCAAGGAATGTCAGATGTGAAAGTAGACAAGAAATTATTTCCGGAGCAAACAGTATAGCTCTAATGAAGTACTAGATTTGATACATACTGATCTATGTGGTCCATCCAGAATCAGAAGTCTACAAGGTGAAAGGTATTTTATGTTGCTCATTGATGATTATTCTAGAATGATATGGGTTGCTTTCTTAAGAGAAAAACATGAAGCATTAGAAAAGTTCAAAAGTTTCAAAGGTATGGCAGAGAATGAGATAGGTCAAAATATCAAATGTCTAATGTCAGACAAAGGTGGTGAATTCACTTCCCTAGAATTCAATTATTTATGTAAAAGCATGGAATCCAAAAATAGTTATCTGCTTTCTGGACCCCTCAACAAAATGGAGTTGTTGAAAGAAAGAACAAAACTGTTCTAGAAATAGCTAGAACCATGATGCTAGAAGAAAATGTTCCTCATTTGTACTGGAGAGAAGTTGTAAGTACTGTTGTGTATACCATTAACATGGTGTATGCCAATAGTAATTATAGTAAGACACCTTTTGAGCTATGGTTTGGTTATAAGCCTACTGTCAAGTATTTCAAAATTTTTGGAAGCAAATGTTACATCAAGAGAGATAATGATATAGGAAATTTTGATGCTAGAAGTGATGAAGGAATATTTTTGGGTTACTCTACTAAAAGTAAAGCTTACTGATGCTTTAATAAGAGGTTAAAGAAAATGGTTGAAAGTGAAAATGTCAAAGTTGATGAAGATATTGTTAGACCATCTAGATGTAGTGGATATGATTCAGATGATCAAAATTATAATACTAACAATGATGTTCAGACACAGAATCAACTTCAGATTGTTTCGATGAACCAATGGAATCAAGAGGTAGAGACTAGCAGAAGTGCAGAAGAAAGAACACAAGAACAAGAATTCAGAGAAAATCCTAGAACTCCCAAATATGTAAGGAAAAATTACTCTGACGGTCAGATCATAGGAGACAAGAGAAAATATTTGCAAACTAGAAGAATAATTGTAGAAGAATACTATCTAATTTCCAAAGCTGAGCCTAGCAATATCAATGAAGCATGCAAAGATGAACATTGGATGGAAGCCATGAAAGAAGAACTAATGGAGATAGAGAAGAATGATATATGGGATCTTGTTCCTAGACCTCAGAACAAAAATGTGATTGGAACCAAGTGGGTGTTCTGGAATAAGTTGAATGAGCAAGGTGAAGTGATCAGAAACAAAGAAATACTAGTTTGCAAAGGGTACTCACAGATGGAAGGTATTGATTTTGAAGAAACTTTTGCCCCTGTTGCTAGAATTGAAGCTGTAAGATTATTTCTTGCTTATGCTACTTTCAAGAATTATAAAGTCTATCAGATGGATGTAAAGTCATCATTTCTGAATGGTGAGCTAGAGAAGAAGCTTATGTTGAACAACCAGATGGATTTCAATTGATTGATGAAAAATACATGGTATTCCGATTGAAGAACTCTCTATATGGACTTAAGCAAGCTCCTAGAGCTTGGTATGATAGATTGGATAAATACTTATTGAAGCTTGGATTCAATAAAGGTACTACTGACAACAATCTATATTTCAAGATGGATCAAAATAAAGAATTAATCATTGAAGTCTTTGTTGATGACATTATTTTTGAAGGTGATGATGATTTGTGTATGAATTTTGCTAATGAAATGAAAAGTGAGTTTGAAATGTCAATGATAGGAGAGTTTAAATTATTTTTAGGATTACAAATCACTCAGTTAGATGATGGAATTTTTATATCTCAGTCTAAGTATGTGAAAGAGCTACTGAATTTTTTTGGCATGGAAGATTCAAAGCCAGTTGGTACACCTATGATAACTAGATGAAAACTTACACAAAATGATGATTCTCTCAAAGAAAATCAGACAAGATATAGGTCAATGATTGGTGGATTACTCTATTTGACTCAGAATAGGCCAGATATAATGAATGTTGTATGCATGGTTGCTATATTTCAAGTTGATCCTAAAGAGTCTCATGTAACTATTGTAAAAAGAATTTTTAGATACCTGAAAGGGATAGTTGATCCTGGTCTTTGGTATCCTAGGGATGATGATCTTATCCTGAATGCTTTCACTGTTGTTGATTGGGAAGGATATGTGGATGACATAAAGAGTACTAGTGGTGGTGCATTCTTCTTAGGGCAGAAATTGGTATCTTGGCTAAGCAAAAAGTAGAATTTCATTTCATTGTCTACTGCTGAGGAAAAATATATTGTTGCTACATAGAGTTGTACCGAAGTATTGTGGATGAAGCAAATGTTGAGAGATGTTAGAATTGAGTATGAAGAACCCATTGCCATATTTTGTGACAATTCAGGTGCCATTAATATTTCCAAGAATCCAATGTTGCATTCAAAGACAAATCATATATCCATCAAATATCACTTTTTGAGAGATAAAGTGAGTGACAAAGAAGTTAGACTAGAGTATATACCTACCAAGGAGAAAATTGCAAACATCTTTACTAAGTCATTTCCTAAGGATAATTTTGAGTACCTTAGAGGAAAGTTAGGGGTGGTTTCCCCTCCTGATCAGAACTAAGAGATTCAGGTCTTTGCATCAGTCTGTGAATTCATAGCCATATCTTATTCTGGATTGATGTTGTGGTGGTTGCTACTCAGGGGGAGTAGTTAGATGATTCAAATTTGTGATCAGAGCATGTGTACCTTTCCCATTGATGTCAAAGGGGGAGAGAAGAGAAATGTGAAAAACATGGGAGAAGAAGGAAACATGAAAGAGTGCACAATCTTAGGGGGAGATTGTTGGAGAAGAGCTAGTTGGGTTGGTGGCATTATTTTTCACATCATGTGTTGCCATCAATGCCAAAGGGGGCGATTATTGGATGTTGTGGTTGCATTGCTAATATGTGGTTTTCATTGATGTCAACACTATTAGCATTAATAATGCTTAAGGTTGTATATGTCGAGGATATTGAGAAAATTGTAAAAATAATATTGTTGGCAACCAGTGATGCTAAGAAGGTTAGAATGTTCAAAATTTATATACATTAAAGATCTAAAGGTGCACTTCAAAGGGTCTGTTGTTGAAGCTTTGTAGTATGTTGTCCAAAATTTTCAGAGGTTTGCATCAATATTTGTGGAAGCTATGAAGATCTGTGTTCCTACAATTATTCAGTTTCTCTAGATGGTGTTCTTGGATGAAGCAGATGGAATTATGATAATTTCATGTGTTGCACTGTATCTATGATTTTCATGGATGAGTCTATATTATACTCTATCCTTTTTGTACACCCACATTGATTAGAGTGTTTGTGATCGGAGATTTTTCTGATGTGTGCTAAATTTTTCATGTTCTTTGTTGACATGGTGGTAATAGCGGATCCATGAAGATTAATATTTTATTGTTTGGCATGTTTGAAGGTGTTTGTTTGGGTCCTCACTATGTTGTGACTGACTTGTGTTGGTGCGCATTAAAATTTATTCATGTATTGAGGCCAATAGTTGAAATTTATCCTTTATTTGAGGCCAACTAAATAGTGGATGTAAATCCATGTAGCAAATATATATAAGTGTATTTTTTCCTCATTTAGAGGCAATTCTCAATGTGTGCAAGAGGTGTACATGTGCGAATAAAGGTTAAATCATTCAAGAGCATAGCAAAGTGTGGAAGAGTGTGTAGAAATTTTTTGTGCACCTAATTGGAACTGTAATCAGGATTTGGTAGAAGCTAATTTCTCAGTTCAACTTCATCATATGGATTTAATCTAATTATTGTATGTAAGGAAGTGAGCCTTCCTTCTGAGCAGTGTGCTCTAGGCAGTGCACCTAAATGCAAGTGCATTCCTTTTTTATTCTTCATTATACTTCTAACTGGGTATAATCTTGTGGACTAACATCCACCGTGGTTTTTCCCCTAATAGGGTTTCTACGTATAAAATCTTGGTGTGCATGTGTCTCTAATGTGTTATTGATTTATGCTTGCACTATTATTTATTAGATATGAGATTTAAGGTTGATTAATGTTGTATAAGTTTGATTTTGGTAACAACTAATTCACCTACCCCCTCTCAATTGTCTATCCTTGTTTTGCCAACATGGAGGCCCCTGAACTAGTTATGGTATGTTTAAACTACTACAACTTAGACAGAAGAGTTGTTGAGAAAGAAGGAAGAATTTATGCAAATCTTTCTAAAAATTGAATCAAATATACATTTGGGCTTCTCACATTTACTCAGATGAACCTGATAGATATAAAGAGGAAGGCTAAAATATACCATAGTGATGAAGAATAGAAAAAAAAAAATTATGGGTACTTAAGGGTGTCAGGAGGAAATTGAAAAAAAAAATGAAGCCAATTCTAAGATCTATGTTCAACCCAAATGTTCAAGATATTATAACCATGCTAAGCAGGATAGCTGGACTACGAGATGCTAGCAAGTTTGAACCATGGATGTTTGTAATCATAACCAAATTAATAGAAGGCCCTGTGCAAATGTATTGGGGATTTTTTATTACTGATAGATTGCATGACCAGATAAAGGAATTTCCAAAGTCAATATGTTTTTCTATGTCCTCATATGTGATCTATTTCTGCAACTTAAGGGAAAACAAGCAAGGGTTGAATAGAGTCAGTACTTTGGGAAAAGAAGTAGGAAACAATCTAATTTATGCTCATTTACCTCAAATTACCATTCATGAATATAGGGAGGACTATCAAAGAGTTAATGATGTTTTTTCCATGAAACTGGTGAGAATAATAGAAGGTGACAAAGCTAAAAGATTATCTCCATAAGCACAAAGAAATATTAAACAAGTTGGAGGTTGGTACATTTAGTTTCCCACTTTCAGCTATATTAGGGTGGAAGGGTTTGAGATATATCCTTTCATGTTGCCCAGGTACCCTACATACAAGTTAGCATTGTTGGAATTGGTAGGACAGTTGAAGCCATCTCAAGATATTTACAGTTTGACACATAAGAAAGTTTCTCTCAAAATTCTTATTGTAATGGGGAACTACAAATGAAATACAAGTAAGACAGTCAATTTGTGTGAAGAGTTAAATACATACAAGCTGGAGTATTTTCCACTCCAATGAAAGAATTATGACCCAGAAGGGAATATTGCCAAGTGGATAGTTTGTAAATGTGCTCATGTTTTCCATTTAGAAGATTACTAGCTCAATTGTGATGATGAATATAAAGTAAGGAAAATAAAATATGAAATATTTTCATTACAATATGTGTGGATTCTTAAAATTCATGGAATTACGGATCAATTGGAGGAAGATGATAGTGAAGTATTGAATCCAATTTATATTGAAAACATTTTTTGATGAACCTATCCCGGATCTAGATTATGAAAGTAGAGAAACAAAATCTGTTGAGGAATTTTCTAAATCAAATTTAATGCAGACTCAATGATGGATAAATGATTTTTGTAAAGTTTTAAGAAAAGCTAGAATAAGGCCCACATACTCACTTGATACAAAGAAGAAAAAAAGGGAAGAAAATAATCTTGAGCATGAGGAGCCTTCTAAGAAAAAGAAAAAAGTTGGTAAAGCAGCTACTTCTATACATATTGAAGAAAGAACCCCTGAGGCTTCAATCCAAGGAGTTTCATTAAAACTAGCTGGTCAACGTAAAGAATTTGAACCAAGTAAGGTTTGAAAAAAAGTGAAACCAAAAGTGGTATCTTCTTCCATATTAAAGCCAAAGACTCAACCTACGACTGATGAAGAGAGAAGAATGGCATATATGCATGCATAGAAAAGGTATGTATCTCAAAGAACTACAACATTACTTACTTCTCCCCCTTCAGTCAATATGGCCACAGTAAAAAAGACACTGGAAAATACTCTTGTGATTTTAGATGAAAGTTTTGAGCTAGATGAAGCTCTTATTAAAGCACAAATGGATAAATTGGGCACCATGTGGGAACAAGTAAAATAAAATAAGTCTAAAGAAAATCCCATCGTACAACCAGTGGTGGAAGAGATTCTAGATATAGGGTCAATTCCTATGAATGTTGAAGAAGAATAATTCATAAGAGGAACACTCACCTCAGAGGTGGGGAACCCTGAAGTTCTTGAAATAGAAACAGGGGAGACTAAAGGACCAATTCCTATTGATAATATTGTTATTGAATATACCTTTGATTCCCAACCTTCACTTGGGAATGACCAAAATGATGTTGAACAACCATAGGTTTCAGAAAAGCCAAAAGTGGACCAAGTTGAAATTGAAGATAAAGAACCTTCACAAAATTTAGGTCATGGGATTAGAGATGAAGAGAGTCTTGATGTGATAGGATATGAAGAAGGTGATGTCCTAGGAACTGATATTGAACAATTGGCTAGACAGGAAAATAAAAGTCTCAAAACTTAAGAGACAATGTTGAATCCCGGTAATCCAAAATCCATACCAGTGAATACTGAAAATGTTGTAGTTTTAGAGGATATGATAGATAAAGTTGAAAATTTAAGAGAAGAATTTCTCGAACATACTGAAAAATAGGAAAAAGAGATGTTACAGAGGTAGAATATAATGAAGATGTGCCTATTTGGTTAATCAAAGAATTAGCTTCCCATTGGAAGTGGAACTAGTACCTCTAGATCTCAAAATTTTAATGTAGGAAGTGGAGACTCCTAAGTCTAGGCGAAGAGCTAAAATGAAACATGTCATATAGAAGAATGCAGATGGAGACAGAACACTCCATGTAGCTACTTTGATAGTAGATAAAACACACATGAAATAATGCCTAAGGAGTACAGAATAACAAGTATCAATGTTGGACATTCATCCTAGACACAAAAATTAGAAGAAATGAAGATGAATCTCGATACAACTGTTGCTAGGGTTTAGAAAATTAAAAAAAAAAAGAGAGTTGAAGGAATGGATTGCTAACTAGAGAATTTTATAAAATTGTTGACCCAATCTAGTCAGATGTAGACTGAATTGCCTAAGAATCTAGTACTCATGTCATAGGAGCAGGTGGATGCAATCAAAAAACTTCATCATAAAATGAATGTATTTGAAGAGTGGAATTGAGTATTCGGTAAGGCAGAGAGAAGAGATTATTACAGATGCAATTGGGAAGTATAAAGAGGCATACCATTGGTTTGAAAAGTCCAAAAGATTGGAAGGAGAATACAGATTTCACTAGGAACAAGTTGAAGTTGAGAGGTGAAGCATAGAAGCTCTTACACAAATATTTTTCCAAGGATTGATAAGAGAAAAGATAATTTCAGAACAAGAAGTTCTAATGTGTGAAAAATGGAATAAACAATTAAAGTGGGAAGGTGATACTTTGGTACAATGTATAGAAGGATTTGCAAAGGTCACCAAAAAGTGCAGTAAATTGACCGATAAAGATCAAGATTTCATTGAAATGCTAGCACGACAAGATTTTGATCCTCGAACATTAGGACATGAGGGTAAAGAAGTGAAAAAATTTAAGGAATGGATTGAAAGAATAAATAAGGACCCTATTCAAACATTAAACCAGGAAGTCATTGATGAAATCAAACATTGCAAAAAATTTATGGTTAATTATGAAATAGAGAAAATGCAGAGGAATGCAAATATCCTCAAGATATCAAAAGAATATACCAAGCTCAAGTACAATTGGAAAGCGATTCAAGGAATTTCAAAGGAATGTATGCATCATGTATTAACTACTTTCTTAGAGTATCAATCAAAGAAAGGTGGAGAAGGTTTCACAGACCTGGAAATTTAGACAAGGCGATGAACCACCAAATATCAGATACCAGAAGTATTATAAAGACATATTGTTGAATTTAATTTTGTAGGTTGTTCTCAGTCTCAGTGCATGTTTCCCACCTATTATTCTAAGGAGTACCGATGGCCTTGTTTTGTAAGGAGTATTGTGTACCAATTCTTGAAGTTGAAAATTGTTGTTGTTGAGAAATCAAAGCTTTGAATTTGTCTATAAGATTCTAATGACAACTAGCATCTACCACGTGCTACATTTTGATTTGATGTTTTTGATTCTCTTGATAGACTTTAAGTTTGAACTCTTGGGGCCTTGTTCCTATAAAAGGTCATTTACTTCTTTATTTTTGTTTTAAGTTCAAAATTTATGGATGTCAAAAGATCCAAAATTCTCTATGTTTTGTTCTTTTTTCCTATTTTCTAAATCATTCGAGATTAAAAAATTGTATGCACAAAGAGCTTAATCAATATCGAATCTAATTTGATAGCTACCTATCTCATGTATATTTTGTAGCTTGTTTGTTTGTTTTGTTGGACAAGACTATATGATATGTCCTTAAAGGGTGCATACACAACCTACTCAGTGTCCAAACTAAACCCCCTTCTTTAAAATCTCACACTATTTTATGCCTTGCTGTGAAGAAATCTGGTGAAGTATAAAGCGATTTTGTTTGATTTCATTAATTCTTGGGGCATGGATGGAGAATACTCAAGAGACATTTTCATTTTCATTTATTTTGATGCTTTATTTTAGATTAGATGTTTAAATTTCAGAATTTTTTTTTAAAAGAGATGAATGAATGGAATTATTATTGAAAATATTTCGTTTCTATGAAATTGCTAAATGCTTAAAGCTAAATCTACTTAAGTGATAGCAAAATTGTTTGATGTTCATCAAATATTATTACAAATCTGTTGATTTCATGAAATTGTTTAATGATCGAACTAAAAATATTCCATTTGATACTTATGATTCTTAAATAAACCAAAGATAACTATAGACCCCTTGAGATTTACAACAATATCACATCATACCCTAAAGTGAACCTAGTATGGTCAAGACCTGACTACTGGATCCTTGGGATTAAGCTAAGTCAACCTTTAGGTTTCCCTAGTTCATTCTTTCAAGTAAAGATAGGTTCTTTGTAGTTTTCCTATGAGGACTTTAACTACACTATTGTTGCAGCTAACATCATCATCAACAAGAGAATAACATTTGACATCAGATTCATGTTGCAACATTGAGAACTCTAGGAATTGTTTTTCTCTTAAATTTTTGCAAGTATTGATATGCGAGTCACTATACATTAATTAGGATAGATTGTGGAAGAGATAAAAATAATTAAGCTCAAGTAAATTTACCTTACATTGGAACCTAATTCAATCTTTCCTTTCTTTAAAATTTGGATTTAATTATACCAAACTAGCTTTTGTAGAACTTGTAATTTCATAAGATGATCAAAATTAAAATTATTAAATAATATAATTAGGTATTTTATTTTGGTTTGTGAATGTGTTGAGTAGCGTGGTGATGTGGCTTTGGGTCCCAATTAACCATTGGAGTGGTTTTCCTTTACTTCTTTCCACCATGGAGGTGTTTGGTGCTGACTTATTTGGCATTGCACGTTTTAGGTGCATATGTTTCATTAAGGCCAACCTAATTGGGATTTTTTAGGTTTTGGTTAGTATCTAAGTAAGTAAATTGTTGGAGATGAGTGTGAGTCTATAGAAGGTGGGTGAAAGATGTGAATTTTATTAAGTGTTGTGATCTAACTATGAGATTAATGCCTATGACTCCGATGCAGTGAGAAAAATGGTCTAGATTTTTATTGTGCTTGAAGTTGTTGGAGGCAATGAGCCAAAGGTCGGATGGCATAAGATTTCAATGGTGTATTTTTCATGTTACTTTGAGATAGTGAATCTCTTTGTAATAGTTCTCTTCTATCCTCTTTCTTCTTGGCAATGAGCCACCTGGCAATGAGCCCTTCTTCTTTTTCTGGGAAGTGAGCCCTTGGTAGTGAGCCTAATTGTATTTGGTGTTGCAATTCATATACATGTGAGCTAATATTCACCATGGTTTTTCCCTTCTTGGTTTTTCCATGTAAATCTATTGCTCTTATGTGTTTGCATTATTGTTTCATATGTTTACAGTATACTAATGCATAATAATAGTTTAATGGTTGATAAGGGTTTGAAAAGATATTGAGGGTTTGAATTTTTATAAGTATACAATCGATTCACCCCCCTCTCAATTTTCATGTTCATCTAAACATTGGTATCAAAGCTATGGTTCCTTGGAGAAATATTAACCACTTGAGGTATATCCAGATAGTGTACATGAAGGGTGTCAAAGCTCATATGTTTGATCAAAAAAATTATACTTATTAGAAGGCCAAGATGGAGTTATTTCTAGTTTCTCTTGGATTTGGTGTCTAGCAGTCAGTTTAAAAATATCATAATTTGGATAATTATTCTAGATATCAGATGTTTGGTTCTTTATTTTTTTATGAATTGTGAGAGTTTGGCCAAGATGTTATAAAGAAATAAATTTCTTTTAAATTCTTCAAAGTAGAGAGGATTGATGAATCAAATTGAAATGATCTTGATGAGCTGGAATTTTTTTTTAAGGATATTGGAAAGGGGAAATGGAAAATGTAGAGGTAAGTTACCCTTTAAGTGTTTCAATTTTGGAAAGATGGGGCATTATGCTTCTAAATTTCCAATCAAAGTTGAAAATGAAGAACCTAAGAATCATAAAGGATTTTTTTAAGAAGA
Organism: Sequoiadendron giganteum; assembly: GCA_007115665.2. NCBI lineage: Eukaryota > Viridiplantae > Streptophyta > Pinopsida > Cupressales > Cupressaceae > Sequoiadendron > Sequoiadendron giganteum. The sequence continues at coordinate 110,616,698 of CM021109.1, forward strand.
GTTATTATATTGAAAGAGAAATGGTGTATCTAATGATGAAGAATATGACTATCGTAGTGAAGAAAATGATGAATACTTGTTCATGGATCTAAAAGGTGGAACTAATTATGCTAATCTTGATAAATGTATGAAGGAAATTTCTCTAATAATAGGTCATAACATTGAAGGATCTATGGTGATTTCTTTTCATGCAAGAGAATAAAGAAATTACTAGATAATTGATAGTGGATTCTTAAATCAAATGATAGGTGATGAGAGTAAGTTTGTTAAAATTCAAAGGTATGATGGTGGTCTTGTTAAGTTTGGTGATGATACATCTGCTAATACTTGTGGAAAAGGTTTAATTAGTTTTGATGGAAAGCATAAAAAAAATGATGTTCTTTATGTGAAGGGTCTTTGACATAATATTCTAAGTGTAAGACAAATGTGTTACAAAGGATATAACCTTGTGTTTTAGGATGGTGGTTGTGAAATTAAAAAAAATCTCTAGTACTTGGGTTGTTGTTGGAACAAGGATAAAGGTAATGTTTATCAGTTCAAAGGTAGTGATGCTAAATTCTTTATGTATCAAATAATGAAAGTTGGCTATGGAAAAGAAAGATGGGTCACATAAATTTTGATAGCCTAGTGAAGATAAATTATATTGATGTTGTGGGAGATTTTCCAAAGATTACAAAGCATATCAATGTAATATACAAATAATTTCAAGAGGGAAAGAAAACAAAGAATGGGTTCAAGACAAAGAAATATCTATCGCGGGTCCTTTGGAGTTGGTGCATATAGACCTGTGTGGACCTACCAAAATAAGAAGCTCATATGGTGATAGGTATTTCATGCTATTGATTGATCTAATTATTATAGAATGGATTAGGTGAAATTTCTTAAAGAAAAATTAGAATCTCTAGGTAATTTTAAAGAATTCAAGTCTATGGTTGAGAATGAAATGGATGTAAAAATCAAGTGCTTAAGATTTGATAGAGGTGGTAAGTTCACCTCCAATGAGTTTAATTTTTTTTGAGAAGATCATGGAATAAAGAGGAATTTTCCATCTCCTAGGACTCCTCAATAGAATGGAATTATGGAGAGGAAGAATAGAAAAGTTCAAGAAGCTTCTAGGACAATGATGAATGAAGCAAATCTACCGAATGTCTATTAGAGAGAAGCAATTCATATTGTTGTCTACATTCTTAATAGAGGTCAAGAAAGAGTGATCAGTTCAAATAATCCCTATGAGTTATGATATTGTAAACTTCCTACTATAAAGTATTTTAGAGTTTTTGGAAGCAAATCCTATATCAGAAGAGATGAAGAAAACCTAGGAAAGTTTGATGCAAGATCTGATGAAGGAATCTTCCATGGATACTCTATAAGAAGTAAATCTTACTATTGTTATAATAAAGTTTTGAAGAATATTTTTGAAATTTTGAGTGTTAAGGAGGATGAAGAACCACTAAAAATTTCAATACTAATAGAAGGATAGGAATTTGATGAATCTCCTTGTAGTGAAGAAGAGAAGGAGGTGACATTTGAAGAGGAAGAAGCTCTATAAAGATCTATAAGACTCTTAAGTATGTGCAAAATAACCATTTTGAAGATTAGATCATTGGAGATAAGAAAAAAGGTGTGTTGATAAGGAAGAACGAAACTATGACAGAGGAACCAGTGAATTTCTATTTACTTTCAGAGGTGGAACCTAAAATAGTGATTGAGGCATGCAAAGATGAGAATTGGATCAAGGCTATGAAAGAAGAATTCGAACAGATTGAGAAGAATCAAACTTTTTAATTGGTCCCAAGACCAACAAATAAGAATGTGATAGGAACTAAATGGGTTTTTAGGAACAAATTGAATGAGGATGGAAAGGTTGTTAAAAATAAGGCTAGACTTGTGTGTAAGGGCTACTCACAAGTAAAAGGAATAGATTTTTATGAAACATTTGCTCTAGTGGCAAGGATGAAAGCCATTAGAATGTTTTTGGTCTTTGCATCACATAAAGATTTCAAATTTTATTAGATGGATGTAAATTCTTCATTATTGAATGGTGAGTTGGAAGAAAAGGTGTACATTGAACAAACAAAAGTATTTTAGTTATCAGATAATGTTGATATGGTCTATAGGTTGAAGAAGGAATTGTATGGACTCAAAAAAGTTCCTAGAGCTTGGTATACAAGGTTAGATAAGTATTTGATGCATCAAAGATTCAAGAAAGGTACTGTAGGTAACAACCTTTACTTGAAGGTTGAAGGAGAAAAAATCCTAATTGTGGTAGTGTATGTGGATGAAATTATATTTGGAGTAAATAAAGGTATGTGCAAGAAGTTTTTTGAGGAAATGTAGAAAGAGTTTTAGATGTTAATGTGTGGGAGATGAATTTCTTCCTTGGATTACAGATTAGTCAATCACAAAAAGGTATTTCCATTTCACAATCAAAATATGTCAAGGAAATGTTGAAGAAGTTTGGGACATGGATTCTAAATCAGTATGTACTCATATGGTTAACTGTTGTAAGTTGAGAAAAAATGATGAAACTCATAAGACCGATCAAAGAAAATATAGATCAATGATTCGTGGATTTCTATACCTAACTGCTACTAGACCAAATATCGTGCATGTAGTTTTTATTGTAGCTAGGTTTCAAGAAGATCCAAAAGAATCTCATGTTGCATCTATAAAGAGGATATTTAGGTATTTGAAGGGAAATCTGGACTATGGTCTATGGTATCCTAGGGATACTGATTTATCCTTGAGAGAATATACAAATGTATATTGGGTAGGTTTTACAAATGATAGAAGTAAAAGTGGTGGTGCTTTCTTTCTTTGAAGAAAACTGATTTCATGTTTAAGTAAGAAGTAGGATTCAATATCATTATCTACTATAGAGGCAGAGCATATTGTAGAACCATCATGTTGCACAAAGGTGTTATGGATGAAGTAAACATTAAAGGATATTAGAGTATCATAAGATGAACCTATTTCTATCTTATGTGATAATACAAGTTGTATCAATATCTCAAAGAACCTGGTAATGCATTCAAGAACAAAACATATCTCTATTTGGTATCACTTTCTAAGAGAGAAAGTTGGATAGAATGAGGTGAACCTAGTTGCAAATATCTTTACAAAGGCTCTTCCAAAAGATACATTTGAGTATCTCTGGAAGAAGTGAGGATTTATGGGCCCCTCCTTATTTTAGCTAGATGCATAAGTTGGTTCATCTGTCCAGGAAGAATTTGAAGATATATTCTTGGTCTTGGACTGATGTTGAAGGCTATCTCTCAAGGGGAGTAGGTAGTAGTGTTGTTGATGCATTCAGATGAAGCATATTTTGTGGCCCTAAGGGGGAGAGTGTAGAATAGTGAGTGTAGTGAAGTTGCTTGTTGGTGTTGCAATTAGTGTCAAAGTGGTGTATGCAAATGTCAAAATGGAAAACCAAAAATAAAAATTCTATACAAATGATATGTGAAAGGTGCAAGTGCTTCCCTTTGAATGTTGTTAAAGGGGGAGAGTAAGATATTTCAATGCCAGAAAGAGATTTGGATGTGTTTATGGCTCTTTTTTATTGATGCCAAATGGGGAGAGAGTTGGTTGAAAAACCATAGTTCACAAGAGTATTGTAGGAGAGAGATAGAGTCATTTGGGCAAGATTTGGTTGAGTTGGTTGAAGACCACAAGGGGAAAGAGTGTTCAGGAGCAAGAGAATAAGAGTATGAAGAGTTTCCATAGTTAGGGGTAGTGATTCTTGTTTTTTATAAGAAAAAGAAAGTTTTGAAGGGTCCCCAAAACCCTATACATCGAAAGGAAGCTACTAAAGAGAGAAACATAAGCACCAACAGCCTAGAAAAGTCAAAAATGTTGACAAAAGATAACACTAAATAAAGTGTCAAAAAACCAATAGAAAAAAATTAGCACAGAAGGTTGAACCACCAAAAACTACCACAAATTATCAAGAACCTTAGTTGTGTCCATATTTGTAGAGATGACATTGTCATGCATATCTACCACATCCTCAAGATCCTAGAACGAAATGGCTTCCCTTTTCTTAGTATTGCTCCTCATATGAAGGAAAGGGCCAACATCCACATCCTTCTCAACCAAATTCATATGGTTAATCTCAACAATAGCCTCCTCATGATCTCCCAGGTCCAAGCTCTTACCAATCCAATTGATAAATTTCTCGTTCAATAAAGACAAGCTCTATGCACTAGACTTTAGGGAATGATTGCTTATTCAAACCATAGCTTGCAAGTCATTGCTAATCTTTTTCATTCTATCCTCCATAGCCACAACCCACTCCTCATTCACCCTATGAACTAAATTTTCTAAGGTAGTCAATGTATCTTCATGTTTTTTGCCAAGTTTATTAGCATCCACAACTAACTTATCAAGGATCACATTCATAGTTTTGACCTTATCTTTCACTGACCATTCCCTTTGATTGCAGTTCACCAAAGCCACAAAAACATCCTACCAATCTTTTAGCTTGGTATTCAAGTCCTTAACCTCCAAAAAAATCCATTTCACAAGAGAGAGAATGTTTCTAGTGTCATCCTCCACCATTTTGCAAAAATATCCATATTGATCTCCTCCCAATTGGTCAAAACTGCAATAGGAACATCAACATTCTCATGGAATCCTTCTAATCCACACCTTTTCCCTCTAGATCACCCTCCATAAGATATTCATCAATATAAATTACCTCAAATTTCACCCTATGTTTCTTAGAGATATCAGTCAACTTCACCAACACCTCAAACTGTCAACCTTGTCTTCAGCCTACTTTATCTGCTCATCACTCTTGTAAACAGGGGTCTCTGAACCACCATGGCTAGGAAGAGCCATCCCATAATTCACAAATAACTCACCTTATAAAACATTATCTTCCATTTCCCATTGATTTCCTTTCGAAACATTTCCCTGAAACCCCTTGACACAAGGAAGAGGAGTCTCCTCCACCATAGCCTTCTCATTTCCCTCCTAAACATTCCCTTAATACCCCTTGGCACAAGGAAGAGAGGTCTTCTCCACTCCTTTCATCCCAACTTACCCCGACTTAAGAGAACACTTTGCCTTCTTAGGGCCACCTTTCTTCCCCTTCAAACTCTTTTAAACAAAAGGAGCAACTACCTCCTTCATTTAAATATCCATCTCATAGCCCTTCAACCAAGATCTAGAGGCCTCCAAATCATCCTTTGAGTTCGCCTCAGACTCCAACAACTCATCATCTTCAAAATTTTCCTCCTCATAGTCACCGCCCCACTCCACCAACCCACTAGTATCATAACCATACATAATGCCATTCTTTTTACCAGAAGAAGAGAGCTTAGGAATCTTAGGTAACACCTTCAGTTTCATATGGTCAATTATAAGTTTCATAAGGTCTTCATGAAGAATTAACTTACTAGGGTTCTTTCTATGAGCATCAATACTAGTTTCCATAGAAACAAGCAAGTAATAGGGGAAGGAAACTAGAATGTTGTGACAAAAATGAGGGGGAGTGATGCTTGTTACAGAGTTCTTATCGATTTAGTTTTTTGTTGATGGTTTTTCAAAGAGAAGGTTTCCATCAATGACAAATGGGGGTATTGTTTCAAGTATGTTGGGTATGTGCAGGATCATCATGGAAAAATAGGCCCTTAAGTGGCAATAAAAAGACAGAAAAACAAAGTTAGACAACTTGACGTAAAAAAATGAATAAGTTATCTATATTATTTTTAAAAAATGTAAAAATAGAATCTGTAGCAAATTGAATTTAGTTTCTAAACTATTGGACCTTTATTTGAAAAAAAAAATCTATTTGGTGAAAATTTGAAATTTCAATGCAGTAGTATTTAAATTTGAGGGTAAAAATAAGAAGTAGGTGTCTGTCTGACCACCCTAACCACAATAAAATGATAATATTTTTTTATAAGCTTTTATATATAAGTAGAGGACTCATGTCTCGATGTGATGCATATTTTTTTATAAAAAATTTCCAAGTAAATAATTAATTATGATTTTTTTATTACAAATTTTGAAAAATATAAAAGCTCATCTATCTAACCACCTTAACTTGGTCAAAAATTCATGAAATTCAATTTTTTTTTTTTAATCCTATAGTATGCAAAGCATAGAATGTGAGACATGTTTTAGATTCAAAAAATGTGATACCATTTGAAAGTTATAGATGTTTTTCAATCAGCTTATCAATTAGGACTTTATTCGTCATTCTAATAGAAAATGAATAATAATTATTTATTAAATTCAAAGTAAAACATAAATTATATTGGTGGAAAGCTGAGAATCTACTCTAAAAACCCTTTTCATTTCATCAATTTTGGGTAAAAAAGAAGTCATCATCCACATGGGCCATTATATGGCTTACATATCGCCACTTTTTGGCCCATCATGATCCTGCACATACCCTGTTGTTGGTTTTGTCATTGATATCAACAATTGTTGATGTTGTTCATTGATGTTAACAATGTAGAGATGGTTGGTATTTTCAAGTTATTATGCTAGTATGGATGTGTTGTGGTTTGACAAGAAGATTTTGTGGTGTTTTCATTGATTCCCTAATGGATAAGAGTTGCATTTGCAGTAATTTCACTTTGTTTCCAAGTGCTTCTGAGAAAATTTGAATAAAAGAGTGTGTAATGTGATAGAGGAGTGTTCAATATTGTGCTCCACATTTCTTCATGGTGTAAGATATGCATGTATGGTTTGGATATGATGTTCAAAGGTGTTCAAAGGTTCTATATCAAGTGTTTTAGGTTGTTGGATCATTTTGTAGTGAAACTTGTTTTGAAAATTTATTTGGCTATGTAGAAGGTTGTCTAGGAGAAATGAGATTGCTCCTCATTTCTCTGCAGTAAAGTTTCTTGTCTTGTAGATTTGGGAATGATCTTATATTGCTTGTAACTTCCTTCCCTTGAGGTTTTAGGTGATGAGGTGTTCCTCAAGGTTGGTTAGTGAGTTGTGTTCTATGGAAGTATGTTTGGTTGCACATAATAATGGTGTTCTTGGTTTCAGGTGGTTGTGGTAGAGTTGTAGAATATTTTGATGATGCTGGAATATTTTGAGATGTGTGGATGCTATGAAATGTTTTTGTGTGGTGAATGTGACCTAGAGAAACATGCATGTGATCGCTTGTAGTGTTAGTTTAGTTTTGGCTAACTTGGCGTGCTAGCTCTATTTATGAAGTTACCTTCTAGATTTTGAATGTGTTAACTAGTGTGGTTATGTGGATTTGGGTGCTAGTTAACCCTTGGCATGGTCATCCTTCACTTATTTCCATTGTGGAGGTGTTTAGTATTGACCTATTTTGGTGTTGCATATTTTAGGTGCATCTATTTCATTAAGGCCGACCTAATTGGGATTTCTTAGGTCGTGGATGGTATATAAGTAAGGTAAATTGTTAGATATGAGTGTGGATATGGAGAAGTTGTGTGAAAGATGAAAATTTTATTAATTTTGGTTATCTGAGTGTGAGCTTAATTCCTATGACTCTGATGCAGTGAGCATAAGGTTCTACATTTTCAATGTGCTTGAAATTATTGGAGGCAATGAGCCAAAGGTTACGAATGGCATAAGGTTTTAGTGGTGGATTTCTCTTATTACCTTGAGATAGTGAATCTCTTTGTAATATTTCTCTTCTATATTATTTATTATTGGTAGTGATCCACCTAATAGTGAGCCCTTATTTTTCTATGTAGTGATTCCTTAGCAATGAACCTAATTATATTTAGTGTTTCAATTCATATATATGTGAGCTAATCCTGACTGTGGTTTTTCCTTTCTTGGGTTTTCCATGTAAATCTAGTGTTCTTATGTGTTTGTATTAATGTTTCATATATTTACATTCTACTAATTTATAATAAGGGTTTAATGGTTGATAAGGGTTTGAAAGGATATTGAGGATTTGAATATTTTTAAGTATATAACTAATTCACCCCCTCTCAGTTGTCCTATGCATCTAACAAAATGATTAATCTATATCACCATAAACATGTTAGCTGCTGACAAACATTTTAGGGAAAATGTGGAGATTAGATATCAAATATCATATAGACATAAGACAACATCATTATGTATGGGTAGCAAGCTATACTATGCTAGAAATCATACGCCAATAGAATTGTCTTGTGACTTCTATAAACCGTTTTATAGGACATCCACATAAAAGAGATGTAGAAAATCATAAAGACAAAGTCTAGTGGATTGCCCCCATACTATATGACAAATAATATAGCTGAATTCAAACATGATTTGGAAAGAGACATGAGACAAAATATCTATAATAAGAATTTAATAGTCCCTACCCTTATGTTAAACAAAGGGACACTAGTTGTTTTGGGTCCTATCATAAGAGAGACATGATAGAGAGACACAAGAGGATCTAAATATTTGAGGTCAATGTAATTTATATCAACATCTATAAATAACTATGTATGAATCATCATCATGTCTTAAAATATTCCATATTATGAAGAAGGAACACATGAAGACAAAGTAAAAATAAAAATTTGGGTCAACATGGAAGAAGGCCTAAAAGCCCCTAATGCTTTGCATCGTCCCAAAATATCAAAAATAAAGATACAACAAATAGAAGAATAATGATACAAATAAAAAAAGTGCACCATAGATAATTTTCCTTGTATCCAAGTACCTAAAAGGCTATCTTGGGTCCTCCAAGAGAGACTACAACATACATGGACAAGTACATGGAAACATAGACAAACAAAATAATTATAATCTAAAGATATGAAAGGTATTGCTCTAGTAAATTATGTCTAGCAGGTCATCCTCCTCCCAATATAGATCATAGGGGGAAGGAGGGTGAGATCACAATTAAATAATGGATAGGGCAGTACCAGACATCTCACTTGAAATAAGGGCTAGATACATGGTTTCTTCAATATCCCCATTTACTAGTTCCAACAAGTCGAGTTTCAATAAATTTGTAAAAGTAGTTGACAATGTTAGAATATCCTCCAAAGAGTCAAACATACACTTCTCTAGAGAGAAGTGTGGTGACTTGATTATAGGTTGTGAAAGAGTAGGATAATTAGTGTGAACCGCTAGAAGAGGGTCATTGAAAAACTTTGACAAAGAATGTATATCCTCAATGATAAGAACAAATGAAGAAAGGGAGGTGGAAGGAGCAGACTTCATGTGGCAATATTCAGGGATAGGGCCCTACTCAATCTTATGCTTGGATAGAAGGTTAAGGTGTTGAGAGGTGGGAGGAGAAGACAAGGATAAACTATAAATGATATTTGCATGAGGAATATCTATGGGTTACAAAAGTTGGGGAACGTTACGTAAAGATGTGAGGAGAGGTGGTTCTAGAGAAGGCATGAAAAATACTTGCACCCACTTGGGGTGAGGCTCATCCACATCTCTTGAAGGGACCAGAAGTAAGATAGAAGTAAGAGAAAAAAGAGAAGAGGGGGGATGAATTGAGATAGAAGACTTATCCATGACTTTTTATGCAATATTGCATTCCTTTACCATCGCAAGTTGATGGTACTTATATTCATGCATAAGTTGGTTTTGATGGAGATGGGGACCAAGAACAAGAGCATGATAATATGTCAAGATGATGGGTGAAGTTGTCTTCAGACCCATTAATGGTAGAACCACAAGCTCCATAATAGGGACAAATATGTTAGGGCTATAGGATCCTTAACCTTGATCATGGGTGCCTTTCCTCCTTGTCCTTTCTGGAAAAGGGGAGGAAGAGGAGGGACCCTCAATTTTTGAGATATTGAAGCCACATTCAATGGACCAAGAAAAGAGGATTTCTCACCCTTATTATATATAGTAGGGTGAGGGATGTCAAGAAGAATTCAAAGTTAGAAAAAAAAGGGGTTTTGAATTCATCAATGTTAGTGCCTTTCCTTTTCCTATTCTAGGCACAGTCAAAGTAACAGGAGGCACTGCCAAAGGTTTTTAGGTATTATAAGAATGGGGAGGTCTACTCAAGGGAGTGTTCTTGTCTTTAGCCCTTGATGAATAAGGCTTAGAAGATAAAGCACATTTTTGCATTAGAGCAAGCTAAGAGGGGTTTGGAGAAGAAAAATGAGGAGGTGTGACCAAATCAGGTGTTGAGCTCCCAATCTTGTATCTATAATTTTCTTTATATAACAAGTCACCCTAGGGCAGTATGGGTTCCATCAGAGTAGGTAAAAATGGTTGAGAGAGAAACCCCCATGTGACACTAGTGGTTTGTACCCAATGTCTTGGATAGTTTTCACTATTCCCTCATGAGGAAATTTTAGACACTTTTAGATAATTGAAGTGATTGTGTTCATAGAAACTAGACTTGAACTGTTTAGATTCACCATGAATAAGTCAAAATCTGGTATAAGAAAAAATGTTGTAGCGATAGTTTTAGGTTTGACAAGAACTGACAAAGAAATAGATCCCAAAGAGGAGAGAGAAAAACCATCATGTGTATGAATGGTAGTATTTCACTTGTCATATCTCACCCTATGCAGAAGATTAATGAAGAGTTTCTCCATGGTGAGAACATTGACCCTGCTATTAGGTTCAACCATAATGTTGGAATGGTGACGTTACCATTGACCTGAGCGAGAATATAGAGGGGATATTAGTCTCCATGGTAGTGAAATTCATTAGGCATAAAAGATATGTTATGTGTCTTATCCTTCTAAATCAAAGGGGAGATTGGGGTGATAGATACCATATTTACATACACAACATCATTAGATGATGTAGAAGAAGAAGTAGTGATAAAGTTAGAAGAATGAGGTGACAAGGGATCTCTCTATATTTGTAGTAGACTATTGGGTTTAACAACAAACTTATTAGGGTTCTACTTTTTACTATCGAGGTAGATGTTATCATTTTCTATGTAGTCTTGAATTATGTGTCTTAGGTGCACACAATACTTGGTGTCATGTCTAGGAACTTGATGGTATTGGTAGAACTTAGATGTGTCATACCAACTAGGATATGACTTGTTATTAGGAAGTGGTCTAATTTTTGGAAGGGTGATTAAGCTATATTTTAATAATTTTTGGAGTATACTTGAATTAGAATCAAATAATTTTGTAAAGATCTGATTATGTTATGACCCAAGTGTATTGTTTTCTTTTTTCATGAAAAAACTACATTAGCTATACCATTTTTATTTTCAAACCTCTAGAGGTAGATGCAACCCCAAAACTATCAAGATGTGAGGATGAGGTTGAAGCCCCATACTGAGTTAATGTCTATTGATAGTCACATAGAATAATACACAAATGAGTGAGGGAAGGATATTTCATCAATAAAACGTGTTCCCTCAATGTCTGCTGAAGACTATCCATGAACATCTTGTGGATGTCATAGTCAGGTAGGGTATAGGGGATTTGGGAAGAAATGGATTGATAACAATAAATGAAATTATTTAACTTCTCATTTGGTTGTTTCTTGTTATGGACAAGGTTAGAAATAGTGACCATAGAGCCAATATTCACTTGAAACTTTTGTAAGAATTGCTTTATGAGTTGATCAAAAGAGAAGATAGAATTTGTAGTTAGTGATAAAAACCACACCAACATGGTATCCTTAAGGGATCAAAAGAATAATTTTGCTAGCAAATGATCCTGATGTAGAAATTGACTACATAAAATGGTAAAGGAATTAGCATGTGGTTGTGGGTCTCCTTTATCATTCTACTTTTTGAATTTTAGTACCTCAATCCCTTGAGGTATGGGAGTGTTCAAGATTTCTAGAGAAAGAGAGCTACAATATAGTATGGAGTAAGAGTGGATTGAGTGTTAATATTAGTTAAGTTAACAAGTTGAGATTGCATTTGACCAATGTTTTATAACAAGGTATTCAAGATGGGATTGAGTGGTGGAGGAGGTTGATTAGCCATGACAAAAAATATTTGAGATGTGGATTCAGGAGGAGGAGGAATGTTATACCCTAAATGAGTGTGAGATATAATATCTCGAGGGTTAACTTGGGTACATACACAATATCTATATTATCAATATAAGTCATGGGAGGTATAGAAGGATTAGTATCCACCATATGCATAGATATCTCAAGAATCGAAAGATTCAACTAAGTACTAGTGATATTCAATTGGATATCATGAGGTCAACTAAAGACTAATGTGTACAAGGGTACATGATTATTGATTATATTTTTTGGTGCACGAAGTAACTCAAAGCCTTTACAATTTGAGATAAGAAAGTTTCTCAGATTATTGACAATAATAGCAAATTGAGTGTATAGGTTACCACAATTTATAAATCCTCAAATTCTTGAAGGATTTCATCTAAAGATTGAAATTTCTCAAAGGGGACCCTAAGAATATTTTAATAATATTCAAAGGAGGGAGAACCCAAAGGAGAGTTTGACAGAGAAGAGCCACCAAAAATTGACTAAGATCTAGAAGGATCAAGATTCCCATAAAACATTAGACCAAGTCTAGTAGGACTATACCTGTTTGGGGGTATGGTAGGCCTCAACATTCTTCTTACTACATGTTTGGAGTTACTAGACTAGGTTTTAAATATCATAGAGGAGTGCTCACAATGCACAACCTTCCCAAATCTAAGAAACAAGAGAAGACCTCAAGAAAAGATAAAAATTTGTAAGATTTAAAGAAAAAAAAAATATTTTGTAAGAAGGTTAGTTCATGTCAGGTTCACCAAAATGTAGAGGAAATTTTCTACCCTCAAGATAGTGAGATCTCAAGGAGAAATTTAATTTCCCCTACCTTAGTCTATATGGCTCAAGTGAACTGGAATTAGAGAAATGTGAGTTTTAATGAAGTACATAAATTATTAAGAACTTTTAGATATCAGAAACTGAAAGAGTAGTGTATAAAGGGCTTATGGATAACTCGACGAGCTCTCTATCTAGGATGATAGCATGGCTTCCAGACAAAAATGTGACTATCAGACCACAATGCATGCACACTATAGTTTCAAATGGATAGAAAAGTAGAAATGTACCACAAAAAGACACAAGAATATATTGTACAAGTTTCTAGATATAAAAAGGTGTAAAATATCAATATGAAAAATTAAAAGTTACTAAATAAATGTATTGAATGAGCTAAAAATGAAAAGAATGTGGAAAGGTTCAAGATTACACCAAGGATGTTTGAGATTTTTGAAGCTCACTTCATGATATCCTTCCACTTACACCTACACACATAATACCAAAAAAAAATATTGGGGTGGCTATTTAGGAGTTTGCCTCAGTAAAACCCCCATATTGGTGTTTCCAGCTCCATGAATAGCCTTAGACAAGATGATAATAATAATAATAGACATGAAAAATATGAAGAAGACCATATGTTAATAAAAAAAGAGATGAAATTCCAAAGAAATATTCTTGAAGTCACCCATATGAGCACCAAAAGAAAAATGTTTTGGTGCAGTGAAGGAGCAACAAGAACATACAAGATGGAAGAAATTTCCTTGCAAGAAAAAAATCATTCTATAGCAATGGAACTTCCTATGAAAGCCATAGACAAGCTCATTGTAAGATGTGTGTGTGTGGCAAGGTGGATAAAGCTAGTGCTTTCTCAAGAAATAATTATAGAAATGAGAAAGAAAGAATTGTATGTGTGTTTCAAAGAGAGAAAAAGAGTTGGAGTGAGGGCCTTTTTGGTTCAAAAAAATAGCTAGAGTGATTCCTGACATAATTGTAGATTGGCAAAGGAATTACACTACTAAAACATAACAGGTGTAACATCTCAATGGCCACCTTAGTAAAAAAAAATTATAGGATTCTAGTGTAGTGCATAGATTTCTTTGTGACATGCATTGGTTCGTGGAAAAATCATACTTGACGGTCAAGGAAAGGGACATGTTTGGTTGTGAGAAAATGGTTTTTCATCGAGAGAGCATAATTATCTTGGTTTGTCTAAAGAGGAAGACATGTAGTGTGAAATTGCAAAGGATATAATTTACAACATTACAGATATAATATATACACCAAATGAAATTATCATGACATTATATATTAATATTTATATTATATATACATATAATTCTCTCAAATTAGGCATTTTTCTAGAATGCATTTATCATTGGCATGGTAAAATAGTCTAAAGTTGAAAAAATTGAGATAGGGTACTATAGAACAATATTTTTCTAAATAGGCAGGAACACTTTTGGCAATATTTTTTTGTTATGGCTCTTAGGAGACTACCTCAGTGAAATATAGCCTAGAAAAATTCAAACACGTATGTGTAGCATCATAAATTGTCACCCTTGACAATTTCATACTAGATTTTTCTCCCTCTTATTGCTTGGACCTAATCATGCCCCTAATTTACTAAATTATGCATTCTTGACCCATTTAATTATTTACCAAGAAATTAAATATACAAAATCAAACTAGGAATTTAATATTTTCCCCAATACTTTAGATCCCAAAAATAGGACATGTACAAGGGTTCTCTTAGCGGCCTTGTCCTCCTAATTTGTTCCCAAATTTTAATATGTTAGCATTGGTAATTTTTTATTTGAATTTGAAATCCTAAATGTTGGCTATTAGGATTTAATTTGTGGGAAATTAGATTAATTGTGTATAAATTATTGAATGGACAAGACAACTGAGAGGGGGTGAGTCAGTTGTATCTAATCAAAATATCAAAACCCTCAACAATAATCAAATCCACATGCATTCATTAAACCCTTATTTATTATAATGTTTAAGCATGAAAAGAAGATAACAAAGAACTAAAATAACAATACCATACACAAGATAACACCAAATTTACTTGGAAAACCCAATGAGGGAAAAACCATGGTGAGAATTAGCTCACAATATAAGTAATTGCAAAATTAGTACAAGGGCTCACTACCAGAATAGGACACACTATCCAAAAAGGATCACTGTCACAGAAAGAACAAGAAGATAGAAGAGAAATGTTACATAGAGAACACTTTCTCAATACAATAGGAACCCACCACTATTTCTCACACACTTTCACATCCTTTCTTGAATGATTTTGGATGCCTTTTGCTCACTTCCTTCAGGAACCCTAACATTGAAATTCACATCACACACATCACTCGCATCAATCTCACATCTATCTTAATTCTTTTCTTCTTCTTCCTTGCATCTCACAACAACACCACACTTATTTATATCGTCCTCAACTTCAAAGGCCTTCTCCAATGTCGACAACTAGCCATTACACATAGAAATTCAAAATGGGTTAGCACCAAAGTATTTCCATGGTGGATATGAACAAAGGTGACCTACATAAATCCCTAACTAGGACCCAAATAGATCCAAACATACCTCAACACACTTTCACAAGCCTCACATGTAGTGTTAACACAAGGTTGACCAATACCCGTGTTAAACACAATAATCATTAAGTGCATGCTTTCTTAAATAAATTTGTAACCTACAAAAAACATAATTCACTTGAGAATAATCTATAATAAACCATGAACTACCTACGATTCAACAAACACTTCATACAAACTCACATCATACAAATATCTCAACTCAAAACAACTGGAAAAACCTTATTCGCACACTAACAAATGAAACTCACTTTGTACTGCACCAAATCAAGTGAAACCTTGAAATATAAAAGATACAAACATTATAAAAAACTTCCCAAATCCAAACAACTTGAAGCCAAACAATGAAGAAACATGGAGCAAGTACATTTCTCTTAGGCCACATAAAACATCACTGAAAAATTGGTTCACATACCGGTGAAAATATCTCGCACTATATAATGATCCAGAAACCAAAATTTTGAATATAGTAACCTTTGACACCCTTGAATAACCGATTAGATTCAAATAGGCATAGCATCAAAATAGAAGAAACACGAAGCACAATATCAAAGCACATTTTGAATGCATACACAACACATTTTACTTTGTTCATCAAATTTTCTCAAAAGCACTTAGAAACCAGGTACCAAAGACATCAACTTAACTCATTACTTCATTCCAACTCATCTTTAGACACTAAAACATAAAGATAGCTCCACGTGCTCAAAATTTTTTTTTCTCAAAATCTTAACTACACATTAACAACATGCAACAACCTATTTATCACAATTTTCTCAATATCCTAGACATCTTCATCATTCAAGAAATTCCTCAACACATAGTTAACATCAATGAAAACATGAGTTAGTAGAATTCCTATTGAAATCAATGGTAACACCTTCATACTTTCAATAATCTCCCCCTTTTTCATTGATGGCAACACAAGATATGAAAAACCATTAAAGACAACATACACACTTTCCTTCTTTTTTTGTATTAGATAGCCTACACAAAATTCGTTTACACTCTCCCCCTTTACATGATTCTTTCTCCCTTTGAAAATAATGATTAGAAAACATACACAACTTTCCCCCTGATACCTTTCACTTTTTCACATGATATTCTCTCCCCCTTTGAAATTAATGGCAAAGGAATTTTTTTTTACATTATTCTCCCCCTTTGACACTGAACCAAGATACTTGCTTTGAATAATCCCCATTAGGAGTACAACCAAATAAATTGGAAACCCTACAACAATGACAACACATGACACTACCTAATCCCCCTAAGAGGTAGCCACCAACATCAGTTTATAAAAGAGATAGATCCATAGATCCATTAGACTGATGCATCTCCATATGCATCTAGTTCAAACAAGGAGGGGCAATAACCCCCAACTTCTCCCAAAGATAATCAAAAGTATCCTTAGGAAGAGCCTTAGTAGATATATGAACAATCTAATCCTTTATAGGAACATACTCAAGCTTCACTTGATTTTCAATTGATATATGTTTTGTCCTTCGATGCATCACTGGATTCTTTGAAATGTTACCTGCACTTGTATTATCCCAGAAGATAGAAATAGCCTTATCATACACTACTATGATATCCTTCAGTATATGTCTCATTGAAAAAACTTGTGTATATCATGATTTTTCTACAATGTACTCAACCTCTATAGTAGATAAACAAACTGAATCTTACTTCTTACTCAACCATGACACCAATCTACATCCAAGAAAGAATGCACCACCACTTGTACTTTTCCTACCACCAACACAACCAACCCAATCTAAATATGTATAAGCATTTAATCTGAAATCAATCTCCTTAGGATACAACAAGCCATAATTTGGAGTTCCTCTTAAATACTTGAATATCCTCTTCATTGCTACAACATGTGTCTCTTTAGGTTCTTCTTGAAATCTAGCAAAAATACAAACTACATGCATGATGTCCAATCTAGTAGCGGTTAAATATAGCAGTCCACCGATCATAGATCTATACATGATTTGATACACCTTAGATGACTCATCATCTTTACTCAATTTACAACCAGTCACCATAGGAGTGCATACCGGTTTGGAGTCATCTATTCCAAAATTCTTCAACATCTCTTTGACATACTTTGATTTTGAAATGAAAATCTCTTTATCTTTTTGATTTATTTATAGCCCAAGGAAGAAGTTCATCTCCCCAAACATTGACAATTCAAACTCTTTCTACATTTCTTCAAAAAAATTCTTACACATAGCTTCATTTCCACCAAAGATAATATCATCCACATACACAACCACTATCAAGATCTTGTCTTTCTCAATTTTAAAGTAAAGATTACTATCTACAATACCCTTACTAAATCCTTGCTATATCAGGTACCTATCCAATCTTCCATACCAAGCTCTAGGAGATTTCTTCAATCCATATAGTTCCTTCTTCAAATTACATACAATATCTAGTAGATCTAACAATTGAAATCCTTCTGGTTGTTCCATGTAAACCTCTTCTTCCAATTCAGCATTTAGAAAAAGAAGGCTTCACATCCATATGATAAACCTTAAAGCCCTTATGTGCTACAAATGCCAAAAAAAATTTGATACCTTCCATCCTAGCAACAAGAGAAAATTTCTCCTCAAAGTCTATACCTTCCACTTGTGAGTAATGCTTACACACAAGTCTCTCCTTATTTCCTACCATTTCTCCATTCTCACACAGCTTGTTTCTCAATACCCACTTAGTTATAATTATTTTTTTGTTTCCCAGTCTAGGAACCAATTCCCAAGTCTGATTTTTCTCTATCTTCATAAGTTCTTCTTCCATTTCCTTCATCCAATGTTCATCTTTGCATGCTTCACTTACTGTTCTAGGCTCAAATTTATAAATTAAACATGAATTTATGTCAACTTCAATAGCTTTGCTTCTTATTGTTGGATTTTGTGGTTGTATTGCTGATATGTGGTTGTCATTGATGTCAACACTATTATCATTGATGATTTTGAAGGCTGTATATGTCGAGGATATTGAGAAAATTATAATAAATATGTTGAAGGTTGTCTATGAAATAGTGAAGTGTTGTGAAGTTCAACGTGGTGGAAAAAATAGTATGTTTCTATTCAAGTGTTGTTCTTTAAAGGATTTTTTTTTTAGCGTATCTAGTTTATACTTCAAAAGTTTCAGAGGTGTGCATCAAGATTTGTGCAAGTTGTGTGTTGTTGTGTTCCTAAAGTTGTTTTGTTACTATAGCTAGTGTTTCTAGAAGAAGAGAATGTAATTATAGTAATTTCAATTGTTGTGTATGCTCATGCATTGTTCTTTGATGTTTCTAGATTGTTCTCTATCCTTGTTGCACGTCTGCGCTGATTCGTGTGATCATGATCAAAGATTTTTTAGTTGTGTTCAGGTTTTCATGTTCTTGGTCGACATGGTGGTTGTAGCGTGTTGCAGATCCTCATGGATTAATATTTTAATGTTTTGCATGTTCAAGGAAGTTTATTTAGGTCTCCATTATCTTGTAACCGACTTCAGTTGGTGCACATTGAGATTTGTTCATGAATTGGGCCGACAGTTTGTAATTTATTCTTTTATCTTTGGCTGACAGAGTTGCTAATGTAATTTCATGTAGTAGATATATAAGAGCGATTGTTTCTTCATTTTGAAGTGTATGAGGTGTGCTCAATGTGTGTATGAGAAGTGTGAATGTGAAATGTGCGAATAAAGATCAGATCATTTGATTGCAGAGTAGAGTGTGAAGAAGTATTTCTATACCTAACCGGAACTGTCAACAGGCTTTTGTAGAAGCTAATGTATCAGTTCATATTCTTTAGATGGTTTTAATATGAATGTTTTTGTAAGGCAATGAGACTTCCCATTTGAAAAGTGAGCTCTAGGTAGTGTTCTTGAATGCATGTGCATTCCTTATTCATTTTCATTGTAGTTCTAACAGGGTATAATCTTGTGGAATAACATCCACCGTGGTTTTTTCCCTAACAGGATCTCCACATATAAAATCTTGGTGTTCTTTTATTTCTAATGTGTTGTTGATTCATGCTTTCACTGTTAATTATTAGATCCGGGATTAAAGGTTTATAAGGTTGAATAATTTTTAAAATTTTATGACAATTGATTCACCCCCCCTCTCAGTTGTTTATTCTTGTTTTGCCAAAAATTGGTATAAGAGCAGGTTCCTCTAAAGAAGTTTAACATCTTGAGGTGATCGGAGATGGCATCATACAAGAAGGATAGTCCTAGATTCGATGGAACAAACTATTCTCTATGGAAAGTCATAATGGAGTGTCATTTGAAGTGCATTGGTGTTCCCTTCTGGAATATTGCAAAGAATAAATATGTTATTCCTCATAATGGTCCCTCTACTCCTGATGAGATCAAAGAAGCTGAAACAAATACCAGGGCTATAGAAGCATTATTGAGTGCTCTGAAAAATTCAGAGATGACAAATGTGATAGGTCTGAGAACAACATATGAGATCTGGAAGAAGTTGGGGATATTATATGAAAGAGATGCACGAGTGAAAGTTGCTAAGATACAAAGTCTGAAAGGTAAATGGGAAAACTTGAAGATGAGCGAGGATGAAAACATTATTTCTTTCATGCAAAATTAAATGAACTAGTTATGGGTATTACACGTGTTGGTGGAATCTTGGATGAAGAAGATATTGTGGCTAAAGTGCTTAGATCATTTCCTACTTTTACAAAATGATAGCTCATGCTATTGAAGAACTCAGGATAGTAACAAATGTGACAAGAGACATGTTGATTGGTAAACTAGTTGCCTTTGAGTTGATTGAATTTGGTGAGTCTACTCCTAAGACAAAATCTGCATTTAAAGCTATTGTATCCGGAAAAATCCAACAAAGATATGATCTAGGAGAAAGTTACAGAAAAACATTCAAATATGAAGATGAGATGAAACAGATTGAAGATGAAGAAAGAGAGCTAGAAGAGTTGGAAACATTGATTGTGAAAAGAGAAGCCAGAGGACATGGTAAGTATAAAGGAAAGCTACCTATTAAATGTTTCTCTTTTAGTAAGATAGGTCATTTTGCATCAAGGTGTCATGAAAGAGTTCCTAGATTCAAACGTGATAAGCCTAGATTTCAAAAGAAATGTTACTGTGCTGAAGAAGGTGTTACTAATGATGAATTTGATAAAGGAAATGGAAATGAAGATGGATGGGTATTCATTTCTATCAAGGAAAATGGTACAGTGTCCACTGAATCTGCTAGTGATAAGAATATTGAGAAAGCTCTTGCAGTCAAGATTGAAGAAAATGATTAATGGGTGATTGACATCAGATGCTTACATCATATGACTAGTGACAAAATAAATTTTATAAGCTTGGATAAATATGATGGTGGTGTTGTAAGATTTAGAGATAACAATGTTGGTGTGATTTGTGGTAGAGGCATTATTTCTCTTGGTGGTAAACACAATACTAATGATGTCCTTTATGTTGAAGGATTGAAGCACAACCTGTTAAGTGTTGGATAGATGGTAGACAAGGGACACAATCTTTAGTTCCAAGATGGTAAGTGCAAGATACTAGGAAGTTCCAGAAATATAATTGCTTCAGGTACAAAGACAAGTAATATTTTTCACTTGAGTGTTGCTAGTGAAAGTTGTTTAATTAATCAAGTTGATGTAAACTGGTTATGGCATAGGAGGCTATATCATGTGAACTTTGATAACATTTTCACAGTAAGATCCACTCAAGCAGTTAGAGATCTTCCTAAGTTAGTGAAGCCTACTAACACCATATGCAAGGAATGTCAGATGGGAAAGCAGACAAGAATTTCTTTTTCAGATAAAACAACATCATTCTAATGGAGTATTGGAGCTGGTGCATATTGATCTATGTGGTACCTCCAGAATCAAAAGTATACAAGGTGAAAGGTACTTTATGCTACTTATTGATTATTACTCTAGGATGATATAGGTTGCTTTCTTGAGAGAAAAACATGAAGCATTAGAAAAGTTCAAAAGTTTCAAAGCTATGGCCAAGAATGAGATAGGTTTAAAGATCAAATGCCTAAGGTTAGATAGAGGTGGTGACTTCACTTCTCAGATGCTCAATTCATTCTATGAAGAGAATGGAATCAGAAGACAATTATCTGCTTCTCGAACCCCTCAACAAAACAAAGTTGTTGAGAGAAAGAATAGAAAAATTCTAGATGTTGCTAGAACTATGATGTTGGAAGGTAATGTACCTCATATCTATTGGAGAGAAGTTGTAAGTACTGCTATATACAATATCAACTGGGTAAATTTCAATGGTAATTCTGGTAAGACTCCTTTTGAGCTATGGTTTGGTTAAGCCTACTGTTAAATATTTCAAAATATTTGGAAGTAGATTTTATATCAAGAGAGATGAAGATATTGGAAAGTTTGATGCTATGAGTGATGAAGGAATATTTCTGGGTTACTCTACTAAGAGCAATGCCTACCAGTGCTATAATAGAAGATTAAGGAAAATGGTTGAAATTGTAAATGTCAGAGTTGATGAAGAAACTGTTAGATCATCCAAATACTGTGGATATGATACAGATGACCAACATGATAGTACTGATAATGGAAAGAATTCTCAGACACATAATCAAGTTCAAATTGTTCTGGTGACTCAAGAAAATCAAGAAGGAGAAGCTACTGGAAGCACAAAAGAAAGAATAAAAGAACCAGAAGTTCGAGAGAATCCTAACATTCTGAGGTATGTAAAGCTAAATCATTCTGAAAATCAGATTATAGGAGACAAGAGAAAAGGTCTATAGACTAGAAGAAGAATTGGAGAAGAGTATTGCCTGATTTCCAAGACTGAACCCAACAATTTCAATGAAGCATGTAAAGATGAATATTGGATGGAAGCAATGAAGGAAGAACTAATGCAAATAGGGAAAATTGATACATGGATTCTTGTTCCTAGACCTCAGAATAAAATGTGATTAGAACCAAATGGGTCTTTCAGAATAAGTTGAATGAATAAGGTGAAGTGGTCAGGAATAAAGCAAGACTGGTATGTAAAGGGTACTCACAGATGGAAGGTATAGATTTTGAAGAAACCTTTGCCCCTGCTGCTAGAATTGAAGTTGTAAAATTATTTCTTTCTTATGTTGCTTTTAAGAACTACAAAGTCTATCAAATGGATGTAAAGCCAGCATTTTTGAATGGTGAGCCAGAAGAAGAAGTATATGTTGAGCAATCAGATGGATTTCAACTGACTGACAAAGAAGATATGGTTTGTTGATTGAAGAAAGCACTGTATGGACTCAAACAAGCTCCTAGAGCCTAGTATGCTAGACTAGATAAATACTTGTTGAAGCTTGGATTCAATAAAGGTACTGCTAACCGTAATCTATGTATGCACTTAAAAATGGTCTGAGCACAAATTAATTAAATACTTGTTATTTAATTAATAAAAATCTTAATTCCTCTACTTATAAATAAATTGAAAATTTTATTTATATAGTTCACTTCTAAATATTCTTCTTACCTAAAATCATTTTCTTCTTAAATTAATTAAATACACAAATAAACAAATTTTAAATTTAATTAGTTTTCCCTCTTTCATTCAAATTTTAATTTTAATTAAAATTGGCCTCTAAAATTATTTTCCTCTTAAATTGATTAAATGCACAAATAAACTAATTTGTCATTTTTGCCAATTTCCCCTCTCCATTTAAATTGAATTTCTAATTCAATTTGGCACATTTCTACATATTCTTCTAACTACCTGCCACCTCACCATGTGTCACATGAAATTGAATTTTCTAAATTGTAAAATGTGGATTTTCCATCAACAAACCTATAACAACTTTGAAACCTCCTGGACACGTGGCTTCTTCTTCCCTCTGATTCCCTTCAACACTTGGAAAATTGCTCTCTTATAGGGAATCACCTCCCTGATTCTCTCCAACCTCTTCATGCTCAAGCGTTGATGCCACAAGATCACAATCTCATCCGTTCATCACTGCCATATCATTCCCAGCTTGGAAAATTCTATAAATAGAACACATTTCTACAGCTTCATAACAACTAGAATTTGACAAGTTTATGTTGCAGAAACCACATTGTAGTTGCATTTTAATGTTTTTAGTTTGTTTTATCATTATCATGGAATTTCAATTCTAGTACTTAGTTTCTTGCATCTTTTATACAACATTATCTTTAGCTTTGCATCATTAGTTTAGCATCATATCAACAATAATCTCTCATCATAGATTCATTCAGAAAATTACTTTCAAAAACACAAAAATATAAGCATGTAGGCATTATAGTTTGCATTGCGAAGTAGCTACTCATTTCTTAGGTTGCCATTCAATACATTCACTTGCAACAAAATATTATGGGAGCATGAGTTGAGGAATCACCGAGAATAGAGGACAATGAGATGAGTTTGAATGCAGGGCTGTAATAATTAGTTTTATCACTTTCCCTTCATCAGATGTAATACATTTCATTTCTTGTGTTTTGTTTAGTTATGATTATTACTCTCACTGACGCATTTAAATCACACACAATCTATAAATTTCAAAGTGGATCAGGATAAAGAGTTGATTATTGAAGTTTTTGTTGATGACATCATTTTTGAAGGTGATGATGACTTATGTATGAAATTTGCTGATGAAATGAAAAGTGAATTTGAGATGTCAATGATTGGAGAGCTGAAATTCTTTTTAGGATTGCAAATTACTCAGTTAGATGATGAAATATTTATATCTCAGTCCAAATATGTAAGAGAGTTACTAAAAAAGTTTGGAATGGAAGACTCAAATCCAGTGGTAAACCCATGATAACCGGATGCAAGTTAACATAGAATGATGATTCTCCTAAAGCAAATCAAACAAGATAAATGTCAATGATCGGTGGATTACTTTATTTGACTTAGACCAGACCAAACATCATGGATGTTGTATGCATGGTTGCTAGATATCAAGTTGATCCAAAGGAATCTCATGTGACTGTTGTGAAGAGAATTTTTAGATACCTGAAAGGGACAGTTGACTTTGGTCTTTGGTATCCTAAAGATGATGATCTTACTTTGAGAACCTTTACTGATGCAGATTGGGTAGGAGATGTGGATGGCATAAAAAGTACTAGTGGTGGTGCATTCTTCTTGGGGAAGAAGTTGGTGTCTTGGCTAAGTAAAAAGTAGAATTCCATTTCCTTATCTATTGTTGAGGAAGAATATATTGCTACTGCAAACAATTGTACTCAAGTAATATGGATGAAATAGATGCTGAGAGATATCAGAATTGAATATAATGAGCCTGTTGCTATATTTTGTGATAATTCAAGTGCCATAAACATTTCTAAGAATCTGGTTTTGCACTCAAAGGTAAAACATATATCTATCAAATATCACTTTTTGAGAGACAAAGTGAGAGATAAATAAGTCATACTGGAGTATGTGCCTACAAAAGAATAGATTACAAACATCTTTACTAACCCATTGCCTAAGGATACTTTTGAGTATCTCAGAGGGAAATTAGGGGTCATTTTCCCTCCTAATCTAAACTAACATGCAAGTCTTTGAATCAATCCATGCACTCATAGTCATATCTTTTTCCAGATTGATGTTGTGGTGGTTGCTACTTAGGGGGAGTAGTCAGATGATTCAGATATGTAGTTCAAAGCATGTGTACCTTTTCCATTAATGTCAAAGGGGGAGAAGAGTAATGTGAAAAAATTTGTAGAATAAAGGGGGGGAAGAGTAATCAGAACTAAGGGGGAGAAGAATAGTTTGAAAAGAGTTAGTCGAGGTTGATGGTATTTTTCACATCATGTGTTTCCATCAATGCTAAAGGGGGAGATTGTTGGATGTTGTGGTTGTGTTGCTGATATGTGGTTGTCATTGATGTCAACACTATTAGCATTGATGATTTTGAAGGTTGTATATATCGAGGATATTGAGAAAATTATAATAAATATGTTGAAGGTTGTCTGTGAAACTGTGAAGTGTTGTGAAGTTCAGTGTGATGGAAAATTCAGTATGTTTCTATTCAAGTGTTGTGCTTTAAAGGGTTTGTTTCTGAGCCTATCTAGTTTATACTCAAAAAATTTCAGAGGTGCGCATCAAGATTTGTGCAATTTGTGTGTTGATGTGTTCCTACAGTTGTTATGTTACTGTAGCTGGTGTTTCTGGAAGAAGAGAATGCAATTCTGGTAATTTCAGTTGTTGTGTATGCTCGTGCATTTTTCTTTGATGTTTCTAGATTGTGCTCTATCCTTGTTGCACATCCACATTGATTGGTGTGATCGTGATCGGATATTTTTTAGTTATGTGTTTGATTTTTCATGTTCTTGGCTGACATGGTGGTTGTAGCATGTTGCGGATCCTCGTGGATTAATATTTTAATGTTTTTCATGTTTGAGGAATTTTATTTAGGTCTCCATTATCTTGTGACCGACTTTGGTTGGTGCACATTGAGATTTGTTCATGAATTGGGCAGATAGTTTGTAATTTATTCTTTTATCTTTGGCCGACAGAGTTGCTAATGTAGTTTCTTCATTTTGAAGTGTGTGAGGTGTGCTCAATGTGTGTATGATAAGTGTGAATGTGAAATGTGTGAATAAATATCAAATCATTCGATTGCAGAGTAGAGTGTGAAGAAGTATTTATATGCCTAACCAAAACTGTCATCAAGCATTTTCAGAAGCTAATTTATCAATTCATATTCTTCAGATGGTTTTAATATGAATGTTTTTGTAAGGCAGTGAGCCTTCCCATTTGAGTAGTGAGCTCTAGGCAGTGTGCCTGAATGCATGTGCATTCCTTATTCATTTTCATTATACTTCTAATAGGGTATAATCTTGTGGACTAAAATCCACCATGGTTTTTCCCCTAACAGGGTTTCCACATATAAAATTTTGTTGTTCTTGTGTTTCTGATGTGTTGTTGATTCATGCTTTCACTATTAATTATCAAATCTGAGATTAAAGGTTAATAAGGTTGAATAAGTTTTCAAAATTTTGTGACAACTAATTCACCCCCCCCTCTCAGTTGTCTATTCTTGTTTTGCCAACACTTATCAATACACCTTTCCTTTTGTCTTCAATGATCTGATCTTCAGAATGATTCTTTTGCACATACTTAGGGGTCTTAGGGGTCTTCTCTAGATATTATTCATCTTGATTCTACACTTATTTTTCATTATATTTTACTTCTTCTCTGCAATCAGATTCATCTGACACATATCCATCCACTGCAATTGAATTCTATAATTTTTTATCAACTTTAACATTTACACTTTCAACTATCTTTCTCAACCTTTTGTTGTAACATCTGTAAGCTTTGCATCTAGTAGAATATCCAAGGAAGATACCTTCATATGACCTTGCATCAAATTTTCCTAAGTTTTCTTCTTCTCTTTTGATATAACATTTGCTTCCAAACACTCTAAAGTACTTTACAGTAGGAATCCTTCCATACCATAACTCATAGGGAGTCTTTATGCTCTTAGCTTTAGCTTAAAATCTATTAATTATGTAAAAATCAATACAAATAGATTCTCTCCAGTAGACTTCCGATAGATTTTCCTCTTTCAGCATAGTCCTAGCAGCTTCTTGAATAGTCATATTTTTCCTTTCAACAACTCCATTCTGCTGAGGAGTTCTAGGGGTAGACAAATGCCTCTTTATTCCATGAACCACACAAAACATGTTAAACTCACTAGAGGTAAATTCACCACCTTTTTCAAACCTCAAACATTTGATTTTCAAATCCATTTAATTCTCAACCATAGTTTTAAATGCCTTGAATTTATCTAATGCATCATATTTTTCTCTAAGAAAAGTAACCCATATCATTCTAGAATAATCATTAATCAAAATCATAAAGTACCTATCAACTTGTATACTTCTCACCCTTGTAGGACCACAAAGATATATATGTACTAATTCTAATAATCTGTTAGTAGATTGTTCCTTTCCTTTGAAACTACTCCTTTTTTTATTTCCAAATTTACAACTCTCACAAATGGTATTGATAGGTTTTGTGATTCTTGGTAGATCTCTTACTGCATGAAATGAACTAATTATTTCCAAATTATCAAAATTCATGTGAAACATCCTTTGGTGCCATAACCAACTATCACTAATCTAATACAAAGCAATGACCATCACCACCTTTAAGTTGATAGATGTTCCCATCTATCCTTTTACCAGTAGAAATCATAGTTTTAGACCCTTTTCTAATCTCACATGTTTCATACTTAAACACAAGATTATGTCCTTTGCTACACATTTTTCCAACACTCAAAAGGTTATGTCTTAAACCCTTAACATAGTAAGCATTATCAGTGTTATGCTTGCCATCAAAATTGATTAAACCTATTCCACAAATCTTAGCTCCTAAATCATCTCCAAATTTAACTAGTCCTCCATCATACTTCTCAAGTTTAACAAACTTACTCCTATCTTTGGTCATGTTATTAAAGAAACCACTATCAACAACCCAATAATTCTTATCTTCTTTAGCATGAATATATAATACCAAGGCACCTTCAACCTTATCCTTCATCTTTGAAACACTTTCCTTCACACAAATTTTAGGGTTAGCAGAACCAAATTATTCTTTTATAGCCAAATAAAAGCATTAATTATCATCAAAATCTCCATAATTAGATTCATCATAAAAAATACCAGCATCTTCTCAAACATATTAGAATATTTTAAACATCTTTCCTTTATTTTCCTTATTCTTATTGTTTACAACTCTTTTTGGACATCTTGAAGCCTAATGACCTATATCACCATAGCTAAAACATTTGAAAGGTAGTTTACCTTTGTACTTACTAGTGCCTTTCTTCATTCTTCTTTCAATGTTAGCTTCCGCATCATCAAGATCTTATCCATCTGAATCTTCAACCTTTTCTGATTTACTAGCCTTGAAAGTAATCTCTACTTTTGTACAATTCTTCAAACCATTTTTTCTCATTTCAAATGTAGTTAGTGTACCAATCAATTGATCTCTAGAATAATTTTTAAAATCTACAGTTTCCTCAATAGTAGATACCTTTTCACTGTAACAATAAGGAAGATATCTGATAACTTTATTTACTATTTTATTCTTCAACTATTACACCAAGGCCTCTCATAGTACTAACAAGCTCATCAATTCTCTATATGTAGACTTTAATTGTTTCATCCTCAGACATTCGCATCATTTCAAATTAAGCCCTCAAATTCTACAACTTTTCTTGTTTGAACTTTGTATCTCCTTCATAAATGCTTTCTAGCTTATCCCAAACCTCTTTAGCAGTCCTCAAACTCATCGCTTTTACTAGTTCAATATTTGAAAGACTATTCACAATAATAAATCTTGCCTTAGCATTGATCTCATGTGCCTTGATCTCTTCACTTGTACTTGGACCATTTTGAGGTGGAGTATATGTAGTCATATAATCCTTTTCAATTGCATATCCCTAAGCTACCAGATATCCTTCCATCTTTGTCTTCTAAAATGCATAATTTGTGCCATCGAATCTAGGGCATTCCAAAGAAACCTTGTTCTTCATCTCGTATCTACCTCAAGTGGTTAAGATTTTGTTCACAGAACCTTTCTCTAATACCAATTATTGAATGAACAAGAAAATTGAGAGATGGGGCTGAATTAATTGTATCTAATCAAAACATCAAAACCCTCAATAGTAATCAGATCCACATGCATTCATTAAATCCTTATTCTGTTATAATCTTTAAGCATGAAAAGTAGGTAACAAAGAACTAAAATAACAACACCATACACAAGAGAACACCGGATTTATTTGGAAAACCCAATGAGGGAAAAACCACGGTGAAGATCAGCTCACAATATAAGTAATTGTAAAACTAGTACAAGGGCTCACTGCCAAAATAGGACACTATCCAAAAAGGCTCACTGCCATAGAAAGAACAAGAAGATAGAAGAGAAATTTTACATAGAGAACACATTCTCAATGCATCAGGAATCCACCACTATTATTCACACACTTTCATAGCCTTTCTTGAATGATTTTGGGTGCCTTTAGCTCACTACCTTCAAGAACCTTAACATTGAAATTTGCACCGTTCTTCTCAAATTCACATCACACACATCACTCACATCGATCTTGAATCTATATTACTTATTTTATTCTTCTTCCTTGCATCTCACAACAACACCAAACTTATTTATACCATCCTCAACTTCAAAAGCCTTCTCCAACATCAGCAACTAGTCGTTACACATACAAATTCAAAATAGGTCAGTACCAAAGCATTCCGACGGTGGATAGGAAAGAGAGAAACCTACATAAATCCTTAATTAGGACCCAAATAGATCCAAACACACTTCAAAATTCTTTCACAAGCCTCACATGTAGTGTTAACACAAGATCGACCAATACCCGTGTTAAACACTATAATCATCAAGTACATGCTTAAATCAATTTGTAACTTCCAGAAAACATAATTCACTTGAGAATGCAATCTAGAATAATCCATGAAATAATTAAGATTCATCAAACACTTCATATAAAATCGCATCATACACATACTTCAACTTAGAACAACTGGTAAACCATATTCACACACCGACAAATAAAACTCACTATGTATTGCACTAAATCAAGTGAAACCTTGAAACCTAAAATATATAAAAATTATAAAAACCTTCCCAAATCCACACAACCTAAAGCCAAAAAGAAAAGAAACATGGAGCAAATACATTTCTCCTAGGCCATAGAAAGCATCACTAAAAACTGGTTCACATACTGATGAAAATATCTCACAGTGTACAACGATCCAGAAACCTAAATTTTGAATATAGCAACCTATGACACCCTTAAATAACATATCAGATCCACACAGGAATAGAATCAACATAGAAGAAATGTGGAGCACAATATCAAAGCACATTCTAAACACTTGCACAACACATTTTACTTTGTTCATCAAATTTTCTCAAAAGCACTTGGAAACCAAGTGCCAGAGACACCAACTCAACTCATTACTTCATTCCAATTCATCTTCAGACACTACAACATAAATATAGCTCCATGTACTCACAACATTTCCTAAAAATCTCAACTACACATGCACAACCTACAACTTGTTTATCATAATTTTCTCAATATCCTTGACATCTTCATCATGCAACAACTTCATCAACACATAGTTGACATCAATGGAAACACTAGTCAGCAGAATTATTGTTGACATCAATGACAACACCTTCATACTTGCAACATAAATACCTAGTCATTTCACCATTTAAAATGGAACAAGGAGAACTAGAAAGAAGAGCAATTATTATACTTCAAGATCAAGATTATTGAAAAATTTCATCATCGAAGAATCATGTCAAGTTTTATGTGAGTTTGTTCATGTTTATGCATACATTGTATTTGTGATGACTAACACTTGTAGGTCTCATGCCAAATTGAAATCAATCCTTGAGGAAATGTGTATGACTAGATTCCTTCAAGGAAATCAAATTTGAGAGGTCAGTTACATCCTATTGTTGATTCATTACTCTAATTCCATTTAGCCTTTATCCCTCAAAAGGATAAGCTCTCTTTCATCAAATTTTCCATTGTGGAGGTAGAAATACCAACATGGGCTTTGACTAAGGCAAGCCCCTATATGGAACAAACCTTTCTCTCTCTCTGAATGTGCAGGGTAAAACTCCAAAGAATATTGGAGGAAGATTGAAGACTATTTGATTATTGACACATTCAAACTATACAACTTGAAAAGATACCAAAACTCAATTATCTTAGCAATTGATGAAGATTTGACAACAAGATTCGGAAGGAAGAAGCCTCTGATTAGGGACCTAAGAATTGTGAAGATAGATTACAGTTTTAGATCTCTAGACAAGGGAACCCTACATGACCTTATCTAGCACAATCAAATCAAAATTTAAATTATAGGTGCACACAAGTCTACTCTATCTATTCCTAATCACTAAATTTGTTTGTCAATTTCTAGAGTAGCGCTTTTCCATAGTTAACTAGTTTCATCATCACATTTCATCAAAGATACATTTGAAACCTCCAAAAAAACCAAACCCAAAGTGATGTAGGAGCATCCAGTGGTGTAGGGAAATCTTGCATCACCCAAAAAATGTTTTTCCTTATTTTTCTTTAGTTTTTTTGAGTCCCATGATGGCCCACTTAAGGGGTGTAAGACAATCATAAGTCAAAAAAGGTGAAAAATGGTTACTTCCTATTTTTAGTAAGTTGACTTAAATGGGCTTGTATGGACCTAAAAATTTACCCCAAGGAGTGGAGTTGAAAAATATTTCTGAAAATGGAAGAATCATCTCAATACCCTATATGGTTTGGGAGATATTAAAGTTTTTGTCCCAAGAAATTTCTCCAATGCGACTTCAAATTCAAATTTGAAAACATTAGAAGCCCCAAAATAGCTCAAAAAGTGGACGAAATGATCTCTAATGGTTTCGGCATTGTAGATTTCTTTGAGAGCTTTCCAACAATATATTATAATAGAAAATCAGACACCCTGATCAAAAGTTATGGCCCCAAGAAGCTACCCCACTAAAAATTAAATTACATTAAAATATCTTCCTATGCAAGAAATCAAATGGTGAGACTTTTGGTGCAAAAACAAAAGGGAAAGTTACACTTTCTACAATATTCTAGGGTAGTTATTGGGTAAAATAAAAGGGTTAAGTTGTAGAAGGTGGCTCCATTAGTGCAGATTGTGGCTTTGAATAATAGATTTTAATTTTAGAGTTGATTGTGATGTAATGAATCAAGCCCATGAAGCTATAGCCCTATAATTTATGAATTTGTAATTTCATTTTTGAAAAATAATTGAAAGTGGTTTCTTTTCTATCTTTCATTTTTTGTGTTGTTATTTGTTATTGTGTTTTGTGTGGGTTTGGGCATTGTATCTCTCATCAAGTGGTATCAGAGCGAGTTTTCCTGAGTGTACTAAAAAATTTTAATGTAGGGTAGTTTGCACCAAGACTTGTGTGTGTGGGTTTTTGAGAAAAGAGATCAGAATGCCTTTGTGAATAAATTGTGGTGGTGGAAGAAATGTTATTGCACTAGAAGAGGGTTTTAGATCCCTGCAGAGACAAGTTCAAGCACTACAAGAGGAGCTGTGTTGAGGGTCTGAGCCAAGAAGAGGAGATGAAAGTGAAGAAGTTGAAAATGAGGAACAATTTGAAGAAGAACAATATATAGTAGATCTAGAGCAAGTCAGATTATTTAAGGCCATCTCTAAGATTGGGAAAAGGCCAAATATCGATGTGTCAAAGGATCATTACTTGCTACTGCTGCAAAAAATCCATGGTCCATCATGCCATGAACATCAGTAGGGTTGTCTGATGTCAGCATTTGAAAATGAAACAACAAATATGAAGTTTCAAATAATGTTTCAAGGCAATTCTCTTCACTCTCTCTTGTCATCTAGCCAAAGCCTCTTAGCTCAAGGAATTATACAAGATACATCCTTAAATCTTGTATTGGTGCCTTCATAATTATTGATGAGTATTTTGGTTATTCTTCTAGTGATACAAATTAGATCGCAAACCTTGATGCAACTAGTTCAATGTTGTACTATAAAAAATTGAAATTCAAATACTAGGTAGAGGTTGTACATAGTACTACATATCTTTGAAATAAGACTCCTTCCTTAGCTTAAAAAGCATGACACCTTTGAATCTTGGTTTGGTTTAGGCATAGGATTATTATAAATGAATCCTCTAGGTATAGTATTGGGTCTTGGAATGACCCTAATATTGGGAGCTTATCACATTTAGTGTGAATATGTAATATTGTGGCATAGGGTTCTTGTCATGAATATCATTAGTAAGGTTATGAAGTTGACACTTCTAAATTATATAGAAGTTACATTGTCAATAAAGTTAGTACTTAAGGTGTAATGTGATCATAGGAATAAAAAGATATTAATAGCTAGGGATGATTATTAAACTTATATAAATTTTATTTGAATGGTTTTATTAAAAACTAAATTTATTTAGATATGGAATTGTAATTTATCTTTCTATAGATATGAGAGATGTTTGTTTGGGTAATAATTTCCTTCTCTAAAATAAAATAATTTCCATAAAAATTAAGGAAATTCATTCACCTTTAAATCATGATACAATGGTAGTAGTGCTTTAAAACCATTTTGTGTATGATTCTTCCAATCTATATTATTTTTGGTAAATTTATAACAAGCAAGTTTAAGGTCTTATTTTTTTAAGTTTAAACTTTTACTACAATAATAAAAGAATTCAACTGTAATAAGACTAGAAATGCAACAATAATTCATTTTTCTTTTGTTTTGAGCGAATTTTCTATGGAAAAATAAACCTTTAACTTTGTATCATCCTTTTAAGAAATTGATGCTTGTTTTAGTCTAGAATATTTCTTTCTAGGTCCAAAAGCTTCTAATTTACAATTTTTTAAACATGAATTTACACTTCCTACATTTATATTCAATTTTATTTTATTTTTGAATGTTTTTTTTCTTAATTATTTTCAAAAATGGTTCATGTGTTCATATACTCAAATTGATATAACATTAAATCAACAACATCCTCAATTATTTAGATTACTTTATTGAAAGCCTAAATATTATCTTCTTACTTTGGTTGGTGTTGCAAATATGAGCAGTTAGTGGTGTCATTGATGTCAACAAGCTTGTGTTGTCATTGATGTCTATTTTTCAATGATATTATTGCAAGAGTATGAGAAGTTGATGTCATCCATGCTTTGATTAGTTTCATTATGTTGTCATTAGTAAAGCTACTGGTGTCAACCTCTAGTGTTGCTTTGATAAGATTCTATCTATGTATATGTGCTTGAGTTACTATGTTGTATTTGGCTTGGTGGTAATGAGGAAGTGTTGAATATGATGGAGATGTGTCTCTAGTGCTTGGTTTCCAAGTGCTTTTGGGAAAATTTGATAAAAAGAGGAAATAGTGTGTTGTAGTGTTGTTCTAGGTTATAGAGTTGTGCTCTTGTGTTGCTCTGCATTTCTTCTAGGTTATAGATCTTTCTTTGTATTTTATATATGTTTGTGAGCTATTTTAATCTACAATTTGGTGTGTTGGATTGTTGTACAAAAGAAGTTGTGTTCAAGTTAGTGTGTGAATTGTTCATTACAAAGGTGTCTGGGAGAAATTTCTTTTCTCCACATTTCTCCATAGTTGTATTTCAAGTATTGTGGATTTGAAGGAGTATTGATAGAATTGGTATATTTCTTTAGTTGAGGTTGTTTGAGGTTTGGTGCTTCAAAATTCAGTTTCTCAAGTAATAGTGAATGATAGAGTTGTCTAGATGTATTATGTATGTACATTCTTCAGGTGTAATTTGTTATGATGGAGTTAGTTGGATTTTAGATTGTTTGACGAATATTATAGATCATGTTCAAGTGTAGTGTGTGGTTTTCAAGTCTTCCTTGGACTTAAGGAAGTGTGTACTTAAAATTCTAATGGTGTTTATATGGGTAATGGTCTACCTAGTGTTTACACTACTCGCGGTGGATATCTATTACTTATAGAATCATTTTGTAGCATGGTGTTGTTGATTTAGGTCCTAGCTAAGGGGTGATGTGCATAGCCGACCTTAATGGAGAAGGGTTTCAAGGTTGAAGATAGTATAAATAAGAGTTGAGTTGTTGAGGGATGAAAAGATAGATGTGAGAGATACAAATGATGTGAAGTGCAAAGTGTTAGAGTGTAAAATTGAGAAGTTCAGTGCAAGCCTTCATGTATTAGATTATTAGATGCAATGAGTAGAAGGTTTATATAATTCTTCAATCAATCTGTGAAGGTGTTGGTAACATTGTGGTGGATTCTTTTTTTCATTGAGATGTTTCTTTCTATCTAACATATCTTCACTATCTTCTTTTCTATTTTGGTAGTGAGCCTTTCTTTCTTTGGGTAGCAAGCCCTTTAGTAGTGAGCCCTCTAGAAGTGAGCCCTATTGTATTCAGTATCAATATTACTTATATTATGAGCTAATATTCACCGTGGTTTTTACCTTCTTGGTTTTTCTATGTAAATTTGGTGTTCACTTGTGCATGGTGTTAATTTTTTTTTTTTTTCTATTATTTTCTTTTTATGCTAATTCACCATAATAGATTAAGGGTTTAATGAATGAATTTGGATTTGAATGTGTATGGGGGTTTTGAATTTTTAAGATATAACTAATTCACCCCCATCTTAATTGTCTTGTGCATTCAATAATTGGTATTTGAGCAAGGTTCCTTGGAAGAAAGCTTAACTACTTGAGGTAGATTTGGGATTCCACACAAGAATGAGATCCCTATGTTTGATAGAGTGGACTATGCATTCTAGAAAATAAGGATGAAAGGCTTTCTAAAGATTTTTAGAAATCAATTCAAAATGGATATACTATACCTAAAAATGGTCTAAGCATTGAATATAAAATCAAGGCCTATGAAAGAAATAGTAAAGAAAGGTATTCTCTTTTAAGTAGTCTTACAAATTCTGAATTAGTGAAATTTATGAATTTGAAAACTACAAAATAAATCGAGACAAAGCTGGAAATAATTTATGAAGGAGATGATAAGGTTAAACAAGCTAAGATATAGAATCTGAAGATCACATTTGAGAACTTGCAAATTTATGAAGATGAAAACATTACAAGCTACATTTAGAGGATATATGAAGTGTTCAACTCCATCAGAGGTCTTGGTGGAGAATTCAAAGAATCAACAGTGGTAAATAAAATTCTTAGAACCCTACCTAAAGCTTACAGTCATAAAATTTATGCTATTGAAGAATTTGAAAATCTAGATTAGTATTCTAGAGATCAATTGTATGGATTCCTAACTGCATTTGAAATGAGATAATTTGGTACAATTAATGGTGCAAAAGTTGAGACTACTTTTAATATTGGAAAATAGAAAAGATTGAAGAATCAGATTAGGAGGATCTTGATGATGTGGAAGCTAACTTTGTGAGAAGGATGAAAAATGGTACTGGTAAGTACAAATGTAAATCACCTTTCAAATGTTTTAGTTGTGGAAATATAGGTCTTTATTCTTCAAGATGCCTAAATAGAGTTGTGAATGACAAAAACAAGGAGAACAAAGGTAAGAGGATTAAGAAAAACTATTATGTTAGAGAAGATGCAAGTATTTCTGATGATGAATCTGATTATGGAGATGATGTGAATTCTTGTTCAGGGATTTAAAAAATGAATCTATTTCTTCTAACTCTGACAAATGTGTGAAGGAATTCCCTTCGAAGATAGACTAAGACCGAAGGTACTTTGGTATCTTCTTTTCATGCTAGACAGTATAAGAAATATTGGATCATTGGCAGTGGTTTCTCTAATCATATGACTAGAGACAAGAGTAAGTTTGTTAAACTTGAAAAGTATGATGGAGAACTTATTAGATTTGGTGATGATTCAGGTGCTAAGATATGTGGAATAGGTTTAATCAATTTCGATGGAAAGCATAATATTGATGATGTTTAGTATGCTAATGGTTTAAGGCATAACCTCTTGAGTGTTGGAAAATGTGTAAAAAAGGATACAATCTTATGTTTCAAGATGATAGATGTGAGATCAAAAAAGGGTCTAGAACTATGAATGTTGTTGGAAGAAGGAAAAATGGAAATGTGTATCAGTTGAAGGGTGTTGATGGTCACTGCTTCATGACTCAGATTAATTAACTATAGCTATGGAACATGAAGATGTGTCACATTAATTTTGATAATCTCGTAAGAATTAGATCAATCCAAGTAGTGAGAGATCTGCCAAAGATTACAAATCCTATCAATTTTGTTTGCAAGGATTTTTAGATTGCAAATAAAACAAGAAGATGTTTCAAAGGAAAATAAAAATCTTCCACCAAATTGTTGGAGTTGGTGCATACAAATCTTTGTGGTCTTATAATAGTAAGAAATCTTCAAGTTGATAGGAATTTCATGATTTTGATTGATGATTATTCTATAATGACATGGGTTACTTTTCTTAAAGAAAAAATTGAATCCCTAGATAGGTTCAAAGCATTTAAAGTTATGGTAGAGAATGAAATGGACATGAAAGTCAAGTCTTTGAGGTCTAACAAAAGTGGAGAGTTCACCTCCAATGAATGTAACATGTTTTGTGAGAATCATGGCATAAAGAGGCATTTGTCTACCCTTAGGACTCCTCAACAAAATGGATTAGTCGAAAGGAATAATAGGAATATTCAAGAAGCTCCATGGACAATGATGAGAGAAGCTAACCTATCAAAATTCTACTGGAGAGAACCAAATCATACTACTGTTTATATACTTAACAAAGTTCAATCAAAAGGAAACAATACAAAGACTCCCTATGAGTTGTGGTATGGAAGGATCCCTACTGTCAAGTACTTCATAGTGTTTGGAAGAAAATGTTATATCAAAAGACATGAAGAAAACTTGGGAAAGTTTGATGCAAGGTTTGATGAAGTAATCTTTCTTGGATATTCTACTAAAAGCAAAGCCTACTAGTGTTACAACAAAAGACTAAAAAATATTTTTGAGAGTACAAATTCAAGGTTGATCAAGATTTTCAGAACTTAGTGGTGATAGATGGGTATGAATTAGATGAGCCTATTTGTAGAGAAAAAGAAAAGGATAAGGAAAAGGAAGTGTAGTTTGAAGAGGAAGAAGCTCTAAAAAAGACCCCTAGAACCCCTAAGTATTCGCAAAGGAGTCATTTTGAAGAATAGATCATTGGATACAAAAGAAAAGGTGTACTAACAAGAAGGAAAGCTACTAAAGAAGGTAAATTTGTGTTTACTTTTTGAAGTTGAACCTAAAATAGTGATTGAGGCATGTAAATATGAACATTGGATAAAGGATATGGAAGAAGAGCTACTGTAGATTGAAAAGAATCAGACTTGAGAACTTTTCCCAAGACCTGCAAACAAAAACTTAATTGGACTAAGTGGGTATTCAGAAATAAATTGAATGAGAATGGAGAAGTTTTAAGAAACAAGGAAAGACTAGTGTGTAAGGGCTACTCAAAAGTTCAAGGAATAGAATCTTGAGGAGACATTTTCTCCGAAGGAAAGAATGGATGCTATTAGGATTTTTTGGCTTTCACGACACATAAGGACTTTAAATTTTGTCAAATGGATGTGAATTCTACTTTCTTGAATGGAGAATTGGAGGAAGAAGTATACATGGAGCAACTAGAAGGATTTTAGTTATCATAAAAATGGAATATGGTCTATAGATTAAAGAAGGCATTATATGGGTTGAAACAAGCTCCTAGATCTTGGTATGCAAGGTTGGATAAATATCTGATACAACAAGCATTCAATAAAGGTACCGTAGATAGTAATATTTACTTTAAAGTTGAAAAAGATCAAATCTTGATTGTGGTTGTGTATGTTGATGACATAATTTTTGGAGGTAATGAAGAGATGAGTAAGAAGTTTGTAGAAGAAATTAAAAAATATTTTGAGATGTCTATGTTTGGAGAGATGAATTTCTTCCTTGGGCTGCAAGTCAATTAATCAAGCAAAGGAATATCCATTTCAAAATTAAAGTATGTTGAAGAAGTTTGGAATAGAAGACTCTAAACTAGTATGTACTCCTATGGTTACTGGTTGAAAAACTGAGAAAGAATGATGAATCTCAAAAGTTTGATCAGAGAAAGTAAAAATCAATGATTGGTGGACTGCTATATCTAACTATTACTAGATCGTATATCATGCAAGCAGTTTGTCTTCTGGCTAGATTTCAAGAAGATCCTAGAGAGTCACATGTTGTAGTAGTGAAGAGGATATTTAGATAGTTGAAGGGAACTCTAGATCATGGCTTGTGGTATCCAAAGGATACTAATTTCACCTTGAGTGCTTACATATATGCAGATTAGGTTGGTTGTGTTGATGATAGGAAAATTACAAGTGGTCGTTCATTCTTTCTTATATGTAGATTAATATCATGGCTAAGAAAGAAATAAGATTCAATATTTTTATCTACTGCAAAGGCTAAGTACATCAAGACAACATATTGTTGTACATAGGTGCTATGGATGAGGTAAACATTGAAGGATATCAGAGTGGTGTATGATGAACCATTTTCTATCTTCTAAGGAAATTAAAGTTCAATCAATATTTCAAAGAACCTAGTAAAGCATTCAAAGACAAAATATTTCAATCATATATCACTTCTTAAGAGAAAAGGTTGTTGACAATGAAGTAAATCTTGAATATGCACCTACACAGGATTAGATTGATAATACATTCCCTAAGTCTCTTCTGAAAGATACTTTTGAGTATCTTCGGGAGAAGTTGGGAGTTATTGCCCCTCCTTTCTTGAACTAGATATTACATAAGGAGATGCATAAGTATAGTGGATCTCAAGATTTTTTTTTAGTTTGGACTGATGTTTTTGGCTACCTCTCAGGGGGAGTACGTAGTAACATTATTGTTTGTTGTAATCAAAAGAGTATGTGTTGTCATTGTACATTGGTTACTAATTTGGTGTAGTTTGGTGTGTTCTCCTAAGGGGGAGTATACAAAGTAGTTTGGCAAATAATTTTTAAAGAAAAAGTAGGCAAGTTGATTGATGACAAAGGGAGAGGATAAATAATGAAAATATTTTGGCCCTTTTCTAGTGATTTCAAAGGGGAGAGAAAGTCATCTGAAAAAGAACAAGTTATTAAGGGGAGAGAAAGTCATGTGAGAAATGTTGGCCTTGTCGTTGCACCAAATGATTGACTTTTCAATGCTTGATACAAGCCAGAGTTAAGATCCATGAGATGTGGTTAAACCATGTCATGAATCTCAAGCACTATGTTGAACAACCAAGGAGACCAAGGGCGCACACCTTGCAAAAATTCCCCCTAGCGTAAGTGAGGGATTCGAACCCATGACCAACTCTGATACCAATTTTTGAAATGCACAAGACAACTGAGAGGGGGCAGAATTAGTTATATCAAATCAAATTACTTTTAACCTTAATCAATTCCACTTTAACCCAGTATATTATTAATGGTAAACATGAAATGAAAATAATAGAAATAAAATACCAGAGACACCAGACTTACATGGAAAACCTAATGAGGTAAAAACCACGGTTAGGATTAGCTCACAATATAGTAATAATGCAATACCGAATACAAAGGCTCACTACCAGAGGGCTCATTGCCCAAATACAAAGGATCACTACCAACAAGGGACTCACTATCTAGAAGGAGGCTCACTGCCTACAAAAAAAGAAAAGATAAATAAAGATCCACCATAAGGTTCCACACATTTGCAACTTGATCAAAAGATTGTAGACACCATCAGCTCACTGCTTTGAGGAATCTAACACATTAAAGTAATCTTGCCTCAATTCTCTCTTGCACACTCTGATTTTCGCACCTATTTAGATAATTCACTTGCTTGAATGATTGATCAATTGATGCTCATATAATTCACAACAACTTGATTTGATTTTATATTATCTTCAACCATAGAAACATTCTCCAAGGTCGCCTATACAATTTCAATTTACAAATTCAAATTAGGTTGGCTACTCAACATTCCCGTGATGGATAAGAATGAGAGAGGACCAATTACATATTTAATTTAGGACCCAAACAACATCTTGGATCAATCACACCTTTCCTCAATTTGATGCAAAAACTTAATGTAACGTGTAGACACTAGGTCAACCAAACCTAATGAAAACACCAATTCTCTTTGAAGTATGTGCATCTCCAATAAGATGATCACACATTGATCACTCAACATGCTTCACCAAAAAAGTTACCATTTATGAGAACACCTCAAGTACATCCATAGTAACTACAACAAACTTCATTAAAAAAAAACTCTTCAACAATCCAACTAGACCAACCATCAACACACGACAGCTCTGAAGCAGGTCTTCTGGAGTGCCAAATACCAAGCATGTTTGCCAAAACATAGAAACCATTAAAAATAATCATTTCCCAAATCTGAAAGATCTGAAACCAAAAACTAGAAGAATACGGAGCCAAAACATTTTTCCCTGTCCACAAACAAATACTTTTACCAAACCAGTTCACACACTA
The DNA here is from genome assembly GCA_007115665.2 of Sequoiadendron giganteum. Lineage (NCBI taxonomy): Eukaryota > Viridiplantae > Streptophyta > Pinopsida > Cupressales > Cupressaceae > Sequoiadendron > Sequoiadendron giganteum. The sequence goes on from CM021109.1 coordinate 110,657,963, forward strand.
ATGAACATATCTTTCATTCTCCATTGAACCAAAAGCTAAAATTCAGGATATATTATCCATTGAAGCTCATGAACATAACTACAAATCCACATAGGCATAGGATCAATTTTGAAGAAACGCAGAGCACAATACAAGAGCACACTCAGAACACACTTCAACACTACCTTCATATTTTCTCAAATTTTCTCAAAATCACTTGGAAAAAACACAACTACAACTTCATAAATATAGCTTCATGTACTCTAAGCACTTCTACAGTACCTCATCTATAGAAGTACCATCTATAATCAGCCTAAATTATGTTGACATCAATGACAACATTAATGACAACATCACCAAACACATCCATACTTGCAACAAGAAAGACAAGCTACAAGGGGGGAGCGAGAGTAATAAACTAGTTGAGTACGAGGGAGAAGTAATGTGAAGAGTTGAAGTATGTTGATATCCAAATTTTTTGTGTCTTTGATGTTTTTCCACATCATGTGTTGCCATCAATGACAAAGGGGGAGATTATTGCAAGTATGAGCAGTTAGTGTTGTCATTGATGTCAAAAATCTTGTTTTTTCATTGATTTCTATTGTTGGGTGAGATTGATGTAAGAGTATTCCAGTTGATGTTATCCATGCTTTGATTAGTTGCATTATGTTGTCACTAGTAAAGCTATTGGTGTCAACTTATAGTGCTGCTTTGATAAGATTCTATCTATGGATATGTGTCTAAGTTAATTTTTTGTAGGATTGGTGGTGATGAGGAAGTACTGAAGATGATGAGGATGTGTCTCTGGTGCTTGGTTTCCAAGTGCTTTTGAGAAAATTTGATAAAAAGAGGAAACAATGTGTTGCCGTGTTGTTCTAAGTTACAAAGTTGTGTTCTTTTGTTGCTTTGTGTTTCTTATAGGTTGTATATATTCTTGTGTGTTTTAGATATATTGGCATGAGAGATTTTTAGAGGTGCTATATCTAGAATTTGGTGTGTTGGATCGATGTGCAAAAGAAGTTGTGTTCACTAGTTTGTGAACTATGCATTGCAAAGGTGTTTGGGATAAATATATTTTCTCCACGTTTCTTTTTAGTTACGTTTCAAGTCTTATGGATCTAAAGGAGTATTGATAGCACTGGTATCTTTCTTCAGTTGAGGTGGTTTGAGATTTGGTGCTTCAATTTCACAAGTAACAATGTATGGAAGAGTTGTCTGAATGTACTATGTGTGTACATTCTTCATGTGGAAGTTGTTCCAAAGGAGTTAGTTGGATTTCAAAGTGTTTGAAGAATATTCTAGATCATTTTAAAGCATGGTGTGTGGTTTTCATGTCTTCCTTTGACTTAAGGAAGTGTGTACTTAAAATTTTAATGATGTTTACATGGGTAACGATTGACTTGGTGTTTACACTACTTGCAGTGGATATCTATTATTTTTAGAAGCATGTTGTAGTGTGGTGTTGTTGATTCGATTCCTAGCTAAGGTGTGATGTGGTCCACTTTCACTTCTATCCACCATAGAAGTGTTTTAGTGTCGACCTAATTTGAATTTTCATGGTTTATGTGCATAGCTAACCTTGGAGAAGGGTTTCAAGGTTGAAGATGTTATAAATAAGAGTTGAGTTGTTGAGCGATGACAAAATAAATGTGAGATATGTGAATTATGTGAATTTTAGATTATTAGAGTGAAAAATTGAGAAGTACAGTGCGATTCTTCATGTGTTAGATCACCAAATTCATTAAGTAGAAGGTGTCTACAATTCTTCAATCAGGTTGCAAAGGTTTTGGTAACATTGTGGTGGATTCTCTATTGTATTGAGATTCTTTTCTTTGTGTAACATTTCTTCTCTATCTTCTTTTCTATTTTGGAAGTGAGCCTTATTGTACTCAGTATTGATATTACTTATATTGTGACCTAATCCTCGCCATGGTTTTTCCCTTCTTAGGTTTTCCACATAAATCTAGTTTTCTCTTGTGTATGGTGTTATATTTTCTTTTCATGCTGATTCATCATAACAAATAAAGGGTTTAATGGAGGAATATGGATTTGAATGTGTATGAGGGTTTTGAAGTTTCAATGTACAACTAATTCAACCCCCTCTCAATTGTATTGTACATTCAATAGTAGGTCTATCACATTATATCAATCTAAGTTGTTATTATAGTTACTAGTGCCCATTCATAGTTGTTAGCCACTAATATTTTATAATTTAGTGATTAATTTTAATTTCTTTATTCTAATTGTTAAAATAATACATAAATAAATTTAATTGGGCTCATAATCTTTTTTATAATTTTAGAATGCTAAAATTTAAATTTATACACTTGGAACATTACAAGATGCAAATCTATACATTTGAAGAAAAGTACTTGATCTTTATAACACTTTAACATTAGATTATCACTAAGATAACCTTGGTATTGTATTTTAGGTTTTAGGTTTAACCATCCATGTCAAAATACTTTAATTTGATTTTATTACCTTTAATTTAAAGTTAATACTACACTATGCGATAAGACTTGTATGACTTTTCACACTTTGTTTTTAGTAGGAATCCTTTAATTCATGGCATGGAAATAAGAATATGTTAATTATTCATGTGATTGAAGAGGTAAAATGAGGCATAGAGACATAAAAAATTGAAAATAATGCATAATTATTTAACTTTGAAGTTTATGAACAACAAAAATAATTTTTTTTGGAAAGGATTTGTGGTGGAAACTTTGGGATTTGATCTCAGTGTTCACTATCCATAAAAGATGCTTGTTTCACCAATTAAAAAATTGAAGGTTGCTTAGAATGCACTCTCTCAAGTGGCATGAAATCATATAAATGATGAACTGCACACCTTACTCTCCTTGAAATTTAAACTCACCGCATTCTTGCTTGGGTCATCTTCCTTGCAACTAAGTTCCTCAAGGTCAGGCTACCCTCTAATGGGAGGTGAGTTGGTGATAGGAGTTTGATGTGATTCGACTACAATTGGAATAAATCAACAACCATATGCTCAAGTTATATGAGAAAACCAACTTATAAATAATTTTGAGTAATTAAATTCATGTAATGGAGTAGTTTTTCTAAAAATTGGTATTCTAAAGTTCCTAAATGTTGTTTTGTAACACACTTGTAATAGGTGAAATTCATGTACTAAGTAAAGATGTTAGTAATAGTGTAAATATAGGTTAATATGTGGGTGCTTCTCATAGGAAATAAAATGATATATTTGGACATGTATAGGTTATGGAGTAACTTATGGAATAGGTGGAAGTACCACAAGGACCGATGATATGAAGGATCGTCTTAAAGATGGTTGGTTGAATGAGGATTCACGTCAAGCTTTGGACAAAAATGAAACTAAAATTGTTTTTGAGAAAAGGAATCTAGGTCATTTTGATTCAAAATCAAATTAAGGAAAATAAAGCCCTAAGGAGCCATATAGAACATCAGAGGATAGATGCATTAAAGAACAAAGTAAAATTGTAAACAATTATATAAATTGTGCTAAAAAGTACAATCATATGGAATAGTGTTTTTTTCAATTCCCAAAATTACCTAACATTGTTTTACAACACCATTAATGAACAAAGGTTACCTAAGTGAAAGTTGGTCAAGGACTAGACTAGCAAGATTTCGATGTTGAAGGTCCACCAAAAAACTATTTGACATTAAAAGTGTTTTATGAGACAATCATTCATATAAGTGAACCACCGAAAACAAAGTATTTAGGGAAATAGGATTCCCCAATAGGCTCCTAGGGTTTTTCACCTAGGAGCTTGGTTAAGAAATGGGCTCTCTTTCACACTAAAGGATTCTTGGTGTATTCATTCAAAGGATTAGGGGTTGTGAGGTGTTTGTGAATGTGTCTAAATTTTGGAAAGGAATGGAATGATCTAACTATGAGATGCAAACTAATACAATGCAAATGTATTGAAAACCCATGTGAAATGACTTAAGAAATGTAAAAAAAATATTATAGAAATGAATAAAATCGAAGAGGTGCACCTGTGAATGAGTTGTAGACTCAATTGGAGGCTAGGAATGTTGCAAATGCTAAAATTTTGGCCTACTGGGACACTTACGCCATTCTAGGTGACTTAGTCCTAGATCTAGAAAATTGCATCGGAGCCTATTTTGGACAAATGGGTATCCAAATCTTCTGAAAACTTTGAAAAAAATGCATAGTGGGACTAAGTTGCCCGAGGTGGTGACCTAGTCCCTTTCAACTTTTTGGGAAATCTGAAAGTGGAATATGGAGCCCTCGGTCTACACTTTCTGCTTCTCAAAGCACCTAGATCTGAAACTTTGATTCTCGGCCTATAAGAGAATTTTAATGGATGTTTTTCCCTAGCCAACAAGGAGATGTCTTCAAAAAGTCTTCAACCTTATCTTCAATGATCTACAAACCCTTAGAGTACCTAAATATGTAAACATACAAAGAAGGAAGAATAAATGTTGATTGTTAGGGATTAGGGGTTTCCCTTGGTCAACCCTGTTTGTAGATAGTAAATCAAGTGATGAAATGAAATGAGAAAGAATGAAATGTGAAGCAATGGAATTAGTACCTTTCCATGATGAGAGATCTTGAGTTATTGCAACAATCATCCCTTGAGTTCTTTAGAAAAGATGTCTTGTTGACATAGGATGCCAAAACCCTAGCTTGCTTGAGAAGAGTGGTGGATGAGTGATTGAGAAGAAAAATGCAACTTAGGAGGTGCAAAATGAGGATAAAAACCCTTATTTATACATGCTATGCCCTAATTCCTCAAAAATAATACATGATAGGCTGACCTTAGGGTTTTGGAGGCAAATTCTCATTGAATTTTGTTTTAATTTTGAATTTTATGCCAAAAAGGACTAGGTCACCCAAGGTGGCGACCTAGTCCACCTAGGCATTTTTGATTGCTTGTCCAGAATTATCATGTGGTAAATGATGTTTGTTAGGATTTTCTTTTGAAACACACTAAGATAGGACCTATAAGTGCATTAAGGGGTCATTATAGCATAAGGAAGGGTTGATTTAGTGATGACAAGCCTAGGAAAGTGTGAAATTGTTTTACAACACCTTACAACACTTCGGCACAAGGCTTAGAAAGAGGTAAAAAGAGGTTGAAAAAGGTCCAAAATCCATAGGAAAGGCTCCAAATGACTGAAAAGTGTCAAGGCTACACTTTTTGGTGACACATTTAGCCCCCACTTTGGTGAGAGGATGAAATTTATTCAAACTCACACTAAAGTAGCCAAGTGGAGATGGTGAAGAATGAGAAAGAGGAAGAAGGAGATCAAGCCCCTAGGATTCAAGATCCTAAGTCAAGTCGACATCAGTGCAAGAAGACACATTCAAGGGTGAATGATTTGCAGTAAAACAAGATGCATGATCATGCAATGACAAGAACTGGAATGAAGAGAAGAGGGAATGGTGAAAGGGTTGGATCAAGCTTCAACTGTTTGTACAACTAGTTGTGGACTAGATCTAGGCTATTTTTCCAAAAAGAAGATGTACTCATGCTGGGGAAATGAGACTTCTTGGTTGTATGTCGAGTGAGAAGGCCCAAAAGGTAAGAAACACAATTGGCTATGGGGAAAGTCATGCCACTAGTTGGGCTTCTCGCTCAAACCATACCAAAGTTATACCTCCTGATAAATTTGATAAGGTACCACAAAATAAAATGAATTTTATAAAATGGTGTAAGGAATTTTCATAGGGATTTTTCTTTTTTCATGCAAGGTCTCATCTTAAGGAACATCATGTGTAATGTCTCCAAGAGAGGAAAAGTGCAAATGGTCTCTTGTTTGTAAGAGAGGACAAGTGCAATGTCTCATCTTAAGGAACATCATGTGTAATGTCTCCAAGAGAGAAAAATTGAAAATGGTCTCATCTTTTTTGTAAGAGAGGACAAGTACAATGTCTCATCCTGAGCAACATTGTACCTAATGTTTCCAAGAGAGGGAATCACAAGAAAAATAAAACCGCACAATGAGTTGTGAGTGTCGATATATTCCCCCACTTTAAAGCAGTTGATAACACCATTGTTGTGAGAAATTTCTTTAAAGTAGAAGAGGATAACATGAGAGCTTGTTCGAAAATCCCTATGCCTAGTCATATGTTTTTGATAAGCTACATCATGAAGAGGGTGTGTATGTCACATGTGAGTCAACTTAAGACATGTCGTCCACATCCCAAGCTTGCTCTTATATGTTCATGAAAGGTTAATGAGTAGTCAAAAGAGACAACGAAAAGTGGCATGCAAGGACAAGGCTAACTAACCTCTTTCCCCCACTTAGTGTAGGACAAGAGTGAGTCGAAAGGATTGGTGAAATGAAAGGTTGAGTGAAAATCAGTATCGATTAGAGGAATAAGGTGTTGTCAGATAAGGGAGAACACCAAACTCCTTAAGATGTTGAATTTTGCTACTCAAGGCCTAACATTTATTAGTGTGATGACCATGAACTCAGTGGTAGGCACAAAAGGAATGTTTGTGGTAACATTTCTTTTGAGTTCTTGAAGGAAGGGGGATCAAGTGATCTTGGATGAGTCTCAACAAGATACCTTCTTGATCGAGGGTAGAAGGTGTTCCTTTATTATGTAACAAAGAGGGGTCTTGCTTAGTATAGGATGTCATACTTATGAAAGGCTCTAGAGATTGTGAGATTTTCTATGCTCCTATGGAAGAGTGTGTAAAATCAAAATCAGTAATGGGTTGCAAGATGACATTGGTGTTAAGCAAATATTCCTTTGTTAGTTTCAAAGGATCACTTTCTAAGGTTAGTTTAGAAGGGTGATGTGGGATGGTGTTGATGTTGGAGGAAGGTTTGATGATTTCAATGATAGGACAATAACCAAGACCATGATTATTTTATAGCGTGTTAGGCTCGATAGGGGTGCAGATACCTTGTTCATTAGCACTAGATCCTTTTACACTATAGCCAAATTGTTTCATGAGCTCATAACCTTTTCTATAGAGATTTTTCAGTGCTTTTGGATCGAGTGATTTTTTAGTTTTGGCTTTGTTGTCTAAAGTGGTTGAGGTGGATGCTTTCAAAGGATTGGTTGATTCTTGGGTGGACAACACTACATTTCCCATAGAGTTTTTGTGTATGATCTTGGATTCTCCTAGTAAATGTGGTGTGAAGTCTAAGGAACCCCAATTATTGTCTAAGGGTGTTGGTTGTACGAGTTCCACTTGTTTGGTTTGTGTTGAAGTAGTGAAGGGTTTGGAGTGGTTTTTCCCAAGTTGTAATACACTGTAAGGTTCGAGATCAACATCAAGCATGTACAATTTGTTGTTGTAGATGTACTTCATATTATGATGAAGAGTGGAAGGCACCCCGTTCATAGAATGAATCCATGGTTTTCCTAAGATGAGGTTATATGAAACATCATGTGGCATAACATGGATCAATGTGTCTAATGTGGCCATTCTAACTGTAAGAGGAAAAGTGATCACACCAAGTGGTTTCTATCCTACACTATCAAATCCACTGATAGATAAAGAGGTAGGTTGAATGGTTGATTTATCAATATGGAGCCTATCCAAGAAATGAACACTACACACATTAACAACGGAGCCATTATCAACAAGGGTTTTCTTGATCCCTATGCGTTTGTATTGAGATATGATCATTAAAGATTTAGCTTGTTTTTGCACATCCAAAGGAGGGAGCTCACTTTGGTGGAAAATAATGTCAACCTGCAAGCCTTGAATCATAACTATTATTTCATTTGTTTGCGCATTAGAAGGGATAGAAATTTGTTGTAAGGCATTTTGCATCATGGTGTGATAGTGAGGGGATACTTGAATAAGGTCCCATAAAGATATTTTAGTAGGAGTATTCCTTAGTTGGTCAACAAGGTCATACTCCCTAAGGATTAAATTTAAGAGAGGGGCAGTAGGTAATATGGGAGGGGATGAAGGTAAGGAAGTGGAGGTTGGTTATTGTGAACATGGGTTTTTTCGAGTGTAATGTGTATGAGCAATGGTATGATGACTTGGTTGTTGCGACACATTATGCTTAGTTGGGTAGAGGATGAATTCAGGTTTAGGTTTGTGTGAAGGAGGATAAAGGATAAGTTGAGGTTGAACAATATTAACATCCCCTTGGGAAGGAGATTCAATGTTATCCTTGTCTTGCATCATGATATCCTCCCTAGGAGGAGAGATTGTAGGAGAATGACAAGCCACATGTTCATGACATTCAAGGGTTGGATCTTCTAAAATAAATTCATCACAAGTAGGGGAATGATCAATGATGGGATTAACAATGGTGGGGGGTTTAGGAGAGGATTATATTTGATTATCAAAGGTCTCATTCTCTTGTTCCGTACTATCTACCCTAGTAGGAGATATATCTTCAACATAGGTAGGGAGGCATCAAGGGAAGGACCACTATGAGTTTCAAATAGATTATCCCAAAGGGTGGGAGCATTAGGGAAGGGAGGGTCAAGAGTCTCATGACTTGTAATAGGGGTATCTTCTAACACCAAACTATCCTCTTGGCATCGAGGAGGGATATTAGAAGGAGTTTAAGGGTCATGGTTATAGAGACTAGGTAAGGGGATGATGGTTTTAGCTTCTTCTTGTTTAATGTTTTTCCAAGGGGAAGGGGGGGAGGAATAAAAGAAATAAAATCATGATCTCCATTGGTTGTGTCTTCTTTCACTAAGATACCTTCGTCACCAATGAGAGAGATATCAGGAGAAGAACAATTATGATTATCATGATTATCAATGCTTACATCCTCTTGTGGAAAAGCTTTAGTGGATGAGCTAGAAGAGATGAAGTCATCAAGGGATTCATCTAACATGTCCAAGTCATCGCTACTAAAGGGCTTAATAAGGGTGTGAGTGGGTGCTTGTGATGTTGTTAAAGTGTTGTTTTTGTGTTCTAAAGAATCTGATTTAAATGATATAGGAAATAATGTTGAAAATGAAAATTGCAAAATTCTAATGCTATCCATAATTTCCATAAATTGAAATGTGATAGAAGCTATGCAAACTTAAAATGCAATGTAAAGACATAGAATGCAATGCAAATTTCAGATTTCAAAGAAGGTAATATGTTGATTACACTATGAAATGATCTGAAATTGAAGTGGTGTAAATACAAAATTTAATTTAAACAATGCCTAAAATGAGCTAATCTAGGCTAGATCTAATGAAATGCATGTAGCAAAAACCCAACCCATGAATACATATACTTAATGACACAAAATAAAAGCATAAAAGTAGGGTTTTCAGCTCTATAAAGGGTTGTTTCAAAGGCCTAAAGGGACTAGGTCACCTAGGGTGGTGAATTAGTCCTCTTGGTGATTTTTTTATAATTTTTCAGGTTTTTCTATTTGATTTTGATGGTTTCTAGCTTGTAGAATGCATGCCTAAAATACAATACAGAATTTTAGAAATTTTTGAATGATTGAATATGCAAAAATGCAACCTAAATGCACTTTCACTAATGCAAAATTGGAAACCCTAGAATGCAACTTAACTAATGCAAAGTGAAATGCAAGTTTATCCTAGGACAATGATGGACTCCAAATCAGACAAGAAGGGAGTAGGAAAGTCAGGTTCACAAAAATGAACAACCAAAAACAAAGTATTTAGGGAAAGAGGATTCCCCAATAGGATCCTATGGTTTTTCACCTAGGAGCCTGGTTGAGAAATGGGCTCTCTTTCAAACTAAAGGATTATTCATGAGTTCATTCAAAGGATTAGGGGTTGTGAGGTGTGTGTGAATGTGTCTAAATGATGGAAAGGAATTAAATGATCTAACTATGAGATGAACACTAACACAATGAAAATGTATTGAAAACCCTATATGAAATGACTTAAGAAATATAAACAAGCTACTAAAAAAATGAATAAAACAAAAGAGGTGCACCTGGGAATGAGTTGAAGACTAGATTAGAGGCTGTGAATGTTGTTGATGTTAAAATTTTGGCCTACTGTGATAGTTATGCCATTCTGGATGACCTAGTCCCAGATCTGGAAAATGGCACCAAAGCTTGTTTTGGCTAAATGGGTATCCAAATCTTCTAAAAACTTTGAAAAATATTCACCCAAGGTGGCGATCTAATCCCTTTAAGCTTTCCAAGAAATCTGAAAGTGGAATCTAGAGCCCTCGGTCTACACTTTTTGCATCTCAAAGTACCCGGATCTGCAACTTTGATTCTTGGCCTGTAAAAGACTTTTAATGAATGTTTTTCCCTAGCCATAAAGGAGGTGTCTTCAACAAGTCTTCAACCTTATCTTCAATGATATTCAAACCCTTAGAGTACCTAAATCTGCAAATATACAAAGAAGGAAGATGAAATGTTGATTGTTAGGGATTAGGGGTTTGGCTTGGTCAAACCCCTTTGTAGATAATTAAATCAAGTGATGAAATGAAATGAGAAAGCATGAAATGTGAAATAGTGGACTTAGTACCTTGCCATGATGAGAGATCTTTGTTGCAAGTATGGATGTGTTTTATGGTGTTGTCTTTAATTTTGTCATTAATTTCAACATAGTTCATGTTGTGTACAAATGGTATGTGTATAGTTGAGACATTGTAGAAGTGCTTAGAGTACATGGAGCTATATTTATGAAGTTGTAGTTATGTTTTTTCTAAGTGATTTTGAGAAAATTTAAGAAATAATGAAAGCAGTGTTGAAGTGTGTTCTGAGTGTGCTTCGGTATCATGCTCCACATTTCCTTTGTGTTGATCCTATGCCTATGCAAATTTGTAAGTATGGTCATAAGTTTCAATGGATCGTATATACTGATTTTTAGCCTTTGAGTTGATGATGAGTAGAAGATGCGTTCACTGATGTGTGAACTGGTTTAGCATAACTATTTGTTTTTGGACTGGGTTGAATGCTTTGGCTCCACAGTCTCCTGATATTTGGTTTCAGATCTTGTGGATTTGGGAGATGACTCTTTCTGTGGGTTTCTATGTTCTGAAAAAATTTCTTGTGGTTTGGCACTCCGAAAGACCTACTTTAGAGCTCCTGTGTTTTGCTTGTTGGTCTGGGTGGACTGATGAAGATTTCTCTATGAATGAAGTTTGTTTTAATTGTTGTGGATGTACCTAAGGTATTCTTAGAGATGGAAAAATTTATGGTGAAGCATGTTGAGTGATCCATGTGTGGTTATCTTGCTGGAGAAGCATGTACTTCAAAGATCATTGGTGTTTTCATTAGGTTTTTTTCCGACTTGGTGTCTACACATTACATAAAGTTTTTCATCATCTTAAGGAAGCATGTGCTTGATCCAATATGTTGTTTGGGTCCTAGATTAAATATGTAATTGGTCCTCTCTCATTCTTATCCACTGTGGGAATGTTGATTAACTGGCCTAGTTTGAATTTATAAATGAAATTATATAGCCAACCTTGGAGAATTTTTCTAAGATCGAAGATGGTATAAAAGAAAATAAAGTTGTATCAAATTATATATCCATCCATCCACGAAACGAGCAAGTGAGTGAAGTGTTCAATCAAGTGCGAAAAATAGAGTGGAAGAGCGAATTGAGGCAACAATACTTTAAGGTGTTAGATTCTTGAAAGTAGTGAGCTAATGGAATCTACAATCTTCTAATTAGGTTATGAATGTGTGGAACCCTAGTGGTGGATCTCCATCTATCTCTTTTTATTTTTTTGTAAGTAGTGAGCCTCCTTTCTAGACAGTGAGTCCTTTGAAGGCAATGAGCCCTTGCATCTATGTAATGAGCCTTCTATATTTGGGTAGTGAGCCTTCTGTATTTGGGTAGTGAGCCTTTGTATCTGGTATTGCATTACTACTATATTGTGAGTTAATCCTCACTATTGTTTTTCACTCATTGGGTTTTCCATGTAAATCTAGTGTCTTTGGTGTTTTCTTTCTTTTATTTTCATTTCATGTTTACACTTAATAATAGATTGAAGTTAAAGAGAAAAAATTGTTTAAAAGTAAAGTTATTTGATACAACTGATTCAACCCCTCGTCTCAGTTGTATTGTGCATTTCAACAATTGGTTTCACAACTTTGGTTCCTCGATGAAAAGATTAACTGCTTGAGGTAGATTAGATGGCGCACAAGTTGCAGATTCCTATTTTTGATGGAGCTGATTACAGTGTCTAGAAAGAATAGATGAGAAGTTATCTGATTTCACTTCATTTCAATACCTGGAAAGTTGTGGAGACAAAGTATGTGATACTAGCAGTTGTTCCTTCCTCTACTGATGAGATTGTAGCCTTTCAAGAGAATGAAAGAGAAAGGTATGCTATCTTCAGTGTTTTATCTAAAATTGAAAGAACAAAAGTTATTTCTTTAGCTACTACTTATGAAGTATGGACAAAGTTGAAAGAAATTTATGAAGGGGATGATAGAGTAAAGTTGTCAAGGAAAGTAACTGCTAAGTGGAAATTTGAGAACTTGAGAATGGAAGAAGGAGAAGACATTGTAAGCTATTATCAGAGAGTTGAACTTATAGCAACAAAAATCAAGAATCAAGGTGGTACCATGTCAGATGAAGATATAATTGAGAAAATCTTGATGACCTTACTAGACAATTACAGTGACAATATTTTCTCTTGAAGAACAATATGATCCAAAGACATTTACTAAGGGATATCTATTTTGTATCCTCAATACATTCGAGATGAGAAATTTTGTAATAGGTAAGGATAATACTGAAACAACCTTTAAAGAAATGAAGATAGGAGATGACTTGGATGATGATGACTCAAAAAATCTGGAAGCAAATTTCATAAGGAGATTGAAGAAAGGTATTGGTAAATAGAAAGGTAAGTTTCCTTTTAAGTGTTTTAGTTGTGGAAATATTGGTCATTATGCATAAAGATTTCCTAATAGAGCTACACAAAAGAAGAATAAGGATAGTAATAATAATCACAAGGATAAAAAGGATAGGAAGTTCAAGAAATTGTAATATATCAAAGAAGATGAAGTAATTTCTAATGATGAATCTAAATTTGAGGAAGATAAAGATGAATGCTTGTTCCTAGCCCTGGAAAATAAAGTTGTATCTACTAACCATGGGAGATATGCAAAAGAATCTAGTCTGGAAAGCCATAAGGATGAAATAGAAGGTACTTTGGTAACTGCTTTTCATGCAGACAGGATGAAGAATGTTGGGTAATTGACAGCAGATGTTCAAATTATATGACTGGAGATAAGAGTAAGTTTAGTAAACTTGAGAAGTATGATGGAGGTATAGTCATGTTTGGAGATGATTCTGGTGCTAAGATTATTGGTAAAGGAACAATTAGTTTTGATGGAAAAAATAATATTGATGATGTTTTATATGTAAAGGGTTTAAGGAACAATCTTGTAAATGTTGGACAAATGTGGAACAAAGGTTTTAAGCTTGTGTGTTAGTATACTGTTACCAATTTTTCACTACAGCTCAAATGGTGGAGCTAATTTAAATACTGTTATATTTTAAAGTGGAAATGCATTTATTTTTTAATATGCTCGAGTGTTGTTTTGCACTTCATTTTATTTCATCAAGTGATAGTTGTGCAGGTGTTTTGAGAAATTGAGTTTCTAAGTATCATTCATGTTTTTGCATAAATCAAATGGAATACATAACTGATTATGTGAATGATAAAGCATAATGCTTTCATTTATTTCATGAAGTGATGCACTTTTTACATAAGTCATTTGATTGCGAGAATACAAATGCTGGTACAATCTTGCATTTTAATGATTTTCTTTCAAAATGGAAATGAAAGAACAAAATTAAACATCCACACAAACCATGGTTTTATCCATTTCCATTCATAATAGGAAAGGAAATATACAACTAGAAATAGAAAGCAGATAAAATTAGACATATACTTCATTTCCTGAGTTGGTCTTCTGTTGGTCTTTTGAAGTTGGCTCCTTTATGTTTCCGCTCCCGAATGCTTCCACTCCTAGATGTACTTGCGAGAGTTTGAGAAGGGTGTCAATTAAGAGCTCGAGATATGAATAATACTACATGATGTACTAACAGAGATATATTTCAATCCTTACAGTGCAAAGAAAAAAACTAAAGGAAAGAGCAGAAGCATGAACTGAAAAAAGAGAGAAAACATCATCATTGTTTTTTTTTTTTTGTGCTAACACTATTTGTTTCCTTGTGTAGGTATAAGAAAAGCCATGTAGCTGTTTTGAAGACCAAGCATGTGGGAAAAAATGGGCTCCCACAAGGGTAGAGCCCGACATGCTTCCCTTATATGCTACAAGAGGGGCAAGAATGAAAGGAAGATGCAATCATCATGCTCTTTTGAGCTTTACAACTGAACAAGTAATTGAACTACCATGCATTTATAACAATCAAATCAACATATGGAAGTGAAAATTGAAAATGAATAATAATTGGACAACTTGTTTTAGTTAAAATTATCAATCTAACATGTTTTTATGAAAGGTTTGGTTTTGCTACCATAACACTGTTTTGTTGTTTTTAAGACTGTTCACTTTATAGTGTTGTTTCATATTTTTTGTTTTGGAACATCAGTGCTCTATCTCTTAACAATGATAGTGAACAGGCATACATATGCCTCATCAATTATATCATGATCGATAAAGTAAGCAAGTGCATGATTCAGAAGTAGATGTAGCAAGTTCACATAGTTATTTGTTTCAGAATCAATGGAGATTTCTTATACAGAAGGTAGTTTGTGTTTGAGCATCTTTTACACAGTGCAAAGTTATGAGGTTATGCAAGGACAAGTAAGGAGGTGAAGAGTTTGTTGCCAGAATAAGCAAAGAGTATCAAATCATGAAGGAGCTTTACAGATGTAAGATGGAACAATATGTATAGAGTCTGGTCTCCTTCAAGTTTTCATTGTTTCAGGCATACCCACATGATGGGTTTGGGTTCAAATACAAGTTTATCATGGTTTCCATAATTCTACATAAGCATGTCTTTAACAATACATATTTATTCAAAAAAATGGTTACCCACATTTGGTTTTGGCAAAAGTGCAGTATTTTCAAAAATACAGGAGACTCATCTGAGGATTTCAATTTAAAATATATTTTCTTCATATTTTAGTAGTACCCATTTTGGGGTTTTGAGTAAAACACAGAAATACTAAATACCCACATACAGATTTTTGCTCAAATACAGATTTTCTTCATATACAAAAGTACCCACATGGGGTTTCATAAGGAAATACAGATTTGCCACATTTTTTCAGTTTACCCATATGGGGGTTTTGCAAATAAAACACATATAATTCATTTTTCAGATTATACATGAGTGTTTTTTTTACAAAAATGCCTGATAATGCATGGGTCGAGCCTACTGTGAGTTTCAGTTACTCTTTCAGGAAAAAAAGAGGAGAGCTTATCAAGTTTTGCTTCATAGAAGATCGAAATCTAAATATAAGGAATGAGGAAAACAAGTTTATAAATGCAGATTTCTTCATAAAATCATTATCAAAAGCATGAACATGGCGCAGCCTGTGTGATGGCCTGCATTATTTAAAAGAAATAACATTCATTTTTCTAAGAGATTAGCTTCTAAAGCTTTTATTTTAGCAAGGAAAGCAACTATGAGGAGAAGTCGCGGCCTTATGGCCTGTCTTTTGCTTTCAAAAGGTGTGAGGAGCTATCAAAAGACCATGAGGTCAAACTTACCAAGTTGTAGAGGGGTCGACCGAAGTGGAGAATAAATATGGAGTTCGCAAGCTGCAGGTCGAGCTCTCCCATGGTAGTCAGTGACAAGTCAAACACACATAATGAAGCAAAGCACATAATGCAAGAAATATATTAGATAATTGTCTCATAGCCACAGCCAGTGAGGTTTCTTTCTTCATTAAAAGAAATAATGCATCAAATAAAATGGCAAGTCAAACTTACCATGATCAGCAGAGGCTGAATAAAATGGAGAAGCAAGAAGGAGAGATTTGAATGGGGGCTCATAGTTCAAACCCTAGGAATGGTGGTGCTTCTTGCAGAGTTCACTTTCCAAACCAAACATGAAATGAAATGATTTTTTAGGTCTTGACTTTTGGTTTTACTATCAACCCTAATTTGAATTAGGGGATGCATGCATATGCCTTAATAATTAATTCTTTCACCTTGGGTTGAGCCTTATGAAGGGATTTCATGTATTATATTTTTTGCCTAAGTCTTTAGGCTTGTTTATGGGAGATTTTTTATGACTTAGGGTTTAGGGGTCATGTCATATGGCTCATTTAAAATGAATGATAATTGAGACCTTAGTTTTTAATTGATTTAGAGGGAGATCAATTAAAAAATTAAATTTGAAGTCCTTGTTATGAAGTAAGGTTTTACTTTAAGGAATAGACCTAGGGTTTTTTTTTTTTTTTTTTGAGAAAACAATTAAACATGTAAGGAGGAGTATATTATTTTTATGATTTTTTATAGGAAAAGATCAAACTTTGTAAAGGGAGATATAAGGTATGGTTTGTAAAAGATTTTGAAATCTTTAATTGCAAAAATAGAGTAATCATAAAACTGCATGATATAAAGCAGAAGCAAAGAAATACTTTATAAATTGTTTTGTTTTCTTGCTATTTTAAGCAATTGAGTATTGACTTTTCTTCTTGAGTCGGAATTGAGTTTTTAGTTGGAGAGATAAGGTGTTTTCCTTGCTTTAAAAGCAATTTTTTGCTATTTTTAGAGGCCTGATAGTTTATGCATGCAAAAAGTGTGACTTTCCACTTTTATGCTAACTTGTTGCACAGTTTTTGGGACCTTTTCCTTGAGCTTTTTTCAAGAGCTCGGATTAGGGTTTGAGACATATATCTTTGGAGAAAACTTAGGGTTTTCCAGTTTAGTCTATTTTTTGCTCTTACACATTTTTGAGCTTGAAACTATTTTGTAATCAGTTGAGATTATTTTGGCATACTCCTACAGTGAATAAAAAAAGGATTCCTACCTATCGTTTTGTGTGTCTATTTGCAATTACAGTTTGATGTTATCTTGTGATTTCTATTTAGGGAGTCCTTGTTATGTCCTAAGGCTTTAGTTTTGATGCAAAAAAGTGCAAGGATATAGGTTGCATGTCATGTTTTAAAACAAATCTTCATGCAAAATACTTATGTAAAATTGTTCTTGAGAGCTTGTGAAATCATGTTGGTTTTTGAGCACTATTTGTGAGGAAAATCCAAAATAGTCATTATTTCACCATCTAATATTGAAAATCATTTCAAAATCATAGGTTTTAAGATTTTGTTTCTCTCTCTAATTTTCCCAAGAAATACTTTTAGAATAGGATCATCATACAGAGAACCGGCTCACTCTGGAGATTCTCTTTTCTTATAGATTACCCACATCTGGAAAGAGTTTCAATGTTGCAACAGATAGTCTAATTTTTATAAATATGATAGGGTGCATATCTGATTGCTAACAATAACACTTGTGAGATTAGGAAAGAATCCAAAAATGTGGTAGCAGCTGGAAGAAGAACTCATGGAAACATCTATCAACTTAAGGATGGAGATGGTCAATTTTTTGTTTCTCATATCAATGAAAGTTGGATCTAGCACCAAAGGATGGAACATGTGAATTTTGATAATCTAATCGGGATCCGTTCTAGGGAAGTTTTCAAAGATCTACCTAGAATCATAAATCCTTCAAATTCAATCTGCAAAAGTTGTCAGATGGGAAAATAGACAAGGAACAATTTTAAAAGAAAGGATCAATCATCTACTAGAATGCTAGAACCAATCCATACAAACCTTTGTGGTCCTACAAGAACATAAATCCTAAATGCTGACAGGTACTTTATGCTCTTAATTGATGATTACTCTAGGATGACATGAGTTACATTTCTTAGAGAAAAGTCTCAGGCTCTTAATAGACTCAAAGTATTTAAGGCAAGAGTAGAAATGAGGCAAATCTGAAAATCAAATGCTTAAGGTCTGATAGAGGTGGAAAATTTACATTTGGTGAGTTCAATACATTTTGTGAAGAGTATGGCATAAAAAGACATTATTCTACTCCTAGAACCCCTTAGCAGAATGGAGTTATGGAAAGAAAGAATCAGACTATTCAAGAAGCTGCTAGAACTATGATGAAAGAAGAAAATGTTCCTGATGTATATTGGAGAGAAGTAATCCACACTGTTATTTACATTCTTAATAGAGTTCAGACAAGAGGTAACAACACCAAGACCCCTTATGAACTATGGACTGGTAAGACTCCTACTGTTAAATACATTAAGGTATTTGGAAGTAGATGTTATATTAGAAGGGATGATGAAAACCTTGGAAAGTTTGATGCTAGATGTGATGAAGGAATTTTCCTTAGATATTCAAACAACAACAAAGCTTACAGATGTTTTAATAAGAGACTGAAAAAAATAATTGAAAGTGCTAATTTCAAGGTTGATGAAGTTATGTATAGACCAATGGGAATAAATGAAGTTGAACATGATGATCCTATCTACGTGCAAATACAAGAAGAAGAAAATGAAGAGAAAGAACAAAGTGATGAAAAAGAAGAGATTTTGGAACCTGCACCTAAAACTCCTAAATATGTTCAAAGAAATCATCTGGAGGAACAAATAATTGGAGACAAAACTGAGGGAGTAAAGACAAGAAGAAAAGTGGTTGAGGTAAACTTGTGTTTACTTTCTAAGATAGAACCTAAGATTGTGAATGAAGCATGTAATGATGAAAGTTGGGTTAGAGCAATGAAAGAGGAACTACAATAGATAGAGAAGAATGAGACATGGGAACTAGTCCCTAGACCTGCAAACAAGAATGTAATTGGTTCAAAATGGGTATTCAGAATCAAGGTGAATGAATATGGTGAAGTGGTAAGAAACAAATATATACTTGTATGTAAAGGATATTCACAGGTTGAAGGAATATATTTTGAAGAAAATTTTGCACCTATAGAAAGAATGGAGGCTATTCAAATGTTTTTGGCATTTTAATCTCACAAAGACTTCAAAGTATATCATATGGATGTCAAGTCTACATTTCTGAATGGAGAACTAGAAGAATAAGTGTATATGGAGCACCCAGAAGGTTTTCAACTGTCTGACAAACTAGACATGGTTTGTAAATTAAAGAATGCATTATATGGACTTAAACAAGCTCCCAGAGCTTGGTATCCAAGACTAGATAAATACTTGACAAAGCAAGGATTCAACAAAGGGTCCACAGACAAAAATATTTACTTCAAGGTTAGAAAAAAAATATATTGATAAATTTGAAATGTCTATGATTGGTGAATTGAATTTCTTCCTTGGACTTCAAGTAAATCAAACTAATAAAGGGATATTCATTCACAATCCAAGTATGTTAAGGAATTGTTAAAGAAGTTTGGAATGGATGACTCCAAACCGGGTTGTACCCCTGTGGTAACTAGATGTAAGTTGAGTAAGGATGTTGAATCTACTAAAGTTGATTAGAGCATGTACAGATCTATGATTGGTGGACTGTTATATCTTACTTCTACTAGACCTGATATCATGCATGCAGTATGTTTTGTTGTAATATTTCAAGCATAACCTAAGGAAGCACATGTAACAGCTGTGAAGAGGATAATCAAATATCTTAAAGGAACTCTCGATTATGGGCTATGGTATTCAAAGGATAATGATTTCACATTGAATGCCTACATTGATGCGGATTGGGCTGGTTGTGTAGATGACCAAAAGAGTACAAGTGGCAGTGCATTCTTCCTTGGAGGAAGATTAGTTTCATGGCTGAGCAATAAATAGGATTCAGTTTCTTTATCCACTATAGAAGCATAGTATATTGTAGAAACATCCTGTTGTACAAGGGTAATTTGGATGAAGCAAACCTTGATGGACATAGCTGTGGTAAGTGATGAACCTATTCCTATATTTTGTGAAAATACAAGTGTTATAAATAATTCAAAGAATCTATTGATTTATTCTAGAACAAAAAACATATTAGTCCACTAGATTCACAAAATTCTTTTGTTATGGACTAATGGTGGAGGCCTACTCCTTAGGGGGAGTAGAGAAGTGCATTGTTGTGGTATGTGATGTGGGTGTACTCCTAAGGTGGAGTGAACATAGCTTTATATGGTAAGAATTTCCTTTGCCATTGATGTCAAAGGGGGAGAGAGAGAGAATCATGTGAAAATTTTATGCTTGAAATGTTGTCGCTTCTGAAAATCATGTATGTTGTCTTTGATGTTTTTTCACATCATGCATTGCCATCAATGACAAAGGGGGAGATTGTTGCAAGTATGGATTTGTTTGATGGTGTTGTCATTGATGTCAACATAGTTCATGTTGTGTACAAATGGTATGTGTATAGTTGAGACATTGTAGAAGTGCTTAGAGTACATGTAGCTATATTTATGAAGTTGTAGTTGTGTTTTTGCCAAGTGCTTTTGACAAAATTTGAGAAATAATGAAAGTAGTGTTGAAGTGTGTTATGAGTGTGCTTTGGTATTGTGCTCCGCATTTCCTCTGTGTTGATCCTATTCCTATGTGGATGTATATGTATGTTCATAAGCTTCAATGGATTGTATATACTAATTTTTAGCCTCTGAGTCAATGGCGAGTAGAAGATGTGTTCACCAGTGTGTGAATTGTTTTAGCAGAATTATCTATTTGTGGACTAGGAAAAATGTTTTGGCTCCGCAATCTCTTGATATTTGGTTTCAGATCTTTTGGATCTGGGAGATGAATCTTTCTATTGGTTTCTATTTTCTAACAAAATTTCTTGTGGTTTCATGCTATGAAAGACCTTCTCTAGAGCTCCTATGTTTTGCTAGTTGGTCTTGGTGAACTGATGAAGAGTTCTCTATGAATGAAGTTTGTTGTAATTATTGCGGATGTACCTAAGGTATTCTCAGAGATGGTAAAATGTCTGGTGAAGCGTTTTGAGTAATCCACATGTGATTATCTTGCTGGAGATGCGTGTACTTCAAATATCATTGATGTTTTCATTAGGTTTGGCCGACCTAGTGTCTACACGTTACATCAAGTTTTGCATCATCTTAAGGAAGTGTGTGCTTGATCCAAGATGTTGTTTGGGCCCTAAATTAAATATGTAATTGGTCCTCTCATATTCTTATCCACCATGGGAATGTTGAGTATCTGACCTAGTTTGAATTTGTAAATGAAATTGTATAGCCGACCTTGGAGAATGTTTCTAAGGTTAAAGATGGTATAAAATCAAATCAAGTTGTAGCGAATTATATATCCATCAATCCATGAATTGAGCAAGTGAGTGAAGTGTGCGAACAAGTGAAAAAATCAGAGTGGAAGAGTGAGTTGAGGCAACAATACTTTAAGGTGTTAGATTATTGAAAGCAGTGAGTTGATGGCATCTACAATCTTCTGATCAGGTTGCAAATGTGTGGAACCCTAGTGGTGGATCTTCATTTATCTCTTTTTATTTTTCTATAGGCAGTGAGCCTCCTTTTTGGATAGTGAGTCCTTTGAAATTAGTGAGCCCCTTGCATATGGGCAGTGAGCCTTTTGTATTTGGGCAATGAGCCCTCTGGAAGTGAGCCTTTGTATCTAGTATTGCATTAATAATATATTATGAGTTAATCCTCACCATGTTTTTTCTCTCATTGGGTTTTCCACATAAATCTGGTGTCTCTAGTCTTTTCTTTATATTATTTGCATTTCATTTTTATAGTTAATAATAGATTGAAGTTAATGAGAAAATATTAAGTTTAAAAGTAAATTTATTTGATACAATTCACCCCCCCCCCCCGCCCCCCGCCCTCTCAGTTATCTTGTGCATTTCAACAATATTGAGTTGCTACAACAATCAACCCTTGAGTGCTTTAGAAAAGATGTCTTGTTGACATAGGATTCCAAAACCCTAGCTTGCTTGAGAAGGGTGGTGGATGAGTGATTGAGAAGATTGAGTGAGAAGAAAAATGAGACTTAGGAGGTGCAAAATGAGGGGAAAAACCCTTATTTATACATGTTATTCCCTAATTCCCTGAAAATAACACATGATAGGCTAACCTTAGGGTTTTGGAGGCAAATTCCTATTAGAATTTTGTTTTAATTTTGAATTTTATGCCAAAAGGGGCTAGGTCGCCCAAGGTGGGGACCTAGTCCACCTGGGCATTTTTGATTGCTTATCGGGAATTATCATGTGGTAAATGATGTTTTTCAAGATTGTCTTCTAAAACACACTAATATAGGACCTATAAGTGCATTAAGGGGTCATTATAGCATAAGGAAGGGTTGATTTAGTGATGACAAGCCTAGGAAAGTGTGAAAATGTTTTAAAACACCTTACAACACTTCGACACAAGGCTTAGAAAGAGGTAAAAAGAGGTTAAAAAAGGTCCAAAATCCATAGGCAAGGGTCCAAATGAGTGAAAAGTGTCAAGGCTACACTTTTTGGTGACACAATAAGGTTCAACTATTCAAATGCAATAATTATTTCTTTAATACTGGTTACATACTTGTGGACTTGGCAATGTAAACATTAATGGGTTTTGAGAACACTACAGTATCATCAACTCTTTGACCCTAAATTTTCATCATATTCATTCTACTAATTTAGTTATTCTTACATTTCATAATAAAATTTAATAAATAAAATTAAAGGAACTTGTTTATATTTACCTGAGTATCAATGTCAAATGTTTCATTCAACAAGGCATATCTCATAACCATATTTTGTGTAGTTGATGTATCCTATTTAGGTGCATCTTGAGCACTCTCAACATCACATGTGCAAATAGTGTGGTAAGAGTGAAAAAAGTGGAATAGAACTCTAGGCCTAGAAGACTCACCCACATCAAGCTTTACTAGAGGCATTACACACTATGCAAGGCTCTAAGCGAGAAAGCTAATTGATTCTAGCATGTCCACCTTAGCATTGTCCTTCACAATAGAAGGAACAAAAACATGCTCCACAATGGGTGTAGCCAAGGGTCTTGGTGCTAGCTATGGACTATATCATGCACCCACTCTATCATGTGTGGAACCCTCATCTCTACCCTAAAATTCTAGGTAGTTAAAATAATTTGGAATCTTATCAAGGACAAACTCACAATAGAGTTTCGTCAAAAAATACTATGGGACCTCATTGTTATTGCATGGAGGTTGGTCAAAAACCATCCACCACCACTCCCAAAAATTATTTTTTAAATCATGGTGGCACCAACTGATAGGGAACCTCCTACATGTAAGTGATAAAGGTGCATTGGTTCTTGGGTCCATGAAAAAGGCACTCAAGTTGACTTTGCTAATTTTCTCTTTCTTCACTTACGCATAGGGAATTCTACTTGCATAAAATTGTTTTAATCCCTCCCTTTTATTTGACCAAAAATTAAGTTGCGCACTCATTTCTCCTACATGAGATACAATTGACTGTATGGATTTGGTAATGGATCTACTATGAGGGTGTGTTGCAAAAGTATCATTTAATCTTGCAATCAATTCTTCAAGCTCTCTCTTTTCATTTTCTATTTCATTTAAAATATTTTTAATTTTTTCCTATAGGATGTCTATGAATTGAGGGAGGAGTTTGATGTTGTTCTTGTTCATGAGGGTCTTCATGAGGAGGTGATTGTAAATTTTCAATATTTGGAGATGGATTGATTTCCTAGAAATTAAAATAAAGCTTAATTAATAAACCTAATTCAATCTACAATTTAATTAAAAATTTGAAACTAAAACAATAGAAATAAATACCTCTTTCACCTTTGAAAAATCTTGGTGGCATCCTTGCAAAGAATAACAAGCTGCAAGTAGAAAAAATGGTCTCATTTTGGCAAGCGCAGGTTGCAAAGATGTAAACTAGCAAAGGAAAATCATGGAAAAGGTAGAAATGAAAGGTTCGGGAATTGTTTTTTATTCAACTTTTAAATTTTATGAGTGCCAAACTTGGTGCTAGACAAATTTTGTGCATGCCAAACGACCTATTTCATGATTTTCTTACAATGTGGCACCATTTTTGTGTGACAAATTGGTGCACACACCCATATGGTCAAACTTAATATTTATAGTGCTCAAATATGTACAAACCTTATAAGGTTAAAAAAAACTAGATCAATGTCTACATAATAAAAATTGACTTGGATATAAAACCAAAATAAAATAAACTTATACCTATAGGGTGTTCAAAATGTTTTAACAATAAATTCCCACTTATTTTAGACCTATACATAATCAACGTATCAACATAACTCACAATATTCATAGACCTATTCAAGGTAAAACATATTAGCAAATAATTATTCATACATAAATACATATGATAGATGATAAAGATTAGAAAATAATTGCATTACCCATACCATTTATGCAATCATGAAATATTAAGAGATAAATGCATTACCCATATATCATAATACGCTAAATAAGGTCATACACACATGCACAAAGACCTATAATTATAGGAGATGCAAATTAGCTCACACTCCAAGATCACTTGCAAAAAAAATGAAAACCTTCCATAAGAGAGTATGGAAAGATGGTAGCTTGCTTGATATGATATTATGTTATGATGCAAAGTCTACTAGAGCCTTGCTTATATCGACAAGGTGAAAGATATGATTAGATAAGATTATGACATGTTTCTAAATCCTATAACATGAGACTTGACTAACTCAACTTATTATTAAATGACCTATGAATCAAGAATTAAATAATAAAAATCTAAGGTCTAAGTGATAACTAATACTTCTAGAAATATTACTAGGACCTAAGTAAACTTAACATGTAAATAGGACCTATAAGTGAACTAAATAGATAAAATACCTATTTATAGGTTAACACCCCCCTTAAGTGCAACTTAGGGATAATATTATTATGAAAATGATACAAAAATACAAAGATAGGTCCTTGTTATGATTTAGGTGTTGTACACCTTACATAATTTTTATAATGGGTATGTGCAGGATCACCATGAAAAAAATAGGCCCTTAAGTGGCGATGAAAATTTAAAAAATCAGATTGAATAAGTTATCTATATTGTTTCAAAAATATGTAAGAATATAATTTGTAGAAAATTGAATGTATTTTCTAAACTACTAGGTTTATTTAAGGAAAACAATGTATTTGGTGAAAATTTGAAATTTCAATGTAGTAGCACTTAAATTCCAGGGAAAAAATAAGAAGTAGGTGTCTATCTGACTACCCTAACCACAATAAAATGATAATATTTTTTTTATAATATTTTAGATATAAGTAGAGGACTCATGTCCTGACATGATGCATATATTTTTTGTAATTTGTTTTCAAATAAATAATTAATTATGAATTTTTTATTACAACTTTTTAAAAAATATAAAAAATCGTATGTCTGACCACCTTAACTTGGTCAAAACTTCATGAAATTCAATTTTTCTTTTTAATCCTATAGTATGTGAAGCATATAATTTGACACATGTTTCAAATTAAAAAAATGTGATACCATTTGAAAGATATATATGTTTTTCATTTAGCCTATCAATCAGGACTTTAGTTGTAATTCAAATAAAAAATGAATAATAATTATTTATCAAATTCAAAGTAAAGCATAATTTATATTGGTGGAAAGTGTAGAATCTCCTTTAAAAACCTTTTTCATTTCATCAATTTTGCGTAAAAAAAAAATCGTCAGCCACATGGGCCATCATATCACTTACATATCACCACTTTTTGGCCCATCATGATCTTGCACATACCCTAATGTTTAATTTATTATTGTGTGTGGTGCACCTAGGGGGAAAAAAAGTCTATGCATCACTATAAGTTAATGTTCATGGGATATGTTGTTTGTAATATTGAGACATAATGTAAGTTGTAAAAATGTATTTATTTAATATTACGAAAAGTAATTTAATAAAGTACCCAATATTAAATGTGGGGTCATGGTTTTGTAATCTCATGGTTTTAGTCACATGGTTTTATGTAATACCACTTGGAAGTTTTGTGTGAGATTGTTTCTATAAAATAAAACAAGAGTATTTGTTTAAAGTTGGTTATTTAGTAGGTTAGCTATTTTTAGCACTTGTGATGGTTGAATCATGGCATGGGATGTGTGATTACATGTTTGTTAACATGGAGTGCTTGTAGAGGGATTGATGTTTCAAAGGTGCTCATGGAGAACTCTGAAGATGTATTGTAATATTTGTTGCTAAATAATGCATGAGTGATGGATGCTTTTGGAGGCTGGATTTTTCCCTCTTAAGGGTTTTCTCAGGGTATATCTTTTGTCATCTTTCGATGGGTATGATTTTTATTCTCTTGCATGTGGATTCTAAATACTTATTTGCATAGATTTGTCTTTTAGGTCATGTGGAAATTATCTTGGGTGGATGCATATTTCCTTTCATTTGGTATCAGAGTCATGGTTGTGGTTGGATAGCCCTAGGTTGAGAAAATCTTGTTTATGTTTGAATCTATGACCTTGCATGAGAGAATGAAAGACATGGCAAGATATGACAGTTTTGCAAGTTGTTCATTATAGATATGAGGGTTTTGGGTTTGTTGTTATGATGGGTTGTTTGCAGATTTGGAGTACGAGAAATGTTGGGTCAAAAGGGTTACTTGGATGTGCATTCAAATGAGGTTTTTGTGGCAGAAGTGTTGTAGATGACCCCCCAAAATGAGATGGACCTCACAGTTGGATCTGGGTTGGTCAAGAAACAAAAAAATTGTATAAAATATGACCTATTTTTCTCACTATGGCAACAAGAATTTTTTTTTTCCACCCCCTTCCGTGGTCATACGGTCCTCCATTTGCAGGTATGTAGAAAAAAATTATTAAAAAATTTCCCTCCAAACCAAAAGTTACATTAAAAATTTAAAAAAAATTCAAGGTGGGGGGTGTCTGCAAACCCCCCAACCACCTACAGTCTGTGCGACTGTAATTGCATGGATTGACAATCTACATGGACTACAAACTATGCACTATAGTAGCACGACATTGGCGGGCTACCGGCTCTAGTTGGCAAGTCCCACCAGTGAGTCGACCTGCCACCTTATGCAACATTAAAATAAATTAAAAAAAAATTGGCCATAAAATTATTTTAAACTGTTTTTCTTTTAAAGTCACCATGGGGTATGTGTAGGATGATGATGGTCTAAAAAGTGACGATATGTAAGTGATATGATGGCCCATGTGGCTGATGAATTTTTTTTGACCCAAAATTGATGAAACAAAAAAGGTTTTTAAAGGAGATTCTCAACTTTTCACCAATATAAATTATGCTTTACTTTGAATTTAATAAATAATTATTATTCATTTTCTATTTAAATTACGACTAAAGTCTTGATTGATAGGTTGATTGAAAAACCTTTATAGCTTTCAAATGGTATCACATATTTTGAATCTGAAACATACATCACATTCTATGCTTTGCATACTATAGGATTAAAAAAATTGAATTTCATGAAGTTTTGACCAAGTTAAGGTGGTCAGACATACAAGTTTTTTATATTTTTTAAAATTTGTAATAAAAAAATCATAATAAATTATTTACTTGGAAAAAAATTATAAAAAATATGCATCACATTGGGACATGAGTCCTCTACTTATATCTAAAATCTTATAAAAAATAATTATCATTTTATTATGGTTAGGGTGGTCAGACAGACACCTACTTCTTGTTTTTTCCCTGAAATTAAGTACTACTTCATTGAAATTTCAAATTTTCACCAAATAGATTTTTTTAAAAATAAACCTAGTAGTTTTGGAACTACATTCAATTTTCTATAGGTTCTATTCTTACAGATTTTTGAAATAATATAGATAACTTATTCAAATTTTTACGTCAAGTTGTCTAACTATGATTTTTTAAATTTTCATCGCCACTTAAAGGCCTATTTTTTCATGATGATCCTGCACATACCCCATGGATATTGTGAATGGTGAACCTATACCTACACAAAGACAAAGAAAAAACATAAAATTAGATCAAAGTGCAAGTTAGATCAACATTCCCCATGAAATTAGATTGAAACATCAAAATAGGAAGTAAATGAAGAACACAATAGAAGCTAATTAAATCCTATCTAATGAGAAAACTTTCAATCCCATGGGGGAATTGCTGCCATTTTGATGTGGAAAATGGCCCTTTCCCAACTCCTTGATGTGATTTGATGATCTTTGATGATGATTCTTGATTCCTTGATGCAATTTTCCAATAACTTTGATAAGCTATGAAATTTGAATGGAAATGGATGAAGTTGCAGATGAAATTGAGTATAGTAAGCTTGCATGGATTGTGGATGAAATTGTGGATCCTAAAATCAATAGAGAACCTCTTTATTTATATGAGATCAAGATGGAGGAATGTGAAATAGGATGAATGTGGGATTAAAGATGGACCAATGGCATTGTGCCACTTGTCAAGATGTGATTGGAGGAGGAATGAGCACATTTTGATGAATGTGCACATAAATGATATTAGATTCAAATTTGAATCTGATTAAATGACAAGTTGGAGGGAGAGAGGAATGGAGTAAATGTCACTTGGCTCAAAGAAAAGGAAATGTAAGAGGCCTTTAATGCCTTGTTGGAAGTACTCATCCCTTTTGGAGGGGTTTTAGAATTGGAAGAATATTCCACAAAAGATTCCCTTTTGAATGGAAATTGATGAATTTATAAATCAAATAAATTGATTTCTTGTGCAAGTTGCAAAATCTAGAGGATTGGAGTGATTAGGATTAGGATTAATCATGATTTGATCAATTTAAGTAGAAATTAGATGATTTGACAATTTTGACTTAGATTTTAGGATTTAAATAAATCAAAGTTGAGAGGAATAATGATTTTAGATTTAGTTAAATAAAGATTGATTTATTTAATCAAAAGAGGTGGTGTTAGATTAAATTAAATAAAGATTAATTTATTTAATTCAAAGAGATGACTTTAGAGATTTAATTGAATAAAGTGAATTATTTAATTGAAAGAGAGACTATAGGATTAATTAAACAAAATGATTTATTTAATTACCAGAAGATGATGACTTAATCAGATAAATCTGATTTATTTAATTAAGAGATGAAATGTGATGATTAGAAAGAGATGATTTAGGATGAATTGATGTTAGTAAGATCAAGATCATATGTGTATGATCAATCTACATATTTTACGTGTCTATATTTTTCCCCTCTTTGAAGCGATGTACCTACTGCATTGGTTCAAAGAATAATCTTTTCGTGGTCAAATTTTTAAAAAAATATTTATTTTTTCGGATGCCCCAGTGGAAAGAAGTATACTGGTACAATGCCCCCTCGAAAGATCGAGTGGAAAGTTCGATTTGGGGATTGATCTCGTGACAAAGAGGTTCAAGATGGATGTATGGATGGTTAGACTAATAGATCTATATGATAATGATGGTGCAAATGAGATGAATTAAGATGCTGAGAATAACAAATCTATATTATCCTAAACATCTTAAATGATGATGCAATACATGTGAGATGGATGATGCTACCTATTATGATGATATGCATGAATATTCAGGATGCAGATGGTTTGTGGATGACATGATACCATTTTAGCGTGAAAGAGGATAGAAGAAATAAGATGATGAAAAATAAATAGAGGCCTTCTCTATTGAAAAAGGATCCAACAAGCCTACATTATTAATGATAATGATGATGATGATGATTTTCTTATCAAGAATTGGGATTTTAAAAGGGCCATTTACCTTATGTTTGATAATACACATAGGTATAAAGAACCAAGATGGCGTTGTACCTAGTGTCATGAACTTTGACTCGACAATCAGATAGGAGCACTCTTATTCACACCTGACACACATAACCTCATTCAGAATGCAGTTCAGATATTCTAAACATCTCAAACCAAAACATAGAAAAGCAATCCTTCCTATGTGATCAACAAGATACTTAGAACACCCTCCCTACAAACCAAACAAATCACACATGATGAAGTTATTTTACAAGAATATCCAACAAGAACAACAGATAAAAAGATAATGATTGTTTCCCCATTCCTTTCTCTCTAAACCCTTTTGATTAGGCATCATGGAGAGGTCCTTGGAATGAGTACGAAATAAGATAATTCAAAAAGACCAGATAAAGTAAACAAACAAGCTAATTTTCTTCATACTGGTAGCCAAGACTTAACTACGGTGATGCCTGATGTTGATGTCCATTGTAGGAAGGATGCATCCTAGGACATTTTGTTATCAGATGATGATGAGATTTGATTGGATGATAAGCTATTGATACTCCAAATTGACTAACTTGCTGACTTACTGACCTAGACTTGAGACTTTAACGATTGAGCTTTTACTTTTAAACCTGCTAGACATGCTTTTGATTGAATTACCAAAGGATGAAAATGATGATTGATTTATTATGAACGGATTTTTTATTGTGGGTGAATGTTGAAATAGGACAGATGGATTTTTTTAAATATTTGGATGTTTTTGGTATTTTGAAATGTTTTGAGGCTATTTTTATTTTTGGATTTTCCAATTTGTTTTGGGTTTTTTGAGATTTTATGAATGTTTTGATTTTTTATTTTTTGAATGTTTTTGTGTTTTTTTAAATATTTTTGAATGTTTTTGGATTTTGCATCTTGGGGGGCGATCAAAGATTAGCCTTGCCTATGTTTAGGCTCAGAGATGATATAGTTCAGATACCATTTCTTTGACATTTTTCTGACTTTTTTGACTTGTTTTGGGATTTTGATATGATTTGGATTTTTTTGGGTATTTTCACATGATTTTGATGATTTGGATATGGATATGTGATATCAGTGCTCTGTTTTGGGATTTTTTTGAAAACCAAGCTAGGTTTGATTGATTAGATTTAATGGATTGATGATGATAACATTATTGAGGATACACAACAATGCAAGGATAGTGTTAAGCGAAACAAGGATTAGGAAGGATGATGGAATGATTGGATTTGATTGATCAAGATTTTGAATCTTGGCTTCAAAAAAAAAAATTTTGAATGATTTTATGTGACACTGAAGTGCAAATTAGATGCGACTGATATTGATTTTTTGGATAGATGTTCGATGAAAGATAAAGCTTGATAAGGAATATCTTCTCGTCAAAATATGCCATGGGCTAGTGATTTATGTTTTTTGGCTCACAAATGCTTTGACCAATTTTATTTTATGTTTTCCAATGTTTGGATCACCACATAAGTTGGAGGATATATATTAAGATTTATTCCCGAAGCAAGATGTAAATATCTACCCCCAGTGTCTAGCAATGTTTGAAAGGCCATGGGTGGATTCTTGGATAGGTGGATGGATGGATATAGTAAGAATGCAAAGGATGCCAAGGATTATCTTGTGATAAGATAAGGTGTTCAAACAAAGGTTTCTCAAATACTTCATGTCTCATATAATTTTGGGTAGAATAGGATCAATGAAAATGACCCGTGTCAAGATGTCTACCATAAGCAAGTGTAAAGTGTGCACCAAACTTTGTCAAGATCAAGATAATTTGGAAGATGGATGGCAATGGGTTGGAAAAGGATTGGATAAATGGTTCATGGATGAATGGATTTAAGATGGATGGAATGTTGGCTTTATTATAGCTGGGATGAGATGCTTCCAACTGAACTGGCGCACGTAGATTCTCAATTCTACACATGATGTCTATTTTTTAGGTTTTCATCATGGTACCTACCCAAAGCACCACCCTAGTGGTTTTCACTAGAGGATGATTTTTCTCTTTACTATTTTCAATCCTTTTTCTTATTTTTTAAAATTTTCTTAGTTTTTGATTTTTTGTTGAAAGATTTCAATCTCATGCTAAACCACCTAGTGGTTTTGATGTAGATACCTCTGTCATAATGTGCCACTGATATCCTACTTGAATAAGTTGCTTTGTTAAGATACATGCACTTGAATGAAACTTTTGAGATTCTTGATCTACTTTTTTGATACTAGAGTTAACTCTGTCTTTGTGCACACATTGTGATAGAGTGCCTTATGAATCCTTATGATGAAGGGTCATTGCCAACACACATTCAATGTGAGAATTTGATATCATGCATGGAGGCATGGATGGAGTGTGTTTAGGAATAAAATGTGGATTGGTTGATAGCTTGGAACCTTTGACTCTCCAAACTTAGGAAGATGAGAAATAATGGGTGGATACAGAAGTGTGCATAGAATTAGGACCATCATTTTGAAATACTAGTTACATTGCTTGAGAAGCCTTCTTTTTCCTTTGTGGAAATTTTTGATGGATACTTTTCCCTTTTTTATTTTTCTCCATAGTTTCTTTGACTAATGGAGTTTGATAGGGATAATCATTCTCTGCATTCTTTGGTATCCACTTGTATTTGATTTGTCCTTCATGCTTCACTACTTCTTTTTCTTTGATGAATTTTTCATGCTTTGATTCAAATATTTCTTTTGATGTTGGTCCCAATTCATGGATGGGGTGATTGGTGGATGAAGATTCGTGACATGGCTGATTGTAGTATTGGCATTGTTTTCATCATAAGGATCCTTCGTGCTCCCTATGTTGGTGTTTGCTTGAGATGAAGTTTCCCCTAGTAATAAATAATCAAGACCTTGATGCTTAGGATTGCCAATAATCTGCACTGGTTCTAGGATACCTTGTTCATGTAGGCCTAATCCTCTGCCTTGATAATTCATTTGTTGAAACATTTTATTTGCAATAGGACATGATTTATCTTGGAAACAAGGTGCTAATCCTTCTCTACTCTGTCGTGGATCTTCAAAGGTGATAGATTCTTCATTGATAAGATAATTTTCCCTTAAAAAGGTGATTGATCCAAGTTTATAAGTGATATGACCCTCCATCTGTGGGATAACTTCATGATTGATATCTTTGGCTTGATCTTGTGAAATATCATATTTTAATGCTTCTTCAAGAGCTATTGATGATTCACTGTCCACATTAAAGTCTTCCTCATGATTCATTTTTGATATGCCTTCACAGGATGTTTCTGATTCACCACTTTTATAGGAGCCTTCTTCATGACCCATTTATGATATGTCTCTAGATTTCTCTATATCTTGATCATGTGTATAAATGTTAAGAGTAGGAGACTCTTGTTCCTTGGTAATGATATCAAGAGTATGTGACTCTTGTTTTGAATGGAGATCATTTACATGTCCATCCAAAGAAAGCATCTCATGGGTTGATGGAGGAGTGTGTGCTATATGGATATGATCATCATTTGTGACATCTTGTATAGATAGGAGACTATCCATTAAATCATTGTATTATCTTGGAGATACAAATTCTTGATCTTGATTAATGTTGGAATTTCTTTCGATATGTTGTGGATCAAGTTCTTGACATGGTTCAATTTGACAAGATGGATTAATTATAAAGGATTCTTGGGCATCGTCCTTAGGCATGGGAAGTGGCTTAATATTCTCTTGATCTTTGAGTGGATTTTGATCAAGTGTTGAGTTGAGGATTACTTCAATATCTATAACCATGAGGTCAAAGGATGTCAATATGTCTTGGGAAGGACCATTGCTAGACCTTGGTGGAAGATGTTGATCATGCTTTGGAATATGTTCTTGAGATATGTCCTCTAATTCATTAGGTGATGTATTGTCAACATGATCATTGGTGGATGGATCATTGATTATGTCAATAGGATCAAATAATGTTAACACATCTTGAAATAGATCAAAAAGTGGCTCTTGATGAATGTTGATTTGATCATTGGATGGGGTAGACATATCTTCATAGTGCTCATTGATGGATTGATTTTGATCATTTTCCACAGTAGTTATGGTGAATATATTTTCATTGTTTTCAACAATAAGATCAAATGATGTTAACGTTTCTTGAATTAGATCATGATTGAAAAGTGCCTCTTGATATATGTTGATTTAATCGTCGAAGGAGATGGAAACATCTTCAAGGTGCTCATTGATGGGTAGTTGTGATTGATCTTTGAGATGTGATGACTGATCTTTGAGATGGGGTGATTGGGTTTGTTGTTGATGTTGTTGATTTCCAACCTCTTGATATTGGAGATATTGTTCTTGATATGGTTGTGGAGACAACTCAATGCTTTGATGACATGGTTCAACCAATGGAAGAGTGTATTAATTTTGGGGTAGAGATGTCTCTTGTTGATATGAATCAATGATTTTTTTGAGTGTAGCAATTTTGTTTCGCAAGATTTGATGTTGAAATTCTTGATATCGTTGACTTGGTTGTTGAGAAAGCATTTTTGGCATGTATACTTGTGGTGTTTGCATGGAATCATGGGCAGATTGATCTTGAACAATGTTTTGATTTGGTATGATGTTTATATTTGGAATTATTGGTTGATATTGAACATTTTTGTGATTGGGAAACACATTGCTTGGATTTAGGTAACTTTGATTTTGCATGGGGTTACCTTGACTTGGATCAATACATGGAGTTGTCAACATATTGCCTGGATTTTGAACAACATTGGTGGGATTTGCAAACGTATCCATCCCAAAGTTTACCAAGTATGGATTTGATATGTTTATGTTTGGTAAGCTTGGATTTGGTACAATCACATTTGGCATGTACAGATTTGGTGGTATAATTTTGTTTGGAAGACTCATGCCTTGATTGTTTGGTTGATAGATTTGTAAGTTTTGGCTTTGACTTAAATCTACCATAGGAAAAGGTGTTCCAAAATTCAGATTGGGAAAACTCACATTTTTTATATCATTGAGGTTTTGTGTCCCTAAATTCAGGTTGGGAAAAGTCACATTTGTTGTATTATTGAAATTTGGAGGAGATAAAGATCCCATGTATGGATTGTACAATGTGAGTATTGGCTTTGATAGTTTGGTTGACTTGGATTAATCATGATGTATGAATGGAGCTTATATTCCATGTTTTCTTGTGTTTTGACCTTGTTGACCTCTAAGGGATTTAGGACCAATGATGGGATGAAAGATGAAAGGGTGAGTGACATGGGTGTTTGAACTTTTAGGAAATTTGGAGGAATAGTAGACTTTAGGGTTTAGGATTTTGATTTGGATTGGGTTTGATTTGGATAATGGACTTATAAATCCCAAGATGTTGGATGCTATCTTGGGGTAAACTTTTCCACAAGGATGATAATTTAACTAGGTGTATGAGGAAGGATTCATCCACACACACTTAGCCAAACAAGGTGATTTCAATTTCAATTGAAGGTCTTACCAAAAGTCTAATATGAACAATTTTTCCAAAGTTCCAAAGGTTGTTTGTGAAATGGGATGATAAATGTTTTGAATGGATGAAATGATTTATTTTTTGATCCTAAATGAACCTAAGAAGGACTTGTTTACAAGACCAAGGTAGTGAAGAACATGCTTTTCCCTAAGAGTAATTCAAACCAAAAAGATAACAAGCACATGTGCGGGGTTCAATTGATTTAATCTTGGTTAGATTGATTCTTTTTTTACCACATCCATACCTTCTTGCTTAGCTTTTCAAACTTAATGTCTATGTCTTAATTTATTTTCATCCCACAAAGCCCATTATGTGGAAATCAAGAAAATCAAGGCAATAGTTCCCTAATGTTGACTTTAGTGAGAGAAAATTAAGATATAAATCCAAATACTTAGAAGCCTCTAAGGATGAAATACCTAGGGAAAGCAATAACACTTGGATTTTTTCAAAGATATTTGCTTCCTCTAAAGGGTTTGAAATTTGATGATCATGTTGAATGCTTGTTTTTCCAATGTTTAGGATCCAAGCAAAGTGTTTTGATGCCAAAATGATTCACAACCCTAGGATAAAATGAGATAATATCTGTTGGGTTCCTACTTGAATAAATCTAGCTATGCTTACTCTTAGCGGATGATTAGATGCTCAAGACCACACTAGCTCCCCTCCACGACACACACTTCTTGGGTCAGCCAAGCATTAGTACCCATGAATCTCCCATGACATACTTCTCATCTCTACTAGGAGTCATAAGAATGTGGGGTGGCTTCAGAATGACCGTTCTTGCACCAACAAATAGATAAGGATTTTGGCCTTTCCAAACAAGGGGTTTTAATGTGGGAATTTCATTCATGGGGGACCATCCATGTGGTAAGAGACCATTGTTGCCCTTATTTTTAGAATGATCCTTGTGATACTCAAACTTTCCTCGAGTACCCACACTTATATACCAGTTGGAAGTTGCTTGGATTTAGCGTGTTACCGGTTGGGTTGTTCCCTTGGGGTGAGTACTTTTTCCCACCAAGGCAGGCCCTCTATGGATAAGCAAAAGTAAGCAAGTAAATCCATTATTCGATTGATCTTTGTTGAGAAAAACAAAGAGAGAACACTCATGATGTACTTCACTCACACTCACAAGATTTGTTCAATTTTAGGCACCCAAATTGAAATGTGGAGGTAATCACTTACACAACTTAATATCATGAAAATAATTTTTGATTCTTAAGATCACTATAAAGAGAAAGAGAAGTGCATACATCTTTTTGATGATATTAACTTGTGAAAGGGATTACAAAACAAAGAGTACACATGTTCATTTTAACCACAAAGCAATGATATGAATTCTTTTTAAGCACAAATTTTGAAGTGTGAGATTTTTTTGTTTATTTGTTAAGTCCCAAAACAAAATCTAGTAGGTTTTCCTATGATTCTTTTTAATCCCTTTGTTTTGTTCTTTTTAAGCCCAAACAAAATTTATTAAGTCCTAAAAGCAATAATATAGCAAATCCTCAGAAGAGAGATTATAAATTCTCCCCAAAGTGTTTAAAAACACTTGATACAATGTGATAGTGATAACATAGAGAACTCTTGGTCTTCGTTTTCCTTCCTTCACTTTTGATCAGGCCAACTTTTTTTTGGCAGATTTCAACAATTGTCAGATTTTGCCATTTTTGGTAATTTCACATGCATAACTTTGAGAGTCCTATTTTTTCCCAAAGACTTCCTAAAACTAAGATAGGATGAATTTCCAACTAATATCCTAAATTTGAAACATGAGTTTTGAGTTATTAACAAAAACAACTTTAAAAAAACTAAAAAAAAACACTAAATTGCCATCTCATAAAGAAATCGCCTGTAAAATTTCAGCCCAAACAGACATCCGAGTCAAAATTTATGACCTCTGTAAGTCCCTGTATCACAAAAACTGGTTAATACTGTAAAAACAGGGGCCAAAAACTAGTTAGAAGTAAAAAACAACCAAAGTGAAAAATGCACATGTTAAAAATAATTTGAAATCTGCTTTTTACCCTACTCTAGCAGTGCAATCCAAATATGCGGCGCGGTTTGAGGAAGTCAGCGGTGCAATATAGCATCGCTAAAGACTGAGAACGGCGATCTACAGAAAAACAGTGAGCACGATTGCAACGCAATTTAAGCCAGCGACATAGTTTAGAGTTTGGAAGTCAACATCGAAGTTAGAAATTCAAAATTTCTAGGCAGGAAGACTCCAGCAACTCAGTTTAGAGTTTAGAAGCGGCGCAATATAGCATCGCTAGACTGACAGCGGTGCAGTTTGGCATCGTTGGACTGATAGTGGCACATTTTTCTTGTAGACACAAAAATTCAACAAAAAAGCATAATTTTTTTAGAAAAACATGTTGATTTTCTCCAGATTTGCCCTCCTAGCACCAAAATGTGAATGGTGAACCTATACCTGCACAAGCACAAAGAACAAACATAAAATTAGATCAAAGTGCAAGTTAGATCAACATTCCCCATGAAATTAGATTGAAACATCAAAATAGGAAGTAAAATGAAGAACAACACAATAGAAGCTAATTAAATCCTATCTAATGAGAAAAATTTCAATCCCATGGGGGAATTGCTGCCATTTTGATGTGGAAAATGGCCCTTTCCCAACTCCTTGATGTGATTTGATGATCTTTGATGATTATTTTTTATTCCTTGATGCAATTTTCCAATAACTTTGATAAAATTATGAAACTTGAATGGAAATGGATGAAGTTGCAGATGAAATTGAGTATAGTAAGTTTGCATGGATTGTGGATGAAATCGTGGATCCTAAAATCAATAGAGAAGCTCTCTATTTATAGGAGATAAGGATGGAGGAATGTGGGATTAAAGATGGACCAATGGCATTGTGCCACTCATCAAGATGTGATTGGAGGAGGAATGAGAACATTTTGATGAATGTGCACATAAATGATATTAGATTCAAATTTGAATTTGATTAAATGACAAGTTGGAGGGAGAGAGGAATGGAGTAAATGTCACTTGGCTCAAGGAAAAGGACATGTAAGAGGCCTTTAATGCCTTGTTGGAAGTACTCATCCATTTTGGAGGGATTTTTGAATTGGAAGAATATTCCACAAAAGATGCCACTTTTGAATGGAAATTGATGAATTTATAAATCAAATAAATTGATTTATTGTGCAAGTTGCAAAATCTAGAGGATTGGAGTGATTAGGATTAGGATTAATCATGATTTGATCAATTTAAGTAGAAATTAGATGATTTGACAATTTTGACTTAGATTTTAGGATTTAAATAAATCAAAGTTGAGAGGAATAATGATTTTAGATTTAATTAAATACAGATTAATTTATTTAATCAAAAGAGGTGGTTTTAGATTAAATCAAATAAAGATTAATGTATTTAATTCAAAGAGATGACTTTAGAGATTTAATTGAATAAAGTGAATTATTTAATTGAAAGAGAGACTATAGGATTAATTAAATAAAATGATTTATTTAATTAACTGAAGATGATGACTTAATCAGATAAATCTGATTTATTTAATTAAGAGATGAAATGTGATGATTAGAAAGAGATGATTCAGGATGAACTGATGTTAGTAAGATCGGGATCAGATGTGTAGGATCAATCTATATATTTTACGTGCCTATAGATATGCTGCCCAACATTAAAATTTAAATGTCAATCAATGAAAATATTAAAATAAAAATTTAACCCGATTTAAATATGGCGTCAAGTTTTCAACTGACTAGGTGGTGGTGCCACCGGCTAGCCATCA
This sequence comes from Sequoiadendron giganteum, assembly GCA_007115665.2. NCBI lineage: Eukaryota > Viridiplantae > Streptophyta > Pinopsida > Cupressales > Cupressaceae > Sequoiadendron > Sequoiadendron giganteum. Next base: position 110,696,745 of record CM021109.1, read on the forward strand.
ATGGGCCACCAGTGCTAAATTTTATAGCCACATTGGACAACTTTCTTTTAGAGGGCATAACTTTCATCCAGATTGTCCATTTTTGACTTCTTACACTCATTGGAAAGATCTCCCTAAGCACTATGCTATGTTATAGGTTTGGTTTCTTTCTTTTTCTATTTTGACCAATTTTTGGAGCTTGAAAACTAGATGTTTTCAGTTTCACAAATTTGAGCATAAATTTTTCATATGGAATTGGTTTTTTGATTTGAATAGGCATTGGAGTGCATGTTTAGTTTACTTCACAATGTCACATTGTTAGTTTCTCATTTTGATGAGCAGAGAGAGTTATGTACTTCTTTGAACACTTGTGGATTCCTAAGATTCAAGGTGTGATTATGTGAGCATCTAGATGAGTCAAGAGGAAAATACTTGAGGGAGTACACATTTTCATGTGTTTTCCATGATGGTACAACTGATTATCAATTTTTTTCTTGTTGGTATAGGTTTACATGTGTTTTTTAGATTTACTCTTTGATGGTAACAGGTACACAGGTTGTCTTCAATTTTAAAGAACATGGGTTTGCATGGTTTAAGACTTGGATTCTTGTGTGGGTGATAGTTGAGTGTAGGTACAACATTGGTGTTGATTATGGTGTCATGATTATGTAGGTATATTTTTGTATTGGCATTCGACATGATTAGGTTTGTGGTGTTTTGATGGCGATTTGATTTGGTGTTAGGAGGTTGTTTCTTATCTCCTAGATGCTTGTTTGGTTCCTTGACTATGGTACTTAGGTTTGGACATGTTTAGAAAATCAAATTTGAGGTTGATTTGGTGTTTGAGTCATTTGGTCTACAAGATTATTCTCTTTGATATCTTAGTTTGTGGTTTACTAATGTGATGATGAGTTTTCATGTTTCAATGATTGGATCTATAAGTATTTGATTGGTAGGTATGCACAACCTATTTATTGTAGTGGGATGACTCAAATTTGGATTGTCTATATCCACCAAGTTTGATTCATTATTGTTGTAGACTTTGTTAGTTGGCCTTGTCTGTTGTCATTTGTATATTGGTATGTGTGCTTTGAGATGATATGATGAATGATGTTTATAGTACTTGGATAGTCAGTTTTGTGACTTGTAGCATGATGGTTTTATCACTTTGTCATGGATAACTTGGTTACACTTTTTAGTGGGAGCTTTTGATAGTGATGGATTTGTGGTGTTGGATATATTCTTAATAGTTTTTTGGTAGTTGTATCTTCTTGGATTGGAGATCTTGGTTTCACTTGATGTTACTGATGTTTTAGGTGTTTCTGTAGACTTGGATGATCTTCATGGAGGATATGGTTATCATGATTCCATGTGTAGCTCGGTGTCACACTTCAATGGGATTTGTTAGAAATGATGTGATCCATCATTGGTGATGGATGGTTATCTTCATGGTGATTAGATATGTTGACATGTTGGAGCCATACATGACTCATGGTCTTTGGTTGAGGTATTGTATATGCTTTATCTTTTGACATGTTATCCTTGTTTGATAAGATGATCACTATTATGTCATGGTTTACTCTTGATCACATGTTGGAGTTTTGGCATGATACATGTTATGTTGATTAGAGCATATGTTATATTCATATGAAGCATATGATCTCCTAGGAGGAGATGGTTAGATCATGTTGTCTTGTTTATGGTCTCGATTCATTATTGGAGCTTTGACATTGAACTTGTTTGTTTCTCTTTGTATTGAGTACATGATCATTTTCTTGATTACTTAATGGTGGTGCTATGTTTCCTTTAGAGTTTGGCATGTATTGACCGGTTATAGGTTCTCATGGATACTTAGAGACTTAGGTGAGGCTTGGATTCCTCTTGTGGTTAGAGACATGTTGTTGATATGGTTACTCTTGATGATATTTCAATAGGAAGTCCAAGGAGCCTACACCTTGGTTGGACATAAGTCTAACATGGAATTATGAGGAGAGTGTTAATGGATATGTTTTATCTTGGTGGTTGAATGTTTCGGTGTTGTTATGTATTTTCTATTGGGTGTTGTGGAGGAGATCACACTTGACATAGTTAATATTTAGAGGTGTATGTAGAAGGAATTTCTAAAGGTGTATGATTTGTAGTGTTTCCCTCTTCGGTCTTACTTATCTTATTGGATGTTTGGTTTCACATTACATTGGTTTTGATGTTTTGTTGGAGCTATTGTGATCACTATCTTATATTCATGTTTTTTCACTTATTTTCTTAAGTGATGACATGGATGTTCCTTTATCTCTTCCATTTATTGGGTGTGGAGAACATGGGAGAGTTATGGAGACTTGTGGTGAGAGTCGTTCTTAGAGGTTATTTATTACAAATTTTGCATATCATTGTGGATGTTCCTTGATACTACATGATGTTTTGTACACTTTCTATGTGATTCTATTGGTAGACTTGGTATGCCTTGATCATTTTAATATTTTTATTACCCATGTAGTGGGAGTTCTTGGATGTGTATGTTTTTCATTGTTAGGTTTGCACATGGAGCTTGTTATTGTGGTTTATGGGTGTATATGTTGATGGAATGAGTTTACTATGGTTGGTATACCTTGGAGGTATGGATATTTGGATGTTTTAGCACTTGATATGGGTTCTATTTCAACTATGGTTAGTGTATCTTGATAGCTACCGGTGCATATTGATACATTTTGGACTGAGTGTTTGTGTTTGGGATATTAGTTGAGGAAGGACTTATGTTTCATTATGATATATTGTGTGACTTATCTTTGGATGACCTCTTATCTTTGTGCATTTTCATGATGGAGGATGAGATCATTCATGTTTGGGATGGTGGTCGCCTTATTTATTGTTATAGGTATCTTGATGGAGCACATGGATCACTTTTATTTCTTGATGGTATATGTGGCTAGAGGGATTGTTCCCTTGTTCATATTTTGAGGTTACTTGTTACCCCTTATGCAATGTATACAAGTGGGATAATGTTAGGATTTAGGTGTTGTAAACCTTGTATAATATTTATAGTGTTTAATTTATTATTATGTGTGTGGTGCACCTAGGGGGGATAGAAGTATGTGCATCACTGGGAGTTAATATTCTTGGGGCCATTTTATGTTGTATGTAATATTGGGACATAATGTAAGTTGTAAAATAATATTTATTTAATATTGGGGAAAGTAATTTAATAAAGTACCCAATATTAAATGTGGGTTCATGTTTTTTTAATTTCATGGTTTTAGTCACATGGTTTTATGTAATACCACTTGGTGGTTTTGTGTGAGCTTGTTTATATAAAAGAAAACACAAGGGTAGTTGTTTAAGGTTGGTTGTTTGACAAGTTAGCTCATGTTAGAACTTGTGACGGTTGAAGCATGGAACAAGATGTGTGGTTATATGTTTGTTCACATGGAGTGCTTGTAGAGGGCTTGATGTTTCAAAGGTGTTCATGGAGAACTTTGAAGATGTATTGTAATGTTTATTGTTTAGTAATTCATGAGCGATGGATTCTTTTGGAGGTTGGGTTTTTCCCTCTTAAGGGTTTTCTCAAGGTATATCTTGCGTCATCTTTTTATGGGTATGTTGTATATTCTCTTGCATGTGGATTCTAAATACTTATTTTCATAGATTTCCCTTTTATGTTATGTGGAAATTATCTTGGGTGGATGCATATTTTATTTTAGTCCTAGCTATGACGCCATGTTAGGTACCCATTTACAAACAATCTCTCACAAATAGAGAAAAGGAGAAAAACCACATGGGAAAAAACCCCTCTCCAAAAGAGAGAATGCATAGAAACCATCATGTACAAGTGATAAAATGAGATAAAAATAGAGGTATCAATAGTTCTCCCCAAGGAGAACATCCATCACAAATATACAATAGATACCCCCCATAGGAGAGAAAGATAAGAGGATATAGATGCCCCCATAATGAAGTATCTCCAAATCCAATGAAGAATGATTGAAGACATAAGAGAATATAATTCCTATAAATAACATGTGTGTATTTTAAAAAGGATCAAGTGTCTCCATTCAAGAATATGTCAACAAAATTAGGCAATATACAAAGAGAGAACAAATCAAGACTGTGTGGAAACTTGGGAATAGTCTCCAAAGACAATGATGAGAGACAATAGTGGCTTGTAATTATAATCAAAGAGGAGATAAACCCCTCAAATATGTTATCCAAATCTACAATATGAGAATGACAAACCAAATCACATATACTTGTCAAGTAACCATCCCACAAAACCAAATATGAAGAACCAAAAATAGCTTGTTAAATTAAAGTACTAGAAGGAATGGAAACACTAAAATTGAAGAAGCAAAAGAAACCTCAAAAAAAAGTTTCAAGTGAACAATATACCTCTTTGAAGGACTATCCACACTCAATGAAAAAGTAGGATATTTGTAATCCTCATCAAGAGTAGAAGAAACATATAAAAAATACATAAAGATAGGAATAATGATCAACCTTACCCACTGCAACAAGATACCTAGTATGAAAATATCTAATGAATACTAAATTTGGAGTAAATTTATTACTCTTCCCTACCACTATGTGCAATCAGATATATAGAAAGAATATTATTGTGAAGCTCGGGTATATATATGACATTATTAAATCTTTGAATACCCATGTCAACATCTCCTTTGCAATAAACAGGCATGTACTTTCTATTATCCATAAATATCTTGGTTGTAAGGGAAGGCTCAAATTTCAAGAACTGATCTAGTGAACATGCCATGTGATTGGAAGCTCTAGATTCAAGAAACCATCCAACAGATGTAGCAACCATAGTTATAACAAGAGATTTACCTTTCATTATTATAACTTCCTTTATCATGACTTGATGATCCTAAATGTGTGGATGATAAGGTTTGTGAAGAAGAAGAAGGTCAACTAGAAGAGTGTAGGCAAAGAAATGTCATGCTCCTTAATAAGTTTCCTCATTTCATCTAACTCTTTCTTATATCAATTATGTTCACCATGCCCTGGTTTATTGCAATATGGACATTTGGGTTTCTCCTTCTTAGTTTTATCCTCTTTGGAAGAGGTGGGGGTCTCATTAGATTTTTTCTTATTTTTATATTTCTTCTTATCATTTAGGTGATTGTGCAAACAATGCCCAATTCTTAGAAATTACATCCAATTGAATAAATTTTTCTTACTCTCTTATCAATTGATCACAAAATGTTTCAAAAGAAGGAATGTTAAAAGATTCACCTAGGCCATCCATTGTGAAATAAAATGAAGAAAAAAAGAAAGAAAATGACCCCTTTTAACTTAGACAAAATCAATAATATACATTCCTTATCAGATTTATCTTTTCCACATCCAACCAATTGAAATATTATGGATTTAAACTTAACCAAATAGTATTCAATGCTAGGAAATGAATCAATAGAAAGAGATGCCAAATATTCTTCTAATTGCAAAACACATACATCACTAACTAAAAAAAACAATTATGTGAACTTATCCCATACCTATCATGGCATAGTGAACTCTTCAATATGGAATAATATGATTTCAAAAACAAGCAACACAATCAAGCCGATAACATCATCACATTTTCTCCTATGAGAAAATCTCTTATATTCCCTAGTAAATTCTAGTTGATGATCACATAAGGTAGACCAAAAGCCCTTGGACTAGAGTAAATTTTGAATCCTTACTCTTCATGTGTGATAATTATGAGGAGTACGTACCTCAAATGAAATTGGTTCAACCATGAGTGCAACAAGAACCAGTAAAGAAAAATAGATAATATACTACAAAAATTTGATATGAAACCTCCCAAAATTGAATCAAATACTAAAAATGAATCCCCCCAAAAAAGATAGAACCTCTCCAAGTGACATGATGTATGATTAATCAACTAGAATGTAAATATGCACAACTATGAATGAAAGATACCTAGGACTGAATTTGAAAAATATGCATGAATAGGACTAAAAAACTCTTGAATACCTTTCAAATACTACTAGAATAACAAAAAAAAGATAAGCTGACCAAAACTTTATGAGCTCATAGGTCCAAAAATGATATCTAACTTCAATTAGAAATAAATTGTAGCTATAGAAATATTTAGAAAAATGGTCTACACCATTGCAAAGTACTCGAAACTAGGTTTTTGTCAATATCTCATTTTTAAATAATGAAAGCTTGGATCACAAGATATGGACCTTGAAAAAATATGCCCAAATAGGCCTCAGGGGAAAATTTTGGCCTCGCTAGGGGCTAGCCTATGGTCCTCCACATGACCACACCGCTAGGTTGGAAAATTAAAAAAATCCCACCCAGATGGGTAGTAGGGCAGCTAAGGGTTAGTGGCAGCTCTATGTACCACTTGAGGCTTAACACATAACACTAGCCAAATGGTAAGGGTGCAAAACCATCTACCCAAAATCTTCAAGAAGCATAAAATTTAAATGTACGATACAAATAAATATATTTTAAATTTTTTTAATAAAATAAATTATCGCTAAAAAAACTATATGCCCAACATAGTGATGTGGATAATATATGATGGCTACACAAGAATCATGATAGCATTGTACAATCCATGGATGTACCTAAAAAATATTCCTTTGTGAATTTCCAACATAGATATGAGTATCGTTGAAACCTACAAAGTGTATGGATTTGTATGGATCCATACTATACAAACAAAAAAGGTGACCAGACAACAAAAAATCCTTTGAGCACCTAGGGAAAAAGTCTCTAATTTTGATAATTTGATAGCTGATCTTAAGGTTTTTGAGCATTTTGGCCATAGTGGTAGGGTTTTTTGAACCAAAATTCTCTAGAATATCACCTACCTCCCAAATCTGGAAACCATCTCCCAACTTCAAAACCTTGTAGATCTAGCCTCACAAGTTCAATTTGGACAAAGAAAAAGGAAAATCTGACTTTATTTGACTCCTTGAACTCAATTATAATCCCATATTTTCACAAAAAAGATTCAAAATTAGCCTCCAATAGAAACCCGCAAAGAGGAAACCCCAAGTCTAGTGTTTCTTTAATTTTTTTATTCTTTAGGTCATGATATGATGTAAGAGAAGAGCATATTAAACTTTACTATATTCACCAATATCTTAAATATATTAATAGCTTGTTCACTAAGACTACCCTAAGATCTAAGGAGTTTGCAAATTTGAAGCTTTGATACCATTTAGGAGCTAAAAATCAGCCCACACTCCACGATCACTTGCAAAATAAAATTTTAATCTTCCACAAGAGAGTATGAAAAGATAATGTATTTCTTGATATGATATGATCTTATGATACAAAGTGTATAAGAGCCTTTTCTTCTATAAACAAGGTGAGATATAGGATTAGACAAGATTATGACATGTGTCTTAATCCTATAACATGAGACAACTAACTCAACTTATTATCAAATGACCTAGGACTCAAGAATTAAATGTGAAAAAGATACAATAAGATTTTAGTAAAAACTAAGACTTCTTGAAATATTCCTAGGACCTAAGTAAACTTAACATGTAAATAGGACATATAAGTGAAATAGATAGGTAAAATACCTATTTACACCAACAATAATAATTGATGAAACTAACAGAGAATCATAAATCCCATACTCTACATTTAGACATATAATATTAATATTACCAATATATGATAATAATAAAATTAGTGGTTGAAAATGTTTACATTTCATGTATTTTAATCATATCATAGAACAAAGATAAATAACATTATACACTATACAGTGGTATCACCATCCTTTTCTTAATTTGAAAAAGTGATATTTTCAAAAGAAAAACATTTCTTATGCATGATTATACCCTAATCAATGAAAAATAAAATTTTAATACACAAAAACACATATTGAATTCCTTTGACAAGGTTCCTCAAAATTTTCAAAGTTCTTTTTCCTTTCCACCTTTCCACTCCCTTTTTCATTCTTCTTTTCTTTATGCCATCAAAACTTTTACGTTTATCCCAAATTTTCTCCATGTTTCCACTACCTCAATTTTGAATTCTTTGTTGGAGGCTTCAAGACTCAATTAACTTCACTTCATAGGAAATAAATTTATTCAATTCATTTCATACTCTCCACTATATGGAGTTTAACTGATTGATGAACTCTAAATTCAAAAGAAAAATAATAATCATCCTAAAAATATCCACATAGATATCCATATATAGATATATACCTATATATTTCTACATAAATAATACTTAAATTTATATGTATGCATGTATATATAAATATAAATATTATATATACTTATATATGTATAAAGGTACATATTTATTATTTATGAATACTCACAACTTTCGGTATATAAATTTATGAATATATATATATATAGATCTATTAGGAATTTTTACCACTTATATCTATTGACATATTTATACACATGTATATTTTAACATTTATCATAAATTATGAATAATTATGTGATCTTCTTGAGATGAAATCCTATCAAGCTTAGGACATAATGAAAATAAAATAGCAAGACAAGAAGGAAATATCAATTAACAATTCAATCATGACAAAAGGTAAATTGCAAAACCATGTAATATTATAATGCAAGGTGCCATCACACTTACAATTTAAGATGAATATCAAGACAATATATATAGAAATACATGACAATGTGTGCATTTTTTAGTTTTCATAGTCATGATACATTGGTCATTCTCCTAGATCAACTTACCTCTCATTGGGGATGCTATCCTTTCTCTTTCAGTAGGGGGAATTATTTTTTCCTACATCCACCTCATCTATAGGTATATATCAATTAATCATTGAACCATAACATAGTATAAATAATTTATTAAATATTGTAAAAATAATAAATTCACGTCTATATCTTTTCAATCAACATCTAATTGATATTTTTCCTCTATCTTGAGATAAATAAAATAAAATATAATCACAATATAAAGATCTACAAACATAACTTTTTGATCAAATAATTAAAGCATTTATCAAAGTACTTATAGTTAGTTAAAATAACATAATTTAAACTAGTCCAACAATGAGGTTTAACACTGCCAGAGGATTGAGAGAAAATTTGAGGTTGAAGACATTTTATTTATGAGATTATAGTCATAGAAACAATATTCTTTGATGGAAAATGGGTTTGAAAATATTAACTCATTTATGGGCCTTATATAATTTTGAAAGCGATTGGTGAAGTTTCCTATGAGTTAGAGATGGTTGAGGGAAGTAAGATTCATAATATATTTAATCTATCTTGTCTCAAAGGAGCACTTGGAAAGAATATTGTACCTTAAAATGAGTTGCCTCCATTACATGAAGAATGCAAGTTGATTTTAATCCTTAAAGTAGTCATGGATGTGTGAGAGAAATTTGAGAAAGAGTTCAGCAATAAGGAATATGTGGTTAGATGGAGATATCTCCCCTTACAAGGTACAACATGGGGAATGCCCTCAAAATTAGAGCATTCAAATTCATAATTTCTTGACTCAGATAAATAATTGAGTGGGGAATAATTTGCATGCCCTATTTTTAATTAATTTAATTTTCTAAATATTGGATCTATTATTTATCTCTTGTTCCCCCAATCATACTTTGTTATGTTTTCTTCCCTTTTTTTGATGATTCTTTCTAAGGTATATTCTTCTAAGTTTTTTAGTTGGCAAAGTTCCCCCTCTAAGTATGTCTTCTTTCAAATTCATTATTTCTTTATTTATATTAGAGTTTTAAACTTAGTCATCCTATCATGCCTTTCATCCTTCCCTCACTCTTTCCTTTGTATTTTTTAAACTTTCAAACCTATCCTTATCAAAATTCATATTGCTTGACCCTTAATGATCTAACATTTGGTATGAATCTTATAATATTTTCAACCCCTAAACTTTGATATTTCCACCTTTGGTTTTATTCTCGTTTGAAATCCATAGTATGTGTTGTAATGTTGTTATTGGTCATGTTTTCATGCCATAACTTTTTCAAGTAATATTTTCCTACCCAATATCATTGTTCCAATTTGGAGATGTAGATTCACATTTGGATGACCTTTTTCAAGTAATATTTTCCTACCTAATATCATTGTTCCAATTTGGAGATGTAGATTCACATTTGGATGACCTATTATTATGGTGGTAGATATAAAAAGGCAAGTTTATTCATTTAGAGGGAATCATCTATTACTTTACTCAAATCCCTATACAAAAATTGATTGAGCAGTTATGTTTGAGCATGGAAATTAGAGGATAAAATCTCTTTGGATAGAGAGTGATCTCATTCAAAATTTGTATTGGATTTTCATTGATAATAGATTTTAGTCACATTGTATTGTTTTGTTTTGTCAATTTCATGAGCATGAACATGAAATTTAATGTTATTATAATTATGACTATTACAAACTATTTTAATGTAATTCATTCCTTAATTTTAATAAGAATTTGTTTTGGGTTATATCTATATTATTTGTTGGTTGTTGATTATAGTGTGATGATAACGATAATATGTGAATACTAAATTAAATATAATTTATTTTAAAGATCTTATTCAATCCTCCTTGATGTGCTTGCCATGTTTTATTTTTGTATAATAAAGATCATAATTTTTTCCTTTTACACCAGCTCCCACTCAAATAATGATTATCTCAAAAAAACCCTTCTACCCAACAACTAGAACCAAATGTGATTAAATTTCGATACCACTTGTAAGGAAGCAATGTATCCAAAGACAAATTCATACTCAAATATTAAAGGGAGTGATGTAAAAAGATTAAATTATGATCCAAAATAGATATAAGAAGTAGAGAAAAATATACTTAGACAAATAAAAAATGATACCATAACATAGTGATCTATGTTGGAAAACCTATTTAAGAGAAGAAACGTACACTCTTAAAACTTGCACAATGTATTATCAAATCTAAAAGAATATTACAAAACACTTGTAATATAAGTCTTTGAAAGAGTATTTCAAAAGTAATAAATTTATAAACATTTTGGTAGCATTCCAACACTTGTGTACTTGTAAACTCTCATATATAAACCGCTTTTTCAAATACAAAGTTATGGAAAAATGGTCAAGATAGAAACCATAAATAGATTCAAAACCATGTTATAAAAATTATAAAAGATGACACCCAACTTGGGCATAATTTCCAAAACCACCCTTGAAGATTCATTATAATTTTCTAAAATAGTAAATCAATAAATTACTTGTAAGCTATAGTTTGAACCACACAATATGGGCACCCAAATTGCCATAACAAATTTTTTTAAAATAGATTCTATGAGAAAAACAATAAATCCTTTCATAGATAGTCAAGATTTCAAAATTAACCCCTCTATTCTTGGCTCTTACATGTCACAAGATTCTACCATAGCTTGTAATAGAATCCCACAAAAGAGGGGAACTCTAAGTATTCTATTAAATATATATCCACCTTATGATAGCATCAACTAATGTAAAAAACTACTGACACATGACATCAAATGCCTTACATAAATTCCAACACCCCATTCTTGGTGAAACAACTATTAGGGTATGTGCAAGATCATGGAGGGCCAAAAAAGGCCCTTAAGTGGAAATGAAAATATAGAAAAATAGGCTTAAGAAACTTCACATAAGAATTTGAATAGGTTATTAACATCATTTTGAAACTATGTAGGATAGAATTTGTAGAAAATTGAATGTATTTTGTAGGCTACTAGGCCGTTTTTGGAAAAAGGTAATTTGATTTGGTGAAAATTTAAAATTTCAATGCAGTAATACATTCAAATTTGAAAAATAAAATAAAAAGAAGGTCTTTTTTCGGTTACACTAATGATGATAAAATATATAAATATATATAATCTTTCAATATAAGTAGAGGACACATGCTTGGATGTGACATATTTTTTTGTAAGTTTTTTGCAAGTAAATAATTAGTTATGAATTTTCTAGTAGGAATTTTTAAAAATATTAAAAACCATTTGTCCGACCACCCTAACTTGGTCAAAAATTTATGAAACTCATTTTTTTAAACTATAGCTTGTGAAGCATAGTACATGTGGCACATCTTTCAGATTCAAAAAATGTATAACCATTTAAAATTTATAGGTATTTTTCAATCAACCTATCAATCAAGAATTTACACATAATACATGTAGAAAATCAATAATCATTATCTATTAAATTCAAAATAAAGCATGGATTATATTAGTAGAATTTTGACAATTTTTTTAATAAACCCTTTTTGTTTCACCAAATTTAGATGAAAAAAAGTTGTCAACATGAAGGGTGAAGTTAAAAAAACTATTGCAACCCCTGTAAACACATTGGGGTAGTTGAATTTTAAGGTTGGACATCCCCAAGTGAAACCCCAAAGCAATCTCAAAGAAAAAATGGAGGGAAAAAATTATGTGAAAAAAATCGATATCCATTTTTACGTCTTAAAAAAGGATATCTATTTTGAGAAACAAAGCGGATATATGTATTTTAAAATGAGTACTCACTTTTATGTCTTCGAAATGGATAACCATTTTGTTGAAATGGGTACCCATGTTTATGTCTTCAAAACATATATCTGTTTTGAAAAGAAAAATAGAAATCCATTTTGAGCTTTTTTAAAATGGATATCTATTTTGGAAAGACCAAAAAACCCTCTTTAGTAAAATGGGCATAACTTTTGTATTTCTTAACAAAGTTTTGATTTTTTACAAGAATTGGAAAGGTGATTTAGAGCTCTATGCAATGGACTAGATATTTTTTCTATATTATACATAAGAAATTAATTATAATCATTTGAAATTCATATTTTATTCTTGAAACATCAAATGCTCACTACTTTCACATAAAAAGTCTCTTTTTCTTGTTTTTTTTGTAAAAAACCTCTCAAAATACTTGAAACATTAGAAAAAATAATAAAAAATGAAATATTTATATTTTGTGTAGTAAGGAGATGAAACAATCTTCATAAATAATCATATCTCTTTTTCCATTTCTCTACCTCTCTATATTTCACTATATCACCCCTTAAGCTCTAGACCTATCTCTCCACTTGCCTCTCTCTAACCCTCCCTCCCTCTCTTATTACCTCTTTAGACCTATCCCTCTCAATCTATTGAGATCTAGAATTATCTATCTACCTCTCTATTCCTCCCTCCTTTCCTCTCTCTTTTTCCCTAGGTATGTGCAGGATCATGATGGGCCAAAAAGTGGCAATGGGAAAAAAATTACGTTTTGAATTGATTCAAAAACACGAAAAATGTCGAGTTGAATTTTTTTAGGCTCGGGTGTCAGTACATTGCTCCAAAGGAATGTCCAAACCTATTTTTACAAATCGGATATTCAATTTGAGCAAACTATATAAATAAAAAACAACGACCTATTAAAGTCATTTCACACATTTTGAATGCAGGCGCATAGGGAGAAGTTGAAATCAAATATCCGTTTTCACTAGATATCCGATTTAAAAGGTAATTTTTTTATTATTTTAATGTTTTAATTAATTTTTCAATTAGATTCTTATAATTTTAACTAGTTTTTATGAATTTTTATTAAAACTTAATGTTTTTAAATTGATTTTGATTAAAAACTAGTGTTGTTGATGTATTTTTATCAAAACCTAGAGTTTGTTATGGATTTTTGAGAAAAAGTAGGGTTTTTTTTGGAATTTTATTAGAAACTAGGGTTCTTTTACAATAATTTCATTTATATTGTGTAATTTCAATTAGATTAATTAGTTTTTAACTTTAATTAGGTATTATGGCTGAGAATGAAAATGCACAAATTGCAAACACTCCACCACCTCCACAACCACCAATTGAAGACTTAATTGGTGAAAAATGGGGGTAATTGAGGGGCATTTGTGAAGTTTATAAGACAATCCCTCGATTGAGAGATATGACAAATACATTGAAGGAAATAATTAAAAATATAGAAACCCTCTCCACCCAACATAATGCCTTTCATTCGTGGCAAGAAGACATGAGGGAATATTATGCACGTGGATTGTCTTAGGATGATGTGAAAGATCTCCAAATAACCAAAGCCCAAATAGCCTCTTTATTCATTAACCCCCACATTGGTTTTCCAGTGAATGTTAATAAACCAAAACTTTCTATAAAATGGTGAAAAAATAGGGACATTGTAGATAGCTTTTGGGATCATTGTTGTATGGTTTTTGATAAACCACCGAGCAACAATTTTGATATACCATTTTACTATATTAAAAAATTATGTGTTGAGTTTATGTTAGGGCATCATGTCAATTACTTTGACATTAAACCCTTCCAGGGCGTCAGTGGAGGTATGCCCCAGGATAGACCAGGGGCAGTTAGAGTAGTCTCGCACCCATATGTTCCCCCTCCTCCCCTTCCTCCGCCACCTCCAGTATATCATTCAAAGATTATTCAGGATACAGCCACATAGACTATTCAGGCTATTCACTCTTTGAGTGGTCATTTGGTTTCACATGCTTCTATAGTAGCTTAGCCACATTTTGGTAGTGTTGGCGAAGGCTCAAGTGCTGCTACATTATCCTCCTCAGGTCCACATATTTGTGTGCCACATACTTGCACTATGTGCCACAAGATATGATTGGGTCCTCTTATACAACCCGCTAAGCATCCCTTGGACACTTCTGATTATGACCTCCATGATGTGGACATTATAGATCAGTCACAGTGGAGTGGAGTGCACCCTACAGAGTCCTCTCCTACTAGAGAGGGGGATGTTGGAATAGTGACATAGGTAAGATTTAAGTTGTACATTCATAACTTGCATTTTTTTTGAAATGAAATAAGAGATAGTATCAAGTACTAATATTTATTTACATGGTCTATTTAACAGTTGATGTCTGAGGAGGAGCTCACACGGGTGACTGATAGCACCCTTTGGCCTCAACATGCACACAGTATATATTTTCACACTCACTCGTTTACATTTTTTATTATATACTTTCTTGTTATTTGAATTGTCGTTAATGAAATTATATAATAACTTATATGTTTATCTTATTTTCCTCTTGTAGGAAATACCTAGTGCGAGTGAGGTGCAACCTTGTCCAAACTATGGAGGTGAAAAGTTAGATAAGGGGAAGGTAATTGAACTCAAATTGGATTGAATTAATATTTTTAAGATCTTATATTGATTATACATACATCGACATAGATTGGTAGTTTCATATGTGCTTGTGATTTTTATGTATAGGTGATTATGAGTTATACATTGTTGTTGACAAGTGAAACAATGCCTGAAGGAGTAGGTATTGGAACACCTCAAGGAGTAAATGTTGAAACACCTCAAGGAGGAGGTGTCGAAACACCTCAAGGAGATAAATAAAAAGATCAACCTAAAGAGGTATGTGTTTATTTTATTTTGTGTTTGGTAAATATGTTCTTATTACCAATATTGCATGCTAACTTGGATCAATTTTATGTTTTTGTTCACATATATAGATTGGAATTTCAAAAGTTGGTTTGGTATATTCTAGGACTCTTGGCCCTTTGAAGAGACATATATTTCAGGTAATCAAGATTTTAATTTTAGAGTTCAATTAAAATTCAACGTATATTGATTTTGATGTTAATTATTTAATTTTAAATTATATAATATAACTAATCTCAGTTGTGGTTTGAATTTTTCTTGTGCAGCTACCTTCAAAGCTAATGAGTGCTTCAAAGAGGCTCCGTTTTGATGATCCACCAGTAGTGTAGGATGAGATAGACATTTTGGCATGTAAATTTTGAATAGATATTGAGATGACATATGCCACATTTTGTAAAACTTTGTTTGAGTTGGCATCGATGCCATTTTTGTATATGGACATACACTTGATTATTGGATAATTTGATATATAGAAGTTGACAATCAAAATTTAATTTGTTCCTCATGTGCATGATTAAACTCTTTGAAAATTTTATCTTGAGCAATGGTTAAATATCAATGTACAATAGCATAAAAAAGAATGGTTATATTATGTAGTTTATATTTATATCTTTGATTACATTGCATTGAAAATATTTCAAACTCAAATCATTACTTCGCATTGCATAACTAACAACTAGATGTTGATAGATGAAAAAATTTCAATTACAATATAGTTTTTACAAAGTCAACCTAAGCAGTTATGCAATTACTTCACATTGCATAACTAAAAAATAGGAGCAGCTGTCAATTGCATTTTCTTGTCATGGAATTCTATTAGACCACATTTATTTGAGGCTTTTTTCCAAATAGTGCACTACCTTGTCTATGCTACCACATTTTTCATACATGTCTACCAAAGCTTTTTATCAAACAATTCACGAGATTGTTGGTAGGGCTTATTGGAAATTGTATGCTCTGACCTCACTCAATCCTAAAACCACTTCATTCCCTCTTAATTTTTTCTCCGTAAACTTAAAACATCATTGTATTATGCTGCCCCATAATTTGGCTTACACTTTCTTTGTAAAATCACCAATTTTCCCTTGTTTTTGCCCCTTCCAACTAGGGTTTCACACTTTTACTCTTCTTGGGTTACTCTTAATCACTCAGACCTCTTAAACACCATTAAATAGACCTGTTCCAATAGTTTCCAACAAGTTCCAACCTATTTTCATTCAGCTTCTCAAAAACTCACTCTCTAGCCTTACTCAAAAGGAACAAAAATCTATGTTTCTTAATGGGATAGCCTTCTCAGACCACTCTAATCCCTTTATCACCCCTAAAAAATTGTTCCTATGCCTACCTCTATCTAATTCACACCCATTTCTTTGAGGTACAACCTATACAGAAGGAGGAATGGCCTTGTCAATTCATGAAATCTTACATGTTTTAGGTGCTCCTACACCATACTCCCCGAGTACAAAAGATTTATGCCCCATAAATCACTCCATAGGTCTACTCCTATCTTCTTCCCAATCCCTTCAAACCTGCTCCAAGTCACTTGCTCGGAAATCTTCATCCGAGGGATTTTGTACCCTTCATGCTTTGTGTTGTCTTGGTCTTGCCATGCTTGATCCTTCTCAAATGGATCTTCTTACTGTTATTTTTCTTCATTGACACCTGCAAATGGTGTTTCCCAAGCTTTGACACATGCACACAAAAATTTAGTACACAAAACTTAACATCCATACATTAGTATCTCTATTTCATGCTCTTCCATAAGCTTTTGCCAACTAGACATGTATCTCTGCCCTTCAACTCTTCTCTTCACAATCTTTCTCAGGTTATTTATGGTTAGAACCATCCCATAGTAGTATACATCTTCCACACAACCAAATATGACAACCAAAGACAATCCCCTGTCCTAACACCATATTCCTCAAACTCTTCTTCTCTAGCCTTCACTAGGCCACTCACCATCAACTCTTCCTCTCTAGTTTCCCACCTAATCTACTATTTGCAAGATTACACATTTCAAGGTTGATAGGTTGAGAGGTTACGTGTGATCTATTTATGCTAAATAAGGTCAATGAAGACCATTTAAGGTTTATTAAGTTGAATTTTTGAGTCTAGGGGTCCAATATGCCAAAAATGCATTCTTGCTTTAAAATTGTCAAAATTGCCATGTAGTCTTTTGAAGGAAAATTATTAAAATTGTAAAGGGAAGTGAAAGATAGGAGTCTATAAGTTTTGGTAGGGTTGAAATAAAGGTGATTGACTTGTTTTTCGCAATAAGCTATGGTCTCATGGCTTTTTTCACACAAAAAATAGCGTTGGAGTTTGATTGGATGCTAAAAACTACTTGTAAGGGCATCAATAAATCTTGTTCTACAACTCGTATGACCAAACCGAATATTCCATCACATACGGATGGGTATTTTTAGGTTAGGTATGGTTCCCTTTCACACCCAAATAGGTCGAAGCAGTCTGAGCTACGTTCAATCAGCGAAATCCCTTAAGAGTCCAAAGTGTAGAAAGGCAACAATTTTTGAAGGGCTATTTTTCAGAAACCGTGATGCTTACAGACTCTCCATTTGAGGGTATGAGATTTTTTTGGGACCATATATAATAACCTCTCTCATTTTTTGCTATCTTGGAGATTTTTTCCCATGGTGATGAGTTTTTAGTTGAGGGAAAACTTGCCAAATGCAAGTAGTGTAAAGTTGCAAAGTGGTGCAACTTTCATTCTCCAACTCATATGACCAAATGGACTGTTCCAAAACATCTGGATTGGTACATTTATGCTATGTATGGTCCTCTTTTTCACCCAAATACGCCGAATCACTCTGAGCTACATTGGATCGATGATTTCCCTTAAGAGTCCAAAGTGCTAAAAGGTAGCAATCTTTGAAGGGATATTTCTCAGAAACCATGATGCTTACAAACTCTTCATCTAAGGCTATGGAATTGTGTTGGGACCATCTACAATTACCTCTCTCATTTTTTGCTATCTCGGAGGCGTTTTCCCATGGTGATGAATTTTCAATTGAGGGAAAAGTTGCCAAATGCAAGTAGTGTAAAGTTGCAAAGTGGTGCAACTTTCATTCTCCAACTCATATGACCAAATAGACTATTCCAAAATGTTTGTATGGGTACTTTTATGCTAGGTATGCTCCTCTTTTGCACCCAAATACGTCGAATCACTCTGAGCTACATTGGATAGACAATTTCCCTTAAGAGTCCAAAGTGCTAAAAGACAACAATCTTTGAAGGGATATTTCTTAGAAACCGTGATGCTAAAAGACTCTCTATCTGAGGCTATGGGATCATGTTGGGACCATCTACAATCACCTCTCTCGGTTTTTTCTATCTCAGAGGTGTTTTCCCATGGTGATGAGTTTTCAGTTGAGGGAAAAGTTGTCAGATGCAAGCAGTGTAAAGTTGCAAAGTGGTGCAACTTTCATTCTCTAACTCGTATGACCAAACAAATTGTTCCAACACATCGGGATGGGTACATTTATGCTAGGTATGGTCCTCTTTTGCACCCAAATACGTTGAATCACTCTGAGGTACATTGGACCGATGATTTCCCTTAAGAGTCCAAATTGCTAAAAGGCCATACCATCTATTGTACGGTTTTTAGCTCGATGGTATGGCCATGGTAGATGTTATTAGGACTATATAAGGTGAATATGTGGGTTTAAAGAGCTGGAAAGGTCTGTACTTGACTTGGTGATTTGCCATGCATGGCAAAAATGAGTGAAATTAGGTGAAAAATGGTGGTTACAACATGCTAATGTCAATGAAATGTGGGGGCAGCAAGATTTAAGGTTGGATCAAGCTTATGCAAGTCCTAATAGACGTGTTTGATGAGTTTATATGGTGTGGCAAGGTTTGGGGAGTGAAGTTGCACCCAAGTTTGGTTTTGATGATCAAATTGGAGTTTAAATCATCTTTAATTGCAATTGTGTTGTTTAAAGCCACCTAGCTCTTGCATCAAAAAAATATTTACCCAATCAAATTCAACATCATGCACACCCAAATACCGTGTTTCCACTTTGCTAGATCAAAGAATCAATTACATGGGAAATGACCTTCACATGAACATTTTACATTTTGTTTTTTGGAAAAAGTGGCAAGCCACTATAATTTATTATATATAAATAGGAGATATTACAAAACCTAGTTCAAACGAGCATACCGATAGGAAAGAACTAGGAAAAAAACCTTCGGTTGTAGCTCGATTAAGTACAAAAATCTCTTTACATTTTAAACATACCCTTTATACAATGCCAAAAATTTGACCCATATTTCAAAAAACATCACTAGATATAGATTATGCCTATACATAGTTATGACCTTTTTACATTGTTTCACATTTCAAATTTCAAATTTTACAAAATTTTCCTATTAGAGGCATTCAGGGCACATTCTTCCACAAGAGTAGTATGTTGACGTTCTGGAGTGACAAGCACCTGTACAAACCATCAAGGTAGAAGTTAAACTACATACAATAGAAAAGATGCTTAGAATAACCAATCTATATTATTGTAATCTATCGCATACCTCTCTGAAAGGATCAAAGCTTCATATTGTTGCAGCAAGTCCATGATCAATCATGCCAAGAATATCGCAAAAGTTTTCAAATGATAAATCTATATTGTCACAACAAAAAATATGCTTAGACTAACAAATCTATATTAATCTAAACAACCTGAATGATGATGAATTGGTAATGCAAACTATAAAATATGCTTAGAATAACCAATCTATATTATTTGAAATGACCTAATTGATGATTAGATGGTAATGCAAACTATAAAAGACGCTTTGAATAACCAATCTATATTATTGTAATTTGTCGCATACCTCTCTGAAAGGATCAGAGTTGGCTATTGTTGTAGCAGGTCCATGATCAATTGTGCCAAAAATATCCCAAAAGTACATACAAAATATCACTATTAAAGACACCTGCATTGCAATAGTATAAAAAATATCAATATTAAATAAAGAACACTAATGAACTTAAGCATAATGAACCTAAGCATTGTACCTTCCATTCTTGAATATGTTATTCAAGTGTGCCTAAAGGGTTATCTCTTTGCTTAAGAGTATCCAATATTGCTTCATGATCAACATTACTAAGTGTCCATAGTTGTTTTATCTTTGGTTCAAGGCATGGTGCTTCAATAGCTTAACATTTTTTGCTATAAGAAGGTGTGAATACATGAGAATGGTTTTGTGTTTCTCGTAGTCTTCAAATACAGGTATGCCATTCCTTCTAATCATGTATGTTCGCAACCAAGTTCCTGCAACCACAATTGAACCTGTAGGATACATGAACCCATCATCATATTCCATCGATTGTGTTAGCTTGTGCTTTACCCACACACATTGAGCCAACCAATATTTTGATCTCTCTTCATTCTCCTGTGATGCAACAACTGCAAACACATGTCCTAGTTGTAGTAGATCTGAAAGTCGATTGTAATCAAGTGAACATTCCATTGTGTAATTTGTCATGGATATAGTTTGAGATAAAGGAGTTAGATACTGTGGAACCCATGTATCCACCCACTCACATGACTCGCATTGATCCCACTCACACTGAATACAACTTTGAAAAAAATAAGCTAATTGTCATGTCCAAATGGTTAATGTGTTTGAATTTGAGCTTAGAAATGAATGCATCTTTGAAGAATCTTTGATTGTATGAAAATCCAATCTACCTCCCACTATACCCTCCTCAACCAACCAAAAGAATCTATGCACTGTTGTATCAAGTGTCCCTCCCTGTGACAATGTTGAACTACACCAATCAACAATAGAACGTGCATCATTGAATTTTTCTTCTGAAATCTTCAATTGATCCTTAACTAGAGCTCCCTTTACACATGCACCTACTCCATCATGCTCCCCTTTCCCATGCCCAACTTCAAAAAAACTCCAAATATTAGGTACACCCCTCTCTACATGCATTCTACTCAACCAATAAAACATATGAGCATTCTTGAATTGACTTGTGTAGTTATCTGACCAAATGAGATGTCAGCCCAGTGCTATATCATGCTCCTACAAGAACTCAAAAAAATTCTCAAAACAATATTGGACATACTCGGATGAGTGAGATCTATCATCACTCATATAAAAATGATACTCTTTGATTATCTTTTGATCCTCCTCTATACTATCAGGTGCATGTCTAAACGTTATATGGACAAAAATAACAATCTGAATGGAATTGTAATACTAAGATTGTCCCTCGTTTTGTGGTTGCAATGTGTAGTTTTCTGCAAAATCAACCACTGATATAATAGTGCCAATCGAAAAAGAGTCCTTACATATCCTGAATTGTTGATCCAAACACTGAGACCTATGACTATGCCTTGCATACTTGTAGAAAATATTGTCCTTAAAATCTGAAATAAAATCAGCAACACTACATTCTTTTGTAACCAACTCGCATCTAGAACCTTCACCTCCACTCTACAAAGTATATTTGACTATCTCATATCTCTTTTTCTCAACAATATTCTTTCCAAATTCATGTTCGGAACCCTCATGAAAACATTAAACAAACTTTGAAAAGCCACCACATTGTGAGCACTTCGCATTTAAACAATCATTTCTATAGAAAAATTAACCATCATCTCTAGAACATAAAAATAGATCTAGCAAGTCCCTTGATGATTTTGGAAGATGCATTGCACCACACTCCTGCAACTTTTCATTAGTATGCAAAGTAGAATGGATATAGCATAATAGTTCATGGTATTTGCAACAACACGTATTACGAATCTTAAGAGGCACACAATAAAATGGCTTCAAACCTTCAAAAGTCCTTTGCGATATTTCCATATTTGGATGTGTTTCAATAAATTTGTTGAACAACATTGTTTGGCTTGATTCCAAGAAATTTTTAGGATGTGGTGTACGGTCTTGATTGCCAATTCTTAACTGTAAAACATCCTTTGCATTGGGTGATACTCTAGAGTTATCATGCCAAAATTGTTGAGTTGCCTGCTTTACATTATCAGTTAGCTTCTTATCAACAAATGGAAGCCTCCTAGAAAAATCTCATGTATCATTTTGAAGAGGATCATCTATTATTTCTCTTCTTGCAATTTCTCTA
Organism: Sequoiadendron giganteum; assembly: GCA_007115665.2. Taxonomy (NCBI): domain Eukaryota; kingdom Viridiplantae; phylum Streptophyta; class Pinopsida; order Cupressales; family Cupressaceae; genus Sequoiadendron; species Sequoiadendron giganteum. Next base: position 110,719,184 of record CM021109.1, read on the forward strand.
TCCAAATTTTTACAATTTATATCAAAATCAATACAAGTTTTTCTCATAAAGCGAGCCTTTTTCAATTGATGGCTTACTAGGGAGGTTGTAATAACTCTCTGAGCAGCTCTCTTATCTTTTTCCTTTTTATTTTTCCAATAGAATTGAGAGCATTAAAAATATTTTTGACAATAATAGAATTTTTTTCGGTCTTCTTGTTCACACAAATCTTCAATTTGGCTAGCAAAGGTCTCAACTTTTGCATCTATAGCGATTGTACAAAAAGTTGGCATTTCTCGATCAATGTCTTATCACTAAAATATGGGTTGAAAATTCTTCTAGCCCACAACCGAACAGTTCGTGTTGACCTCTTACCTTCAAAATTGTTTATAATGTTATCATCAATTACAACTAACCATTTAGGGGTCCTTGAAGGTCTTGAATTTAGAATATGCCTTACTTCCACACAAGTTTCTTCATTTCTCATGTAATCTGATGAAACATAATTCACACTTGCTTCAATATTATGTTCAACATCTTCATTTCCAACATTTTCACCTTGAACATTTTCAATATCAATTTGAATAATTTTATTCCCGATTTCAATATCATGTTCAACATCTTCAATTCCAACATTTTCACTATCAATTTCAATATCATGTTCAACATCTTCAATTCCAACATTTTCACCTTGAACATTTTCAATATCAATTTGAACATTTTCATTCCCAATTTCAATATCATGTTCTACATTTTCACCTTGAACATACTCAGTTTCCTCTTCACTTGAAAGACCATAGGGCTCAGGTTCACCAATATTTAACATACCTTGCCTTTTCTTCCTATGTCCTTCTCTATCTCTTTGCCTATATTCTTCAATTTGTTCTTTTGTAAGCTTTCTCTTACTTTTTTTCTTCTAACGACTGATGTTCCCCATTATACCTCATAAAAGATGCTAAAAAATCATTCCTTATGACAAATTTGAGTACAAGATGCTCCAAAAAGTTGATCTTTGTCTCACCCTGTCTGGAACCGCATGTTTGTCACCTGAAAAGTGTTGCAAACATAATGTAAGGTCTATTGGAATGCACAAAAATGACCCATATGGGGTTTTTCTATGGCCCACAAATCTGATATCTGATATAATCAGATATCTGATTTGGAAAAAAATTTGAAATGTTTTACAATGGTAATATTTTAGCTCTACACATCAGAGTTTTACAAATTAGATATCCGATTTGTGCCCACATAGACCTAAGTTTTAATGGTAGAGAGTGGGAGAGTGGGAGACTGAGAGAGGGAGAGGGAGAGAGGGAGAGTAGGAGGGAGAGAGGGAGAGAGGGAGGGAGAGAGGGAGAGTGGTAGATTGAGAGAGTGGGAGGGAGAGAGAGAGGGAGGGAGAGGGAGGGAGAGGAGAGAGGGAGAGGGAGAGGAGGAAGAGAGAGGAGAGTGAGGGAGAGGGAGGAGAGATGGAGGGAGAGAGAGAGAGAGAGAGAGGGTTTAGGGCAGGAGGAGAGGGAGAGGAGTGGGAGAGGAGAGAGGAGAGTGGAGAGGGAGGAGGAGAGAGAGAGAGAGAGAGAGAGGAGGAGTGAGAGAGAGAGGAGAATGGGGAGGAGGGAGAGGAGAGGAGAGGAGAAAGAGGAGTGGGGAGAGGAGAGGAGAGGAGAGAGGGAGGAGAAAGAAAGGAGGAGAAAATGAAGAGAGAGGAGAGAGGAGAGGAGAGGAGATGAGAGAGAGAGAGAGAGAGAGAGAGGGGGGAGGATGGAGAGGAGAGGAGAGAGGGAGAGGGAGAGAGAAGTAGAGAGAGGTAGGAGGAGAGAGTGAGAGGAGAGAGGTAGAGGGAAAGGGGAGAGAGAGGAGAGGAGAGGAGAGGAGAGAAAGGGTTTAGGGTTGAGAGAGAGAGAGAGGTTGAGGGAGAGGGAGAGAGGGAGAGTGGGAGATTGAGAGAGGGAGAGAGGGAGAGGGAGAGTGGGAGGGAGAGAGAGAGAGGGAGTGAGAGTTGGAGAGAGAGAGGGGGAGAGGGAGAGGGAGAGGGAGAGGGGGAGAGGGAGAGAGGGAGAGAAAAAGGGTTTAGGTTTGAGAGAGAGAGAGAGAGGAGAGAGATAGGAGTGATTGAGTGAGAGACTTGGGAGAGATAGGTGGAGAGAGAGGGAAAGAGATAATATTTAAATATTTTATATATTACTAATATATATATATATATTTAAATATTTATAGATTAACTAAAATATTGAAATAATATTTCAATATTATACATAATAATATAATATATTATATATTAAATACATAATTCGGTAAGAGATTATCATAAATTATATATTATATATTACATTATAAACTATATTGTATATTATATATATTAAATTATAAACTTTATTGCATTTTTGAAATCATATATTAAAAATTGTATAAATTTTTTATAACTTATATCTAAAACATATCAGATATTGGATTCAAATCGGATATCTGATATGATGACACAAAATTTAATGCCTAGGGATTAGGCTTGGGATTTTTTTTGAATTTGGTTCAAACATGCCAATCCTAAGAAGTCAACACGAAAAATGTGTTTAACAACTTACCTTTCTTTTCCAGACTTTGCCCATGTGGCTGACGACTTTTATTTTAACCAAAATTAATGAAACGAAAAGGGTTTGTAAAGGATCTTCTTAGCTTTCTACCAATATAAATTTTACTTTACTTTGAATCTAATAAATTATTATTATTCAATTTCTATTAGAATTATGACTAAAGTCCTAATTGATAGTCTAATAGAAAAACATCTATAGCTTTCAAACGGTATCACATTTTTTGAATCCAAAACATGCATCACATTCTATGCTTTGCATACTATAGGATTAAAAAAAATGAATTCATAAAGTTTTGACCAAGTTAAGGTGGTCACACATACGAGTTTTTATATTTTTTAAAAGTTGTAATAAAAAAATCATAATTAATTATTACTTGACAACAAATTACAAAAAAAATGCATCACATCTGGACATGAGTTCTCTACTTATATCTAAAATCTTATAAAAAAATATTATCATTTTATTATGGTTAGGGTGGTCAGACAGACACCTACTTCTTATTTTTTCCTTAAAATTTAAGTACTATTGCATTGAAATTTCAATTTTTCACCAAATAGATTTTTTTATAGAAAAATTAACCTAGTAACTTTTAGAAACTACATTCAATTTTTCACAGATTCTATTTTTACATATTTTTGAAATAATAGAGATAACTTATTCAAAATTTTATGTCAAATTTCCTAACTTTGATTTTTCTAAATTTTCATTGCCACTAAAGGGCCTATTTTTTCCATGATGATCCTGCACATACCCCCCTCTTTAGACCTATCTTTCTCACTCTCTCTCTCTCTCTCCTTGAGCTCTAGACCTATCTCTCGCTCCTTCCTACCCTCTCTTTGTACCTCTTTAGATCTCTCTTTCTCTCTAGACCTATCTCTCCACCTCTTTTTCCCTCCATCATTCCCTCTCCATTTAACTCTCTCCCTATCTCTCTAGCTATCTCTATATATCTCTCCCTATCACCTCTGACTCTCTCTATACCTACCTCTCTCTCCCTCCTCCTCTCCCTCCCTCCTTCTCTCCCTCCCTATCTCTCCCTCTCTCCCTCTCTCTCTCTCTCTCTCCCAATCTCTAGACCTATCTCTCTACCTCTCCCTCGATTTCCTCTCTCTTTTTCCCTCTTTATGCATATTTGTATTTTAGTAAACAACCCAATAAATCGCATACAACATAGTCTTCTTCTATGGTTTCTTATTCATATTAGGGTTTCATAGATCTATACTTTATTATATTTATATCTCAATTTTATATTTAAAAATATTTGGATGCCCAATTATTCATCAATTTTATATTGTTACAGATTTTCCTATTATCTTGATTGTGAAATTAATTTTACTTACCCTACGGGTATGCGCAAGATCATGATGGGCCAAAAAGTGGCGATATGTAAGTGATATGATGGCCAATGTGGCTGATGATTTTATTTTTACCCAAAATTGATGAAACGAAAAGGGTTTTTAAAAAAGATTCTTAGCTTTCCACCAATATAAATTATACTTTACTTTGAATTTAATAAATAATTATTATTCATTTTATATTTGAATTACGACTAAAGTCCTGATTGATAGGCTGATTGAAAAACATTTATAACTTTCAAACGGTATCACATTTTTTGAATCCGAAACATGCGTCATTTTCTATGCTTCACATACTATAGGATTAAAAAAAAATTGAATTTCATGAATTTTTGACCAAGTTAATGTGGTCAAACATACGATTTTTAATATTTTTTTAAAGTTGTAATAAAAAATTCATAATTAATTATTTACTTGGAAATTTTTTTTAAAAAAATATGCATCACATCGGGACATGATTCCTCTGCTTATATTTAAAATTTTATAAAAAAATATTATTATTTTATTGTGGTTAGGGTGGTCAGACAGACACCTACTTATTTTTTCCCTGAAATTTAAGTATTACTGCATTGAATTTTCAAATTTTCACCAAATAAAATTATTATTTTAAATAAAGCTAGTAGTTTAGAAACTAGATTCAATTTTCTACAGATTCTATTCTTACATTATTTTGAAATAATATAGATAATTTATTCAAATTTTTACGTCAAGTTGCCTAACTCTAATTTTTTGAATTTTCATCACCACTTAAGGGTCTATTTTTTCCATGATGATCCTACACATATCCCTACCCATCCTTGGCAACCACATTAGGGTTTCATTTCCACATTTAATACATCATTGATATTTCCACTTTTTCAATACATAAGTGTACCTTTTGAATTTATTTGAATCATCTCTCCCTCTCCCTCTCCCTCTCCCTCTCCCTCTCCCTCTCTCTCTACCTATCTCTCTACCTACCTCTCTCTCTCTCTCTCTTCCCCTCTATATTTCTCAATTCATATCTATCTCTATATATCTCTCCCTCTTTATATCCTTCTCTCCTTATCACTCCCATAGAGAGTAGAGAGGGAATTTAAGAGAAAGATAGAGGGAAGTACAAAGGGAAGGTAAGAGAGGTAGATAGGAGAGATAGAGAATAGATATAAAGATATCTAAAGGGGTAGAGAGAGGGAATAAAGGAGGATGGAGTGAGTGGTAGGTAAAGAGAGAGATAGAGAGAAGTAGAGAGGGAGGGAGGAAGGGAGATATAGAGGTATGGTGGGATGGATATAAGGAGAGGTAGGTAGATAGCGAGGAAGATGGAGATGGGAGATAAAGAGAAGTAGATACAAAGATAGAGAGAGAGGGGGGGTAAGTTGGGGGGAGAGGGAGAGGTAGGTAGAGAGAAGGAGGCTGATGGGATATATAGAGAAGTATAGAGGGAAGGGGAGAGTGAGGTAAGGTGGGAGGGATAGAGTGAGAGGTAGGTAGAGAGGGAGAGGGTGAGGGGATATAGAGAAGTAGAGAAGGAAGGGGGGGGAGAGTTATTGAGAGAAAAAGAGATTAGGGTAGGAGGGATAGGGGTGATCCCACAATACTAGTTTACAATTTTTGGTCAAATTGGACACTAAACTAATTTTTTCTAACTAATTATTCACTTTTGAGCAACTATAGCGGCTAAACCATGAGGAATTTGAATTTGATGCAAACTAGTGATTTGTGACATTTTGTCTATAGATTCTAAATATATTTTTTTCAAAACTTTTGGAATTAAATTGCATAGTTCTTTTTTTCCATCTCCTTTGAAAACTAGTTTTTTTTTCAGTAAACACCATTTTTAAGGAGTGATGCTCACCGTATACAACATAACTTTTTTTCCATGAAGGATAATTTTTTTTTTTTTTTTGAATTTGGATTTTTTAACTATGATATCTAGCACTTTAATTTGGTTTCAAGGTGTTTTATTGAATATTTTTTCCTTAATCAAGTTCCGAAGTCAAACCAATTACAATTCAGACATAGGTGGACTGTATACAACATAACTTTTTTTGTATGTATTGAAATTAAATTTTTATTTTTTTGTTGGATCAAGGATTTCAATATCTAGTGCAATAATTTTTATTTTTTTTAAAATTCATAATTTTTTATTTTTCCACATGTGCAGAACATAGAGCTTGATTTTCGATGAAAAACCTACATTCACAAGAAATAAAATAAAAATATAATAATAAAATTAAATTTATTTAAAATTATAATTTTTGGGAAGCTTATAATAAGGACTACATAAAAATAAAAATTAAATGAATTCATTTGATCCCCCAAAAGGTAAATCAAAAGTGGTATTTTATCAGCATTTTGATAGGTGTAAAGGAGACTCTATTATAGGTATGGTTTAAAAATAGCAAGGTTCTATCCAAGGGGGTTTGATATAAGGTGGTTTGATTAAACCATATTCAATTTTAATCCTTCAAACGAAATTTTTAAGGCTTAAATCGTTATATTTTATAAAAATATGTGATTTCAGCAAAAATCATAATCTCCCAAAAATTTTAAACCAGCATTGTGGGATCACCTATAGAGAGATAAGTAGGTAGAGAGAGAGGGTGAGTGGAGATAGAAGTAGAGAGGTAAATAGGAGAGAGAGGGTGAAGAGAGATATAGAGAGACATATAAAGAAAGAGAGGGGGAATGAGGGAGGGATGGAGTGAGAGGTAGGTAGAGAGAAGCTAATAGGGGAGATAGAGAAGTAGAGAGGGAGGGAGGAAGGGATAGGTAGAGATAGAGAAGTAGGGTGGGAGGGATATAGGTAGAGGTATGCAAACAGAGGAATATTTAGATGGGAGATAAAGAGAAGTAGATACAAAGAGAGAGAGAGATGTAAGGTTGAAGAGATAGAGGGAGATGTAGGTAGAGAGATGGAGGGTGACCACATTACCTCTCTCTCTATGTCTCTACTTCTCTTTATCTCCCATCTACATCTTCATCTTTTTCTACCTACCTATCCCTATATCCCTCCCACCCTACCTCTCTATCTATACATCTTCCTTCCTCACTCCCTCTCTACTTATATGCATCTCCCCTCTCTATTTATTTCTACCTACCTCTCACTCCATCCCTCCCTCATTCCCCCTCTCCCTCCCTTTAAATGTCTCTCTATATCCCTTTATATCTCTCTTCACCCTCTCTCTTATCTACCTCTCTCTCACCTTCCCACTCATTGTATCTCTCTCTACCTACGTCTCCCTCTATCCTTCCCACCCTACCTCACTCTCATTACCTACCTTTCCTTCCCTCTCTCTCTCCTTGTCTCTTTCTCTCTCTCCCTCTCCCTCTCCCTCTCTATGTACTCTCTCCTTCCCTCTCTACTTCTCCCTATCTACCGTCACCCTCTCTCCCTACATCTCACTCTACCCTTCACACCTTACCTTTCTCTCCTCTTCCATTTATAATTCCCTATATATCCCCTCAGCCTCCCTCTCTCTACCTACCTCTCCCTCTATCCATCCCACCTTACATATCTCTCTCTTTTTGTCTCTACTTCTCTTTATCCCCTATCTCCATCCTCTTCTCTTTCTACCTACCTGTGTCTATATATCTTCCACCCTAGATCTTTATCTCTACCTCTCCCTCCCTCCCTCTCTACTTATCTCTATCTCCCCTGTCTGTCTCTCTCTCTCTACATACTTCTCACTCCATCCCTCCCTCTTTCCCAATGTCTCTCTCTTTTGATATCTCTCTATATGTCTCTTCTCTCTCATCTTTACCTCTTTAACCTTCTCTCTATCTCCACTCACCCTCTCTCTCTCTAGAAAGGTAGAGAGGAAGATAGAGGGAGAGGGAGATATACAGATATAGAGAGATATGGAGTTAGTAATTGAGATGAAGAGATAGAGAGATATGGATGGTAAGATAAAGTGATAGAGAGAGAGAGAGAGAAACAAATAGGGAGATGGAGAGATAAAGAGGTAGAGAGAAAGAAGGAGAGATACAGAGGGGGAGATAGAGGATGGAGGGAGAGTGGGGGATAGATAGAGAGGTGGTAGAAAGAGAGATAGAGGTAGAGAGGTGGAGAGAGAAGAAGAGGGGAAAGATAGATCAATATACAAAGGGAGAGGGAAAGAGGGAGAGATAATGATAGAAGGAGATATATAGAGATAGAGAGGGATAGGGAGAGAGATAGAGAGATAGGTAGATAGAGGTAGAGAAAGATATGGATAGAAAGGGATAGAGAGAGAGAATGAATACGAGAGGTAGAGATAATGAGATATAGATAGATATAAAGAGAGATAGGGAGATATAGATAGAGGGGAAAAGAGAGAGAGAGAAGGTGATAAAGACAAGTAATAGAGAGAGTTATTGAGAGGTAGGGAGAGAGAGAGAGAGAGAGATGAAGAGAGGGGGATAGCCAAAGAGAGAGATAGGGTGGTAGAAATAAGGTGTGTGTGTGTATATGAGTGAGAGAGAGATATGGAGATAACTTGATGAAGAGGGAGATTATATAAATAGAGAGAGAGGGAATAGTGGAGAGATAGGTAGAGAGGGTGAATAAAGGAGAGGGGGAGAGATGGGAAAATAGCTAAATAGAAAAAGGGAGAGAGAGATATGTTCTCCTCGTCCAACTTGGGCAAAGGTGTGCATAGGATCAAAAACAACAAGAAGGCCTTCTATGATGATTTATGCATTTTTTTTACTCTCCTTAGTAAATAATCTAAATGTTTCATAATTTATTACTTCTTTAATCTTTCAAGTCATTTAGGATGATTATTGCAAAAAAAACATGAAAAAAGACTTTGAATGCAAGAATTATGAGCATTTAAATTTTAAAAATTAAGGAGGAACTTAAAATGATATGCATATTGTGATGAGATATATGATGGTTTCAATTCACAAAGGCACATTAGGAGTAACCAATGGATATACAATGCCTTTCCTTGGATATGGTTTATTTTAGAACAAAAAGACAAGATGTGGTGGTGCATGGCATCCAATTTCATGTGTTAATGAAAGCTTTGAATAAGACCATGGATGAACTTGCCCTAATTTTAGGCTTGGGAGTGTACAATGGGGCATATGAATGCTAACAATTTGGCTTTTTGGGTAGTAGTTTTCTACAAGAAGTTTGTAAGGTTGATGTTTGGATTTGGTTCTTGAAGTTGTAGTGTTGTTGGGTTGCAATTTTGTTATGATGCTATAGTCAGTTCTTAAAAGATTTTTAATGTTGAGCTCAAGATTCTACAATGGTAGAAAATGGTTAAATTGTAATTGCATGAGTGTTAACAAAAACTCTTACTTTTTACCTTAAATTTGATAACCATTTACACGTCAAAATATTAATATTTAATTTTTCCAAAATAAGTAGCACATAAGATTTTGGTGATATATTAACTTAAATGAAATAGTTGCAAGCTAAAATAAAATAATATTAAGTAAATAACATAGCTACAAATTGATATCCCTCCACATTTTTAAATTAGATATATTTCATATATTTCTACTAGTGAATAATGCTTGATATTAATGCAAATTATGATTTTTCTCATTAAAATTATATATATATATATAATGTTGAGAATGATAAATTATACACAACACCTTTATCATAAAATAATAATTATAATTAAATACTAAATAAGTAGAAAAACAAACAACTTTCCATCTTTAAAAATAAAGTCTATTAATCAAAATTTGAGATTTTCACTCTCCAAAAATTAGATCTTTGGAAAATTTGAATCTCATACCCTAAATATCATATTATAACTAAGGGTATGGTCCATGGAGGGGGGCTTCGTAAAAAATTTCAGTGGGTGCTGCTTAGATTTTTTAGGAATATTTTAAGGCTAGTGGTCCCATGAATTCAATTTTGCAATTCAGCTTAAAAGTTTGAACTCCAAAATTTAAGGATCGAACTGGAATATTTTTGGTAAAAATTAATAAATAAATAAAAATTCTTTCATTTTTTTTTTTTTAGGAATTTAAAATTTTAAGTGATAGACAAGTGGCATAAAAACTTTCTTAAGAAAAATTTAAACCGTAGGGGCAATTTCTAGCCCCACCTCAATTTCACCACTGAAAGATTCATTTCTAAAAGATAGGGGCTCCTATTTTTCTGAAAAAGATTCTAATTAATCCCGTAGCACAATTTATTTTTCTTCATGAGACCACTTGATCCATGAAAATAGAAGCCCACTACACTCATTGCTTTTCTAAACCTGAAAACCAGTGGAAACTTGAGAACAGAAGTAACGGTGCGATAGGCTAGCTATAACAATTTCCACTCGTCTCTCCCCATTCCAAGCCCGTCATTGTTTCATACAAAGGCTGGTTCAGCGTCTCCGGCAATTTAATGGCCACAATTCCTCCCGCCACTCCACACGCGCTGATCACTCCGAACGGCAGCCATGGATCTATGGTTGCTAGTACGATCACCAGCGGAGCGAAAATAGCACCCATATTCCCAGCCACGCTCGCCATTCCCAGTGCAGCGTTGCGCACCACGGTCGGAAACAGCTCAGCAGTGTATATATAAAGCAAATTGTATGTCCCTGCCATGCCGAATATTCCCAGCATACTGCACCCCAGTTGCAGAATTCCCAGAATCCTGTGCTTAGATGTTCCCTGCCCGCCACTTAGTAGTCCCGATATTACACTACCTGCGGCAGCGCAGACACCGCTCAAGAGCATTGTGGATACCAACATTGCCCGCCTCCCCAGCTTTTGCAGAAGAGCTGCCGTAATGGCAAATGCCGGCATTTCGCATATTCCGTTGAGGAAGACGCTGACGTGGAGGCTGGTGTTGAGGTTTACAACGTTGAGGCTCAGGCCATAGTACACCAGCGCGCATGCTAACCAAACGAATAACATAATTGCCATTCTGATGCGCGTAACGGGCGACCTGAAGATGTCTACGGCGCTCCCTCTCACCTCCTGGAAGGGGTCCACGTCAGATTCTTCGTTTTCCTCTTCCAAGGCCAGCGATACGCTCGCTGGCAAAACGTTGCCGTTGTGGAAGGCAATCGACCTCATGACGTCCCTGGCTTCTTCGGTCCTGCCTTTCACTAGATACCATCGCGGGGACTCGGAAATAAAGGGCAGAATAATGAGGGCGTAGAGCAGGGAAGGAATCGAACTCACGACGTACAGAAGCCTCCAGGTGGTGAAGAAATAGGATAAGACGGGAAGGATTGTAATGCCGAGGGAGAAGAAATAGAAGGCGGACATGCCAACAGGCCCTCGCTTGGAGGGTCCCACTGGCTCCGTCGCCAGCACGAATGATGACAGTCCCACGCCGCCTGTGCTCACTCCTGTCAACAGACGGAGTACTAAATAAACCCAGAAATTCGGTGACATTGCAGTCAAGAATCCGAAGACGGAGTTCAAAATGCAGACCAACCTTAACACCCCCTTACGACCAAAGGACGAGTCCGACAGGTGTCCAAAAATTCCTGCCCCTGCAATCAAATAAAATCTTGAAATTATGCACTGTTTCTAAAAATTTCTTGAATTTTTGAAATCCTACAACCAATTAAAGCTAAACAATCTAAAATCATTCTAAATTTATCGGTTAAGGAGAACAAGTAAAACAATCTTAAGATTGCAGAGCCATGAGATGTTTTCAGATTTATTTGTGAAGTTTTTATAATCCATTTTCTTCTCTTACTGACAATCAAATCCACAAATATCTCATACTAAAATGTTCCGCAAATTTTGACAATAAACTGCTCAAATAGATTGCAGAGCCATGAGATGTTATTAGATTATTTGTGTAAGTTTTTTCCACCAATAAATTCTGTAACTTCATGATCCTTTCTCTTATCTTACTTTCTATTTTCTAACACAATCAAATCTAAAATTTTCCACAAATTTTAATAGTAATCTGCTCAAATATTTTCCATTTTAGGTTTTCTGAAGCGAAAACCTTTCCTTGCCACTCACCAATCAAGCATCCGATAAAAAATGCAGACTGCGCAATCCCTACTTTATATTTTTGTGCGCAAAAGAGCCCCCATTCAGAGACGGTAGAAACTCCGCTTCCACTCGCCCACTCCCACCACGATCTGTCCATGGAGCAAATCGATGCTGCAGGGGTGCAGGACTCGAACCCTAGCCATTCACCACTTTTTGTAAAGCTCTTACTGCCGTGCGAGAGATTATTGGACTTGCAGTGCCATTTGGGCTCATGGTCGGCGAAAATCATAACCATGGTATGCATCGCCTCCAGCGTCCAAGCTAAGCTCACCAATATAAAATGCTTCAGCTGCCATCGCCCAAATTCCCCCGCCCATTTCTCCAACAGACGGTCTATCGTAAATCTCGTTTTTCCAGTATCTTCCCTCAATAGTTGTTCTTCCAAGCTGCGTATATCCTTGCCTTGCTTCATCTCGCCCTTGAACCAGAAAAATGGCCCTAATTTTCTTCAGACTGCAGAAAGCAAACTGCTTATCTATAGCCTGTAAAATTATAGAAAGCTCACATGGCAGCCGAAAGGATCGGCAAAAAAGTAGCGTACCTTGGCCTATATAATAGAATTGCCTGAATTAAATAAACTAGACTTGTTCTAAATTTAGTGACCAATCCCTCAGTTCAATAATACAAAACGAAACAACGATGGGTGTCTTACCGCGGCTCGATGGTCGCGACTCACGAGTGTGGCTATTTAAACAATGTGTTAGATGACGTGGCAGGTACAATGAGTGGGTGACAGACGATGTGGCAAGGAAAAAGGTAGTGACAACAATAAAACAAAAATTTAGGATTTTTGTCGTGATTTTAAGGCTCAATTCTCGAAATAGAAGAATATATTATTTGTTTATTTTTATTATTATTTTTTTAACGAGCTTTCTATAATTGTTAGATACTACCAATTGTCAATTTGGTTTTTAATTTAAAAAATCATTATTAAAGCAAAAAAAAAAAAATATTATGTAGCATGTCATTTAGGGAAAAAGTCAAACTACCACAAAATTTAAGAATAGTGTCACACACCTGAGTTGGCCTAATGGTGGAGAACTTGTACTCTTGAAAGAGAGGTCACAAGTTCAAATCCTGCAGGGGGTAAGGTATGTACACCTTGTATTGTGGAGCACAAGTTACGTGCCTCCCTCATATTGGGAGTACAAGAAGTCCCATATGATATAAACCATTTGTAGACCCAAAAACAAATAGCCTGGTATCGTCGACTATAAAAGGACCTTTCCTTTCCTTTTCCTATTCATTTCCCGTACAAGAAAGGGATTGAAAGCATGTGTTCAACAATGTGTTTGTCTATTAATTTCTATATTAAGTCAAATTGCCACAAAGCCCAATCTAATACTAACACAATTCACCTCCTATACAAGAAAGGGATTGAAAACATGTGCTCAACAATGTGTTTGTCTATTAATTTTCATATTAAGTCAAATAGCCACAAAAGTCTAAGAATACTGCCACAATTCATCTCCTATACACGAAAGGGATTGAAAACATGTCCTCAACAATGTGTTTAACTATTAATTTGTATATTAAGTCAAACTGCCACAAACCCAAGAATATTGCCACAATTCATCTCCTATACAAGAAAGGGATTGGGAAAATGTGCTCAACATTGTGTTTGCCTATTAATTTGTATAGAGAGTTTGTGAAGGTTGCATACTAGGAAAGCAACATAGAGAGTCTTTCCTAGCAGGGAAATCCACAAGAGAAAAAGCCCCATTAGAAATTGTTCATTCAGACTTGTGTGGCCCAATGCAGACACCTTCAATAGGTGGTAGTTATTATTTTCTAACTTTCATAGATGATTATTCAAGGAAGACATGGGTCTATTTCTTAAAACAAAAGAGTGAAGTGTTACGGAATTTCTTAGTTTCATGGGACTTGCAGGTTACTATAGGAAGTATGTTGAAGGGTTTTCTAGAATTGCAGCACCTATTACTTCTCTTCAAAAGAAGGGAAAGAGATATGAGTGGACAGAGAAGTGCGAGGAAGCATTTCAGATTCTTAAACAAAAGTTGACATCAGCGCCAGTGTTGACTATACTGGATCCTAATGGTCACTTCATTGTATACTGCCACAATTCATCTCCTATACAAGAAAGGTATTGAAAACATGTGCTCAATAATGTGTTTGCCTATTAATTTGTATATTAAGTCAAACTACCACAAAACACAAGAATACTACCACAATTCATCTCCTATACAAAAAAGGGATTAAAAACATGTGCTCAACAACATGTTTGCCTATTAATTTGTATATTGTTGATGGTTACATGGACTATAAATGTTGTCATGATTGTTAAATGTATTGTTTATTTCAACATCAGGATGCACATTGAAACGTATTTATTAATTAAGTTAAAATATAAATGTAAAGTGTTTTTAATTTTCAATTAATTAATAGATATTATCAAATGTGCAATCTCATGTCTATTACTTGACAGAAATTTTTGAGAGGCTTTTAATATTTTTGGCTACGATATTGGAAGCACAAATTGTTTTTGATTGATTAAACAAGGAAATGGCCCTAATCCCTAACAAAAGCAATACATCAATCCAACAAAAAACCACTAGACAAAACAACAAAACTGAGGAAGCAGAACAAGAAGAGAACCACTACCCCAAAACCCAACCAACCAAAAACCACATTACCCTATACCAATCGCATCAAACATTATATATCTATCAAGTGTCCAATAATGATATAACCAATCCATAATATCAACCATCCACAAAAAAAGGTTCTATAAGCATAACCTATATCAAGTGCTTAGTAAGTTACTACAGTTCCAAACAAAAATTAACTTAATACAGTCCTAGCACATAAGGTTGTTACCACATAAATACCACTTAACAGAACAAAAAGACATCATCACAACAAGCAAATAAAGCAAAAAAACAAGAGTCAAGGACTAAGCATCCTCAATTAGGCCCCACGCCTTCATCAGGTCCTCAACAAAATCTTCCATGATATTTTTGACCTCCATCTTTCCTGGTAGATCGACTTCATCCTTATATTCCTTCTTCCTTTGTTGTTTCTTGATTTTTCCTTGTCTTGAGATGGTCGCCATAACAACTTTTTTCATAACCACATCCACAACCTTGCAAATTTTCCACATAGCATACTCAAGAGCCTAAAACCTACTTGCATTGTCCTCATTTTGTACCATCTTCTCTAGGATTTCCAATCTTTCCTCAAGCCTTTGTACTCTGGTTAATTCCAAGTCCATTTTATAATCCTTCGAGCTCTCCAACTCCATTGTGGTTGTTCCTTTATCCTCATGCAATTCACTATCCTCCTCAACATCCCACACCTCATCCTATTGATTGATACCCTCCTCCTCTTCCTGACTCAGGCCATCCACCTCCTCTGATCCTGAATCCTCTTCCTCCAAAGAGTTAGCACCACCCAAACTATCTGACACACACTCTTTAGAGGACGAATATTTTTCCTCCCCAACATCCTTCTTCCCTTTTTTATCCTCTTCTAAATTCTTATCCTCTGAACTTTTAGATTTTTTACTATTGTCTAACCCCTTGGATGCAGTCAGAGAAAGGCGAGTGGATCTACGACCCACCAAGGTTGTAGACCCTCATTCATGGCTATTTTCATTGTCATCTGGTATGGTTATTGTGTTAGGGTCAGTGCCCAATTCATAGATTAGCAATTTCCTTTTTTTATTTGTAATAAGAGAAAAGGGGGCGGCCTTTATTTTTTCTAGGTATATCTTAAGAAGAGCTGACCAAGTGGGGTCCTCAATTTTAGGTGAGGTTTTCACAAGTTCTTTGGCTAGGGAGTGGGGTCAGCTCTCAATTACTTCAATTTTCACAGAGCTCTTAGTATTAGGGTTCTCAATTAAATTATGGAAAACATTTCTTTGTGGGGTGGTAGAAAGGACATATTTGCATATGACACAAATCAAGCCTTGGTGTAAAGGAGGGTTAGCACCATTGGTAAGACTTTGTTTCAGGGAAGAGAGGAGGAAAAATGGGAGATTTATTTTTTCTTGGTGCCTAATATGATTCAAAATAGGAAAATGATAACCATGGATGGATTGAAAATGACCTTCTAAAATAAAATAATTTATAACAAAAAATCAGACATTATGATAAGGGGGTGGTAGCAATTCCCTTGAGTAACCATTATGAAAACATTGGGCTTTCTCTTTAGCTTCAAAAAACTTAACAATATAATTTTGATAGTTCACAGTACTTACCTTTACAATTTTCTTCCCCTCATACACCAGACTTGTAGCTTTGGCTATAATCTTTGCATCAACCATGAAATGAATACCGTCCAATTCAACTTCATCGTCTTTCCAAGAATTCACAAACTTATAACTAACTTGTTCATTGTAACCTTCCATGGAAGAAAAATACGGAGTGAACCCAACCCACTCAAACAAGCCCCACAACTCCACATTTTTTTTAGGGAGTCATATTGAATCGGTTCCATCCTCTTCCTCAGGCCTCCCATGGTGTTATCTTTACTTTGAAGATCTTTATGAAGGAGAAAATACTCGGCTCTTTGGCCTTCCTCGTTTAGCACAGACCCAACAATCAATTCAAAAATCTCTATTTTGATAAAGGCCTAGTGGTTTTTTATTTGTGTGGCCAATGGTTTGAACCTTTTGGCGATGTGTTTAAACTAATCAATTTGCATACAACTACTAGTCTCATATTTCTGAAGCGTGCCATTAAATGAAATGATAGCTTCGCTACCTTTACGAATTATGATTACTCTTTTTTTAATGCCAACCTTCACATTAGCGCTAACACATGTTGAAATGTCTTTTCTAACCTCAACCACCAGATTTTTAGAGATATGAGCAATAATCACCATAATCACCATTATTTCTTTCTCCTTATCATACTACGAGGTTTTCAAATAAGTTTGTTCTTTCATTTTATTTCTTTTTAAATCTTTTAGATTTAGCATACACCTTCTTTTAATAATGTACCTCCCCTCCAATCTTTTTAGCATGCCCAATAGCCAAAAGAGAAAGATGACGATGGTTATCACACCTAAACAACACTGCCAACTCCTCATATCTAAAACAATAATTTTACCCATAAAGAATTAATTTGATCTCCCAACCTATCCTTAGGTATTATTTCCTTAATTTGATTTGTTAAATGGGTGAAGTCCCAGTACTTCCAGACCAAATATTGTAAGCCAAAGTTTTCCATCACATCGGCCACCCTATTGCCCCCCTATAAATATGGCTTATCCTATAACTTTGAAAGGATTGTAGCATATTTTTACAATCGTCTAGGACATCTTTAATTTACCAAGGAGCATCAACCTTATTATTTAAGTAATCAATTATTAACTTTGAATCTCCTTCCATTATCACCTTAGTATAACCTTTATCTTTCAGATAACATATTCCAACCCAAACAGCATAAGCCACTGCCAAATTATTTTTTGTTCTTCCCAAACCCTTGTTGTATCCTACCACATAAATTCCTTGATGATATCTAACAATTCCTCCTGCTCCCGCCAGACCAAGATTTCCCTTGGAACACCCATCAAAGTTGCATTATCTAGGGGAATCCAAATAGTGCTTTGTCTTATTAGTTGTTTAGCCTAGTTGACATTGTTAAGGTCATGAGATAATTCCCATAATTGCTTGATTCGCATCTCCTGATAAGAAGGCTTTTTCTTTGATGGAGCATACTTACAAGTCTCAAGATTTCCTTGAATCTGTTTCCTGATGGACATACATAACTCTTACTATTCTTAGCAGCATCTCTAAAAACCCTAGATTGTTCCTCTCTTTCCACATACCCCAAGTGAGGAATGGGGGGACTTGTCTCCAGAGGTCAACAATAATATTGTGATAATAGGGACATAGACTCCAACCAGATCAACAAACATCCTAACTAAGGGAGGGAAGACCCAATTAATCATCAAATTCTTTAGCAAAAAATACCAAACTTCTTGAGCATAAGGACATAGAAACAAAAAATGCATAATGGTTTGTTCCTCACTATTACAAAGGTAGCATTTATTCACTAGATACCACCCCCTCTTCTTCAAATAATCAATGATCAATATCTTACCATGTATAATTGTCCACCAAAAATAGTTAATCTTGGGAATTAAATTATTACTCCACATTGTGTTCCAATTAAAAGCCTCCTTATGCAATAGCTCAGATTCCATCAAATCATAAACAAATTTAACCGAAAATCTCCTTGAGGTACTTTTTTTCCAAATCGACTCATCATCCCTATAGATTGAGAAGAGATCGGGATCACCAATCTACCTGAAGAGGGAGTCCAAAGTAGCATCCTAATTCAGTTTTCTACCACCCCTAAGGACAACAATATTCAGAAATTTTTTAAACTCCTCCCACTTTGGTCTCTTCCCTTCCCAATTTATATAATTAGAAACCTTTTTTCCAATATTTCTTTTTAGCCTGATTCTGATTTTTTGGAGGTTGTTATTTGCAAAAAAGGGAGCACAAGAAGCCCATGCATCCTCCCATAACTATTTTTTATGACCATTTCCAATTCTCAATTTTGCTCCTTTTGTTAGAGTACCTTTGACCTTTAGCAAGGTATTTCAAAACACTAAACCATAAGGAAGTTCCTTTTTTTTTTAGGAAACAACTTGCATCCTTATTTCCCAAATACTTAGCCTATAAAATTTGCACCTAATCCTTTTCTCCTTCTAGAAGAAACCATCCCAATTTTACCACAAGACCTTCATTGAACACTTTTATTCTTCTTATACCCAATCCACCATTCCTCTTCAGAGTGCAAACAATATCCCATTTTACAAGCGTCATTCTTTTTCTCTCTTCCAAACCTGACCAAAGAAATCGCCTTTTTTATCATTTCAATTATCTTTGTAATGTAGGCCAGAATGTTAAAGAGAGAGATAATAGACTAGAATATTTTGTAAGGAAGCTTTTAAAAGATGGAATTTCCTAGCAAAACTTAGTAAATTACCCTTCCAGCTAGCTAGATTCTTTTGAATTTTTTCCACAATATAATTCCAGTAATTACTATGAGGTTTTCTTGAGATTAAAGGTAAGCCAAGATAGGTCTAGCTTGTTGACAAAACAAGGATAGACAACTAAGAGGGGGAGTGAATTAGTTGTCACAGATTATTCAAACTTATTAAACCTTACAAACCTTTAATCTCAGGGTGATCCCACAATAGTGGTTTATAATTTTTGGCCAAAATGGACACTGCAATTATTATTTTTAACTAAATCTTCATATTTGGGCACCTATAGCGGCTAAACCATGAGGAATTTGAAGATGATGGAAACTAGAGTCTCATCACATTTTGTCTGTAGATTCTAAAAATATTTTTTTCAAAAATTTTTGAATCAGATTGCACTTTTTTTTCCATCTCCCACGAAAATTGGTTTTTTTCAGAAAACAACATTTTTAAAAAGTGACGCTCATCGTATACAACATAACTTTTTTTGTATAAAGGATAAAATTATAAAATTTTCAAATTTAGATTTGTAACTATGATATCTAGCACTTGCATTTGGTCTCATAGTTTTTTATTGAATATTTTTTCCTTAATCAAGTTTCGAAGTCAAACCAATTGCAATTCAGACATAGGCGGACTGTATACAACATAACTTTTTCTATATGTATCGAAATCCAATTTTTTTTTTTAATGGATCAAGAAAATCAATACCCAGCCTTAAAATATTTTTAAAAAAAATATTTTGATAATCTTCTATTTTTCCACATGTGCAAAACAGAGTGCTTGACTTTCGTTGAAAAACCTATGTTTAATAAAACTAAAAAAACACATACATAATAAAACCAAAACATATTTAAATTTAATTCGTTGGATAGATCATTCTGAGGACTACCATCTTCTAGTTGGGTTTGTGAAGTATCCTCCATTTTCATCCTCAACCCAAGCTTCGAAGGGTAGAATTGTGCTAAAATTTGGTGGAAGAGGGGGAGAGGGGTAAAAAAGGGGGATTCGAGCGAACCCCCCTTTTTTTTTAATTCCCCATAAGGGAACGTGACATCACAGGGTTCGAGCGAACCCACCATGCAAAAGGGGGTTCGCTTGAACTAGGGGTTTGATCGAACCCCTTAGTTCGAACAAACCCTTTAAAAGATGAAATTTTCAATGCGTGAGAATTTTCTGAAATTTCCTTCCTCATAAAAATTGTACACCACTATTATGGGTTTACCCCTCATATTTGATAAATAATAGTGAAAGCATGAATCAACAACACATTAGAAACGCACCTAACACCAAGATTTTTGTGTGGAAACCGTGTTAGGGGAAAAATCACGGTGGATGTTAGTCCACAGGTTATACCTTTTTAAAAGTATTTAAGAGAAATGAATAAAGGGAATGCACATGCATTCAGGCACACTGCCTAGAGCTCACTGCTCAAAGAAGACATACTTTCTTACATAAGGCTTTCAGATTAAATCCATCCAAAGGATTTGAACTGATAAATTAACTTCTCCAAAAGCCTGATTACAGTTTTGGTTGGGCACATAAACACTTCTTCACACTTCGCTCAAACTTCTTCATACTCTACTTTGCAATCGAATGATCTAATCTTTATTCGCACATAGCACTTGCATACTTCGCATACACACACTTCAAATGAAGAAAACAATCGCTCTTATATATCCGCTTCATGGAATTACATCAACTTTTTCAGCCAAAAATAAAGAATAAATGAATACAAACTGTCAGCCCAATTCATGAACAAATCTCAATGCACACCAATTGAAGTCAGTCACAACATAATGAAGACCTAAAACAACATCCTCGAATGCACCAAACATTTAAAAATTAATCCATGAAGATCCACAACACACTACAACCACCATGTCGACCAAGAACATGCAAAGGAAAAATCTTTGATCATGAGCACACCGATCAACGCGGATGTGCAAAAAATATAGAGTATGATCTAGACACATCAATGAACATCGTAGGAGCATACACAATAGCTCAAATTACCAAAATTACATTCTCTTCTTCCAAAAATACCAGCTATTGTGATAGAAAAACTGTAGGAACATAGAAACTCACAACTTGCTCAATTCTTGATGTGCACCTCTAAAACTTTCGAAGGATGAACTAGATAGGCTTAGCAACAAAACCTTTAATGCACAACATCTGAATACTAACATACTAAACTTTTCATCATACTGAACTTCGCAGTTCCATAGACAACCTTCAACATATTTATTATAATTTTCTCAATATCCTCGACATATACAGCCTTCAAGACACTAATGCTAATAGTGTTGAAATCAATGACAACCACATATTAGCAACACAACCACAACATCCAATATAGCCGACAATTCAACCTTCTGGCACCCAAGAATATTTATAACTTCTCTTTGATCATTTGGCTAGTATTAAAGAAATATATCTTTCTTTTCAAGTAATTGATGTTTTAGCCTAAGAGACGAGCATATCTACCAAGAACTGATTTCCATTGTCTCACTTCCATGCAATAGATGCCTCCCCCAAAATTATAGGAAGCACAAATTTTTGAAACATTATATAGTAGTAATATGTAATAAGTCCTCCCAATTTTTTAAGTGTAAAGTAGATCGATAAATTTTAATAAGAGTTAGTTTAAAATGAGTTTTATTATTTATATATTAGTAGTGTCAATTAGAATACAATTTCAACTTATCTTTTATACTAAAGTGATAGAGCATTTTTTTAATTATTTCAATGAATTAGTTAGTCATTGGCAATCAATATTGTACACAAGTGGTCCTTTTCTTACTTTTGTATTGTCACACATGCACTATCCTTCATATATACATAATGTTGATATGAAGGTGGGGAATTATCCATGCTATTTTAAGGGGAAAGTTCTAAAAACACCCGCCTTGAGTTATCAAAATGTATAATTAACAAAGTTCAAATCCCCCCCTTATATTCCTTTAGGATTATTATTTTTTCCTAACTTTTATGTCTTTTATTAGATATCCTCTTTCACCTAGCTTTTAACAAAACCATATTAATTTTACATCAAGACCTCAATCTATTTCATTTTAGGGAAAAATTTAAGAAACCCCCCCATTGGCAAAGGTGTAAATTCCTGGCGAATCCTGTATACTTCCCAATAAAAAAATATTAATTTTATTGGCAAAAAAAATCATTTTTTTCAGGAAAAAAAAATAATCCAAATTGGCGAATCTTTTATAATCCTTGGAAGTTTGTGGAAAATATTGGTGAATGCAATATTTTTTTAATCGAATAAAATATTTTTCAGTGACGATTAAAACCGTTTTTCCAACCAGAATTTTTTTTCCATTAGCGATTAAAATCTTTTTTCAAAGCAAAAAATATATTTTCATTGGCAAATTAAAAAGCATCTCAAAATAATAAAAAAATCTAGAGGAAAAATAAATAGATATGCCAACGAAAAATCATAGGGGTCATTCGATGAATGTTTGATGGACGACTATAGTTGCATTCTGGAACTAAATCTCTAAAGCACTAGACTTGCGATTTGAAACCTCTGGAATAACACTAGAACCGTTAGATTTCTAGAAATAAATGGTTGAGATTTTATTACCATACAAATGGTTATAAATTTTTGTTTCTCAACGATTGGGCGACCTCAACGGGATGCACAAATTTTGAAGTGTCAGCTCATGTAATGAATTGTAAGGTGCCATTAAGGGATGTCTTCTCAAATGCTTTCAAACACCAACTTTAGGTTTAACGTAATATTTTAAATCCTCTAAAAGGATAGATCTTAAATAAGGAGGTTGGAGAAACAGATTTAGTAGTAGATTGTCACTTCCTGTCGGTAAAGTTAAGTGAGCCTGCATACGAGGAAAGGTGGCAACATTTTGAACTCCAGACTCAGAGTTTCCTCAAAATGGTACTTCCAGCCGATATCAGGGTATGGGAAGATGAACTTGTGGTCGTCATGCAACCAAATTTGAATTGTCCTGAAGAAGAGAAACTCGATGTATCATTTCCCAGCTTTGTTTAGTGGCATGGAAAGAGAAAACCAGCTATGCTGAGTACAATAGGGTGATTTTCGTTTTAGAAGAAGAACAACAACATGCTAAATTTCATAATTTAGTTATGGAAATTCAGTTGGAACTGTACAAAGTCTCGACACCTCCAGTGGTTTAACAACATGCATGAATCCTTTTTTGAATTTTGAATTTGTGACACGTAATGATAAGGGGGTTTAGTTTCAACTTTTGAGCACTTTTTAAATTTTGATTGTATAGGGTGTGGGGTGATAGGTCTGTGAAACCACATTTTTGGAATTAGAGAGATAAAAGAATATATTTCTAAATCTGTGTATTTATTAATGCTTCCTTTTAATTATGAATGAATTTTGTTTCTTCATGATAATTGTTCAATGTTTATCTGTTAGGTCATAATGCATATTTTTTCATCGTTGAGACTTTGTGTTTAGATTAATTCATTTGTTAAAAGAGAAACTATCACTTTTATTTACTAATTGTGAGAAAAACGAACTTTGTGTCATTTGTTTCAAAATATTTTGCATCTACTTTCATGGTTAAAGTGACAAATCTATACATCAACAAGAAAAAAGAGTTGCATTCCGGAAGTAAATCTCTGAAGCATTAGACTTGTGAATTGAAACCTCTGAAATAACACTATAATCGTTAGATGCAGACATGTGGCGAGATAAAGGCCCATCGCTCATCACTCATTCAGTCTTTTCAATGCCTCGACGTTGTACATTTCATTTAATTGAAATTCTCAATCTTTTTGAAGAAAGTGGTTCGTGTACTACTAGTGCTAGTGCTAGCAGTGGCGGCGATTAATTCCGTATGTGATATAAACATCCAAAGAAATTTCTTGGATAACTCATAGATTAAATGAAACAAGATTTGTAATGATCTCATATCATTTGAACTTTGAGTGGCAGTGGTGAATCGATGATTTTGATAGCTTGTCATCTTGAGGTACAATTGGCATGTAGCTAGACGTCAATCAAATTAAACATTTTAATTATACAGGCTGGTAGCGACACTGGTGGCCCATAAATAGGGATAGTGATTCAATGAATAGTGGATAGTGCCATAAGAGTTTTTATTTTCTAGAGTTAATAAGGATTCACGAAGAAGATGATGCAGTATTGGGGATACTATAAATTCTCTTGCCTAGAGTTATGTAGTTACAGAGTAATCAGTAAAAGATGAATTTCCTTCAAGTTAAAAATGGGTGGATTTGGAAAGAAGTTGATTTGGTTAACCCAACTTCTCAGACAGGTTTTGAACCAGGATGAGGAGCTCTGATGGAGGTAAGTGTTATACCAGTGCATGAAAGTTGCGTGCAAAAGATGGGAGAAGATTTGCTTCTCCTCTTTTATTTTAACAGCTCCCATTTCCCTAGCATGGTTGGCCAGGAAAGCCCCATGCATTTATTTTCAAAGAGACATTTGTATTACATCTTTTGTTTGACTCTGATTCTCGGAGGGGGTAAGTAAATTTTGTATCTTCACGGCTCCCATTTCCCCAGGATTGATTAGAACCCCCTTTCCCCAACATGGTTGGAAAATCCACCAGCAGAAGCTTGGAATCATGCATTTATTTTCAAAGCCACATTTGTATTACGTTGTCACTAGTAGAAGCTTGGAATCATGTATTTATTTTTAGAGTTACATTTGTAGTAAGTTTTTAGTAGCAGAAGCTTGGAAATTGGAATCAATTTGTAATCCATTGTAACGAGCAACAACTCGGAATAAATTATTAAATTTTGTCTATGTAAAGTAGTAACTTACTAAAGTGACACACTGACATATGTTATTTATACAAAAAAGGAGCTTGCCTGATCTACAACTACTCATCTGTAAAAAGATATGTAATAATGTGACATTGAAATTCAGTTGCAATAAAATAAATGGTTGTGTTGTGTTATTCTTTGTTATTCATTTACACTTAGGGTAAAGAGTTGTTTTCTGAGTTCAGAATATACTTTATGGAAATATATTCAAATTAGTTTTTTTCTTTTGAGAAATTAAGTTATATACTTTATGCAATATGCACTTGATAATTCATGGTTATATCGGGCCATCGGGGGAATGCAATCATTCATTCCACCGATGTTTATGTGTTACAACAATGTGATTACTTTTGTTGACTCTATCGGTATATCGGGGAGCGCACCTTATGATTCTTCGCCTTCGGGCCATCGACGGGGTTGTGATGGGGGTTCCACCGATAAAGCATTGTTAGACCAATGCCTATGGTATTGACTATTTATTTTTGTTAGGAATGGGGGAAGGACTACGAATACGGGATTTCAAATTTGTTTATGGATGCAATGTAATTATGTTGGCTATAATATGGATCTTGTCACACAAATTTCTATGATTTGCATTATGTAATATGTAGGCTATAATAAGTCCTTTTCAACGTTAAGTTACCGGCCCCTTCTCCTTGATGCCAATCCTAGCGCGCAAAATTTTAAAACAACTTTAAAACACATGTGTCATGTTTATTTTTTTAAGTTAATATCATAAATTACTCAAGTTTCAACCGTTGGATGAACATTTGATGTATGGTTGTAGTTTCATTCCGTAATGAAATGCACAGAGTGATGGGTTTTCCAACTTAAACCTCTGGAATCACCCTATAACCATTGGATTTAGAAAGATCAATGGTTAAGATTAATAATTTGTAACTTGTAGACCTAAGACATTTCATTCACTTTAATGTTCCAATTTCGAGAAACAAAGCATTTAAAGCACTTTGTACTGCTAAGTGTCAACTGTAAACTATCAAGTGATTAATGTTTATTTTTTTAAGTTAATATACTTTATGCAATATGCACTTGATAATTCATGGTTATATCAAGCCATTGGGGGAATGCAATCATTCATTCCACTAATGTTTATGTGTTACAACGATGTGCTTAGTGATTACTTTTGTTGACTCTATCGATATATTAGGGAGCACACCTTATGAGTCTTCGCCTTCGGGCCATCGGTGAGGCTATGATGGGGGTTTCACCGATAAAGAATTGTTAGGCTGATGCCTATGGTATTGACTACTGATTTTTGTTAGGAATAGGGGAAGGACTACGAGTATGGGATTTCAAATATGTTTATGGATGTAATGTAATTATGTAGGCTATAATATGGATCTTGTCACACAAATTTCTATGATTTGCATTATGTAATATGTAGGCTATAATAAGTCCTTTGCAACGTTAAGTTACTAGCCCTTTCACCTTGATGCCAATCCTAGCGTGAAAAAGTTTAAAACAACTTTAAAACACATGTGTAATGTTTATTTTTTTAAGTTAATATCATAAATCACTCAAGTTTCAACCGTTGGATGAACATTTGATGTATGGTTGTAGTTGCATTTCGTAATGAAATGCATAGAGCGATGGGCTTGCCAACTTAAACCTCTGGAATCACCCTATAACCGTTAGATTTAGAAAGATCAATGGTTAAGATTAAGAATTTGTAACTTGTAGACCTAAGATGTTTCATTCACTTTAATGTTCCAATTTTGAGAAACAAAGCATTTAAAGCACTTTGTACTGCTAAGTGTCAACTATCAACTGTCAAGTGATTAATGTTTATTTTTTAAGTTAATATCATAAATTACTCAAGTTTCAACCATTGGATGAACATTTGATGTATGGTTGTAGTTGCATTCCATAATGAAATGCACAGAGCAATGGGCAAGTGCTAACTTAAACCTCTGGAATCACCCTATAACCGTTAGATTTATAAAGATCAACGGTTAAGATTAAGAATTTGCAACTTGTAGACCTAAGATGTTTCATTCCATTTAATGTTCAAATTTCGAGAAACAAAGCATTTAAAGCACTTTGTAATGCTAAGTGTCAACTACCAAGTGATTACTAGTTTTTTTTAAGTGAGAGGGTTAGCACACGGTGATATTTTTTCAAGTCCTTTGCAACATTAATTTACCGGCCCCTTGGCCTTGATGCCAATCCTAGTGCACAAAATTCTAAACAAACTTTAAAACACATGTGTCACATGTTTTTTTTAAAGTTAATATCATAAATTACTCAAATTTCAACCATTGGATGAACATTTGATGTATGGTTGTAGTTGCATTTTGTAATGAAATGCACAGAGTGATGGGCTTGCCAACCTAAACCTCTGGAATCACCCTATAACCATTAGATTTAGAAAGATCAATGGTTAATAATTTGCAACTTATAGTCTTGTAGACCTAAGACATGTCATTCACTTTAATGTTCCAATCACGAGAAAAAATTTAAAACACTTTGCACTTTGAAATTGTATAGTGATTTTTAAAGTCTTCACTCTTCATATTGCTCATTGCAGTGCACCACCCTTTTTTGGATTCCACAGTTCCACTTCCAAAAACACCATTCCAGTTTTCAAGAGTCGGGACTCAAAATCTAGGTAAGTGAAAGAATTCCTATGGCTACGTTTCATCGTTTGACATTTCTTAAAATCTTATTTTGTCAAAGTTTGAAGTTTGGGTTTAGAGACTTAAGAATTCATTAAAATTAAGGAGGACTAATAGGTATTAGGGAGTTCAAATTTCACAACGTCACATTTGTATAAGAATTTCTACCACTAGAGCAATGTTCGATAAAAAAATACATTATGCAGAATTGCTTAAAACCCCAAGTTTTACTAATGGGTACCATGATATTTATGATCCTGAAATATATGGTAGGCATACCTCAGAACTAAAATTTTCATCTCAGAATAAGGCAGCAAATAAAATGCAAGTTTTAGTTAATAGTGTCATTGCACCGTGGGTAACTGGATTAGGGCGCATGATGTTACATGAAGTTTTCCCTTGCCTAGAATTTAGATCATGATTTGTGCCAAAAATTATGATGATAAGAAAAGAGAAATTGTTAATAAAGATAGCCAAGAATAATTTTTATCCATTAATACAGAAGAACTTGGAAAAGTGTTGTGGTTTACAACCGAAGAATTTGGAAACCACCACATTGATCTAGAAAAGCTTGCTAGTGATTATGAAGTAGTGGAAGAAAGGAAAAAAAATAATTTCTTAAATAAAATAGTTCAGGATAGAAACAAATTGAAAGGTGATCATAAGCCTCCTTATAATTTGGATATTTTTAAACCATGGGTTCTGGATACTATTTCCATGCTAGCATTCTGCCTCGATCTGGATAGCAATTTGGAAGTGGGTGCAAGCCTCCTTGAAATGGTATATAATATCCATTATGTTGATGAAAATGTCAAATATAATTATATTCAGCACATTGTAGAATCCATGCATAAAAAAAATTAATGATTAAAGCAGGTTCCACCAAGACATTTAGGTTCACAACCTACTTGTGCTATCTTTTTCTATTCAAATTTAGAGGAAAGTTTTAGACCAACAAGCTTCAGATTCAGCCCTATAATAATGCAGATGAAAATAAAATGGCTCTAGTATATGAATGGACCACTAAGATAAGGATGCATGATTCTCGAAGGAACTACAGTCATTTTGTAGACTACTTTTTGGCTCCATTGCATCAAGAAATTAAAAATACTCCAATGCTTAGATTGCCTATGTCATGTAGAAACTACATGCAACTAGGAAAAGAAATACAATTGGTTGATTGGTACTTAATGGAAGAATATACTATGCTAAGATTTTATGGATCGAGAGTACAACCATACAAACTTCCAATACATGTGACAGAAAGGGTTTTTGCATTGGAATATGTAAGATAGGTGCAGAGTGCTAATGAACTACACTTTATCAGTCAACAAAAGAAGACCTTATTTCCTTCTTTACCTTTTCCATGTGGAGGGTTCACATTTGAGAGAAAATAATTTAGTGTGGCACATAATATTTTGAAGTATTTTTACTTTGATGCTATCTGTCACTGGTAGTATGATCCATGTGACATCATTAAATCAATGATTGTGGCCAATCGGAATGCTGCAAGTAGAATTCAACATCAAAGTAAACCCTTGCTTGAAAACTTGAGAAACAAGGATTCTTGGGATGAGGTCAAAATATAAATGGAGAAAAGTGTTGCTGAGAATGGTATTTCTTTTGAACAATTGTCCGCAAAAATTGTGGCATTGCACCAAAAGACAATCAGGACATACAACATTTTTTATGAAAAAAGTGATAAAACATCTAGTAGAGTAAAAATTCTAGGTTATCTAGAGAAGGAAGTTACAAATAAAAATTGGTCACAATCAAAAATTACTGCCTTTTGATCTATGAGGAAGGACCTAGGTGATCCAAGAACTCTTGCAGAGTATGGAGCTAATGAAGAAGATAAAGAGTTTAGCAAATTGTGGAATATAGAGCATCCTGATGAACATGGAAGCAAAGGAAGTGATGATGAATCTAATGATGATAGTGAAGAATAAGAACAAATCCATGCCAATTACAAACCTAGTTTAAGTGAGGTTGCAAAAGAAGCATATGCTTCAACATGTACTTCAGGAGCAGCCATACTTGAAAAAATTGGTTATGAAGGTGGTCCTTTGGGGTCCAAAGACTCCAAAAGACAAGGCCTTTGGATGGTAACAGATGTTGAGAATAGAAAACCAGTTGATAAATCTGGCCTTGGGCTTGGAGGTGAAAAATTAGACCAAGGGCATAAAAGTAAATTTTTTAGAGCTTCTAATCCTCATACTCATGGTCAGATACAATCGCAACTAGGACATGCCCTTGGTGGACAGCTTAGTGCAACTAGGAGTGCCATTGGTGGCGATGGTATGGGTAGTAGTACCAATAGTGGTCAACATGTGCTACAACAAAAAATTACACACAAGAGGAAAAGAATACAAGATACCATAGAAACACCAGGTGATCAAGGCAATCAAAAGAGGCAAAGGATTTTGACAGGTCCAAGTCACACTATCAGTGGATCCACCACAAAGGATTTATTTCCAGGCACTCCCCCAATTCCGATTAGTGTGGTTGTGACATCATTATCAGTTCTGCAAGTACTCATATTCCTTCATCATCCAAGCATTCCATTGTTCCTGCCTCCCCAGGTTATGATTTCATTGAAGAGTTTAAAAAGAAATTAGACTTGAATAAAAAAGAAAAGAAGCAACTGATGGAGAGTGTGTCTGATGTAACTTCAGAGCCTACAACAACCATGGTATTACCCACCTTTGACACAAATAAAGAAATCATGGAGTACACAATTGTCGTTCCCATAGTTCAAAGCAAACCAACAAATCAGATGGATCAATTTGAATACCAGGTAACCAATTTTCAATTGGATTTTTCTGGCCTAAAAAATACTGCCAAAATTAATGTATCAAAGAAGAACAATGAATTGGTGTACACATCATTGCTAAAGAAAGATAGAGAGAAGAAAATTTTGCAGACCCGAATAGAAAAGTTACAGGAAGACCTAGCAAGTGACAAAGCAAAGAGGATAAACCAAATGAGAGAGAAGTGAATGACCTGCTCAAGCGAAGGCTAGATGAGAGCAACAAGAAATATGATGAGGAAAAATCCACTTCAGAAAAATTAAGACTAAGCATTGCGAATGGAAATGCACGGTGGGAACAAAAATTGGAGAAACAGAGAAAAATAAATGAAAGATTGGAGATAGAGCTAGATGAGAGCAACAATAAATATGATGATGAAGAATCTACTTCAAAAAAGTTAAGACTAAGCATTGCAAATGGAAATGCACAGTGGGAACAAAAATTGGAGAAATAGAGAAAAACAAATGAAAGATTAGAGACAGAGCTGACATAAGCAAAAGAAGAAATTAAGTCTTCTCAAAACAAGTTATCTGCATTTTGTAGAGATATAGTGAGGCATATGAAACAAAATATATGGGATGAAATAATGCAGAGGTTTGATCATTTGTGTGACATGTTTCAATTGATTGATGCTATCAGACAACATTATAAGAAGCTCAACAAATATCAAGTGGACAACAAGAACGTGTTGGAATTAGAGAAATCTACAAATCAAGTTCTACAAATAGTCTACAAAGCCAGTGACAATGATTTAAAATCAAAAGGGATTACTAATCGGATTGAACCCTCAATAAAGTTGTCATCTATGATTGAAAAGTGTTCGAGAATGCATGGAACAAAGGAATATTTTCATTTGGTTGCAGCCAAGATGAAGGTGGTGGATGAAAAGGTAAGGAACTTTACAGAGCTTGGTTTTCTAGAGGATTTTGACACAAATGAGCGATTCATTAGAAAGGATGGTTTCAGAAAGAAGATGGAAGGTGCAAGGAAGATTGATTTGGACTAGTTTCCTCAAAACCTAGATATGAACTATTGGATTCCATCAGAACATTGATAACCTTGGATGCAAAATAAACTGAAGAATTCAAGACAGGTTCCGCTTCCAATTATAATCATGAAATGTTAGGGCATGTGCAGGATCTTTATGGGCCAAAAAGTGGTAATATGATGGGTATGTGGCTGATGACTTTTTTTTTACCCAAAATTGATGAAATGAAAAGTATTTTTAAAGGATATTCTCAGCTTTCCACGAATATAAATTATACTTTACTTTGAATTTAATAAATAATTATTATTCATTTTCTATTGAATCACGACTAAAGTCTTGATTTTTAGGCTGATTGAAAAACATCTATAGCTTTCAAATGATATCATATTTTTTGAATCCAAAACATGCGTCACATTCTATGCTTCACATACTATAAGATTAAAAAATTTTAAAAAGAATTTTATGAAGTTTTGACCAAGTTAAGGTGATCAAACATATGAGTCTTTATATTTTTTAAAATTTGTCATAAAAAATTTATAATTCATTATTTAATTGAAAAAAAATTACAAAAAAATATGCATCACATCGGGACATGAATCCTCTACTTATATCTAAAATATTATAAAAAAATATTATCATTTTAATGTGGTTAGGGTGGTTAGACAAACACCTACTTCTTATTTTTTCCCTGATATTTAAGTACTACTGTATTGAAATTTCAAATCTTCACCAAGGGTGATCCCACAAAGCTGGTTTACAATTTCTGAGAGGAACTGATTTTTGCTGAAATCACATATTTTTAGAAAATATAATGATTTAAGCCTTTAAAAGTTCCATTTTAAGGATTCCAATTGAAGAGGGTTTGATCAAACGACCTTAGATCAAACCCCCTTGGATAGAACCTTGCTAGTTTTAAACCATACCTATAAATGAGTCTCCTTTACACCTATCAAAATGCTGATAAAAAATCACTTTTGATTTAACTTTTGGGGGATCAACTGAATTCATTTAAAATTTATTTGAAATTATTATGGTAGTACTTGAAATGAGCTATCCCATGAATATAATTTTAATATGTTTTGGTTTTATTATGTATGTGTTTTTTTAGTTTTGTGAAACATAGGTTTTTCACTGAAAATCAAGCTCTTTGTTTTCCACATGTGAAAAAATAAAAAATTATCAAAATAATTTTTTTTTAAAATATGTTCATGCTGGGTATTGATTTCCTTGATTCATTAAAAAAAAAAAATTGAATTTTGATACATACAGAAAAAGTTTTGTTGTATACAGTCCACCTATGTCTGAATTGCAATTGGTTTGACTTAGAAACTCTATTAAGGAAAAAATATTCAATAAAAAACTATGAGACCAAATGAAATGCTAGATATCGTAGTTACAAATCTAAATTCGAAAAAATTAGAATTTTATCCTTCATACAAAAAAAGTTATGTTGTATACGGTGAGCGTCACTTTTTCAAAATGTTGTTTTCTGAAAAAAACCAGTTTTCGTGGGAGATGGAAAACAAAGTGCAATATTATTCCAAAAATTTTGAAAAAAATATTTGTAGAATCTACAAACAAAATGTGATGAGACTCTAGTTTGCATCATCTTCAAATTCCTCACGGTTTAGCCGCTATAGGTGCCCGAATGCGAAGATTTAGTTTAAAATAATAATTTCAGTGTCCAGTTTGGCCAAAAATTGTAAACCACTATTGTGGGATCACCCCCAATTAGATTTTATTTATTTGTAAATAAACCTAGTAATTTAGAAACTGCATTCAATTTGCTACAAATTCTATTCTTACATATTTTTGAAATAATATAGATAAATTATTCAAATTTTTATGTCAAGTTGCCTAACTCTAATTTTTCTGAATTTTTTGCCACTTAAGGGCCTATTTTTTCCATGATGATCCTACACATACCCGTTAACAAAACTTCAAGTCAAACAACATCAGTTAGAAGAAATAGAAATTCCACCACCTGAAGAGTGGAAGTTGCCAGAAAAGGTGATACAATGACTTGATTTTTAATTTTCAATCTTTAATCATATGAGTTTCCAAGTTCCAACTCAGCTCTGTGCAGACTTGTCTTTGGGCATGGGCAAGATTTTGCATTGCCAATGCCAATATGTACTCCTTCATGTGAAAATAAATTAAAAAGCTCAAATTTAGACTTCAGTAATGTGATGATGTTCAATTATCTATATTATTTATTTTATCATTTGAATTATAAGGTGATGAACTCTTAGCTCATTATATTTACTTCTTGGTAAAACTTCCAAGTTATGGATGTTGAACTGTTAGCTCATTATATTTAATCCTTGGTAGAGCTTCTAAGTTATGGATGTTGAATTGTTAGCTTATGTTATGTTTTGACTAAAAATCCTGATCAATATCCACCAACTTATAGTCTTACATGTCACCCACATCCCACATACTGCAAAAATACACTACATTTGATTTTATGATTAGCACAAGTTGCAAAGATTTGTGTGACAAGATCCATTTTGTGTCCCATATTACTACTTGATCAATAATCATGCCCATAAATAAATCTAAAACCCCATGGTCATAGCCCCTATTCCTAAAGAATTCAAATTCAATGTACTGACAAATTAAATGTACTTCCACACACTCAATTTGAATAACATAAACAACCACTTTGGAGATAGCCAAATAAGTTAATAACTTATAAGCATATGAATCCACAACAGTTGAACACTCAAAAGAAAAATAGTAATTATGTGTAACCTTCTCCATTGTATTGATCTTCAAAGTTCAAATGATATGCATTATAAAAATAGTTTATGATATGAGATGGATGGGTGAATTGGTGCAATCTATTATCTATCTCTTACTATTTTCTACTCTAAAGTATAATTAAAAATGATGTGATCATCCATTGATCTCCTATTCAGGTCTTGATCTCTCTTATACATGAGAGGCAACAAGCTACAAACCCCTTACAAAAATTCATGACGTTTGACAACTAAACATAACTCAAATTATAAATAAAACAATGTCACAAGTGAATGCACTGATCCGTTAATCTCCAAGCAGAAGCCCATGACCACCTAAGATCTGTTCAAGGCTTCTACTCCATGATAGGGCGCTCATCATGTTGTCAGTTGGCATTCTTACTCTAAATCTGATGGTTGTCCCATTGGATCTGATTCTGACACATCTACAGTTTGGCTAATAAACAGATTGACTACAGAGAGATGATGGATGTACTCTTGTTTAGCATAGGTGTCCATGCTAGAGATCGCCTCTTTCATATCATATTCCATAAACATTATTTTTTCAAGTTGCTTATGAGTGTTTTGTAAAGCCATATCCTCATCATTTATTTCTTGCAACGCAGCAGTTAGAAGCCCAACAAGCTCTTCCTTCCAATCATCATATTCTCGCGAATTTCCAATGACATTATGAAGTGTCGGGAGTGGGACTGAATCAAAGTAGTCAAAATATTCTCTAAGCCTGTTATGATATCCATTATCTGATTCTACCAGCTTGTTATATGTCAGCAATATTTGGCCTTTCATGACATTCTTATCTATGAGCTCCTTTTTTTTCTCCACCATTCTAGGTTGCAATCATTCATTCTCCACCAATGGAATGCATGTCTGTTTGAATACTTTCCAATATTCATTAGCACATTTCATCATTTTGTTGAATCTTTCTTATATCATTTTAGATACAGTGTTATAATTGATGATTTTCACTTCTTTCTCCAATTCTTTGCATTTCCCCTGGGATTTCAGATGACAATTCTTCCAGTAGACTGCATCAGCCAATGCATCAAGCACTCTCTTATTTGTTTCAAGCCATGGGGAGTACAAATCTGATGTGGAGGAGGAATATGTTCTTTCTCTCTAATTTGCTAGCTCCTTCTTTAGTTTTACATTTACCTTAATCAACTTTTTGATCTATGCTTTGGTAAATTTTGCCACATTTATGTTTAATTCTGTTGTCTCCATAGGGTTGGTATCCACTACTCGTTGAACCAAGAGATGACCAAACACTTGGTTTGGATTACTAATTATAGCAAGTCTTTTACCATGGGGATACAGTGACCAAATAAGCAAGGTGGCTTCATCTGGGTTGTACCCAGACCTTGAATATATTTTGTCACTTGCTTCTTCTATTAAGTTCATTGTCTTATCCCCTCTTTTTCTGAAGCTATCAAATACAATTGAAGAGCTAATATCCCACCCTGGTAGGAGCAACACTCTAGCTTCTTGAAGCAATTCCCTTCCTCTTTTAGGAGTGATGGACTCCATTTCCTTTTCTACCTCCCTTTTCAATTCCTCTAGAGTAGTTGCCTCATGTTCAGGAGTGATATCATGTATCTATTGTCTCATTTTTTTTTCCTTTATATTCATAAACAAATTATTTAAATTCAGAAGATTTAACAAAATCACTATCAAAAATAAACTATTGTCCAGCCCTGACCCTCACATCATCAGATAGTTCATTTGATGCCTCAAATCTTACAATATTCTTCTCTTGAGGGGGCTCGTATTGTGCAATCACAGGAGCATTGATTTGTTTGACCTACTCACCCTGCTCTTCTTCACTTATATCAGTAACTACAGAAAAACATACCTCAGGAGTAGGCTATGAAGGTATGCAATCCAAGGGCTCTATGTCTTCAGCTTGTACTCCTGAATAGGTTGCATGAGGTGCATCAAAAACAACTGGAGGAACATCCTTTACCAGTTCATTGACATGAGCGATGAGTTGCTCAATTCTTGTTAAAGGAACTTGTATCTCACCAAATGCCTTTGAATAGGATGGGACATTTTTTCTCTTCCATTCCTCTGCAAGCATAATCTTGTTATAGGTGTCCATTCTTTCCTTGGTGGAAGCCTCATCATGGTTTCTTATGACATCTTCGATTGAGAACAAATTGTCATACCCTAATAGCCCCTGCAAGAATCTCGCCTTGTTAATAAACCCTTCTGCATCAAATTGTTTCCTTACATCACCTAGAGGTAGGTTGTACTATGCTAATTTACCATCAATTTCTCCATATCCTTCATTGGAAACCACTGTAAATTCTCCAAAACCTAAGGTGTTGGGCATTATTGATTGTTTTCTATGTCCTTTGAGGTGTTTGGAATCATATTTTATCAATTGCCTCACAATTTCTAAATAATAAATTTAGCTAGGAACTACTCATGGCATCAAGTGTGGAGACCCTTCGAACCCATAAACCCTTATCACTGTACAATCAGGGAAAACATACCAGTCTCCCTAGTTATGATTCACTTTATTTCTCTGGTCATTTTCCTTTGGTCTTAGAAATCTGTGTACTTCTGGGGATAGGTTATAATTGCATGGATACCCCCAACAACTTCATCAATGGTTTTGCAAAAAAATCTTCAAAATAAAGGTAATGAGACCTACCAAATCGGTTGTCCCACAATGAAGTCCACATTTGTATAGATTTAAAATATCCATTTTCATCTATATCTTCCATCCTTAATTCTTCACTTTAGACCCCTCTGACTTGTCCCTCGTATAATAGAAAATGCATAAGCAAAGAATAGTGTTCAAAATTAATATTATCACTATTATTTTTAATCTTTTCAAGCCCGCGATGTAGGGCATTGGCCAAGTAGCTAGCATAATCAAATGGCTTGGCATCCTTGCTCTGTATGTTTGTAGCTAAAACCATTGGGGCAATTGACATGAGAGGCAGAACCTCTACTCCCAAAACCTGACCAACTGAATAATAGGTGTATCGGAAATACTCTTTGAACAAATCTTCATGGAAAGGAGGGTTTTCACTGCTAGAGAACCTCCTTAGTTGGCCTCCTTCATCCTTGGGCCTATGCAAAGGTAATTTACATCTCTTATAGTTGGTATCCATGTGGCGATACTCTTTCAAGAGATCTTTGATCGTGAGTGATAAATTCAGTGAACACTCTAACTAAAATACATTAGAAATGAGATCCCTAGAAATAACAAGCACCTCACCCCCACCATGTGACTAAATAGTTCTTTTCTTGGGATCATATCTGATAGCAAGAGATTTAATTAGCTCTACATTCACAAACACGTTGGGCACCACAATTCTTCCTAGGTTCAACCTCCATGGATTGCAAACTGGTTGAAAACTAAATTGTTTTTTGTAATGGTACATGAAGAGGTCATACCCTTGTTGCGGTGTCCAAATATCCCCTAAGCCCTTATGTTTGTCACATAGTCAATCCATGGAAGGATTCATTTGAGCACTCCTCTTGGGTCTTGGTCCCGACCTAGGGCATTGATCTATCAGGTCTTCATATAGGAGTCTTTTAGGCTTTTCGGTTTTCTATTTTTTAGCTTTGGGTTTTTCAGTACTCTCTTCCATTATTTAAATTTTAAGCTTTTGATGAAAATATCTTCTCATCTAGGTTTGAAGTACTTACATGAGTCTCACCGAGTTGCCTCCACAGTCCACTAGTATTTTCCGCGTCAGAACTCCAAGTTTTTTCCTTTTTGCTTCCGCCCTAAGTGAAATCTTCCAGGATTTTGTAACAACTATGCGATCAACTTGTGATATAATTCACTTCAATTCTAGTTCATAAATGCACCATAGAACGATGCCCCAGGATGTCACATCATTCTTTCACTGATAGCCACCCTCTCCACCGATGGACACCTATCCTTCATTCTATCAGTGGGACGCCAGATAATATTTCCCCAATGCACCATAGTTCCCTCGATATAATTTATGCATTCGATAATTCATGCCCATGGACCATGTTTCTAATTCATGGTCACTTTTGTTGAGAACTTGACTCTATCGGTATATCGGGAGAGAACCTTAGGAGTCAGCCCGATAGTGTATTGTTACACCGATACTAGGTTGTGAGCTATTTTCATTGGGCCATCAACGGGACTGTGATGGGGATTCCATCGATGAAGCATTGTTAGGTCGATGGTATTGAATTTTGTTAGGAATGGGGGAAGGACTTAGGACTACATCACTACAGAATTTCAAATTTGTTTATGGATGCAATGTGAATGTAGGCTATAATATGGATCTTGTCACACAAATTTCTACAATTTGCATTGTTCATAAAATCAAAGTGTGGTATATTTTTGTGATTATTGATAAAAATCGATAATTCATGCCCATGGTCATAATTCATGGTTACTTTTATTGACAACTTGACTCTATCAGTATATCGGGAGAGAACCTTAGGAGTCAGCCCAATAGAGTATTGTTACACTGATACTAGGTTGTGATATTTTCATCGAGCCATCGGCGGGACTGTGATGGGGGTTCCATTGATGAAGCATTGCTAGGCCTATGGTATTGAATTTTGTTAGGAATGGGGGAAGGACTACATCACTACGGAATTTCAAATTTTTTTATGGATGCAATGTAGGCTAAAATATGGATCTTGTCACACAAATTTCTACAATTTGCATTGCTCATAATTTATGAATCATAAAATCAAAGTGTCATTTATTTTTGTGATTATTGATATGTGGAAGATAAGTGTGGTGGACTCAGTGGAGGCTATTTTCTTTGTAAAGAAAAATTAAATTTCCTTTTAAGAGATCAAATTTAAATTTTAATATCACAATTTCATGGATGATGGATTACTGTATAATTTATAAAATATTATCAACTACAATTTGACTTTGGCATATGATTCATGAAGTGCAATATAATATAAAATATCATGGAGTGCAATATAAAATAAAATATCCTGAACTTGAAGTGCAATGATTCACAATTTATTTGAATACAATATAAAAAATCATCAACTACAGTTTGGAATATGATTCATAAAGTGCTTGAGTGCAACATAAAATAAGATATCATGAAGTGCAATGATTCACAATTTCAATGTTCATTGAATACAATATAAAATATCATCAACTATAGTTTGGACTTTGGAACAATGGAAACTAATTCGTGAAGTGCAATAAAAATACCCAAAACCTGTTAATTCTCTTTCATTTCCCAAACGGAGTCAGGGTCCTCAAACCAATGCTCATCTTGAGATAAATTAAAAGATTCATCTTGATTGTGATTCTGCTCTGCACTTTCTTCGGCCTGTGTCTCAAATTCAACATTCATTGTGTGATTTGTGTCAATTTCAATATCGTCGTCATCTGTCCCAGACCCACTACCACTGCCACTACCACTAGTACTGGTGAATCTTGGAATTGGAGAGCCTGTGTTGCACAACCCGGTCCCTCTTCTTTCACATGTGGACCTCTAGATTGCGAGTGCCCTTCCGAAAGGAATTTTTTTTACATTATACGTAGTTCCTTTCATCCTCAAGCAATTTTCCAAATTCTTGTCTAGTTTGTTTCTTAACTTTGATTTCAAAAACCCCAATGTACTAAAAACTCTCTCATCCTCCACCGACCCCAATATCATTGCTTGACATAAATTAGCAAGTTTGAAATATTCTAACATCTAACCACACAATATTTCACTCTGACCTAAGCTTGTCCAAACCTTTTTTATTGATCTTGGTTCAAAGGCCTTCTACTTGCCCATGGATTTATACTAGTCCCTCATAGCTACTACAAAACTCCCACATTACTTTCTAAGTTTATTTTCATTTAAAATTATTTCTATTGTCTGCTCATTGTATGTTACCTTTTTTGAAAACTGTTTGATCAAGATTTTTACTTGATCATGAAAATATTTTGGGTTATCTTAGTTTACCCAAAATTGAGGATACACAATACCCATGGCTTCAAGTATTTCTTGTCGAGGGAATCTTTCATGAATCTCTAAGGAAAGATATTTTGCAATTTCCTTCAAATTATCACTAACAGATTTAACAATGCCATTAAAATCTTCCTCATTAACGAGTACTTCTCTTCTAGAGCGCCTGTTTGTCTTACAATGGTACATTGGTATCTCATATCCACGTACACGGATACATAAGTGACCACTTGTATTAAACTGTAAATAATTATCAAGATTATTCAAATCGGTTTTTTTCCACCACATCAAATAATTTGCGCATTCTTGTGTTAGATCTAGATATAGATGATCAAGGGCCAAGCATGTAAGTTTACATATATTGGCATATTCATAAATATACATAGTTATTTCTTGGGCTTTCTTCACAATATTGTTCATCTCATCCAACATGGGGAGAAGACTAGCTAAAGTCAAGAGTGTCTTTATATCACTTAGCCTATGTAATAGGTCAGAAGCTTTGTCTACTATGTTGCGATGCTCATACATCACTCCAATCAAGGATTGATATTCTGAAAGAACTCGTTGTGTTGGTCCATGTAGGGAGATCCATATGGTATCAACATCCTTGAGACACTTGTTTCCAAGTATTATTCCATCAGAAAAATGTTGAAATTCAAGGAAATGTTTGGGACTTCGGCAGAAGTATGCATAGATCTCATGAATTAGATTTTCAAATTTTGATATTATAGGAAACTTGCTTACAATTTTGAATGCTAAATTCATTATGTGGGCCATGCAATGAATGCCAAACATGTATGGTGCACAAGTAGTTTGTAACTTTGTGCAAAGACTGATCCTTTGACTTTGCATCACTGTAGCTCCATCAGCTCCTACACACACCAACTTTTTGGCAATTGTCAACTCATCCATACCTGCAATTTCATTCAAAGATTTCTTCACTAGTTCAAATAGATTTTGCAATGTTGAACTATCCTTCATTTTATGAACACAAAGAAGATGAGCTTGGCGAACATGTTGTTCTATAGTATACAAATGCATACAAACCCAAGAAGTATTGTCTACCACAGTAACTTCATCTAAAGATAATTTAATGAAACTTAACTCTTTTAATTTCTCCTTTAAATCTTCCTTTTCCACTGCAGTAGGATAGTTCGCCCATTCCCATCCAACTTTTACTGACCAATATGAGAAGAGAAAGTGGGGAAAACTCAAATAAGATAATAAATCAAAATATTTTGGGTAGTCTTTCATAGGACGCTCCCTGGACAAAATATGAAAAACAACACTCATCTGAACAGTTTTTGATAGATTTTCTACTACCATGGCTTTTCCAAAATGAGCCTCAAGTGTACCTTCACATTCTTTAATCTTCAACATTCTATGGTTATTCTCTCCATAATCTATGACATACTTAACATGAAGACATTATTCCTTTGATTTCCATCGTACGACAGATTGTTCCTTTCTGTCTATGATTTGTTTTTCGTAAACTTTACCGATATGATTTTCTATAGTGTCAAGCTTTATCTACATTGTCTTGTCTCTTCCACATTTCCAACTACAAATCTTACATTTGACCTTTGTTTCCCTTTCAATATCATTTTCGTTTGATACCCCCATTGGTTCAAGGAATGGGTACTTCGACAACCAACCAATTTGAAAATTCCTTGTCATTTCCCACTCGCGCCCCAATTTTGATTTGCCTTTTATTTTCTTGCTACCAATATAATCCTCATCCAAGTCAATTATCTCATTCTAGCTAACCAGGGTATCCCTTGGAACATCTTCTATAGTATTGCCATCCTCATTTGATGCATTTTGATTTAACACAATGACAATCTCACCTTGAGATTCCTGTGGCGGTGAGGTATTGTCAATGCCATCTTCAATAATATTTGGTGCA
Organism: Sequoiadendron giganteum; assembly: GCA_007115665.2. Taxonomy (NCBI): domain Eukaryota; kingdom Viridiplantae; phylum Streptophyta; class Pinopsida; order Cupressales; family Cupressaceae; genus Sequoiadendron; species Sequoiadendron giganteum. The sequence goes on from CM021109.1 coordinate 110,760,850, forward strand.
AGAGTTGATGGTGTAGCTCCGCCTTGATTTGATGGATTAGAAGATTTTCCAATTCCAAAGTAAGACTGTATGGTACCTCCATGTTTTGGGAATTTTGACGGCCTCCCAGTCTCTTCATTACCCTTAGGAGTCTTACCCTTGTAGTTGTTGCTCGACATATTGATATCTCACTTCAAATAAAAGCTGGAAAAAAATGTCTTCTTGTTTAAGAAGAACAGACCAACATAGAATATAGATCCCATTCCCTACTCAAAATCATGTTTAAGACTGAAGCAAGAATGGAAAACAGATAAATAAATCTTATTATTATAACTAATAACTAATAGCAGTATGAAGAAATGATCACTCACCTTTGAGTCTACATTTTCGGTTTTCGCTGACTTCTGAATCGAGAAGTAGAACATTAGAACCAAAAAAAATGTGTAAGAACGAATAATAGTTTCAATTGTATTTATATCAATCCATATTTGGTGAATTCAGTGGGATTTTTAAATGGTATGTTAAAAATTTGGTGAATCACGCGTGCTTATACAACGATACCTTGTAATTTTCAAGGCGAAATAGGTCCTCATAAGAAACTATTTATAAATTTTAATTGGAAAAATGGGTCTTCACAAGCAACTATTTATAAATTTTAATTCGTGAAATGGGTCCTCATATAATGTTGTTTTAATAGTACTAGCGAATATGTTGGTGTTCTATGACATGCTCCCCGGGATTCCAGGGGAAAATATTAATCAGTCCATTGGAAACGCGTAGTCTGTTATGGAAAATTTATTGCCTAAACATTCCTCGTAAAAAAAATAGTTGGTGAATCGACATGCATTGGATCGATAGTTCATGAAATCCTAGCAATTTTAACACCTTGCTGGATACAGTAAATTCTCCAATTTTGATTTTCCCGATTCCTAGAATTCGCCAATTGGCGAAGATTCGCCACTAAATTTTTCCCTGTTTCATTTGACTATCACATAAGTCAAACTTGGGAAAAAATTTCATCTACAACTATAAACTTGAAATTTAGTGTAAATGCAAAAATAAATGTGTTATGTGTATTAAGTTTTCAAATTTGTAGTAGAATATGATTGATTTTAAAATAAAATGTTATGCTACTATGTTATTTTAGAAAGAACAAAGATAAACTAGAGCAATATTTTGAAATATTTTAGCTTACAAAAGAAAACATTTCTTAAGCTAAAACTAAGAGATGGATTGAAAATCTATCAATTATAGAAAATAAATATATTGAAGTGACAAACTAAATTCAAAACAAGAAATGAGAAAAATAAGGGAACCTAGCACCAAATTATAGAGCTCATTATCTAGACATGACTATGATTTATAAATGTGTTGTTCAATTTAAGTATTTTTGTCCAAGTCTTATGTTGGCATCTAAAAGACTAACTTAAAATATAGTTTTGATAGATAAATAGCATATTTTGTGTATAAGAGATGGAAAAAATTGAGACAATGAGGGATCTAATTAAAAATAGTTACATAAATGCTAAAACTGATAATAAATTTATTGTTTTTGATAAATGAATGAACTTACAAAGAGAGGGTTAGAGAAGTGGAAACCTTTGAGTGAAATAAACAATCTAAGAAAACCTATAGCTAATGAAAAAAATATAGTTATGACTACTTGGGAAATTGTCAAGAATGATCAAGTCCTTATTTTATCCTTTCAATTTCCATGAGTAGTAAAAATAAAAAATATAGGAATTAAGTATGTGTGCTTATCCTATGCTCATCTAGGACTAACAACACAATTCTAAAAATAAATATACAAACATAAAATTCTTGGTCTTTAGGAAGCTACACCTTATTGTGTGTATTTTATTATATAGAAAATGAAAACACCAATATATTTCCTAAATAGAATAGAGAGAAATGATAGATAAAATTGTAGCATTGTCAAAACAAGGAAAACTTGTTTTAACAATATTACTAAGAGAAGGAGAAGAAGATGAGAGAATTGGAGTAGTGTCATGAAAAATTAGTTGCATGAAGCTTCAACAATGAAATTGAGAAACCAAGAAATCCAAGAGAGACAAAAAAATATAATTTAGATTGTTATTTTCCAAAATTTCCTTTTGGGGAAGGAAGGAGGGGAATATGAAGAGTTATATCTAGGACAAGAAGTTTTGTTGGGTGGAAGTGTGTTACAAAAATTAATAATACATAGCTAGGTAGGATTGACCAGCATTTAAATTTTGAATTTGTTTGAGATGCTAGTGCATCATGTGGACATCGACATGTTGTGCTTGATTCCTATTGAAATATCCAAATTTTGGCATGTGGTCCCATGTCAACTAGAGGAATTACAATGTGGTAAATAAATTTGCTAATTTTTGTGTGGGAAAAGGTCAAGGTTGAAGGATCAATGAACATAAAACATATTAAGGGATAAAACACAAAATCAAGCACAAAATAAAGTGCAAAATAAAGTAATGACAATTATGAAGTATGTGATTTCTATCCTTACAAAAAAATATATAAAAATTTAAAGGGATTAAATATCATGGTATTTTGGGTAATCTAATCAACATGAAAAAATTATAATTTTATCCCTAGGAGCAATTTTAATGTGATAAGCTCATCATAATACTTGTATTTAGTGTAAATAGGGTCTTTATACATCTAGTTAGCTAATCTCTTTTTCTAGGTTAGACTTATTCACACTTTGTTAATGTTTAAATTTAGAGGTTATTCTCTCATTTGTATCACCTCATAGGGAGTTTACACATCTCCTCACTCTTGTTCCAAGTGTTCTAATATGTGTTGCATTTTTGGAGGGTTAGTCAATTATTTACTCCTACCTTCCTTCCTCCTTGTCCTATTTATACAAGGATCTTCATTGTACATTTACATTCATTGTTTATGATATTTGTAACTCAGATTTTCGAATTGGATGAATGCTACTGCTGCACAAGATCACAAATATAAATCCTAATCTAAATAAAACAACAAAGAACGATTAAAGTATGCATAATTAATCTAAACTAATAAAACCAGAATGATCTCACCGAATATGTGATTACTTCCTCGATTTATCTCGATTGCTCTTCTCCATTTTTCTGTTTCAGTATTCTTGCCCTTAGATTTCTATTTTTGAATGCAAGCATAACTTCGTCAAGTGTCTAAGAAAAATATTGAAGATAAGTTTCTTCTCAAAAGTGTATGATTTCGGGAGTAATGATTTCGGGAGGAGGAATAATGATAATGACATGCCATTTTATAGAATTTGGGTTTTCGAACAAACGACTCAGATTGAAAGAGAGATCGACGGACGAGATTGATGAATGCCATGCGATGTGAGTTCTGTGTCGGATAGAACATGAGTTAGAACACGAGTTCAGGAAAGACTGAAGAGAGAGACTAAGTTAGAACGTGAGTTAGAACACGAGTTCAAGATCTTAATCTCCAAAAATAGAAGAAATAGACTTTGTATGCAAAATCCAAAGTTAGAACTTGAAGACTAATGCATTTGAATGCAAACAGGAGTTAGAACTAGTTAATCGACTAGTTGTGACGGAGAGTCTTCTCACAAAGATAAATAGGTGTTGAATCCAGAGATAACTGGAGAACTAAAAATAGATCTTGAGTCAGAAGGTGAGTGAAGGATTAGATAACTGATTGATAGAAGAATGTGACATAAATAAATAAATATGAATTAAATGTTAATTTAATTCAACATTCGAAAATAAAAGATTTAATTAAATAAATAAAGATCATTTATTTAATTTGACTATTGAAAAGGATAATATGAATAATTAAATAATAAATATTTAATTATAGTTGAAATATGACAAAGGGGGTAATTAAATAATAAATTATTTAATTAAGAATGGAAGAATAAATTAGTTAGCAACATAATTAAATAATTATGACTTATTTAATTAATCAAGTTGAATAAAGGTTATTAATGAATTAATGAATTAATTGAAAAGGGGTATTTAATTAATAGAGGAAATATGTGTTAGAAAGGTAATTAAATAATAAACATTATTTAATCATGACCATGGATAATAGAAAATTATGTCGAAAGTGGTGTTCGCAGGCCTAGACCAATTTTCGGTGTCTACAGTTTGCCCCTCTTGGCTTACAGTGGATATATGCACTTGTGGAAGTTATTATTAGATTTTTTATTTAGATCTTGACTTCTCTTTAACATGATATTAGAGTCGGGTATGTGCAATCTATCATGATGTGGGCCAAAATTGATGAAACGAAAAGGGTTTTTAGAGGAGATTCTCAACTTTCCACCGATATAAATTATGCTTTACTTTGAATTTAATAAATAATTATTATTCATTTTCTATTAGAATTACGAATAAAGTCCTGATTGATAGGCTGATTGAAAATAATCTATAACTTTCAAACGGTATCACATTTTTTGAATCCGAAACATGCATCACATTCTATTCTTTGCATACTATAGGAATTTTTAAAAAAAAAAAATTGACCAAGTTAAGGTGCTTAGATAGACGAGATTTTATATTTTTTAAAAGTTGTAATAAAAAATTCATAATTAATTATTTACTTGGAAAAAAATTATACAAAAATATGCATCACATCGGTACATGAGTCCTCTACTTATATCTAAAATCTTATAAAAAAATATTATCATTTTATTGTGGTTAGGGTGGTCAGACAGACACCTACTTCTTATTTTTACCCTAAAATTTAAATGCTACTGCATTGAAATTTCAAATTTTCACCAAATAGATTTTTAAAAAAAAATAAAGGTCTAGTAGTTTAGAAACTAAATTCAATTTTCTACAGATTCTATTTTTACATTTTTCTAAAATAATATAGATAACTTATTCAAATTTTTACGTCAAGTTGTCTAACTCTGATTTTTTGTCTTTTTATTGCCACTTAAGGGCCTATTTTTTCCATGATGATCCTGCACATATCCAGTCATGAATTACATGTCCCTAGATATTTTGAGTTGAATACTACACATAGCCCTATCATATATGTCTCATGAAGCCAAATAAACATTGTGAATGAGTCTATAAGGTTCAAATTAGCTAAGACTACCTATCATTTTGTCAAATTTTGACACAATTTTTTAATCAATTTTTTCGCTTTTATACTATACCATATTGTATGAAATCCAAATAGATCCATACTTTTACATATTTTTTGTAGGAAAAATAACTTTTTTGTAGAGGGTGCTATCAAATTTGTTGCTTTATGTGAAATTAATAATTTTTGTGGTAATTTTCGATGGTTTATAGTAGCCCCATGTATTTCATTGGGACACTACATATGCTAAAATGAATATTGATAATGCAACTTCTTCATATTCAGTAGTGTGGGACATTTAAAACTAATTACTAACCTATAATTTATCCAAAAGCCTAGATTTCTTAAGAAAATCGTCCCTTTGACTTGTGGGTAGTTAGAAGAAAATGAAAGAAAGAAATATAATTTAAGGATTCAAGAATTTCTAATGGATAAAAACTAAATTGTAAGCCCAATTAACAACTTGAATTAAAAATAGAATGAAATAATTTTATTGGTAGCAACAAGATCAAGTTATTACTACTTTGACCAATTATTATTGAATTTCTAATAAAAGAATAATTTTTAATTTTCAAATCCCACATGTTAATATTATTTAGCCTTATAAGAAGAAACATTACTTGTATTATTGTAGCAGTCTTGGAGAGACAAAAAAGAGGGCCTACATGATCTTAAATTATCCAACGAAGCTTTCACTAATGGAGAATGAACATTTGAAGTATAATCTATCAATGAAAAAGATCAGATGTGGGTGTATTATGAGTTTGTATAACTACAAGAACAATGGTAATTTCACATTGACTATATTATTAAGATGAGTTTATTAGGGTTTTATTATTCAAATATTTGGAATATTTCACCTAGGATTAGGTTTTATCACTAGGTTTACAAAGAGGCCTACCTCAAGGGTAATGGTATTTTAGCACTTGGTAATTATGACGAGTTTATTAGTATTTTACTATTGAAAGGTTTGAGAAATTTCACATGGAATTACATTTTTAGCTAGGTTTACAAAGTGGCCTATTTTTGGTGATTATGAGTATTTTAGGAGTTAATGGTGAACTCCTCAACACCCCAAGATCACTTGCAAGAAAATAATAAATTCCACAAGAGAGAAATGGAAAAAATATTATGTTATGATTATGAATGAAATATTTTTATATTGAATATGATGTATATATGATGTCTTTCTTATAAAGACAAGTTGTGAGATAGGATTGGACAAGATCTTAACATGTGTCTTAATCCTATACAATGATACAACTACCTTAAAAAACATTAAAAGACTTAGGGCACAAGCATTAAATGTCAAAATATAAGATAAGATCTAGTGACAACTAACACTATCTATAAGGATTCCCTCCTAGGACCTAAGTGGACTTAACATGTAAATAGGACCTACTAATTACTAGATAGGTAAAACACCTATTTATACCAACACCCCCCCTTAAGTATAACTTAGGGAATAGATTATTATATAAAGATGCAAAGATGGGTCTTGAATACAAGGCCATGTTGGTTACCCATATGTATATGAAAATGCAATATCTCACAAATAAAAAATGAAGAAAACCCAATGGGATAAAACTCCTCCCCAAAAGAGACATAAAGATATAAAATACTCTCAATAATGACTGAGAAGTACAAAACCCCATACGAGGAAAAAGACCCTCATAAGAGAGAAGAAAAGAGACCATGCAACCACCCCTCAATATAGTGTCTCCTATAACAATGGTAAATGGATGACAATGAATATTGAAGATGATCCAAGACTGTTAAACAACGTTCCTCCCCTTAGGAAGAAACAAAACCAAGATGGTATGCATGATGTCTTCCCATTCTTGAAAGGAAGATGTGGGAAGAAGGATGATGAGTGATATCTCTAAATAATTCTCAAATGTCTCCATGTCAATATCAAAAGGTGTCACACTCCAAATAGGTGTTCTAGGCCACACTACAGAAGATGACAATATATAATCTTCTAGAAATGATTATAGAACACAATCCAAAGAAAAATATACCTCCTTTGAAGACAAAAACTCCTCCAAATGTTTTCCAAAATAATCCACACTCATGTCAAACTATGAAGGATGATCATGTAGAGAATGAACAAGAGGGTCAGAGTGTCCCCTCACAAAAATTGAAGAAGGATAATATCCATCAAAGAGAAGATGAATACAATCAATGACACCTCCCAAATCTAAAATTTGACATTCACTGTAAAACAAACCACCAATGTCTATCAAGTACTCATCCTAGGTAGCCATCTCTAGATGATTATGCATGTCCTATTGCACTAAATCACAAGGAGCCAAAAATATGGAATCAGAAGCATCCTCAGATACAATAGTAGATGAAGGAGATGGAAAATTAGCACATTTCACTTGATCCTCAAAAAGAATACTAAGATTCAAATGACCATACTACATCTCCTCAAAAGTTTCCACACAAGATGCCTCAAAGTGAACATCTTTTAAATCATTAGGAGAAAAATATGGGAAGGTATAGACTCAAGATGGGAAATTAACCTCCCCAAATACAACTATATCTCTTCTATGTAAATCCTAGATTATGACAAGATATGGTGTGAACTTAACACTCCTTCCTATTCCACCATGTATGATCTGATAGATAGAAAGGGTATTGGTTGACAATAAGGTACACAAAAAACATCATTAAATGCTTTATAATCCATGTCAATGTATCCCTTCCCAAAAACATTCATATATATGTTGTTAACCATTAGAATATGCTGTGAAGAATATTTCTCAAATGAAGTGAACATACTCTTTTATGAAGCCATGTGATGAGAGGCTCTTGAATCGAGTATCCATCTTTTTGACTCAGAATATGCAAATTTAACAAGTGATTGTTCCTTAAATTTATCAGACTTTAAAGAAGAAGAAGATGATGATGAACCCTTTGATGACTTGAAGAAGAATTTATTTGAGTCTTCTTAAGAATATTCTTCAACTCATCAATCTATTTTGAATAACATTGAAGTTCATCATACTCAATTTTTTTGAAATATGCACATATATGCCTCTCCTTCTTAGATGATTCCCCTTTAGAGGGAGAGGATTCAAATTTATTCTGTGGATTATTTATTTTTCTTCTTTTTCTTCTTTTTAGGATTCCTTGATTCTTTTTGTACCGTACACTCACTATCCAACAATGCTTGTGACATGGAAGACTTGACTAGACCCATTTGTATTAACTTCACTTCCTCTTGGATTAGGATATTTGCAAATTCATCAACATAGGATCAACATATTATGCTCCCATAGAAATTTAATGGGTATGAAGCCAAAAAAAACACTAAATACTTAGAACCAAGCTTGGATAGGACATTCAAAATCAATTTTAAATCCTTTCTATCAATATTGCAATCTTTCAATTGTGTTTTCAGTTGTTTGATCTTGGAGATATAGTCTTGGATGTGGTCAAAAAAATTAGGATCAAGATTCATCAAATCATTATCAATTTGATATCCCTAATCTTATCCATTTTACCATATAATTTCTCAAAATTCTCTCAAGAATCTTTGGATGTTTTCCATGATTCAATATGAAATTGTAAATCAAATGAGACTAATGAACATATGCATCCAAGTATTTTCTCATGATCAATCTCCCATTTTTCCAATTCTTTAACATCAGTATCCTAAGGAATATTTTCTTTTAGATGCCTATAAAACCATTCCCCATTAGATAATTATATATTGATTTTATCCATGAAGCATAATTATAAGGATTTAGGAGCTCAATTTGAGATTTTCCCATTGCAAGAACACAAAACAAGAAAAAGAAAGCATCAACCACTACAAGATTACCCCCCCCAAATTACTTAATCAAGAAACCCCCTAGCAATATATGAGGTTTTCACTTTATAATTAGTGCAATTAAGGTGTCACTTGTAAAAATAATGAAATGGACTTGATCATAGTGCTTACAAATGCCAAATTTGGCCACAAGTTCAAACTAAAAAGTTTACACATAATGGGATCAATTTGATCACACCACTGCAAAGTACACAAAAAATTATGCATTTTCAAAAAAAAATCACCCAAAAATGTTATTGAAGGAGCAAGAATAGAGTCTCAGAAGTTCCCAAAATGAGAATGACTTAACAACACTTATGAGAATCTGATTTTTTTTTTAAACACTAGGCACCAAAATCAAAAACCAATTATAACATCATGAAGAGCACTAAATTCTACCCCAAATAAAAAAAATCTTGCAAAAAAGAGTTTGTATGACCAAGGTATGAGCCTCCAAATTTTTCCTACAAAATCAAAACCTGCAATAGAGAGGGGAACCAAAAATCCAAAGGAGTGATGACATCATGCTGATGTAATGTTGATGTTAGAAATCTGTGCAATTAAATTTGACAATTTCCTCCCTATCATCGAAATATTCTATCTAATAGAATATTCCCCTGTGTGTCACCAAAAAGTGTAGCCTTTGATGCTTTTTCACTCATTTTGGCCTTTCCCCATGGATTTTGGCCTTGTTTTTCCTTGGTTTAGTCTTGAATACTTGCTAATCAACAATAATCTAACGGTGTTTTACAAAGGTGTTGTGAAGTGTTGTAACACATCTTCCCACTTTTCTAAGACCCTTTCGACATAATTCACCTAAATAACCCCCTTTTACCCCTTTCCAAGCCTTGTGCCAAAGTGTTGTAAGGTGTTGTAATGCATTTTCACACTTTTCTAGGCTTATCATCACTAATTTAACCCTTTTCTTATGTTAATTTGTCCCCTTAATGGAATTTTAAGCCTGACTTAAGTGTGTTTCGAGAGGTAAACCTGATAAACATCATTTAACATATTTTTATTCCCAACCACCACTTGAATTTTCCCAAGTGAACTAGGTCGCCACCTTGGGTGACCTAGTCCCTTTTGGCTTACAATTCAAAATTAAAACAATTTCTTAATGGGAATTTACCTCCAAAACCCTAGTGTCGGCCTATCATGTGACATTTTTGAGAAATTAGGACATATCTTGTATAAATAAAGGTTTTCATCTTCATTTCCCCTCCCTCTAAGCTTATTTTTCATCTTCACAATCACTTTTGCACTCAAGCTTCCCAATCAAGCAATCAATCACTAAGGCATCAAAAGCAAGCTACATTGGAGTTGGTTCTTGCATGTTGCAAACTTCAACAAGTATAGGATTTGGTGAGAATTTACATTTTTTTATCATTCAATCATCCTTTCCTTTCATTATTTCTCATTTGGGTTTGAGTTACCATCAAAGGGGTTTGACTTAGGGAAACCCCTATTTCTTAACCCCAACATTCTCTTTGTTTTTCCATGTGCTTTGCAGTTTGTACTTAGATTTTGCAAGGAATAAAGTATTGAAGAGGGTGCAATCATTCCATTAAAGTCAACTCAAGTCATCAAACCCTAGGCGGAGTAAAAGGACAACTTGTAGGTCATTTTCTGAAGATTCGGACACGGGCATCTACAAAAAGGGAAAGTGCAAGTGGGGACCCACATAATCAAACCTTCAGGCTCCCAAAAGTACCAAGAGGACTAGGTCACCATTATTGGCAACCTTGTCCCTATATCGGGCCTGAAAAAGGGTTTTGGTATTTTTGGGTACCCTTTTCCCAGGAACCTATTTTGGAAAAGCTTCCTGACAGAAGGACTGGGTCACCCATTCTAGCATAAGTGTCCCTTTGCACATTTTAGGCAGATTCCAGATTATTTTGTGGCTTCTCATCTACAACTCTCCATCTCTAGGTGCACCATCTCTACATTTCCAATCTACCTTTAGATTACATACATTTAGGGCATATAATTTAGGTGCATTTAATTTACATTTTCTTTCACTTACAATTCATAGTTAGATTAGTTTCATTTAATTTCCAACACTTAGCCACACTTCAACACACACAACACAACCCTAATCAACCCATCCTTCCTTTGAATGCAACCGCCAAAAGTGTCATATCACCAAAGTGGAAAGAGAGCCATTCCTGCACCAAGTGCCCCTAGGTGAAAAACCCTAGGGGCCTAGTAAGGGGAATCCTCTTTCCCTTGTTAGACATGTCAAAATTTTTGGTGGTTCATTTTGGTGAACCTGACTGTAGACCACTTGTTAATCTTCTGATTTTTTCATTTCATCTTAGAATTCAGCTTGCATTGCATCAAGATTTTGCATTGTTCGCATCCTAGTGTTTGTAAAAAAGTGCATTAGTGAAAAAGTTCATAGTAGATTGCATTTTAATTGAAAAAGTACAAAAAAATCTGCATTTTCATTATGTGCCTACACTGAAAAAGCATAAACATCAGAAAAAAGCATACAAAATTTCAAAAATTGTCAAAAAAAAACCTTTGTTAGGACTAAGTTGCCACACTGGGTGACCTAGTCCTCCTGCATAATTTGCATAGTCTTTTCTATCACTTTCAACACATCTATGCATTTCTTATTTTTGTAGTTTCCTTTCTGTTACTTTTTCTAGATTTTCTATTTTAGTCAATTTCTTGTCACTTGCTTTCTTTCATTATGGCTGTCTTTCAAGAATTTTTGGATGTCCTTCAAATCCCTAATGGATATGTCAAGCTGCACCTTTTCCACTGATCCTAATGACCTTGAACCTACTCCTGCTCCATCATCTCCAAATGAGTGTCCTCCTTAGGAAATTGACAGATCATTGGTGATGATGATGTTAGCATGAACTAGTTCCTCAATGAATGCTTGGACCATCTTGAGGAAAATGCAACCTTTTGCCCCTCCATGCAACAACCCCCATTTCCCAACATGTCATCCCTTGATACATTTTCTTACCTCCATCCGGAAACAAACAATGACCCCAAGTTACCTGTACAAGGTGAGCCTAGTTCCTCCCACCCTATCACTACTCAACCCTTTTACCATAATCTGGTCACACACCCTCCCATTAATCTTCAACAATCTTATGGGAAAGGGCTCATTATTCTAAGCAAACAAGGTAGTGATTTAACAAACGAACATGAAATACACAAATTTTATTAACAATTGTCACCCAATGAACATACATCAAGAATAGGCTATCAAGATCCTCCTCCTCACCCTTGGCCTCCTAGAGAATCTCTAAGGCTTCGTGATGATGGCACAGTGATCTTCAATTCCCCTACTGATTTGAATATGCTCCTCCCTCGAGAACGCCCACCATCTATTAATAAGAAAATATACACTCCTAAGATCATCTTAGGCCCTCTTGCCCTAGTCTCCTCTTTTGAATTTGGAGAATCTAGCAAACGCAAAAGGCCATACAAAGTATAGAAACTCAAATTGCCTCTTCACCCACCTCTTGAATGTGAGGAAATTACAAATCCTCTTAAATAAAGGACTCATTACATTACCGCATCGCAATCGGTTGGTGATTTACCCTAAAGATGCTAATGTACCACATTGTGCTTACCATCGTGTCCTTGGTCATAGAAGTGATGAATGTCATCATCTATGAGAGATACTGAGTAAGTATCACTTCGTTGGTGATAATTTCTTCCCCCTCACACCATAAACTACTCCCATGCACCTTTTCATGTAATAGCTGTAGAACATACCCTTCTTACTATTGCATGCTTTTTTTCCATCACCTATCTCGGCTCACTCTTGCCTTGCACTCAGTTGGGGCAAGAAGTTGTTAGCCTTGTCCTAGTAATGCATTTATCCTTGTCCCTTAGCTTCTTCTTTCACCTCCCGCTTATACCCACTGAGATTGGGAGGCAGATGACTTACTTAATGGTTGACTTACACTTGCCTTACTAGTATCGTGTTTGTTTGTTTGTTATGTTTTCCCCATATTGTCATGTTTGATGTTCCCCCCTCTTTGTGACATTGTTCTATATGTATCTTCATTCTTCTCTGTGTTGTGCATTCCTTTTCTCTTTTCCTTTTTGTTTCCTTTTTGCCTTCTGTTTGGGGATAATGCAAGGAATTGAGACCACAATGTATCCTTTATGTTAACTCAATTGGACCCCTCCTTTTCTTTCATTCCTTTTTACCTTCCATTTGGGGATGATGCAAGGCATTGAGACCGCAATGTCTCCTTCATGTTGACCCAAATCGACTCTTTTTCTTTTTGTTTCATTTTTTCCTTCCATTTGAGGATGATGCAAGGAATTGAGACCACAATGTATCCTTCATGTTGACTCAAAAAGGCTCTTTTTCTTTGTCTTTTCCTTTTTTCTTTTTTTGTCCTTTTGGGGACGATGCAAAACATCGAGACATCCTATGTCTCTTCCATTTTGACCCAAATTGATTCTCTCTTTTCATTTGCTTTTGCTCTCTTTGTGTCTTCTTCTAGTTTTATGTATTAGGGGGAATGATGATAGTTCCATTCTCTCTACATAAACATTGCAGCAATGAACAAATTGACCCCAAATCCATAGATCCCTTATGTGTTTGGTATTTTTCATTTTGGGGGCAACCCCCTTTGTCTCTTTTCTTTTACTTTTTCATTTGCATAGCATAGCCTTTCTTGGACACCCATCACTTGACATAGGGATTTTCAAGTAGGCTGTCATGTCCTTTTTTCATTTTTCCTTTCTCTACTTTAAAGCAATTTCTCACAAAACGGTGTGTAGCAATTCCTTTAAAATGGGGGCATACATTGGCATTATTTATTTTGCATTTTCATTTGTTTTACTTTTTCCTTGGTTCCTAGTGTAGCCTTGTCACTTCACATGATGTGTTTTCTCACTTATTGGATGACATTTAGTGTAATGTCCTTCATAAGTTGACTATCTTAGCATATTGCATTCCTCTTAGTGGCCTAATGCGACGCACTACATCCCCTAAGTTGTGAATCTTCTATCCTTTGATTGGTCCTCTCTTGGAGACATTAGACACAATTTTCCCTAAGTCAAAGACCTCACATGAAATAAATAAGACTCCTTGGAACACTCTTTTTACATTTTTTCATTTTACATTTTGTATTTTTACATGTTGCATTTTTGCATTGTGCATACATGGCCACCTTGCATAACACAACTTGTATGCATGTGGTGTCATCTTACACTTTTTCATGAGTTTTAAGCATCCAAGGCTTTTCTTGTCTCATGAATCACACCCTTGTATTTTGTGGAACCTTATCAAAGTTATTAGGAGGTATAACTTTGGTATGGTTGAGCAGGAAGCCCAACTAGCGACACGACTTTCCCCATAGCCACCTTCTGGTGTGAGTGCATACCAGCCATGTGTGTGCTTCTCACCTCCTTTTCGACATTCTCACCTAGTAGACAACCGAAATTCTCAATGGCCCAGAGTGAGTACACCCTTTCCTTTTGGATAAACAACCTAGATCTGATCAACAACTAGCTAGACAAATGGTCGAAGCTTGATCTGACCTCTTTCTCTCTCTCCACTCTTTCACATCACTCATTATGTGATCTTTTGTGCTGATGTTTGGTTTTCCATGAGATCTTGATCTTGGGGGCTTGATCATCCCTCTTGATCATAGTCATCTTACCTTACTAGCATGAATACATTGGATCCCACTCAACATGCATGATTCAGCTACTTTAGTGTGATTTTGAAGCAAGTTCATCCTCTCACTAAAGTGGGGGCTAAATTTGTTGCCAAAAAAGTGTAGCCTTTGAAACTTTTTCACTCATTTTGGCCTTTTCCCTTGGATTTTGGCTTGGCTTTTCCTTGGTTTAGTCTTGAATGCTTGCAAATCAACAACAATCTAACAGTGTTTTACAAAGGTGTTGTGAAGTGTTGTAACACATCTTCCCACTTTTCTAAGACCCTTTTGACATAATCCACCTAAATAACCCCCTTTTACCCCTTTCCAAACCTTGTGCCAAAGTGTTGTAAGGTGTTGTAATGTATTTTCACACTTTTCTAGGCTTGTCATCACTAATTTAACACTTTTATTATGTTAATTTTTCCCCTTAATGTACTTTTAAGCCCAACTTAAGTGTGTTTCGAGAGGTAAACCTGATAAAAATCATTTAACATCTTTTTATTCCCGACCACCACTTGAATTCACCCAAGTGGACTAGGTCACCACCTTGGGTGACCTAGTCCCTTATGGCTTAAAATTCAAAATTAAAACAATTTCTTAATGGGAATTTACCTCCAAAACCCTAGTGTCGGCCTCTCATGTGACATTTTGGGGAGATTAGGGCATATCTTGTATAAATAATGGTTTTCATCTTCATTTCCCCTCCCTCTAAGCTCAATTTTCATCTTCACAATCACTTTTGCACTCAAGCTTCCCAAGCAAGCAATCAAGCACTAGGGCATCACAAGCAACCTCCATTGGAGTTGGTTCTTACATGTTGCATACTTCAAAAAGGAAAGGATTTGGTGAGAATTTACATTGTTTTATCATTCAAGCATCATTTCCTTTCATTATTTTTCCTTTGGGTTTGAGTTACCATCAAAGGGGTTTGACTTAGGCAAACCCCTATTTCCTAACCTCAACATTCTCTCTTTTTTTGCTTGTGATTTGTAGGTTGTACTCAGATTTGGCAAGGAATAAAGTATTGAAGAGGGTACAATCATTCCCTTCAAGTCAACTCAATTCATCAAACCCTAGGTGGAGCAAAAGGACAACTTGTAGGTTATTTTCTGAAGATTCAGACACGAGCATCTACAAACAAGAAAATTACAAGTGGGGACCCACAGAATTAGACCTTCATGCTCCCAAAAGTACTAGGAGGACTAGGTCACCATCATTGGTGACCTTGTCCCTGTACCGGGCCTGAAAATGGGTTTTGGTATATCTCGGTACCCTTTTCCCCGAAACCCAATCTAGCAAAGTTTCCCGACAGAAGAACTAGGTCTCCCATTTTGGCATAAGTGTCCCTTTGTACATTTCAAGCATATTCCAAAGTATTCTGGGGCTTCTCATCTACAACTGTCCATTTCTAGGTGCACCATCTCTACATTTTCCTACCTACCTTCAGATTGCATACATTTAGGGCATATAATTTAGGTGCATTTAGTTTACATTTTCTTTCACTTACATTTCATAGTTAGTTTAGTTTTATTTTATTTCCAGCACTTAGCCACACTTCAACACACACAACACAACCCTGATAAGCCCATCCTTCCTTTGAATGCAACTCCCAAAAGTGTCATATCACCAAAGTGGAAAGAGAGCCATTCCTACACCAAATTCCCCTAGGTGAAAAACCCTAGGGGCCTATTAAGGGTTATCATCTTTCCCTTGTTAGACATATCCATTTTTGGTGGTTCACCTTGAAATATTCTTCTACTGTCTACCAATCAAAATCTTTAGGGGATCAAAATATTCAATTTTGTGATCATTTGGAATGATGGTGGTTTAGGTTACAATGGGGCCATAAAACTAGTGGTGTGAATCCATATGGGGGAAACTGCACAACATGGGTACCCTTTACCCTCCGTTGCACTTCCAACAAATTTTTTTAAAATGTGCAAAATATATTTTTATAAAAAATTATGAGAAAATATTTTTGACACCCAAAAACAATTCCTCTGACATGGGAGATTTTTCTACCATCCAACCTATTTTTTTTCTTTGAAAAAGTTGTATGATCATATGAGTATACAGTTGGCGGTATGATTGAATTGGGAAAAAAATTCTTTCGATGTCTAAGGTAAAGTGCTCATATTTTTATGATTTGATAGTTGATCCTTAGGTTTTCAGGCCTTTTAGATGTGATGGAAATTTCTATTTTGGCCCAAAATTCTCTAAAAATTTAGCTACTTTTTGGATCTGGTAACCTTCACCCAACTTGAAACCCTTGTAGATCTAACAAATATAACAAAATTTGATGAAATGAAAGGAAAATTTGACTTTTTCTAATACCTTAGATTCAATGGAGAGGTCCTTGAAACCTCCAATTTCACCCAACAAAATATTCAAGCCAAAATGGGTCCCTTAAATATATGGGAAGAAGTCTACAACCCTAAAGCTCTAATACCATGTAGGAGTTAATGATGAACTCAACACCCCATGATCCCACAAGAGAGAAATGGTAGAAATATCATGCTATGATTATGGATGCAAGATTTCAAGATTGAATATGATGTACATATGGTGAATTTCCTATAAAGACAAGCTGTGAGATAGGATTGGACAAGAACTTGGCATGTGTCTTCATCTTGTACAATGAGACAACTACCTCAATAAATATTGAATGACTTAGGACACAAGCATTAAATACCAAAAGATAAGATAAGATCTAGTGACAACTAACTCTATCTAAATGGATTATATCATAAGGCCTAAGTGGACTTAACATGTAAATAGGACCTACTAATGACTAGATAGGTAAAACACCTATTTGGTGAACATCCAAAATTCTGAGAGGGGGAAGGTGAATCAATATTCTTTTAAACCACTTAAGCATCTAAATATTCAATCTTCATAACATATTCAATTTGTAATAATGAAGGAAAGTATGAAAACAACCAACAACATCACATAACACATGAAAGAAATATTTTTTATGTGGAAAACCCAAAATGGGAAAACCGCGGTGAGGATTAGCTCACAATATATTATAATCAGTTATAGTATATTACAGAAGTGCTCACTATAGGTGGACTCACTACCCACTAAGAAAACAAAAGATAGAAGAGAGTGATGGCACACAACCAAATTTTAGCTATTACAAAATGCATGTACAACATGTTGGAGTACAATTCCATTGAATCTCAATTTACCAACTTTGCACACTTCATACTAATCTGAATTAGTATTCGTATCTACTCTACATTGTCTTATATTCACACAACTCGCATGAACTAATATTCATCATACACACACACACCTCAAAACATAAAAAAGATCTTACCTATATATCCACTTTATCCACAAAAACCAAAGACATCAATTTGGTCTGCCTAATTGGATGTATGTAACTTTTCAGCTCAATATACATACATACACACTTTGTGCCAAGATTCAAAACTCATAAAAATTCAAAATAGGTTGACATGGACCCAAAATAGCTCCAACACAATGGATCAATACATATTCAAACTCCATTTAATACAGAAAACTCATTAGGTCGGCACCGGTAATGACCTAACAACAAAATTTTCCAACTGTACAACCACGTTCAGACATGCAAACCTCCAAACTCTATGCCATTTACAATACACGCTCTACTGACACCTGTCAACAACTCCACAAAACCCCAAAGAAGGATTCCAATACATGGATATGTGTGGATTCACAAAAACATATGCACTAAACTAGAAAACACCTGTTATTGCTAGACTGATATACTATCACTCATAACTTCAACACTAGGAGCCAACACAAGATCAAATTCTATATTTACACTCTTTGTAATGCCCTTCCAACTTTAACTAATAAAAACATAGTTAATTATGTAAATCTTCTCAAAATTCAATAAAATAAGTATCAAAAGAAAAATGATTCAATTATTGATTCAAAATACACTTATTATATGTGTAAAATTACAATGATAAAAAACACTTTAATAAATTTGATATTAAATATGCTGAATTTTGGCCACATGACTATTAAAAAGTATCTATAAAAAGCTTTAATTTTTAAAATTTCAAGAACAACTATAAAGTCCATGGTTATCTCATGGCTACCAATGATACTATTATAGATTATGAATTTATTAAATAGAATTTTTGAAATAGTGTTAGTAGATAGACTATATCCCCTCTTCTTTGAACATTCGAGACTGATTTATTCATGGAGAACACCAATAAGAAATGATGCTAGGAATAAGATTGTTATTCAATCTAGTTTTTTTATTATTTTAGTTATATCTCTACTTTTTAGTTACTTGAATTTGTTAAATATGTGGTTTGATCTCATGATTTAGTGTTCCAAATTATTGGTGCTTCCCATTTGTTGATCCTATTGGGACTGGATAATATTTATTATGATTTTTTCTTGAATATGCATGTATGTAGTCTACATGACACATTTATATTTAGCCTAGTTTTTCTTTAGTAGTAGATCATCGATTCACAAAAAAAAAAAATCATTTCATGATTTTCATGGGCATTTAAGTATGATGCAAGTGACAACTAATTTTATGACTTAATGGACTTTTTTGATAATTTAAAATGATCAATTTCTTTCCTAAATCACATAATACTATGATTATTTACAATTAATGATTTTTCTTCAAAGTGCCTACAATTATTTTGATGAGATTAGATGAAAAAGGAGTTTTACAAATAATTCAAAACACTTGAACATCATTTGACAAGACTATAAGAACCTACAAATAACAAAGAATAATAACAAGCACAATGAACAATAATAAATTTGCATAAAGTTGACTAGAATACAATGATGAGGAAGCCTTGCATATATAGGCAAGGAAGAGGCAATCCACCTATCATATGGATTGATAAATGCTCCATGATGCCACACAAATAAGTAGACAAGTGTCCTATAGGTGTCAACCTTTGGATCACTTGGAATGTGCAAACTAACAACCTATTTGACCAAGTCATCAACCTTGGTGACAAGTGTTGAATGACTACAAAAGTGACCTTTGAGGCATGGAAAGTCTTCCAACCTCAAAAGGTATGCACATGAGGTTTACCAAACAACTAGGTAACCTCTAGAGGCCTAAAAGTTTGCACATTCAGTTAGACAAGATGTTGTCTAACCTCATCAACCTAAGTACACTTAAGCTATAGTGAATAGATAAATTATTCACTCTAACAAAGACTAGTTCAACTAATGCACTTAAACTTGGAGGATGCAAAATTTTAAAATTAGCATGATTAGAATTTGATGACAAAAAGATAAAAGAAGATTGTAGCTACATACAACATGGTGGCTCAACTTAGGGCTTGGTCAAGATTAAACATGTTTAAACAACTAATGGATTGTCCAGGACAATCGACATTTTGGCCATGACTTTATGGATGGATACACATTGATCCACATTAATATTGTTCATTCCCCATATTCTTAGCATCCAAATTATAAGTTCTAGGTTGGTGACTTCTTTGGAAGTGTAACTCACGAAGTTGTCTATAGCTTGAGAGGTGCCTAACCTTCCATCATTCACTAAATAAACCACTTTTTCTCCACCATTGCCTTGATCTTTCTCTTTCCCTTCCCAATATCATCTGCAAATCTTGAGGGCATAGAATGCTACTAGTTGAAAGCTCAAAATCCCAGTATTGGCTTTGTGAGTACATTCCAAAGAACAACTAGACATGTCATAGAACATGAGGCAGCCTAGGCAGCCTTTCGTGAGATTGGAAAAGTCTCCAAGAGTCCCATATAATACCTTATCAATGTACCTTGTCATATTTTTCACCACTAGATTAGCCAAGTGAATCTTAACATAGGAAGTAATTTCATCTTACAAGAGAGTCATCATTTCTTTTAATTGTGTCTTGCATTAATTTCAAAAATAGGATTTTACCCAATCTTTGCAATTTGTGAGCAACAAATTCTCAAACACATTCCCTTAACAAATCATCAAAATACTACCTTCGATTGAAATAACACCCTCCCAATCAAAATGACATAGAAATGTCCTAAACCCTACACTTTTATTAAAAACTAAGCAATATAATATAATAAATATGTTAACAGAGTAATTTTTAATAAAATTTTATTTTTTAATTGAGAAAAGCCCAATGGGCCATTATTACAAGATAACCGTGTATCATAAGCTAAATAAAGCGAGAAACTAAAGATGCTCATCTGAATCATTATTTGGATAATTTACGGAAATCTTGAACCCAGGTGTGTATTATGACACAACAAAATTAGCATTTATAGCAATAAAAGAAGACAACATGCTCTTCCATAATGGATCGACGACATTCACTCTTCAAATTTAGGAGATTTGTTGAATTATTTATCAGATTGTGAAGGGAAAAAGTGAGCTCAGCATAAGTCTTTTGACCTTCCCAATCCCTACTTACCTGGGCATCTTTTCAACTTCCATAAATTCCATCAAAAACAAAGAAAGGATGTCCCACAGTATCCTTTCCTGTACTCAACTTCCATAAATTCCATCAGAAACAAACAAAGAATGTTCCAGACTATTCTTTCATGTATTTTACGTAAGTTCCATCCAAAACAAAGAAAGTCAGTCCCAGAGTATACGACGCTTGGACTCACGTGATCCTCAGTCACTATGATTTTTTTTTTGTTTTACTTGTTGGTGTCTCTTATTTACTGAAAATAGACAGGAGGAGAACGTATGAAAATGATTATAGCAACTTTACCATTTGAAGAATCTACTTCATCTCTGGAACTCGAGATGAGACAGAACATAATAAACTTTTGAATTTCTTTTTACAAATTTAGATCAATAGAAATATTCGTAAGAAAAATAGTAACTAAGCACATATGATACTTCAAATCACAAGCACTTCAAATCTTGTAATGCATAAGAATGCATTGTATAATTAGAATTATAATTATTGTTGACGGTGAATTGTTCACAATGAATTTTCGATCAATGAATTGCTGCAGTGAATTTTCCTAGAGCTGCCATTATACAGCGTTGCAAACCAGTATTTTCCAAATCTTGCCCAATAGAATAAATCTTAGGAAAAACTACTTTCTCCTAATTAAACCAGATTCATGACCTCAAAAAATGTAGAGCCCTCTTTCAGATAAAATATTCTCAATGAATTGGAATCCGAGACTAACAATATTCAAACTGAAACATCTACTTCTCCATTGTTCTCACCTGTAGAATTTAGCAGAGAAAGAAATTAAACAGATAAAATTATTTATCACAGAACTGCCATTGTTTAAAAGCTTGCTTCTTGAGAGCAAATTATATTATATTCTCTATATCAATTACACAAAAAACAGACCCATATAAAAATACATCCCACACAGGAAAAATTAAATCTACATAAATGACATAAATATGCCAACAACATATTCGTCCTTAAACAGAGCACAGAAACCAATAAAATCGTCCTATTATGCAAACATGGATCCCACTACCAAACGCACACAGAAGGCCAAAAAGTCAACAAATGTTGACAACCGTGCAACCGCCGACGGTAAAGAAAAGAACGCGGTGACTGCGGTTGACGAACGCACAGAGCAGAAAGAGGTCCACCGCAAAACCGTAGAGGTTAAGAGTTAGACCGTGGTGGATGTGGTGACGGCTAAGACGGACAAAGGTGGAGGCGATAACAGTTAGTGCGATACCGCGCACGGTTAAACAAAAGACCGCGGGAAGGCGGTCATGGATGCCATGTGGTTAACCGAACAACCGGAGGAGAGGGGCGGTTCAGTCGCGGTAGAGAGGTGATAGCTGGAGACTGCCAGGCGGCTAACCGAGCAACCGGAGGCAGTGAAGTTCTTGACTGCGATAAAGCGGTAGGCAGTGGGAGAGTCACCCACGAGACCGCAAAGAGGACAGGGAGAGGCCAAGGTAGCCCGGTGGACACTGCAGAACCGTGAGCCAGGAAAGAAGAGGATGCGGGGATGCGGGAAACGTTGACATCCAACGTCGATGAAGACTGCAATGAGTCTGTGCAAGTTGGACGAAATTCCAACATCACCCACCATTACAATAAAATCTCAGTGCTTGTAGCTTCTTATATCATCATAACAATGCATATGCAGTCAAAAATTCATAGAACAAGTCAACAAAATTATAAGCTTTAAATGATCATCTGCGAAGTAAAATGCCCACAACTGTACTTATACAATGCTTTGCTCCATCTGATTTTTCACAATGGTCTTATTGGTTGATTTTTACAGAAATTAGAAAAAATTCTATAAATACTTCTAGTATTTTGTATAACCAGTTTAGCTAGAAGCAAACTCCTATAAATAACAAACAATATGGTAGCCCTATATTTAACAATAGGAATAGAATGTCTAAATTCAGTCCACAGGGGACCTTCGGATTCCCTAAATGAAAGTCTAAATTCAGTCCAGAGGAGATCTTAGGATCCTCTTAGAAACTAGGTACAAAACTATTACAAATGTTTTGGGAGCTACTGCAATCATTTACCTCAAGACTGTCATTACAGGCCTGACATGTGCAGTTTTTTTGTGGTTATTAAGATATTTGTACTTTTTTTCTCTGGATGACATGGTTAGATGAGAACCTTTTATTTATATTTTATGATGGATCGTGGACTTTGGATCTGAAGTTGAACCAACTAATAATAATGTAGTACTGTTTTTAATTATTTTTTCTGTTTTTTCTTCTTTTTGTTGGGGTGTGGACTTTGAATCTAAGCCAAATAACATATCCATATGGGGAAAATCAGAAGGAATGTAGAGGGTTCCTGGAGGCATTGCAGGCTTTCTCTTTCTGGGAGTTGATCCGGGCTTTAATGGTGGATGAGGGCAGAAAGTCATTGCAGGTATCTTGTGTTTCTCAGATTTGGGAGTTACATGGCCGCCTTCTTCTTGTCCATTATGAAGAAGCTTCACTCTTTCTCTTTGTCAGTAGTGCTGCTCCTCTCGCACGTTGTGTTGCTTTTAGTTGTAATAGCTGTCAAAGCACTGGGGATATCTATTACATTGCCTGCTCAGTTCAATTGTTGAAATGCTGCTGCAACTCTATTCTCACCATCTCCTATCTTTCTTTCTCCCACGCAGAATGACGACTGATTACCACACACCATGACTGTATTTTCTTGAAGACCTGCAAACAACAATTTGCGTCATATACATTTAATAATACAAGTTATACACAAATTATGAGATAGATAGAGATCATTTGGATTAAGAATATACGGAATTGATGACAGATGTTAAGTCTACTACTATGGTGGAAAATTAAATCTTATTGATACAATACCACTATCATAATTGCCTAACTAAGAAAAACTACCAATTCAACAAAATCATATAATTTGTTAAAGCAGATTAAACCATTATCATGTAGCAGCTGAAAGTTTAAAACGTGGAGATAAAAATGTATATATAAATATGTTTTTTGCATTGTACTATAAAAGACCATATAATGCAGAAGTACTGTACACTTTATCTATTATAAACAATTGGTAATATTAAGACTGTTTCAGAACGCTTGAATAGAATATAGTTTTGAAAAAGGACAAACAAAAAGCTTTAGGTATTTTTTTGACAATTTATTACATACAGTAGTGTATTGAGAACTAATTATTCAATCCCTTGGCCAATATAAGAAAATGCGGTTTCCCAAGAAAAACAGAAGAACGGAATGGCACAGGGTAGACCTGCCCACCACTGTGGTTAGGGTTTAATAGATGACAGAAGTACTTTGATTTCTACTGGCGATACCCTAACTGCGAAACCTAGATTCTGGTGCATTTCAAGTAAAAGCATATCGCCTTGAGATTAAAGAAAAAAGTGCTGACTCTAGCAATCCTAGAAGCTGTGACAGCATCTTACCTGTGTAAATGGTATTAGAAATACTCTACGAATAGATAAGGCCTGTACAAATGTGTGGTATTTGCCTTCAGATCGACCTTCAAATGGCTTAACCCGCTCTTATATTTTTCATATGAACGATAAAGAAATAGATGAGGATCATTTAGAACACAGAAAACTCGGGGATGGAAGGAGAATGAGATGATAAGGTTAGGATTGTGTATAGAAGAAGGCGTTGCAGGAGGAATGACTTAATTGGAGGTTAGGATTGTGGTTGGCTTACTTGGTTTAGATCTGAATACATTTAAATTATATTGATTTTTGAATTGTAGCAATAAAGTAGAAATATTTAATGTGAAATTAATTTATCATTTAATTTGAATTCAATTAAGAATGAAAAATTAGTCATGTTAATTACTTTTATCATTTCTAATGATATTAGTTCTCATTGTATATGTTGTAGACAATTAATAATAAGTATAAGAGTGTATTAATGTTTCTTCAAATATATTATGTCATTTTCAATTTTTTAATTTTAAATTCTTTTATTTATGAAATTGATTGTTTTCATCATCATAGATTTGACATTCTCTTGAAATGGAATTATAAATTTTTAGATCATATAAATGATCTCCAAAATTTATAAGTTTTAAACCACTACATCTACACAAAAAGCATGTATCATTTTATGGCCTTCAATCCAACAAATAGGTATTTTTTCTTTTGCACATAGCATTAAAGTTTTATAAATCTCATTCACTAAACTATTTGGGTTACATGTTTGCAAAATAAAAGTAAATAATACATAGTTAGGTTGCATTATAGAGTGTTTTTGTAGTTTAAATATCTTGAAAGAATTATTACAAGAATCTATTTTGGGCATATCCTAGAATCAGAATGGTCCATGAGATAACATTTCTTTGAGAAAGAATGTCAAATAGATCACATGTCATGTGCATGCTTCCACATTTTACATACATGGCTAGCAAGGAATTTTTTTCTCATTGAAATTAAGAGTGGTGCAACTCTATTCCAAGTAAAATTGAGAGCCATTCTATAGCCCATAAGAATTGAAAATGGAAACAAGAGTTCTTTCAATATATCCACAAGAATGTAAAGGTATGACAACAAAAATTGGAAGACAATGTGCTACATCGAAGGTCATAAATAAAAGGTATGCCTACTAAACCCCTTTGTAAAAGAAATAAATTCGGTACTTCAAGTAGATATATTATGCTCATTGATTTGAAAGATCAATTCACATATCACTAAATGATTTAAGTGATGAAATGATTAGAAATAATAGGAGAAATAGTAGACATGAATCTAATGTGCTTATAAATGAAACAAATATGGGTGGAGGAAGTAGAAATCTATCCCATGAGGTGAATGTTAAAGATATAAACTCATCCAATCCTTTACATGTAAGAGTCACAAGATGGATTTGCACCCTAATTCTCCTACATCCTAACAAGAACCAATCATGAGCAAGACCCTAGTATTGAAGCATCCAAATTTGATTTGATTATGAATCCTTCTCATGATTGATCTAGTATTGGAGTCCTTATGAAGGAAAGTATTACCAAACAACATCTACAATTGGCAATTATTTGATGATAATCAACAAATATAAGTTGTTGTATTGAATAGATCAATTTGACAAGTTGATTGATTAGCAACCCATGGTTGAGGTGGAAAATTATAAAAATAAATAGTATTACCCTAGACCATTTCCAAAGGGTGAGTAGCATTAGAGAGAATGTTTGTTGGTGTTGATCTTGCTACAAGACTAGGAGTAAAACCATTGTTGAGGATAACATTGAAGATGTAAATCTAGGTACTAAAGAAGCCCCTAAGATGATTTACATTAAAAAGTAGTTAAAGAAATATAAAATTAAATATTGATTATATTATTGAAAGAATTTAAGAAAAAAATTGGTCTATGATGAACTCAAAGCATATAGGGAAGATTTATTTTAACACATAATTCCTCTTTAGCTTGATACAAGTGAAGGATTAGCAAAGAAAGAAAATATAAACATATAAACATTAACACAGAACTACCATTGATAAAAGCTTGCTTCTTGAGAGCAGAAATTATATATTTTTCTTCACTTCTGAAAAACATTGAAGTCACCGTATATATCAGAGTATAACCCATGCAGAAATATTAAATATGACATAACAGTCATAAACAAGCCAGCAACATATACGTCCTAATACCGATCAAAACGATTTAAAAACCGTCCTTAACAATGCATAAAAAACAATTAAAACGTCCTTATACACAGCACATAAACCAATCAAAAAGCGTCCTTATACGTTGACGTGGGTTCCACTATCAAACTCCTGAGGAAAGCAAAAAGTCAACGAAAGTTGACAACCGTGCAACCGCCGATGGAAATGGAAAGGTCGCGGTGACCGCGGTAGACGAATGAACAACTAGGAAAAAGACCCACCGCATAACCGAGGCGGTTAAGAGAATAGACTGCGGTGGATGCGGTGACGACGAAGCACAAGAAGCTTGGAGCGGAGACAGTCACCGTGAAGCTGTACAAAGTTAAACTGGAGACCGCAGGAAGGCGGTAGACGATGCTGAGCGGTTAATCATCTAACCGGAGGAGACTGGCGGCTTAGCCGCAGTAGCGAGGTGATAAACAGTGACCACCAACGAGACACCTCAGACTGTGGAAAACAAGGCCATGATAAAGCGGTAAGCGAAGGAAGCGTCTCCCGTGAGACCAAGAGGAGAACAAAGAGAGACGGAGGTAGCACGGTGGTGTCTGCAGAACCGTGAGCCAGGAAAGAAGAGGACATGGGGGGGCGGGAAAGATTGACCTCCAACACTAATGAAGACTGCAACATGTCTGTGTGAGTTGGATGAAATTCCAACACTCCTCCTTGAGTGCAACTCATGCCATTTTGGAGTCCTAGCCGGTTTCTTTGAAAAGTACAAAGCTCTTTGTTCCCAGTGCCTTGGTAAAAATATATGCTTGTTGTTCATTAGACCTGCAAAAAATTAAAACGATTCCTCCATTTGTGATAAGCTCCCTAATAAAATGAAACCTTGTGTCGATATGCTTGTTGCGTTTGTGAAATACGGGGTTCTTCGACAGAGTTATGGCTGAGTTATTATCACAGTAAATTGTTGTTGCCTTTGTCTGCTCATTTTGAATCTCTTGTAAAACTCTTCTCATCCATACAGCTTGGCAAGATGCACTGGTGGCTGCAACGTACTCTGCTTCAGTTGATGATAAAGTGACAATTGGTTGTTTCTTTGAAGCCCATGCAACCACTCCACTTCCAAAACTAAAGACATATCCAGATATGCTTTTTCTATCATTAACACTTCCAGCACAATCACTGTCTGTATATCCAGTTAATCTAAAAACTTCTGATCTGGAATATTGGATTCCAAAATTTCTTGTGCCATTAACATATCTCAGAATTCTCTTTCCTGCTTCCCAGTGATTTTCCTTTGGTATTTACATGAATCTGGAAATCAAACTAACTGCATACATAATGTCAGGCCTTGTGGCTGTCAAGTACATTAAACTTCCTACTAACTATTTGTACAAGGTTGGATTAACTTTTGAGCCTTTGTCATCTTTGCTCAATTTCAGTCTAGTCACCATTGGAGTAGGTGCTGACTTACAGTTTGACATATTGAATCTCTTTAAAACATCTTTTGCATATTTAGATTGTGAAATAAAAATACCATCTCTATTTTGTGTTACCTCAATGCCTAAAAAGTACTTCATCGTGCCCATATCTATCATTTCAAATTCTTTCTTCATTTCTGTTTTGAATATTTCAACTGATAAATTCCCTGTTAAAATCAAATCATCAACATACAGACATATGATCAAAATTTTACCTTCATCATTGACTTTGGTATACAATGTTGGTTCACTGTCACATCTGGTAAATCCATTGCTTGTAAAATAACTGTCAATTCTGCTATACCATGCTCTTGGGGCTTGTTTTAAACCATACAATGCTTTCTTCAGTTTATAGACTTTGTCTTCTTGCCCTGATATTTCATATCCTAGTGGCTGTTCAATATAGACTGCCTCTTCCAGATATCCATTGAGGAATGCTGACTTCACATCCATCTGGTGAACTAACCACTTGTTTTGTGCTGCTAAAGCCAATAACATTCTAATTGTGTCAAGTCTTGCAACTGGTGCAAATGTTTCATTGAAATCTACTCCATGCTGTTGTGCATAACCTTTCACCACTAATCTTGCTTTGTGCTTCTGCACTTCTCCATCTACATTTAATTTAGTCTTATAAATCCATTTAACACCAATGACATTTTTGTCTGTTGGAAGACTTTACGATTCCCAAGTCTGATTGTTTTCTATTGAGTCTATCTCATCATCCATTGTTGTCAACCATTTCTCTTCCTTGATTGCATCCTCATAATGAATAGGATCTTCAGCTTGTGAATAAAATGCATAAAGTGTAAATTGTTGTGGATTGTTCTCACCGTCATTTTGATTATAAATATCAGTCATGCTTCTGATTTTCTATCTTCTCATACTAGCCAAAGTAGGATTTGATAAATCACTTGAGTCTACAGAATGTGGACTTGAAGGTCTTGCGCCAAAAATTCTTGCTATGGAGGGTGTCTGCAGACCTCTTGTTGCTGCTCTAGTATTGCTAGCTGGTGTCAGTTGTTGACCACTTGCTTGAGGTTGATTTGGAACTATAGGTACAACAGTTTGAACAATATTATCATTCTCATCTTATGGGATATTGACAGTAACATTGATTGTATTCTCTTTGCTTCCATCCCATGCTTCATCTTCAACAAATTGAACATCTCTGTTGATTATTACTTTCTTGGTTGAGGGATTAAACAGCTTGTATACTTTGGATTCTTCACTGTATCCAACAAAGATACATTTTTCTCCTCTGTTATCAAGTTTTCTTCTCAACTGTTCAAGAACATGTGCGTATGAAACACAACCAAAAACTCTTATGTGTGAGACACTGTGTTTTTTACCTGTCCATGCTTCTTCAGGAATTATATTCATTACACTTTTTGTTGGGCATCTGTTCATGATGTATGCTACACAAGATACAGCTTCAGCCCAAAATTCATTTGTCAAGTGTTTGGCTTTTAACATACTTCTAGCCATCTCCATTATAGTTCTATTTTTCCTTTCAGCTACACCATTCTTCTGAGGCGTGTATCTTGTTGTGAACTGTTTTTGTATTCCATGTTCTTTGCAAAAATTTAAAAACTCTCTTGAAATGTATTCACCTCCTCTGTCTGTTCTCAGAACTTTGATGAAAAAACCACTCTATTTTTCAGCTAAAGATTTAAATTGACAAAAGTAACCAAACACATCACTCTTCTATTTCAAAAAATACACCCATGTCTTCCTTGAATAATCATCTATAAATGTCAGAAAATAGAAACTACCACCTATTGAAGGTGTCTACATTGGACCACATAATTCTGAATGAACTATCTCTAATGGGGCTCTTGCTCTAGTGGATTTCCCTGCTGGAAAAGACTCTTTATATTGCTTTCCAAGTATGCAGCCCTCACATACACTTTCTGGTTTTTGAATTAACGGAATTCCCTTTACCATGTTCTTCCTATGAAGTAAATTCAAACCACCAAAGTTTAAATGACCAAACCTTAAATTCCAAAGCCAGTTCTCATCCTTAACCTCTGCCTGAAATACAGTTTGAACAGCAATTGAAACCTCTTTTGCTTGTGCAAAGTTTGTACTCAAAGCTGGCTGAATTCTCAAGGGAAACATTCTATTGTTTATCATGTGAATTTTTGCAATTAACTGACCACTTGGGTATTTGTCTAAAATAGTGCATAACCCATTCTTGAAAGACACTCTATAACCTTTTTGAATTAATTGTCCTACACTCATCAAATTGTGTTTAAAGCCAAGCACAAAGTAAACATCAGAAATATATTTTTGCTCCCCCTGCTTGGTTAGAATATTTACATTCCCTTTTCCTTTAACTGACACTTTGTTGTCATTTCCCAGGGTAACATCTGACTTGATATTCTCATCTGAACTTGTAAACAACTCTAAATTTCCTATCATGTGATTACTACAACCTGAATCTAAAAACCAAACTTCTTTTTCACTAGCTTGAGCTACATTGCATGCTAAAAACATAGTGCTCTTATCTGGTTTGTTGTCTTGACTCTCTCTAGAAAAATTTGCATTTTGTCTACCAAAATCATTCTACTTCTTTCTACACTCATTCATGTAATGGCCAAACATTTTACAATAATGGCATTGGACCTGAGATTTATCATACCTTCGTCCTTGAGGAAAGTTTTGAGATGGGTTTTGGTTGCTTCCTCTTCCACTTGAACTTGACTAGTTATTTCTTCCACCTCTGTTGAAACTTCTTCCTCTTGATCTGAAATTCGTTCTACCTCTGCTTCTTCCTTGGTTAATTGAAGCTTGTGACTTGAATGCATGCTCCAATGACATATTTGCAGTTCTGCTGAGTCTGTGTTCATGTGAAATTAGTGAAGCATATAGCTCATCAACTGAATATTGTGTGAGATCCTTTGTCTATTCTATTGTGACTGAAATTGTCTCAAATCTTGTGGGTAAGCGCCTCAGAATTTTCTCTATAACTTTGACATCTTCAAGTGTCTGTTGATGTGTTCTCATCTGGTTTACCAGTCCCATTATCTGAGTAAAATATGAATCTACAGACTCATTTTCTTTCATAAACAGAGTTTCAAACTCTCTTCTCAGTATCTGCAACTTTGCAGTCTTGACTTTGTCCATACCTTGATATGTTATCTGTAATATGTCCCATGCTTGCTTAGACCTAGTAGTGGCTGATATTCTGGGAAAGATACTCTCATGTACTCCTTGTAGAATAAAGAAGTGAGCCTTTGAATCCTTCTTCTTGTTATCCTTCAAAAAGTCTTTCTCTGCTTGTGTCAATGCATTGTATGCTACTGCATCTACTGGTTCTGCAAACCCATTTTCTACAAACTCCCATAAGTCTTGTGAATAGAATAAAGCTCTCATTGTTACATACCAGTAGTCATAATTCTTTCCATTCAACTGTGGAATTTGTGGATTACTCAAGCTTGTGCTTGCTGCCATGATTGTTCAAACTTTCACTAACTTAACCTTACAGCTCTGATACCACGTGAAGGATTAGCAGAGAAAGAAAATATAAACATATAAACATTAACATAGAACTGCCATTGATAAAAGCTTGCTTCTTGAGAGCAAAAATTATATATTAATTTTCTTCACTTCTGAAAAACATTGAAGTCACCGTATATATCAGAGTATAACCCATGCAGAAATATTAAATATGACATAACAGTCATAAACAAGCCAGCAACATATACGTCCTAATACCGATCAAAACAATTTAAAAACCGTCCTTAACAATGCATAAAAAATAATTAAAACGTCCTTATACACAGCACATAAACCAATCAAAAAGCGTCCTTATATGCTGACGTGGATTCCACTATCGAACACCTGAGGAAAGCAAAAAGTCAATGAAAGTTGACAACCACGCAACCGCCGATGGAAATGGAGAGGTCGCGGTGACCGCAGTAAACGAACGCACAACCAGGAAAAAGACCCACCGCATAACCAGGGCGGTTAAGAGAATAGACCATGGTGGATGCGGTGACGGCGAAGTACAAGAAGCTTGGAGCAGAGATAGTCACCGTGAAGCTGCACGAAGTTAAATTGGAGACCGCGGGAAGGCGGTAGACGATGTTGAGCGGTTAACCGCCCAACTGGAGGAGACTGGCAGCTTAGCCGCGGTAGCGAGGTGATAGACGGTGACCACCAATGAGACACTGCAGACTGTGGAAAACAAGGCCGCGATAAAGCGGTAAGCGAAGGAAGCGTCTCCCGTGAGACCGTGAGGAGAACAGAGAGAGACGGAGGTAGCACGGTGGTGTCTGCAGAACCGTGAGCCAGGAAAGAAGAGGACGCGGAGGTGCGGGAAACATTGACCTTCAACACCGATGAAGACTGCAACGTGTCTGTGCGAGTTGGACGAAATTCCAACAACAAAACCCTTTTGATAAAAATTAATAAACAATAACAACAACAAAGTAATCTAATGCTTGTACCAAAAACAAAAAAAATAATGAAGATGAAATAAAGATGTACTATCAAATATATCCAACATTCAAAAATAGATTTTAATTGTTATTCTATTCAATAAGAAAGAGATGAGATTATATGTAGACTTCAAAATTTTGAATATCAAATATCTCAAAGATAATTGCGCACTTCTAAATATGGACCACCTCTTACAAAAGATAACTAAATTAGAGATGATGTCTATAATGGATGGATTCTTCAAATATAATCAAGAATTTAGACCAAACAAGACTACATTATTACTACTCCTTGAGGCACCTACGTTTATGTTTATGTGACAATTCCATTTTAACTAAAGATAGATATTGCCTTTGAAGACCTCATTGATGAAATTTTAGTGGTGTAACAAGATGACCTAATTGTGCTGGCTAATTAAGGATCCTAGAACAATGTTCCCATGTGATAATTTACGGAAATATGGAACCAAAGTTTGCATTATGACACAAGAAAATCAACAGAAGAAATCCTGCTCCTCCATAATGGGGCGACGACATTCACTCTCCAAATTCAGGAGACTATTTGAATTGTCTACTAGACTGTGAAGGAAAAAGTGAGCTCAGCATAAGTCTTCGATATTCTCTACTTTCCTGGGCATTTTTCTTTCTATTATGGATTTCTTTCCCTTAATCAACTTCCATAAACTCCATCGAAAACTTAAAAAGGAAGTCCCACAGAATACGACAACTTGGACTCGCGTGATTGTCACAATGATTTTTATGTTTGTTTTACTTGTTGGTGTCTCTCATCTATTGAAAATCGACAGAAGGAAAACATGTAAAAAAGTAGTAGCTAGGCGCATCTAATACTAAATTAGGATTACATGGGTAGAAGAGTGCACTGTATAATTAGGATTATCGGCATTATACAGCATTGGAAACCAGTATTTTCCAAATCTGGCCCAATACAATAAATCTTAGGCAAATCTACTTTGTCCTAATTAAATCAGATTGATGTCCTCAAAAAAATATAGAGCCTTCTTTCAGAATAAATATCCTCAGTGAATTGGAATCCAAGATGAAAGAATATTCAAACTGAAACATCCAGTTCTCCATTGTTCTCACCCACCATAAAAATAAAATCTCGGTGCTTGTAGCTTCTTACATCATGGTAACAATGCATATGCAATCGAAAATCCATAGAACAAGTTAACAAAATTATAAGCATAAAATGATCATCGGCCAAGTAAAAAGCCCACAAACTGCACCAATGCAATGTTTTGCTCCTTCTGATTCTTCGCAACGGTTTTTTGTGTTGATTTTGACATAAATGCCCCGAGTTAGAAAATCTTTCATAGATATTTCTAGTATTTTATATAATCAGTTGAGCTAGAAACAAACTCCTATAAAAAAACAATGAATGTGGTATCCCTATGTTTAGGGATAGGAATAGAATGTGATGGAATAGCAGAGATAGAAAATATATAAAAATTATTAACACAGAACTGTCATTAATTAAGCTTGCTACTTGAGAGCAAAAATCTATTAAATTCTCATCACTGTCAAAATACAAAGGATGTCCTTATAAAAGAATATAACCCACGCAAGAAATTAAAACTACATTAACTGTCATAAACGAGCCAGCAACCAATACGTCCTTACACAGAACAAAACAAATTAAAATTCGTCCTTTACGGCTAACGTGGATTCCACAATCATTTGCACAGAGGAAGGCAAAAAGTCAATGGACGAAAACAACCGCGCAGCCGCCGACCAAAAAAGAAGAGGTTACGGTGACCGCGGTACCAAGCAAAAGAGTCATACCGCATAACCGCAAAGAGGGAGAAGACGATCGCTCGGAGGTGGTAGACACACAGGCAAACAGCGAACAGAGCACCGCGTTATCGAGGCGGTTAAGAGAATAGACCACGATGGATGCGGTGATGGCAAAACACAAGAAGCTTGGAGCGGAGACAGTCACCGTGTAGCCGCACGAAGTTAAACTGGAGACCGCAGGAAGCCGGTAGAGGATGCCAGGCGGTTAACCACAGTGCCGGAGGAAGTTGACGAGTAAGCCATGGTGACGAGGTAACCAAAGGAGACCACCAACGAGACACCGCAGACTGTGGAAAACGAGGCCGCGATAAAGCGGTAAGCGAAGGAAGCGTCTCCCGTGAGACCGCGAGGAGAACAGAGAGTGGCGGAGGTGGCCCGGTGGAGACTGCAGACCCATGAGCCAGGAAAGAAGAGGATGCCAGGGTGTGGGAAATGTTGACCTCCACTGCCGATGTTGATTGCAACGAGTCCATGCGAGTTGGACGAAACTCCAACACTCCCCCGTGAGTGCAACTCGCGCCATCCTTTATCCCAAGCCGATCTCATTGGAAATTGAAGCTCTCGGTGCTCAGAGCCTTGGTAAATATATCCGCTTGTTGGTCATCCGACCTGCAAAAAATTAAAACGATTTCTCCATTTGTGATTAGCTCCCTGATGAAATGAAACCTTGTATCAATGTGCTTGCTCCGCTTGTGGAAGACCGGATTCTTCGAAAGGGCAATGGCTAAATTGTTATCATAGTAAATTGTTGTTGCCTCTATCTATTCATTCTGAATCTCCATCAAAACTCTTCTCATCCATACAGCTTGGCAAGTTGCACTGGTGGCTGCAACGTACTCAGCTTCAGCTAATGATAGTGTAACTATTGGCTATTTCTTTGAAGCCCATGCAACCACACCACTGGCAAAACTAAAAACATATCTAGAGGTGCTCTTTCTGTCATCTACACTTCTAGCACAATCACTGTCTGTATATCCAGTTAATCTAAAATCATTTGTTTTGGAATATTGGATTCCAAAATTTCTTGTTCCACTAACATACCTCAAAATACTCTTTCCTGCTTTCCAATGATTTTCCTTAGGTGTTTCCATGAAACTGGAAATCAAGCTAATTGCATACATAATGTCAGGCCTTGTGGCTGTCAAATACATTAAACTTCCTACTAACTGTTTGTACAGGGTTGGATTAACTTGTGAGCCTTTGTCATCTCTGCTCAATTTCAGTCCAATCACCATTGGAGTAGGTGTTGACTTACAGTTTGACATATTGAATCTCTTTAAAACATCTTTTGCATATTTAGATTGTGAAATAAAAATACCATCTCTGTTTTGTGTTACCTCAATGCCTAAAAAGTACTTCATCATGCCCATATCTATCATTTCAAATTCTTTCTTCATTTCTGTTTTGAATATTTCAACTGACAAATTCCCTGTTAAAATCAAATCATCAACATACAAGCATATGATCAGAATTTTACCTTCATCATTAACTTTGGTATACAGTGTTGGTTCAATGTCACATCTGGTAAATCCATTGCTTGTAAAATAACTGTCAATTCTGCTATACCATGCTCTTGGGGCTTGTTTTAAACCATACAATGCTTTCTTCAATTTATAGACTTTGTCTTCTTGCCCTGATATTTCATATCCTGGTGGCTATTCAATGTAAACTTCCTCTTCTAAATATCCATTAAGGAATGTTGACTTCACATCCATCTGGTGAACTAGCCATCTATTTTGTGCTACTAGAGCCAATAACATTCTGACTGTGTCTAGTCTTGCAACTGGTGCAAATATTTCATTGAAATCTACTCCAGGCTATTATGCATAACCTTTCACCGCTAATCTTGCTTTGTGCTTCTGCACTTCTCCATCTGCATTTAATTTAGTCTTATAAATCCATTTAACACCAATGACATCTTTGTCTTTTGGAAGACTTTGCAATTCCCAAGTCTGATTGTTTTCTATTGAGTCTATCTCATCATCCATTGCTATCAACCATTTATCTTCCTTGATTGCATCTTCATAATGAATTGGATCTTCAGCTTGTGAATAAAATGCATAAAGAGTAAATTGTTGTGGATTGTTCTCACCATCATTTTGATTATAAATATCAGTCATGCTTCTGATTTTCTGTCTTCTCATACTAGCCAAAGTAGGATTTGATAAATCACTTGAGTCTGCAGAATGTGGACTTGAAGGTCCTGTGCCAGAAATTCTTGCTGTGGAGGGTGTTTGAAGACCTCTTGTTGCTGCTCTAGTACTACTAGCTGGTGTCAGTTGTTGACCACTTGCTTGAGGTTGATTTGGAACTACAGGTACAACAGTTTAAACCGTATTATCATTCTCATCTTGTGGGTTATTGACAGTAATATTGATTGTATTTTCTTTGCTTCCATCCCATGCTTCATCTTCAACAAATTGAACATCTCTGCTGATTATTACTTTCTTAGTTAAGGGATTAAACAGCTTGTATGCTTTGGATTCTTCACTGTATCCAACAAAGATACATTTCTCTCCTTTGTTATCAAGTTTTCTTCTCAACTGTTCAGGAACATGTGCATATGAAAAACAACCAAAAACTCTCATGTGTGAAACACTGTGTTTTTTACCAGTCCATGCTTCTTCAGGAATTATATTCATTACACTTTTTGTTGGGCATCTGTTCATGATGTATGCTGCACAAGATATAGCTTCAGCCCAAAATTCATTTGTCAAGTGTTTGGCTTTTAACATACTTCTAGCCAT
This sequence comes from Sequoiadendron giganteum, assembly GCA_007115665.2. Taxonomy (NCBI): domain Eukaryota; kingdom Viridiplantae; phylum Streptophyta; class Pinopsida; order Cupressales; family Cupressaceae; genus Sequoiadendron; species Sequoiadendron giganteum. The sequence continues at coordinate 110,797,852 of CM021109.1, forward strand.
CTCCATTATAGTTCTGTTTTTCCTTTCAGCTACACCGTTCTATTGAGGTGTGTATCTTATTTTGAATTGTTTGTGTATTCCATGTTCTTTGCAAAAATTTAAAAACTCTCTTGAAATATATTCTCCTCCTCTGTCTGTTCTCAGAACTTTGATGAAACAACCACTCTGTTTTTCAGCTAAAGATTTAAATTGACAAAAGTAACCAAACACATCACTCTTCTGTTTCAGAAAATATACCCATGTCTTCCTTGAATAATCATCTATAAATGTCAGAAAATAGAAACTACCACCTATTGAAGGTGTTTGCATTGGACCACATAAGTCTGAATGAACTATCTCTAATGGGGCTCTTGCTCTAGTGGACTTCCCTGCTAGAAAAGCCTCTCTATATTGCTTTCCAAGTATGCAACCCTCACATACACTTTCTGGTTTTTGAATTAGTGGAATTCCTTTTACCATGTTCTTCCTATGAAGTAAATTCAAACCACTAAAATTTAAATGACCGAATCTTAAATGCCAAAGCCAATTCTCATCCTTAACCTTTGCCTAAAATATAGTTTGAACAGCAGTTGAAACCTCTTTTGCTTGTGCAAAGTTTGTACTCAAAGCTGGCTGAATTCTCAAAGGAAACATTCTATTGTTTGTCATGTGTATTTTTGCAATTATCTGACCACTTGTGTATTTGTCTAAAATAGTGCACAACCCATTTTTGAAGGACACTCTATAACCTTTTTGAATTAACTATCCTACACTCATCAAGTTATGTTTAAGACTAGGCACAAAATAAACATCAGAAATATATTTTTGCTCCCCCTGCTTGGTCAGAATATTAACATTCCCTTTTCCTTTTATTGACACTTTGTTGTCATTTCCCAGGGTAACATCTGACTTGATATTCTCATCTAAACTTGTAAACAGCTCTAAATTTCCTGTCATGTGATTACTACAACCTGAATCTAAAAACCAAACTTCTTTTTCACTAGCTTGAGCTACATTGCATGCTAAAAACATAGTGCTTTTATCTGATCTGCTGTCTTGACTTTCTCTAGAAAAATTTGCATTTTGTCTACTAAAATCATTCTGCTTCTTTCTACACTCATTCATGTAATGGCCAAACTTTTTACAATAATGGCATTGGACCTGAGATTTATCATACCTTTGTCCTTGAGGAAAGTTTTGAGATGGGTTTCGGTTGCTGCCTCTTCCACTTGAACTTGGTTGGTTATTTCTTCCACCTCTATTGAAACTTCTTCCTCTTGATTTGAAATTCGTTCTACCTCTGCCTCTTCCTTGGTTAATTGAAGCTTGTGACTTGAATGCATGCTCCAATGACATATTTGCAGTTCTGCTGAGTCTGTGCTCATGAGAAATTAATGAGGCATATAGCTCATCAACTGAGTATTGTGTGAGATCCTTTGTCTCTTCTATTGTGACTGAAATTGTCTCAAATCTTGAGGGTAAGCTCCTCAGAATCTTCTCTATAACTTTGACATCTTCAAGTGTCTGTCCATGTGTTCTCATCTGGTTTACCAGTCCCATTATCTAAGTAAAATATGAATCTACAGACTCATTTTCTTTCATAAACAGAGTTTCATACTCTCTTCTCAGTATCTGTGACTTTGCAGTCTTGACTTTGTCCATTCCTTGATATGCTATTTGTAAAATGTCCCATGCTTGCTTAGACCTAGTAGTGGCTGAAATTCTGGGAAAGATACTCTCATGTACTCCTTGTAGAATGAAGAAGTGAGCTTTTGAATCCTTCTTCTTGTTATCCTTCAACAAGTCTTTCTCTGCTTGTGTCAATGCATTGTATGCTGCTGCATCTGCAGGTTCTGGAAACCCATTCTCTACATATTCCCATAAATCTTGTGAAACAGAATAAAGCTCTCATTGTTACATACTAGTAGTCATAATTCTTTCCATTCAACTATGGAATTTGAGGATTACTCAATTTTGTGCTTGCTGCCATGATTGTTCAGACTCTCTCTAACTTAACCTTACAGCTCTGATACCACGTGATGGAATAACAAAGATAGAAAATATATAAAAATTATTAACACAAAACTGCCATTAACTAAGCTTGCTACTTGAGAGCAAAAATCTATTAAATTCTCATCACTGTCAAAATATAAAGGATGTCCTTATAAAAGAATATAACCCACGCAAGAAATTAAAACTACATTAACTATCATAAACGAACCAGCAACCAATACATCCTTACACAGAACAAAACTAATTAAAATTTGTCCTTTACGGCTAACATGGATTCCAGAATCGTTTGCACAGAGGAAGGCAAAAAGTCAACGGACGAAGACAACCGTGCAGCCGCCGACCGAAAAAGAAGAGGTTGCGGTGACCGCGGTACCAAGCAGAAGAATCATACCGCATAACCGCAGAGAGGGAGAAGACGATCGCGAGGAGGCGGTAGACACACAGGCAAACAGCGAACAGAGCACCGCGTTACCGAGGCGATTAAGAGAATAGACCGCGGTGGATGCGGTGATGGCGAAGCACAAGAAGCTTGGAGCGGAGACAGTCACCGTGTAGCCGTACGAAGTTAAACTGGAGACAGCGGGAAGGCGGTAGAGGATGCCAGGCGGTTAACCGCAGTGCCGGAGGAAGCTGACGAGTAAGCCGCGGTGATGAGGTAACCGAAGGAGACTGCCAACGAGACACCCCAGACTATGGAAAACGAGGCCACGATAAAGCGGTAAGCGAAGGAAGCGTCTCCCTTGAGACCGCGAGGAGAACAGAGAGTGGCAAAGGTGGCCCGGTGGAGACTGCAGACCCGTGAGCTAGGAAAGAAGAGAAAGCGGGGGCGCGGGAAATGTTGACCTCCACTGTCGATGCTGACTGTGACGAGTCCATGCAAGTTGAACGAAATTCCAACAAAATGTTCAATTTCAGTCCACAGGAGACCTTCGGATTCCGTAACTGAACGTCTAAATTCAGTCCAGAGGAGACCTTAGGATTCCCTTAGAAACTAGGTACAAAATTTATTACAAATGTTTCGGGAGCCACTGCTACCATTTATCTCAAGACTGTCATTACAAGCCTGTTTTGCACACTTTTTTTAATTTATTAAGATATTTGTACTGTCTTCTGTAATGACATGGTCAGAGGAGAACTTTTTAAGTTTTTTTTTAATGATGGAGCGTGGACTTTGGATCTGAAAATAGAGTAGTACTTCTTTTAGTTTTTCTGTTTTTTCTTCTTATGTTGGGGTGTGAACTTCGAATCTGAACCAAATAACAAATCCAGCTGGGGAAAATCAGAAGGAATGTAGAGTGCCCCTGGAGTTATTGCAAACTTTCTCTTTCTGGGAGTTGATCTGGGCTTTAATGGTGGAAGAGGGCAGAAAGTCATTGCAGGTATCTGGTGTTTCTCAGATTTGGGAGTTACGTAGTCGCCTTCTCCTTCTTCTCCATTATCAAGAAGCTTCATTCTTTCTTCTTTGTCAGTAGTGCTGCTTCTCTCGCACTTCGTGTTGCTCTTAGTTGTAATACCTGGCAAAGCACTGGGGATATCTATTACATTGCCTGCTGAGTTCAATTGTTGATCTGCTGCTGCATCTCCTATCTTTCTTTCTCCCACGCAGAATGACGACTGATTACCTCTCACCATTACTGTATCTTCTTAAGACCTGCAAATAGCAATTTCAGTCGTATAAACATTTAATAATACAAGTTACATGGATACACACAAATTATGAGAAAGTTTACCATCATGTAGAGATCACTTGGATTAAGAATATATGGAATTGAATACAGTTCAGTTTAGAAGAATAATAGTTAACAATGGGAGACTTGGTAATAGGAAAATTATGCCAACATACAGGTTATAAACATAGAATTTTGGTATGGTGAGAGCAGTTGGATTGTAATTTATAGTGCTATGGTGCAAAATTAAATTTTATCTATTTAATATCACTATCATAATTGCCTTACAAAGCAAAACTACCCATTCAGCAAAATCCTAAAATTTGCTGTAGCAGATTAAACCCTTATCATGTAGCAGCTGGAAGTGTAAAACGTGGAGATAAAAATATATAGAGAGATATGATGCTGCATTGTACTATAGAAGACCATATAATGCAGGAGAACTGTATAATTTATATGTTATAAACAATTGGCAATATTAAGACTGTTTCAGAACACTTGAAAAGAAAATTGTTTTCAAAAAGAACAAATAAAAAGCAATGGGTTAACTTTTTGATATATATCTGTTAGATACAGTAGAGTATTGAGAAACTAACCATTCATTCCCTTGGCCAATACAAGAAAATGCGGTTTCCCAAGAAAAAAACATAAAAACAGAATGTCACAAGTCAGATCTGCCCACCACTGTGCTTAGGGTTTAATAGATGACAGAAGTACTTTGATTGCTACTGGCGATACCCTAACTGCAAAACCTAGATTCTGGTGCATTTCAAGTAAAAGCACATCACCTTGAGATTAAAGAGAAAAATGCTGCCTCTACCAATCGTAGAAGCTGTGACAGTATCTTACCTGTGTAAATGGTATTAGAAATACTCTTCGAATAGATAAGACCTGTAGAAATGTGGTATTTTCCTTCAAGTAGCTTGACCCACTCATATATTTTTGGTATGGAGAATAAAGAAATAGATAAGGATCATTTAGAAGGGAGGAATGGGAGGAGGATGAGATGATAAGGTCAGAAATGCTGCAGAAGGAATGTAACGTCGACAAACGAGTGGTTGGAATCAACTCATGAGAGACATTGTTACAAGAATAATATCCTTCTCATTTATTCCTACACATCTCTGTCCTTATCCGTCATTAATTTCCCAGTTCCATGCATCTGAATAAAACACGAGCCTACAATATTAGTGGTATATATATAGAATAATTTCTTAAATACTATTAGATATAAGTGTCAATCAAGTGAATTATTTCTGGATTAAAACTGTGTTATTTTTTTGTATCAACGTTTGGGATCATATTCCATGATCCATCATCAGGATGAAATGCAAGCACAAGAGAGAGAGAGAGTGGATCATGGAATATGATCCAAAACGTTGATACAAAAAATTAACACAGTTTTAATCCAGAAATAGCTCACTTGATTATCATGGACTGTGGAAACTTTATGCTTTTAATAAAGTGTCGTTTTTTTATTTCTTAAATTAATTTTAGAAAAAATAAAAAATAAAATTATAATTAATTTGAAATCATAAAAAATATAAGATATTTCTCACATTAAATTAAATTATAATATTAGCATATCAAATTTCTATTAAATGATAAATAGGCATAGATATTTATTATCTTTTTGATACATTTATATTTTTCATAATCATTTAGTAAAAGAATTTAAAATTTCTATTAAATGGCTGGTACCCATAGATATTTATAATTTTTTTGGTACATTTATATTTTTCATAACTATTACATGCATTGCTTAGAAGAGTCTTGTGTATATTTGTGTCTATCAACCATTTGGCAACACCCTTAGGTGTTGTTCATATGTCTAAAGTCTTTTCAAGGTACAATAATTTAAGAAATTTTAGATGAGTTTATAAGAAGGAAGCAACTATGAAGGTATTGTAATTTAATAACATCGATGATTATTTCCAAAAATACCCAAAAGTGTCCCAATAAATATTAACAATAAGAACTTGCATAAATTTATGATTATCTTTTTATGTCAATTTGTGCATACAAAACATACTTTTATATTTTTTCATGCCTAAAGTTGAGCTTCATCAAAGAGTTCAATGCCCTATTGAAGTTATAGAAAACTATCCATCTTTTGTTGGATACAATGATTACATTTTTAGTGTGGTGGAAAATAATAAGAAGTCTTGTACAAAATTTACTTAGAATAATTTTAAATTCTATTAATGTTCTCAACTAAGATTTTATAAATGGATCATATCATTGTTGTTACTTGTACCCATCCTCAAACTTATTTCACCAAGTCTTGTTTTTAGGTTTGATGTTTTGATTAGATTAAGACTAGAAGGACCAGTACCCATTACAAAACAACCAAAAAGGAAAATGAGGGGCTCATGAGAAGTGAAACACCCAACAAACTAAAGCATAAACTAAAACATAAATAGTCTAACCAAAAAAAAAAAATAGAGACAACACACAAAAAAAGACTAGCACGGGACCATAGAACACCTACAAGTCTCTCAACAACTTGAGACCACTAATTTCCTTCCACTCCTAAGCCAAGAAGTGGATCTTCTCCTCAAAAGGAAGGGGGCCTTTCTGCATATCCTAAGTATCCACCGTGGCCTCCAAAGCCAAGTTGTCCATTTCCTTACCTTTTTTTGCTTATGACCATCATCACACCCTTCCTTAGTCACTCGTTTGCCTTGGCCCTTCCTTATCTCTTGCTAAAAGATCTAAAAGGTGAGGGTGGTGTTCTTCATGGTCACCTTATTATAATCAATTATGACCTGGAGGCACTACATGGTTTTTTCCTAGTTCATGTGGATAGCATCAATCTCCATTTGTAAATTATTTTTATCCTACTATGTGCCAATGATAGCTCTCAACTCTTCCAGCTCCTTATCCCGTTTGGCACAATGCTCAAATGACTTAGCTAAGGAGGATATCATATCCCAATGGCCCCTATCCTCCACCTCCCCTGGCCACAAAACTTACTATTGTAGCACCTTATTTTCCAAAATCTAGATTCTATCTTTGGCAGTCACTAGTTGACCCAAGAGCCACTTAAGTATGTCATTTTGGACATTAACCATCTCCAAAATTTTATTGCTTTTTTTGCAAAGGCAGTCGTCAGAAGCATGATTGTCAAAACCCGCCCTAGGTTCAACATGAGTCCCCTCCAAATAGATGTAGAAATTAGGGGAATTTTGAAGGTTAGGGTTAATAACAGGGGGTGTTGGGGACATCAGAAACCTTCTAATGAAGAGGGGAGTGTGTGGGGGAATTGGCAGGAGTGGGATTCCATGACTCACCATCCAAGTTATCTAACTCATTAACCTAGAAATAGAAATAGGAGTGGGCTCAAACAGGGGAACAACTTTAATGGGGTTGGGAGGGGCTTCCTCATTAGTAGGGGTTTTACCAAGGGCATGGGTAAAATGATGAGAAGTGGGAGGAGTTTTGTCTAGGGTAATGGAGGGACTGGGGTTCGCAAGGGGCTCAGTGGGGTCACGAATGACCAAGGTGTTATTTTTAATAGTGGCAAGGGAGGGCATGCCATGGAGCGGATGCTAAAGTGGAGGAAAAAAGGTGAGAAAGGGCGTGAGGGAAGGGTTTCAAAATTTGAGAGTGTTGCGGGCGAAGATGGAGAGGATGATAGTGAAGAAACTGGTACAAATGGGGGTGTTGAGTTGGCTTTACTTCTTGGGTTGCTTTAGTTTCTTACATTGTGGGGTTTTTCTGCCCTGCTTGACTCGGTGGTTTTGGCGCTGAAGGATGGTGATGGGGATGCAGATCCTTTTTTGTTTCTCCTTTTCCTTTCCTTTGACTTGGTGGTCTTTTCTGAAGTGCTGGAAGTGGTGGAGATGTTGGCTGCGCCAGTGTTTTCTTTACCCTTCAAGGTCAAGTTTTTGGGTTTCCTTTGCCTTGTGTTTGCAATTGAGACTGTTATAGCGAAGTGGAAGGGTGTGAGCAGGAAGCGGAGCAACATTGGTATTTTAAAATCTCCTAATGGAGATGACGATGGGAGTTTTGTATCATAAAATAATGATGTGGCCTCCTTTTTGCTTAAGGCCTCATGGCTTTTTCTCTTCGTGTTGTTTAGTGTGCTTGCTATTTGCAGTTCTAATTGTGCTTGGTTGATCATGCTAATGTCTTTGAGGCTCCTCCTATTACCTATTGGGATCTTTTCTGGTTTATCTTGCGACAACCAAAGGCTTGTTTCTCAAATTTGTTGGGTGGGTTTGTTATTACATGGATCTAATTTTTACCCTGTGTGTTCTATCTAAGCAACCCCTTTCTTTGGATGGGTGTGGAAGTTATCTCAGCTAGCTTCCATTTCTTTGTAGGGGCTATTTTTGGTAAGCATTGGTGATTGCCAGCTCGGATGGGAGGGAAGTCCCTTGGAGCTGGGTATTTGAGTTATGGTGGAGTTTAGGAAGGAAAGTTTATTTTCTTCTCTTTTGTGGAAGGGTGTCTTTGGAGACTGGTGCTTTGTGTTAGAACACAATTATCTACTGAGGGGAGGGTGAATCAGTAGATACCAAAATCTATCACTTAAAAACTTTATGCAGATTACTTTCTTAGCTCCAAATACTTTGTGCAGATTTTTTTCTCAAACTCTTAATGTGTAGATTGAAAACTAAAGATGCAAACATAAACATGCAAATAGACAATCAATGCACACATTCCCACAACACCATATATACGTGCAAAACCCAATATGGAAAAACCATTGTGATAAATATTGCTTGAGTCTACTGCTCAAATCCAACCTCATAATCCAAATCTTTGTTACAATGTTTAGGGCACCAACCCAAGGAAGCACCAACTCCCTAATTTAGAAGCTACAACTTCAAGGATGCACCAACACCTTGGTTTAGGAGATACAACTCCAAGGAGACTACAATCCCCTAAACTGAGCTAAAACCTAGTACAATGAGGCTACAACCTCTTACATCAATACAAGCTCATATATGCATAGATCGGTTCTACATAACCTATAATGCATCATTACATTCAGTACATTGTTGCACTTTCTGCAACTTACACTCTGTTGTTGAACCTACACTTTCAACAACACATCCTCCTCTGTTCTTCGAATTCCAACACTTAGAAGATATTCTATATTATAGTCTAGGATACATGTGCATTCTTTGCCGGTTGCACTATCTTCTTTCTTCACTCTCTACCTCTATTGCATATTCAATTGTACATCTCTTCATTCGGCACTCTCTGCCCTTGCAGACTATTCTCACTTAACTCCATTGCTTGTAGACTCAATTTCTAGAAAATACCTAATTGTCTTCCTTCTTCACCAACCTGCAATCTCTACCTCGAGATTCTCTCTACCCTCCAAATCATCTCTAGCTTATAGTTAGGGTTTTCTTCATATGCTAACTTCACTAGTAAGCTTCCTCTACCTTGATCCACAAACCACTATCCAGCTCATCATTAAGACATCTAATAGGGTTTACCAGATATCACCATACCTTGCATCAAGCCATAAAACATTTAATTCTATTACAAAGAATTTTCCCAAATTAGCTCTTTGTCAAACCCAAGAATCTGATATGCATAAAATGCATTCTCTTGTCCATTCGATCTGATTCAATCTCAATCACCTCTACAATCAAATTTGTCATCTTGAAGATCAAATCTTCATTTACATTGGTCGCTAGTGCATTTGGACCAATTAATTCCTTCCTCTATGTCAGTTTGTAGTCCAAACCCTTATCCACACTATTGTAGCCATTGTATATCTCTACTTTTGAAATCTGACCATCGATCTTCTCCTTTTGCACCCTGATCCTACGATCCTCATTCACTATCATGTCTTTAAATCCTAACCATCAGATAAGTGCTCATTCAAATCTCCATCGTTGATCTATCATATCACTCTATCGAATAGACACATACCACAGTCTCACTAATGTCCACCGTTCTCTTCAATACGAACCACCTTCAAGTACATGGGCCCACATGCCATCTATCCTCCATGTCATGCCACCTAATTCAAAACACCAATGTGAATTAACATATCGAGCAATCGCTCTTCGCCACCTATCAGCCTTCATCACAATCGGAACCCACTAGCATATCACTCTTGACATGGGTCGATTTCAAAGGATGGATTGCTTTCGAAGGGTTTTTGGACATCGTTATAAGGCATGGGAAGTGGCTCAATATCCTCTTGATCTTTGAGTGGACTTGGATCAAATGGTGAGTTGGGGATTCTTTCACTGTTCACAACCGTGAGATCGAAGGATGTCAATATACCTTGGGAGGGACCATTGCTAGACCTTGGTGATAGTTGTTGATCATGCTTTGAAATATGTTCTTGAGATATATCCTCTAACTCATTAGGCATTGTAGACACATTTTCAATACAATCATTGGTTAATGGATCATGGATTATGTCAATAGGATCAAATATCGTCAACACTCCTTGAAATATATCTTTGTAGGAGGCATCTTGATCATAAAAAAATGGCTCTTGATGAATGTTGATTTGATCACTAGATGGGGTAGACATATATTCATAGTGCTCATTTATGGATTGATTTTGATCATTGTCTTCAACAGTTATGGTGGAGAGATTGTCAATGTTTTCAACCATATGATCAAATGATGTTGATATTTCTTGAAGAGGTGTGATGAGCCCTTGACATGAGGATGATGGGATACTTTGATCTTGACTTGAAAAAGAATCATTAGATGAAGGAGATGGAGTAGCTTGATCATTAGATGGAAAGGAGGCTTTGGATAGGATGGAAGAATTGTCATGCTCCTGGGATGTGATTGGGTCATGAGAGGGTATGGATTCATAAGATGGGGTGGAGGGAGGACTTGGAAGAATATTTTGTTCTTGAGATGGAAAAGGATTATCATGGGTGAATAATGAAAGGAGGGGATCATCATATGATTCTTGAGATATGGGATCTTGATCAAAGATTGGAAGGGTTTGTAGAATTTTGGTATCATGGGATGGAGTGGAGAGAATTTTTTGATCGAGATGTGTAGATTGAAATGAATCATTGGATGTAGAGGATATGATAGAAGAAGGAAATTGAATGGGATCATTCAATTGGGTGGAAGAACCATGAGGTTCATTTTGAATTACAAGGGATGAAGATAAATGCATGGCATGACAGGATTAGTCAATGTTATTTGATGGCTTAGATTTGGGCTTCCCCTTTAACCTTTGCAAAAATTCAGAAACATTGAATTTGGTTGATGTTGTTTTTGGAGGAGAAAGGGTCACATTCATATTTCTATCAAAGGACTTTTTAGTTGTGCCCCCTTTTATTTCCTTGATTTGCCTTTGGAGTTCTCTTACTTGCTGGGTAAGAGTACTAAGATCGTTTAAGCGAGTTTCATTCTTTTTAAGATTCTCTTTAATTTTCTCCATATTGTAGTCAAAGGGCAATTTGGCACCTTGGTTTTCCAATAAAAGAAAGTATCCTTCTTTATTTTTCTCTACGATCTTTCCCATAGTTAAGAGAAAATGTGGATCTTGTTCAGCTTCTTGAAGCATTTCTTTTGATATCTCTTGATTTGAACTATTTCCATAAAGCCTATGAACAAGATTTTCTTCCCTATCACCCGTGTTTTAAAGTTTTCAGATGATCTTAATCTGATTTAAATATGAAAAACACAGCATAGAGAAGCAAACAGTTGTTTTGTTACTCCTAGAATCTAAACAAAGAGTGTATGTTCTTCGAGATCTTCACAGGTTTTGAACAAGATAAGCATTCCAAGGAGACTCACTCTTAGTTGTCAAATAGGTCATCATAGAAATCACAGCCCACAGCTTAAAATCGTGTCGACTCACACAGCCATGTCACCCCTTAGAGGGCGCTCGTGTTTTTGTCTTTTCCAGGTGCGTACTCAAGGTGATGGAAGTGGATACCGAATCCCCTAAGCAAACAATCTGTGGTGATTATATGGTGAGTGTCTTAGGGGAAGATTCTTCCCTCCCCTTGCACTATGATTAAAATGATGTTTGGTTACTGACACGGTTGGCTTTCTACACTATGGTTCGTAGTCAAGGTTTCCGTTCGGTGTGGCAATAGATAAACTCCCTCAAGAGACCTCCCAACCTTTAGAACAAAGGTTTTGGGGATGGTTATCATTGCACACTGTCGTCAAATTGTGAACTTTCCCCGAATTCGCTTTTGATTATAGTAGGTTGGAAAACCTGGCTTTGGTTGTTCCCACTTAGGTCATTCCTCTTGGGTGAGTACTTTTTCCCACAAGAGCAGGCCTTCTAAAGGATGTAATAGAGCATTAAATTGCAGAAAATAAAAGGTAAGTCTGGTGTTCTGATCACCTAGTTAAGGGGAGAGCATAAACCTATTACCCACAATCACAGCAAACAATAATGGTTCAATTTTAAATCCCAAATTGACAATTCTCTACACTAAGTGAAGATATTGCTTCACCAAAAACATGGGATTCATTTTAACCAAAAGAAAATTTATGTTTGGTGACTATCCTAGGATTGGTTAATTCAGATTTAAATGTTTATCCTAGGTTTGCTTCATTTTATTCCCCATACATCAATAAAACCTCTGGCCGCAGTCGCGTCGGATCCAGACAACAATTTAAGAATGAGATTATAATTGCTCCCAAAGTGTTTAAAAACGCTTGTTACAATCATCACATGATAATGTTTTTTCTTTCATTTTCATGCTCCATGGTCCTTTGAAATCTGCAAGACAAGCTCTAAATGTTAGATGGAATCAAGAAACAAGAAGATATGAGGGTTAGATAAATGATTAAGCATAACAACCCTAAAATTTAGACCAAGTTTCATTGTGGTTTGATATTAAATGAGAATTTGAAAATTTAAACTATGTCAAATTTGATAAATACCTACACCATTAGATATCTTATGAAATTCTACCCCATTTCAAAAAAAAAAAGCTCCGAAAAAGACCAAAATATGACCAAGATATGGCCATTTTAAGATTGATTAAAAAAAATAAAAATCAGAAATTGTATGCGCTAAAACAGTCCATGGATGCGCCAAAAGATGCCATGTATGCGCTAAAACAGAGCCTAGATGCGCCGAAAGATGCCATGTATGCACCAAAACAGAGCCTGGGTGCACGAAAACAGTTTCTGGATGCTCGAAAACAGTCCCTAGATGCGCCGAAACAGTCTGTGGATGCGTCAAAAGAAATATCGTATGCGCCAAAACGTGATTTTTGTCCATCACCTGTCAGAAAAATCTGCAAAAAGAAATATTAAATGTAGGGCTTGGGCCCATGGTGGGCGCCAAAAATGTGTACGTTAGAATGTGCAAATCAAATTGAATCTAAACTAATACACTAATGAAACATTAGATTAAAGAAACTAATTTAAAAAAAACAAAATGCAAACTCTAAACACAAGCAGCTCCTTCAAATTCTTCCCATTGTCCTCTATCTCCAAGGATTCGTTTCAAGATGCTTGCTCTCAGTTGTTTAAAACAACAGCTTGTAGAATGGCAGCTTGAGAGAATGAGATTAATGAAAATGCATGTGCATTGCTAAAAGATTAAGCTATGAAATTGAAATGCTATGATGCTAGAATGTAACTATAGTAACTGCGTATGAAATCTAAGATTCAAGGTCCTTTTCCACTCATAAGAGGGTTGTATTTATAGATTTTTGAAGGCTAGAATTCAATTGGCCAAGATCAACGGTTGAGTTCAAACCTGTTGAAATGAACGATGAGAGATCGAGAATTCGAAAAGAAGATCCAAAAATTTTAGAGACAGATGAAAAATGAAGAGACAAATGAAAGATGTCTCTCATAATTTAAATAAATAAATATTTAATTATGTGTGGAAAATGAAAAGCCTCATAATTAAATATTTTATTTGAAAATATTTAATTATGGAGAAGAGAAAAAGCTTTTAATTAAATATTGAAAATATTTAATTATGTGAGAAGAGAAAAAGCTTTTAATTAAATATTGAAAATATTTAATTATTGAGAAGAGTGAAGAATTTCATAATGTGAAATGAAGAATATTATTTAAATTTAGAATTTAAACTTGTGATAATTAAAATAAATAAATTGTAAAATCTATTTAATTAATTAAGAGGAAGGTAGCATTAATTAAATAAACTTATTTATTTAATTAAACTAGAAGAATTTGGAAAATGAATAATATAAATAAATAATTAAATTTATTTATATGCAGATGACTTAAGAACATTAATTAAATAATTCATATTTAATTAATTAATAGGTTTAGTTAACCGTGACCATTTTTAGATGTGTACAGTAATTTAACTATTTTTTAAAATAGAACCATGAACAAACAACACAATCTCAGAGAAATTAAGATGAAAATTTCAAATATACTTTGTATATTAAATTCATATGACTAAATGTGTACAAATCTAGAGACAATTTGATGACATTCATGATTTTCTTGCACAAATTGACTGATATTTTCTCATGAAATTGAAACATTACAATTACATATTATGTTCATGACTCAAACTCGGCATTTCTTTATCTACCCAACCCATACAGAAATCTAGAACCCTTTACAATGAGAAAAGAAGAGAAGATATAGAAGGAAGAAGAGCCCTAAAATTAATTCGTTGAAAACACTTGGAAGCTTCATCCTCCATTGATCAACAACAATATTTTGAAAAAAGCATCCCTCTTCTCTCATCCTTTGCAATAAAAAACTTTTCCCCTGTATTTTTCCTTCATCTTTTGATTCTTCAACAGAAAATTCACCTTTCTATGAAAGATATCTTTTACATTTACCCATTTTTCCCTGCAGTCAAAAAATAGCTCTTCCCATGAAAGTCTTTCACTCTATGCTTGTTTTGTTGCATAATGCATATTCACATTTAGCAAACAAAATAATATTCCTTCATTTATCTCTATTACATATTTTCACCTGTACTCATACCTTTACCCCTGATCATTTTTCCTCACAACTGGGGAAAACATTTTATTTTACCCATGAGAACTCTTTCCCAGCAAAGAATATTGGTACATCATTTTAATTTCACTTTACCTTTAAAAGTTTTGCCTATTAAATGTGAAAAATTCACAATTCTTCCCCCCATGCCCTTTTACTTCACTTTATATTTAAAATCTTTATGCCTTCAAAAGCGAGAACTCCATATTTTTCATCGGGCATATTCTATCCACTTCACTTTTAAAGTATTTTACTTGAATTGAAGACATTTTAAAAATAATGCCATCAGGCCATTAAAATCTTAATAAATTTCCTCATGGGCCCACCAAGTCCTCTATCCTCAGCACCCCACACATTTAAGCATTTAAAAACCTATTTTGAAAAATTTCATTGGGCCCATTTGGGAATCTTTTATTTCTTTAATGCTTTTCCCTTAAAATAAATTGCCAGGCCCACCATAGCAACGTGGCAAGAATTCATGCACCCTGTTGCTTTTTACCTAGCATCACCAACAGCCTTGTGAGGTTGGCAAGGTGTGGTCCAAATTTTTCCACATTGCATCCTTCTTCTTGGTCGTTGATCTTTTCTTACCTCCTTTGTTTACCCTAATCCATCCTCTACTTGGAATTCTACAACCTCAGCTACTTTCCTTCAATGAGTCATGGCGACCAACAAGCAAGTGTTTACAATAGTCATCATAAAATTCTTCTTCTTCCATCAAGTCCATGCGAATGAAAGCTCACCACAACTATCAATCGACACATGTGTTTTGAGGGCGCCAAGTATTTTTCTATCAGTAATGTTGTCCCATAGTTGGGCCACTACTCAGCCATTCATCCCCTATTTCACAATGATCGGGATGAGAATAATGAAGATTTAGGCTCCATAGAATTTCCTCAAACAATTTTGATACATTTTCACAGCAAGTGCAAACACCTCCCTTTCCCAGTGTGTATGGTGGCCCCCCATTTGTAGAGTAAATATTTCATGTCTTTGTGCCAACATTTGACAAACGACTCATGGGCTTTTACTAAATGTCTACTGTGTCATTTTGAATCCTTTGACTGTGAAAAACTTCATTTCCCTTCCACATCTTGCATATGTCTGTATTGTGCAAACCCACAATCACTATGCTCCACACACTTGGACAAAGATGCTTTCTGCGACAAATTCATGCACATGTGTAAACATCTCCAAAACTTTTGTGACAACATTAAATAATATAATGTCAGAGCCTTCCAAGATGTGCAGCCATATTTATTGGAATCCCATCTCTCATTTCAAAGAACTGCAAACAAATTTCAATTCCCACTCGAAAGGTCAACAAAATAAAACATTGAACTCGATTCACTTTGGGAAGATTCAGTTGTTTCTTCTCTTTCTTGGCTAGTCATCGATTTTTTGCTTCATATGCATCCCCCATGCAATATTTGGAATAGTCTCTTCAATAAAGTCTATATAATGAAGAGCTTCACCTTTGAATTGTGTATCACAACCAGGGAAAATAATATGCTCCCCTTCAACTCTCATCCAATTTTGATGCCTTTTGATTTAGTTAAACATGGTGCATGGGATATTGTTGTACCATACATTCTCAAACTGCAAACCATCTTCGACATCCTTCTTCCCCTAGCCCCTATCTTCATCTTCCATTCTATCTATAATTACTTTCTCACCAACTATGAGAATTGACCTCCAAACAAAAGAAATTTTGAATAACACCAGTGTAAAATCTTTCTTTTTAATATCAAATTGACCCCTTTTAGTTGGCACTATGGTTGCCCCATATGTAGCATGAATAAATCATCAACATTGTGTATGCACTCTTCAATACATGCATCCACATTATCAAGGAACCCTAATAATATTAGCCTAGTAAGAATGATTTGCCTTCTCAGTATTATGTGGTTGTTCAAACAACCAAGCAAGATTGAATGGTGTTGTGACCTTATACCATGGTAAATCAAGTGCAACACCACCCCGTTTAAGTCAATTGAAGAAAATTGTGACTATGAAAAATGAAAAATGAAAATCCACCGATAGAACAATGCATTAAAATTCATGCCTTTCATAACCAAAGTGTCCTCCAACAAGCTACAATGCAACACTTATAACTAGGTAAAGCATGTCGAGTCCCCATGTGGGCCTGGCTAAAAAAAAAATTGTTTTCAAATAAGTTTTATCTTGAATTGATTTAAGGCTACCTCTAAATGCATTTGAGGTGAAAAAACGAACTGGGTCTTTCTAGCACATCTGCACAGTGATCAAAACAGGACAGGTGGCCTCTAGAATCACCTTGGAAAACTGGTAAAACAACCTCTTAGAGTTATGAAAATGCACAAGCATGTAGAAATTTGACCCAAGAATTCAGTGCAACAAACGGTTTGGCACAAGATATTTTGAGGTGCAAGATATTCAATGTCAAAGTTGCTTAGTCAGACTTTTCTGCAACTGCACTTGTTCAAAACCAATTAGAGCTCACCAAGTCACCTCCTCGAAAAAAAATGAAATCATTTCCTAGGGAGCTGCCAATGGAAACACAAGCTCATTTAGGTCCATTAAGCATGTGGACAAGAGTACTTTCCTTCAATCATCATTCTTCATGAGATATTATGGGTCAAAGTTGACCACCTTGAAATATATTGAAAATGCAGATGTAAAAGTAGAACAAACTGTATTTGCTTTTGATCTTGAAAAATATGAAGGGAAAAGAATGCGGATCTACTGACCCAACAGTGCGGAATACATTCCCTTAACACCTTTACAATAGGGGAGAGAAGCAAAAACAAAAAACTAATAGTTTCAAAAACTTATAGAGATGCATACAACCATGGCAGTGAGAAACCAAAAAGATAAGCAAAACAAAGATGACACAGTATTTACATGGGAAAACCCTTTCAGGTAAAAAACCCACCACACAAAGTCAAATCTATTGTATTTTAGTAATGAATCGATTACATACAATATCCAGACTTCTTTGTTCAGCTCACAATCACCCACAGAGTTTCAGATTCACTGTTACAATGTTTTCACAACATACAGTTCAAAACCCTCTTCAAGAACTCACGTCCTTCTTGTTCTTTAACTCACGACTTTTTAAACTTGCTCTACAACCACGACTTCACTTAAAAACTACTGAGAAATAGCATATCTCTCATCCATATGTAGCCGACTCAGAAGAGTCCTACACAATCAATGAGGTCCATCCTCAAATCACGCATCTAGTCGGATCTGACAGATTTCCCTGCAACAAGCCGACTTTGCATTCAAAGCCATTACTCAAAATGGTTGAGCTCGCCACCCTTCGTTGAAAAATGCAACTACCACAATAACTATCTTGGTATCCGTCCAATCACTATTCAACCAAGTGCCATGCATCCAAGACCCATCAGCAATCGCAACTGACAGAGCAACCAAAACAGTCAAATAGACATCGGGCGCGACCAAGACTTCAAGTCATTTCTAACACTACCGAAGTCGGAACAGGAGTCGAAATAGGACTCCACCGAAAATAAAGGTTCAGGAACCATTTCGGTTCTGCGTCCGCCCACGACAAAGAGGAACTCATGGGAAACAGTTCTTACCGGGGTAAGTCAACCCAGGGTCAAACCAAGACGAGAACAGAAGGGACCGGAGTCGGAGTCGGACCCAGAACAAAGAACAGGACTTTACCAAAAGTCCAAGATCAGGAAATAATTTGGTTTCGGTTCCACCTCTGCCAACTACAAGAAACAACAAACCAGAACCAGGACAAAGAGGAGGAAAACACCCCAAGAAGAATCCAAACATCCAAAAGAACTAGATCATAAAAGCAAGAGTCGGTCTCAGAGTCGGAACAGAAACTGAAACAGGAACCTGGCAAATGGACATGCCAACTTCCAAAACTGGTTCCGCCTCTGCTAGAACCTGTGATGCAATAGGAGGCAAAGTCGGAGTTGGAACGAGAACAGAAACCCAAAACTTAGGCAAACAGAACAATGCCAAGTTCCATCCCAGTTCCACCTCTGCCAGAAAACTGAAACTTAGGCAAACAAAACAATGCCAAGTTTCATCCTGGTTCTGCCTCCGCCAGAACTTTGCAAACAACACAAAATCACCAAGGCATGAAAACAAGGACTTCAAGCTGGAAGTTGAGACATAATTTCTCAACAATCTCCCACTTGGTGAACACTTCCAGCTTCCTCAAAACATCAAACCTTACTATCTATCATAGGCTCCAAGGCCCATCGATTTTGTGCACCATCTGAACTTGTCTATGCTAACCGGCTTTCTCAAGGCATCTGCAATATTCTTCAAGGTGTCAACCTTATCCATACTGACTTTTCCATTTTCAATCATATCCCTCACGAAGTGATATTGCACATCTATGTGCTTGGTCCTAGCATGGAAGGTCGGATTCTTTGCCAAACAAATGGCACTTTGACTATCATAGCAGATTGAAACCTACCCAGCATTAAATCCAATGTCTGAACACAGACACCTCAGCCACACTGCCTCCTTGCAAGCATGAGTTGCTACCATGTACTCTGCCTCTATCATAGATAAAGCAACTACAGCTTGTCGCTTGCTCATCCAACTGATTGCTCCACCATTAAGCATGAAAGTGTATCCACTGGTGGATCTTCTACTGTCAATGTCCCCTGGCCAATCATATTTAACATATCCCTGAATGCAAAGATCCCTTTGTGATGCAACCATACTACCATGGTAACACAAATCATAATTTGAAGTACCCTTCAAATACCTGAACACTCTCTTTACAGCATCCCAATGTGATCTCCCTAGATTTGCCATGAACCGGCTTATAACTCCCACTGCTTAGGCAATGTCTGGTCTTGTGCAAACCATAGCATATATTAAGCTACCTACTGCACTTTCATAAGGCACATTGGTCATGTCCTCCATCTCAATAGCAGACTTTGGACAGTCTTCAGTAGATAGTTTCAATCCTTGCATGATTGGAACAACTAGCTGCTTGCAATCAGTCATGCTAAACCTCTCTAGAACGGTTTTCACATACTTACTCTGACTGAACTAAAACTTTCTGCTTGTTCTATCCCTGGTTATCTCCATCCCAAGAATGTACCTTGCTGCTCCAAGATCTTTCATTTCGAACTTAGCAGACAACTGAGTTTTAAGGTCAAAAATCATAGCCTTGCTATTACCAATTAATAACATGTCATCCACATACAGAGTAATAACAAGCACACGATCATTCTCACATTTATAATAAATGTAATGATCAAATTTTGATCTAACAAACTCAATTGACAACACAAATGTGTCAAATTTCTGGTACCACATTCTAGGAGATTGCTTTAGACCATAGAGAGATTTATTTAACTTGCAAACTAGATTTTGTTTACCTTTTTCAACAAAATGCTCAGGCTGGGACATGAAAATTTCTTCTTCCAGCTCACCATGGAGAAATATTGTCTTCACATCCATCTGCTCAATTTCAAATTCATACACGACTGCCAATGACAACAAAAATCTGATGGATGTCAGCTTTGCTACAGGGGAAAAGATCTCTCCATAATCAATTCCCTCAACTTGGGAAAAACCCTTTGCAACCAGTCATGCCTTATACTTATCTACACTGCCATCAAGGCCTGTCTTCCTTTTGAATGTCCACTTGCAGCCAACAGGATTTCACCCTTTAGGTAGTGGTACCAACTTCCAAGTATCATTCTTTTTCAAGGAATCCATCTCCTCATTCATGGCTTCCAGCCAATACTTTGAATCAGCCATGTCGATTGCTTCTTTCACAGTCCTAGGCTCATCAGTGTTGGATATTAAGGCATAAGCACAATTTGAATCTAACATAGAGAAACCATACCTTTCTGGTTGCCTTCTTTCTCGTGTAGATCTCCTTAGAGGCTAAGGTTGTTCTTCATCATCAGAACTTCCAAAGCTGTTTGAGCTCTCCTCAATCTCAGGTACACCATGCAGCTCTTCCCTTTCTGTAGTTTGGGGAATCTCAACTGCATCCTTCTTCTTGTCACTCTAATTTGTCTCAAGTTGTTGATCACTTACTAAAGGTTTCAGCTCACGAAAAATTACGCTTCTACTATACAAAACCTTCTCAATAATAGGGTTCCAAAGCTTGTATCCTTTCACACCAACTGCATAGCCAATGAGAATACATTTCACAGCCTTGTTATCCAATTTAGATCTCTTTTCATTTGGCACATGAACATATGCCTCGCAGCCAAAGACCCGAACATGCCTTAGTGAGGGCTTCTTGCCTAACCATGCTTCTAAAGGTGTCATATCAACAAGAGCTGAACAAGGGGATCTATTAATCAGATAACATGTTGTAGCAATAGCCTCAACCCAGAAATTCTACTCCAGACCAGCACCACTCAGCATACTCCTTGCCTTTTCCATCAGTGTCCTGTTCAACCTTTTAGCAACTCCATTTTGCTATGGAGTGTAAGGGGTTGTCTTATGCCTTTTAATTCCATGATCAGTGTAGTACATTTCAAAATCTGCAGAACAAAACTCACCTCCATTCTCTGTCCTCAAACACTTTATTTTTCTTCCAGTCTGATTTTCTACCAAAGATTTGAACTCTTTAAACCGACTGAACACTTCTGATTTATTTTTAAGAAAATATACAAATGCCCTTCTCGAATAGTCATCAATAAAAGAAACATAATATCTAGACTTCGATAACGAAGGAACATTAACTGGACCAAACACATCCGAGTGAACGTAATCCAGTATGCCAGAAGATTTGTGAGGACTAGAGGAGAAAGAAACACGGTGTTGCTTTCCATAGATACAATGTTCATAGAAATCGAACTCAAGGTTACAATCATCAAGCCCTTCTACAAGGTTTTTAAACCTTTCTCACCAATGTGACCAAGTCTATGATGCCATAACATAGTCTTCTCTGCTGGGAGTTTTACCTCCAAAGCATTTGCAGACAGTGAAGAATCTTCATCTTTCTCTATAGGTGTAGAATTACATGACTTTACAAAGGCACTGTTACAAAGAACAGGTCGTGCATCTAGTTTGTATAGAGTGCCAGTACGAACACCCTTAGCTAACACCATTGCACCTCTAGCCATTTTACATCCCTTACTAGAAAAATAAACTTCTACACCAACATCATTTAACTTACTAACAGAAAGAAGATTTCGAGCCAAACCTGGGATGTGAAGAACACCACCAATTCCTTTGACTCTCCTGTCAAGGAACTGAATTTTGACCCTTCCTCTTCCAACAATCTCCAGCGTTGAACCACTTGCCAAGTATACCTTTCCACCATCATACTTCTCATACTTTGAGAACAAATCTCTATTGGATGTCATGTGAAAAGAGGCACCTGAATCAAACAACCAGACATCATCAGATGCCTAAGTTGTCAAGGCTGTTGCAATGAAGGCATCTGCATCACTTTGAGAAGATTCGTTGTCAGAAGCATTCTTCTTCTTTTTCTCCTTGCAGTCCTTCCTGATATGACCAGGTTGCCCACAGTTCCAGCACTTTACCTTGAACTTTTTACCAGCAGGCTTTGATCTCCCTTTAGACTTGGATTTTGACTTGTCTTTCTTCTTGCCTTTCTCCTTTGATCTACCTCGAATAGAAAGAGCATCTTTGGCCATCTCAAAAGATTTCCTTCGTATTTCTTCAGACAAAAGCGAAACAACTACATCATCAGTCTTGAAAGCAGTGGTTGTGCTTCCAATAGCCATCACAAGATGATCCCAACTGTCAGGTAATGAACACAATAGGAGCATGCAACGATCCTCCTCCTCAATTTTTACACCTATAGATGCCATCTGAGTAACACTCATATTAAATGAGTTCAGATGGTCTGCAACAGTTGCACTTTCGTCCATCTTCAAGGAGTACAACTTCTTTCTCAGGAACAACTTATTTACCAGGGACTTTCCTTGATAAATATCACCAAGTTTCTTCCACAAAGAAGCTGTAAACATTTCCTCATGAACATTCAGGAGCACAAAATCAGCTAGACTCAGTCTTATCAATCCTCTTTCTTTTCTATCTGCAAGATCCCAAGCTTCTTGGGTCATAGTTTGTGGCTTAGTTTCAGACACTGCAATCTAGAGGTCTCTATCCACAAGCAAGTCTTCTATCTTGAGTTTCCATAGCTCAAAGTTGCTGCCATTAAATTTCTCAATATCTATCTACCAGATGTACTTGCTATCTCACAACAGAAACAAGTTTAACAATGCAAGTCTCCCACTAAAACAGTATTAGTGCAAAAAACTAATTCTCCCTAGCAAGGATAACACGAACTGGCCAAGCTCTGATACCACTTTGAAGGGAAAAGAATGTGGATCTACTGACCCAATAGTGCGGAATACATTCCCTTAACACCTTTACAACAGGGGAGAGAAGCAAAAACAAAAAACTAATAGTTTCAAAAACTTATAGAGATGCATACAACCATGGTAGTGAGAAACCAGAAAGATAAGCAAAACAAAGATGACACAGTATTTACATGGGAAAACCCTTTCAGGTAAAAAACCCACCACACAAATTCAAATCTATTGTATTTCAGCAATGAATCGATTACATACAATATCCATACTTCTTTGTTCAGCTCACAATCACCCAGAGAGTTTCAGATTCATTGTTACAATGTTTTCACAACATACAGTTCAAAACCCTCTTCAAGAACTCACGTCCTTCTTGTTCTTTAACTCGCGACTTTTTAAACTTGCTCTGCAACCACGACTTCACTTAACAACTCCTGAGAAATAGCATATCTCTCATCCATATGTAGCCAACTCAGAAGAGTCCTGCACAATCAATGAAGTCCATCCTCAAATCACACATCTGGTCAGATCTGACAAATTTCCCTGCAACAAGCTGACTTTGCATTCAAATCCATTACTCAAAACGGTTGAGCTCACCACCCTTTGTTGACAAATGCAACTGCCACAATAACTATCTTGGTATCCATCCAATCACTATTCAATTAGGTGCCACGCATCCAAGACCCATCAGCAATCGCAGCTAACAGAGCAACCAAAACGGTCAAACAGACATCGGGTGCGACCAAGACTTCAAGTCATTTCTAACACTGCCAAAGTCAGAACAGGAGTCGAAACAGGACTTCACCGAAAATATAGATTCAGGAACCATTTCAGTTCCGCGTTCGCCCACGGCAAAGAGGAACTCATCAAAAATAGTTCTGACTGGGGTAAGTCAACCCAGGGTCAAACCAAGACGAGAACAAAAGGGACCGGAGTAGGAGTCGGAGTCGGACCCGAAACAGAGAACAGGACTTTACCAAAAGTCCAAGATCAGGAAACAATCTGGTTCCGGTTCTGCCTCCGCCAACTGCAAGAAACAACAAACCAGAACTAGGACAAAGCGGAGGAAAACACCCCAAGAAGAATCCAAACATCTAGAAGAACTAGATCGTAAAAGCAGGAGTCGATCTCGGAGTCGGAACAGAAACTGAAACAGGAACCTGGCAAACAGACATGCCAACTTCCAAAACTGGTTCCACCTCCGCTAGAGCTTGCGATGCAATAGGAGGCGAAGTCGGAGTTGGAACGAGAACAGAAACCCGAAACTTAGGCAAACAAAACAATGCCAAGTTTCATCCCGGTTCCGCCTCCACCAAAAAATTGAAACTTAGGCAAATAGAACAATGCCAAGTTTCATCCTGGTTCCACCTCTACCAAAAATTTGCAAACAACACAAAATCACCAAGGCATAAAAACGAGGACTTCAAGCTGGAAGTTGAGACATAATTTCTCAACAAAATATCAAATCTGATCATGAGGCTCTAAAACCAGACCAAGGAGCATATGAATGTGGGTGGAATGCAAGGAAACAATTTTTTTGTCTTGACAATCATCTAGTTGTGAAATATCAGCTTGAATAGGAGGCCACTTTACAGAACTAAAAGTCTGCAAACAACAGAATAGTCCTAGAATCCTCCAGCTTTATTTTTCAAAACCCTGTCAAAAATCATCATGGAAAGCTAAAAACTAACATGCATGTTCAAACATTCCAAGTTAATATGTCCACCAAGGGGTTTGGCATGAAAATTAACTAGCTCTAAGTTATGACCCTCCAAAGTAGGTCACTTGGGAATATTTTTCAGGTGCACTTTTGAGTGTGCAGAGGCAAATTTTTCAACATGAGCACTTCAAATTTGCAAAATTTGAAGGTGCCACCAGTGGCTCCAACTGGGGATGTATGCCCCCTACAGGCATAGCAAAAATCCAGATCTTTGGGGAGTAGACCAAATGTCAAGTGCATTAGGAGCTCTAAAAATTCTCCTTATTCATCCCTTTTTTTACCTCATTTGATGTCCCCAGGCCACCAAATAAAAAAGGGGAGTCAATTATTACCCCTATCAAACACCATTCTATTAAAGGAGTTGATCTCCCTTAACCCATGCTTGCCTTTGTCACACCACAACAACATGAGTAACTACATTTCTTCAAACACAAGTGTCGAGTTGCCTTTATACAAGTGGACACTTTCTCCCTATTTAGATTTGTTGTCATATGGCAACCAGATCACATAGGCCACATCACTACCACTCTCTTCATTTTCTGATTTTGTAGCAAGTTATAATATATGAGGATAGTGATTAAGAGCACATGGAAACACGATCTTATCACATTTCATTGAAGCAAATCTGAAAATAACTCTGCAATCTACCTGATTAAACATGCAAGCATCTCCTAACAGCCCATCATATACAACATTATCAACATATTCACAATTACCATGCATCTAAAAATTAGGCACACTCTTAAAATATTGATTATCATGTGGCAACAACTTATCATATTCATCATATAAATCACTCTCAAGCTGAAAACAACATTCTTCAATGTTTTGCGCATTGCCACATTTTATGAAAACTTATTTCAGCTAACAAACATAGCATTTATATTTTGCCACATGGCTGGTACAATTCAAGCTCAATCTGATTACTAGTTTTCATATCAAAGGTGAAACTATCACAAGAACTTACCAAAAGATCTTGCACATAATGCAAACTATCTCCAAGTGCATGTAAAGAGATGCACTCATACATTGGCACACTCTGTAACTGTCCTCCATCATGCTGGTATAGAGAATCATCAAGTATTTCTAGCTTATCCTCATCTGTACTCACTTTGTTATCTTCTAAACATAACATATCAACATCTTCAGCATCCCAAGCTTGTTCAAAAGTGAGTAATTTTGGTTCAAAAAATAATTTAATTTTACTTTAAAATCAGCATCCACATCCACATGAAAAGACTCATGACTAGGCTCATCTAAATCAGCAAATGGACACTTGTCCAAATCTACATTAAAATTTTCAAGACTTGGCTCATTGGGGACACAAACCTCATGGTCATTTGTTGTTTCTAATTCATCAAAATAGATTTATGAACTTGCATCATCATGCACACTTTCATACTCATCATACAATGCATCATTACAATCAAATGGTTGCTTGTCTTCATCCACATTATCATCATGCTGACCAACTGGTTCATAACTGAAAGGAAAATCAAAACACATGCATCATACCTTGAATAGTGAAGATTATCATCACTATCAAAATCAATATGGGCAACACACAACAATTGAGAATTATTCACATGTGCACATTTCTGATATTTAGTGGTCAACAGATTTGAAATTTTTTCACTGCTCAATAGATCATTGTTATGATCCATTCTTTCAACCACTTCTTCTCCTTGACCTCCACTAGAATTTCATGCACTATCAAATTGTAAATTAGGATATATCATGATGTCATCATCATCAAAATCTAAAAACTCAATGGACTGATCATAAAGTGGATTTCCCCAATCATAGGAGATTGAATTGCTAACAACCTTGTCAAAAGTATGGTCACAATCCATCACAGAGAACAGGTTGTCCATTTGTTCATTCTTGCTTACTTTTGGGTTGTCATAACAACAATCTACATCTTTCTGTATTTCAGTATTGGACTGGGTGTCATCATTGATTTTATCATTCACATCCTCTTGAGGATAGACAAAAACATTTTCACTATCATGAGCATCAATGGTAAACATTGCATCACTCTTAACTTCTACCTTCTCGGGTATGCACTTGTCTATATTTAAAACTAAAGACATTTGATCATTTTTATTCACATAGCTGCTAATTTCATCAGCATGTTTACCCATAATTGAAGACAACAGAATTTGCACATATTCATTCCTCACTTTCTCCATATTATCTAAAACTATGTAAGCCATCTGCATACTTAATATTCTAAAATCCTTTAACAGTGCACTAGATCCCTCCTCAAAAGCTTCAAAATACATATGAATGCAATCCAGATTACTAGGTTTGAAATTTTCAGGGATTAGTGAAAGAGAAACAGAAAATCTATGACTAAAAGCAATGCTTGACTCTTCATCTTATTTTTTAATCTCCTTTAACCTTGTGACAAGGTCAGAAGGTTCTCTTGCAAATTCTTCTCTATAAGCATTCACTAGTTTATCCCAGCAAGTAAAGGACTTCTCAGGAAAACTTAAGTACCAGGACCTAGCTCTTACTTCAAGAGATCTGACAAAAAATATCATCCACATATCTTGATCTCCAAATGAATGTTTCTCCATGAAGCTATAAAAACTTTGGACATGTGCATCTCCTTCGCACACATTGTATCCATCAAATCTAGGCATCTATTTATAGACTTGAGTTGGCATACTTTCAACCTTGTAATTAACACATGACAAGTATAATTGGTTATACAATGGATAAAAAGAATTGAAAAAAGGTGTAGTAATTCGACTAGTAAATATAGTATGGTTATCATTTAATTGGGCTTGTAGAGGCATCATCCTTTTATTCAACTCTTCAATTTTTCTCTACAACACAGCTTTCCATTTTCGGCTTAGCCTAGGCTTGTACACACTTGGGTTCATGCACTTTTTTGTGTCAATTTTTTGAGGATTATTAGACTTATAAAGCTTTTTGATAATATGTATTAAGGTTTCTAATGGCATGGCTATTTCAATTTAGTAATCCATAGATATTTACTAATCTAGGTTTAACTAATTGTGCATAATCATAACCGTGACCAAATGAAGGATCACTAGGATAGTTGCTAACATGGTGGTAACCTGGGCTTGAAACATATGATAATGCAAATGGAGGGAAATCACTAGGATATACAAATTCATTCTAACCATCCATACTAGCAAATCTATGGATACTTAGACAAATAATTTAAATGGAACAACAATTGCATTCAATACGACAAATCCAGCAAATGAAAGTGCAGAGAACCATGTACCTTCACATCTCCAACTGTTGCAACTTTGAATAGAGAATTTTTAGGTCATAATAACAAATAGCAGCCCTTCATGTGCAGAAATTATAGAGTAAAGTCGCCACCTCTTCAACAAGAGGAAAACCTTTGAAGCAAGGATTGTCTTTATCAATGCAAATAAATTCTCTAAGTTCTTCCAGCAAAGTCTCTTCACGGTCTTTTGAATTTGGGCTGCTACAAATCAATTTGTAAATCTGGAACTTCTTCAACATCTAAACTAGTCATTCATCCTTTTGACTCTTTCCAAATGGACTTCAACAAATTTGCACCAAAGATTCTAGGACATAATTAAAAAAATAATTCACTTCTCCCCAGCAGAGTCGCCAATCTATTGGTTTCCCCAAATCAACAAATCCAATGAGTCCTAAAGAATAGCCAATTTCTAATGCTCAAACTCAAGGATGAATTTGGCCAATGACAAGATTCGGTCAAAGACTAAAATCCCCTACACTTTTGGCTCTGTAGGACCAAGGTGGGTCTCCCTTCACAATTCCTAAAGACTTCAATTATACACAGACATTGCATTTTATAGTAGATAATTCCTAATGAGAATGTGTCAAGGAAAGCATTGACAACTTCAAATTTGACTATATTTTTGGTATCTTAACAATCACTCAACAATTGGGAAGAAGAATTCAACACTAAACATAAACCCAACAATAGAAATTAAAATGATTTTCAATTATTGATTTGTTTATGAAATGCATTTAGCTGAATAAAAAATTGGTGCCTAATTCTAGGCCATGGAGTCAAGTATATAATCATAAAGACAATTTCATCAGTAAATAGACTTCAACCAGTGGATTCAAAATTGTTAATGCCTTACACCAACAGATCCACTCTTGTTGTCATCAACATTCTTCTTATAGATCCACCTTGCACACTTAAAATCACAATTATTTGCTCAAAGTAATTTAACTATTTCTTTAAAATAGAACCATGAACAAACAACACAATCTCAGGGAAATTAAGATGAAAAATTCAAACATACTTTGTATATTAAATTCATATGATTAAATATGTACAAATCTGGAGACAATTTGATGAAATTCATGATTTTCTTGCACAAACTACCTAATATTTTCTCATGAAACTAAAACATTACAATTACATATTTTGTTCATGAATCAAACTCAACATTTCTCTATCTACCCAACCCATACAAAAATCCAGAACCCTTTACAATGAGAAAAGAAGAGAAGGTATAGAAGGAAGAAGAGCCCTAAAATTAATCTGTTGAAGACACCTAGAAGTTTCATCCTCCATTGATCAGCAACAAGAAACCGAAAAAAACCTCTCTCTTCTCTCATACTTTGCAATAACAAACTTTTCCCCTATATTTTTCCTTCATCTTTTGATTCTTCAACAAAAAATTCACCTTTCCATGAAAAATATCTTTTACATTTACCCATTTTGCCCTGCACTTGAAAAATAGCTCTTCCCATGAAAGTCTTTCACTATGCTCTTGTTTTGTTGCACATTGCATATTCACATTCAACAAATAAAATATTCTTCCTTCATTTATCTCTATTACATATTTTCACCTATACTCATACCTTTACCCCTATTTATTTTTCCTCACAGTTGAAGAAAACATTTTTACCCGTGAGAACTCTTTCCCAGCAAAGAATATTGGTACCTCATTTTATTTTCACTTTACATTTAAATTCTTTTCCTATAAGATGTGAAATATTCGCAATTCTTCCCCATGCCCTTTTACTTCACCTTATATTTTAAAATCTTTCTGCCTTCAAAAGCGAGAACTCCATATTTTTCATCGGGCATATTCTATCCACTTCACTTTTAAAGTATTTTACCTGAACTGAAGACATTATTAAAAAAATTTCCATCGAGCCATTAAAATCTTAATAAATTTCCTCACATGCCCACCAAGTCCTCTATCCTCAGCACCCCACACATTTAAGCATTTAAAAACCTGTTTTGAAAATTTTCATCGAGCCCATTTGGAAATCTTTTATTGCTTTAATTATTTTCCCTTTAAATGAATTATCACACCCACCATAGCCACATGTCAAGAATTTGTGCACCCCGCTACTTTTCGGATGGCATCACCAACATCCTTGCAAGGTTCACAAGGTGTGGTCCAAATTTGTCCACATCGTATCCTTCTTCCTATCCATCAATTTTTTCTTGCCTCCTTTGTTTACCCTAATCCATCCTCTGCTTGGTGCATTGCAACCTCGGTTGCTTTCCTTCAATGAGTCATGGCAGCCAGCAAGCAAGTGTTTACAGTACTCATCATAAAACTCTTCTTCTTCCATCAATTCCATGCGAATGAAAGCTCACCACCGAGGTCAATTGGCATGTGTATTGAGGGCGCCAAGTATTCTGCTATCAGTAATTTTGTCCCATATCCATGCCACTACTCAACCCTTAATCCCCTGTTTCACAATGATCGAGATGAGAATAATGAAGATTCGGGCTCCATAGAATTTAGTCAAACAATTTTGATAAATTTTCGTGGCAAGTGCAAACACCTCCCTTTCCCAGCACGTATGGTGGTACCCCATATGCAGAGTAAATATTTCATGTCTTTGTGCCAACATTTGACAAATGACTCGTGGGATTTTACAAAATGTCTATTGTGTCATTTTGAATCCTCTGAATGTGAAGAACTTTGCTTCCCTTCCACATCTTGCATATGTTTGTATTGTGCAAACCCGCAATCACTATGCTCCACGCACTTAGACAAGGATGCTTTCTATGAAAAATTCATGCACCTGTGTAAACATATCCAAAACTTATGTGCCAACATTAAATAATATAGTGTCAAAGCCTTCCAAGATGTGCAACCATGTTTTTTGGAATCCCACCTCTCATTTCAAAGAACTGTAAATAGATTTCAATTCCCACTCGAAAGGTCAACAAAAGAAAACATTGAACCTGATTCACTTTGGAAAAATTCAATTGTTTCTTCTGTCTCAAGCTAGTCATCAATTTTATGCTTCATATTCATCCACCATGCAACATTTGGAATAGTCTCTTCAATAAAGTCTATATAATGAAGAGCTTCACCTTTGAATTGTGTATCACCACCAAGGAAAATAATATGATCCCCTTCAACTCTCATCCAATTTTGATGCCTTCTGATTTAGGGAAACATGGTGTGTGGGACATTGTTGTACCATACATTCTTAGATTTCAAACCATCTTCGACATCCTTCTTCCCCTGGCCCCTATCTTCATCTGCCATTCTATCTATAATTACTTTCTCACCAACTATGAGAATCGACCTCCAAACAAAAGAAATTTTTAATAACACCAATGTAAAATCTCACTTTTTAATATCAAATTGACCCCTTTTAGCTGGCACTATGGCTGCCCCATCTGTAGCATGAACAAATCATCAAAATTATGTCTGCACTCTTCAAGACATGCATCCACATTATCAGGGAACCCTAATAATATTATCCCAATAAGAATGATTTTCCTTCTCAGTATTATGTGGTTGTTTAAACAACCAAGCAAGATTGAATGGTGTTGTGACCTTATACCATGGTAAATCAAGTGCAACACCACCCCCTTTAAGTCAATTGAAGAAACTTCTGACAATGAAAATGAAAATCCACTAATGGAATAGTGTTTTAAAATTCATGCCTTTCATAACCAAAGTGTCCTCCAACAGGTTGCAATGCAACACTTATAACTAGGCAAAACATGTTGGGTCCCCATGTGGACCCAGCTAAAAAAAAAAAAAAATTTCAAACAATTTTTATCTTGAATTGATGTGAGGCTGCCTTTGAATGTATCTGAGGTGAAAAAATGAATTGGGTTGTCATTAAAATTTGCTTTCTAGCACATCTACATAGTGATCAAAATAGGACAGGTGGCCTCTGGAATTGCCCTGGAAAACTGGTCAAACAACCTCTTGGAGTTGTCAAAATGCACAAGCATGTAGACATTTGACCCAAGAATTTAGTGCAAAAAAAAATTGGAAAGAGATAATTTGAGGTGTAAGATACTCAATGTCAAAGTTTCTTAGTCATAATTTTCTGCAACTGCACTTGTTCAAAACCAATTAGAGCTCACCAAGTCACCTCCTCGAAAAAATACCAAACCATTTTCTCGAGAGCTGCCAATGGAACACAAGATCATTTAGGTCCATTGAGCATGTGCACAAGAGGAATTTCCTTCAATTATCATTATTCATGAGATATTAGGTGTCAAAGTTGACCAACATGAGATATGTTAAAAATGTAGATATAAAAGCAAAACAAACTGCATTTTCTTTTAATCTCAAAAAAATATCAAATCTGATCATGAGGCTCTGAAAACTAGACTAGGGAGCCTATGAATGTAGGTAGAATGCAAGGCAACAATTCATTTGTCTTGAAAATCATCCAGTTGTGAAATATCAACTTGAACAAGAGGGCACTTTGCAGAACTAAAAGTCTGCAAACAATAGAACAATCCCATAACCCTCCAGCTTTTCTTTTCAAAACCCTATCAAAACTCATCGTAAGAAGCTGAAAATTCACATGCATGTCCAAATATGTCAAGTAAATATTTCCACCAAGGGTTTTGGCATGAAAATTATTTGGCTCCAAGTTATGACCCTCCAAAGTAGGTCACTTGGGCAGATTTTTCAGGTGCACTTTTGAGTGTGCAAAGGCAAATTTTTCAACATGGGCACTTCAAATTTGCAAAATTTGAAGGTTCCACCATGTCCTCCTGTCATTCGTTCTTTGACTACATGTTATCCTTACCTTATCGGGTCCCACAATCACATCAACCTTACTGGGTTTTGTAGTCGGCATCATACTCCCATCGCCCTGTCAAAGAGACCTTCTTCAAGGTCCTAGCAATACCTTATTTTCCACTGATGGGTAGGTCACTAGGTTCTCGAGGAGACATCCTTCAAGGTCCTACTAACACCATCAATCACGTCGATGAAGACTCTTGATGATGTCACCTGTCCACCTCATCGACATGTCACTGCGTCGTAATCCATAACAAGGATGTGGATTACCATTTATCCAATCTCCTCATGCTACGTGTTATATTTTCCATCACTGTCACCCACGTCATTATGACTGGGTCCCACATTTAAAGTTACTTTCTCATCGCTCCATCGAAGAGACATAGCCAAAGGTCTCACTGACACTGTCCAGTCTCACCGATAACACTTCCACACTCCTTATCGCTCCATCAAAGAGACACTCATAGGAATCCCTTTGATGACCCAATATCTCACCGATATGCTCTTTCCATGTCGATAAAGCTATTCTTACAACATTGCATGATCGTAGAAGACTAGAATGTTAGAACCACTAGTCAAGGGTTATGAAGTTTTCAAAATCTCCAACTTGCCAAGCACAAAGACAAGTCCCACCAAAAATATCCTACCACGTTGACGTGAACCTTGGACTTCGTCAACCGGTTTCCAAAATGTGAGGGGTCGGTAATGGGATGAACATAATGGGCTTCAATCATTACTTAAGCTCCCTACAACTGCCAAACACAAGTCATCATTGAAAGAGAACATTTTGAGGATGCCATGACTATAAATGCATTAGGATTTATCTGTAAACCCTAGCATCACCCAAGATCATAAATAAATCATTTCTTGGCATATTCATCAACTCCTGGACCTGCAGAGCATATCATTGGAATGCTCTCAAAAAACCCATATCAAATATCCCATTAGATTTTCACTCACATTTGGAGATGCAAGTTGTAAAGATATGAAAAACTTTTGGAAAACATTTTGCAACCTATGTAAAATGTAACAACTTACTCCATCTCTTCTAGAGTATCAAAATATATTAGCATCCTGACATATCATTCCTTTGAGACTACATCCTACTACATCAATAGGACAACATTGCAAAACAACATTGCAGCAACCTAGACAACACATCCACACAACTTGCTCAACTCTTCAACATACTTATCCTATCTCTAGTAGTACATTCTTTGTCTTCCTTCAGATATCACCATACACATAAAGGTACATCACTTGAGCACACAACCAACCAATCTATCATTATGCCAAGATCTCCTTTGCATCAAGGAGACAACATTAATTCCAACACATAGCTTAGGATCATATCCATCCTCTCCATCTGATCCCCTTTTGACATCAATGAGAACATATTTCCAACAATCTCCCCTTTTGTCATTGATGGAAAAACCTAAATGCTCAAACTACCAAAGGTCATATACCAATGATGGATAACATCTGAGCTCTAAATTCTCCCCCTTTAACATATCTTCTCCTTTGCTCACACTTATGAGCATATGCACAACTTTCTCCCCCATGCTCAATTTTTTTGAGCATTTGCACAACTTTCTCCCCCTTTGACATCAATGGAAAAGGGTCACAACTTCTTCCCCTTTTTGTCTCAGGTCACCATACTGCTGCAGCCTTTATTCCATCTTAGTAATGGAAAAGGGACTTAGTTCCCCCTTTGATTAATACCAATTACGGAAAATTTATGAGCTTATACCAGTTGTTGCAATCAACCTTTTTACTGCAATGGAAAAACCATATACTCCAACCACTTTGTACCAATTAAAAATATCTGATGCCAGTTGAAGTGTCATTGCATGCTCTGATCAGATTAGGTTTGATACCAATTGTAGATATTTTGATTCATGTTATGTATCAATTGAATCATATTCCTGACACCAAATGCCGATATCATGCCCTGATACCAATTAACATTTTGATACCAATTGTAGATGTGTTCACTTTATGTAATGTACCAAATGATATCCTAGACTACACTATATCAAGTATAATACTGATTTGATACCTTGATAGCAGCTTCCCTTCAAACCTTGTGTCATCCTCTTCTGTTGGCCTACTCATGCATTTTCTTCATTTCAAGTTCTTCACTTCATCTATACCAGCTAATCTAATCATGAAATTGATCTTCTATTTATAGCAATCTCCCCCTAAGATCATGCAACATTTTCTTCTCAGCATACTCAAGCATTTGATTCCTTTTGGGCTTTGTACCAACTAGACTATTTTGAACCAATTTACAATGGTCTGATACCAGTTTAAAAACACTGTATACAGAACAATTTCCTTTTAGCCATATCTCTTCTTCTTGCAGGCAAGAAGCATTTATCTTGACAAAGCATCTACATCACTTTTTCTTCAATAACTGATACCAATTGTTGATATCAATTTCTGCAGCAATTATCCACTATATGTTGATGTTCTTACCCTTTGATGAGCATTTCAAAGAGCAAGAATGTGACCATCAATCTGCAACTATCAAGTTGTTAGAAATTTGTAAAACATGTTTTACCTGACTTGATCTCTTTCTTCACTTTCCTATGACAAATAAGATTCCAATTAAACTCCCCCTAGACTCATGCCCTATCACTACAAATTAGTGATGTGAGGTAGAAGTAGCCTCATGGAGCATTGTTTGTTAGTCTTTCTCTCTCCAGACCTTCTTTGACTGCCTTTCTATCACACCAACCTTCTTCACAAGAGTATGTGAACCTTTGTTCACTTTAGGGGAGTTATTCTTTCTTTTTCTCTATGCTACAGGTCTTAAATGATTTAATTTATAGTCCTTAGCTATGTGACCAAAGTTATCACATTTGTAGCACATTGCATTCATGTTGTAGTGCCCCTCCATTCTCACCGTGGATGTGTAGGTAGTTTGGCTTTGGAACTTGGAGATGAAGGTAAAATAATAGGGATATTTAAAGGTATGTGCTAATGATGTTAATCAGTTGATGTTGTATATTATGAATTTATGGACTATGTGTGAAGGTTAGGATATAACTTATTATATATGTTTAAGGATAGGTTTATCATGAAGGGTGTGTGTCTTCAAACATGACCATCACTAGGATGCATGCTATAGACACCAAATAGTGTCCTAGGCCTGCGACCCTTAACTTCTACATAATTCTTACATCTTCATTTCTCATAATTAAATAATGTTAATTATTTAATTATTTTCTAAAGTCATATGTTTTCTATTAATTAAATAACTTTAATTATTTAATTAATTCATTTTTACATGTATCCTTTATTGATTAATTATTATTTATTTAATTATGTCGCTAATTAAATCTATCTTCTATAAAATAATCATTTTAAATTATTTAATTAATTCCTATCACACTTTCAACTTTAATTAAATAATCATTTTGAATTATTTAATTATTCCTTAGCCTTTTCTCCATTTAATTAAATAAATCTTCTTTTATTTTATTTAATCCTAAAATCTTGAATAATGAATTAAATTATTATTTAATTCATATAAAGGTTTATCCATGGCATATTCCTCTATAATTAGATAATCTCTTTGTTATCTAATTAGTCATTCATCATATAAGTCTAGATCTAATTTGATCATTCAGTTATTTGGTGATTTAATATTTGATTGTCTCTAACGAACAGATTTTCTATCTTAATCAATTTGTTATCTAGATTTATTTTTATCTTCTACGTGAAAACCTTTATTAATTAAATAATTTTAATTATTTAATTAATTTATTCTCATCTTCTATCTATTTCAATCTTTATCTTTACATGCAGTCTTTATTCTTCTAGTTTCCACTAAAGATTAAATTATTATTTAATTTAATCCCCACTATTTATGTTTTATCACTCACACTAATCTAATCCTAATCCTATTGCATGTCACATCTTTTAATCTCAATCGTCAATTTATCTTTTAATCTGAGCCTATCATTCAAAAATTAATTTTCTATAAATTGGCTTTACCTCTATCATTATTACTCCTCCTGAAATCTTATGAGTTTTGGAAGAAAATTTAGAATCTTCAATGTTTTGCTAATATCATTTGTCATAAGGCCACACTAGCATACTTAATTAAAAATATGAGGGCAAGTATCATACTATAGAAAAATGGAGAAGTCTAATGGAGGTTATTCATGGAATCACATAGATGTTTGGTAAAATAGTTTCATTTATGCATTGTTTATATCAGTTTTCCATTGTTTTTTGTTATTAGCTTAGGTTTAGTTTGATTTTATGCTTGTATTGCTAATCCATTAATTTTTCCCTATGCTACATGAGATAGATGTATGCTACATGAGATAGATGTGTATATTTGGTGTTTGTTATCAGGGACATCCAGACACCAAATGTAGCACAAGGAAAATTTGCGGATTAGCAATACAAGCATAAACTCAAACTAAACCTAAGCTAATAACAGAGAAAAATAGAAAGCTGATATAAACAATGCATAAATGAAACTATTTTACCAAACATCTATGTGATTCCATGAATAACCTCCATTACACTTCTCCATTTTGTTGTAGTATGATACTTTCCCTCATATTTTTAATTAAGTATGCAAGTCTAGCCTAATGACAAATGATATTAGCAAAACATTGAAGATTCTAAAGTTGCTTCCAAAACTCATAAGATTTGGAGAGGAGTAATAATGATAGAGGTAAAGCCAATTTATAGAAAATTGATTTTTGAATGATAGACAGATTAAAAGATAAATTGATGATTGAGATTAAAATATGTGACATGCACTAGGATTAGGGTTAGATTAGTGTGAGTGATAAAGCATAAATGGTGGGGATTAAATTAAATAATAGTTTATCTTTAGTGGAAACTAGAAGAATAAAGACTGCATGTAAAGATAAAGATTGAAATAGATAGAAGATGAGAATAAATTAATTAAATAATTAAATTTAATTAATTAATAAAGTTTTGCACATAGAAGATAAGAATAAATCTAGATAACAGACTGATTAAGACAAAAAGTCTGTTCATTAGAGACAATCAGATATTAAATCACCAGATAACTAAATGATCAAATTAGATCTAGACTTATGTGATAAATGACTAATTAAATAACAAAGAGATTATCTAATTATAGAGGAATATGCCATGAATAAACCTTTATATGAATTAAATAATAATCTAATTCGAACATTCAAGATTTTAGGATTAAATTAAATAAATAAAGATTTATTTAATTAAATGGAGAAAAGGCTAAGGAATAATTAAATAATTTGAAATGATTCTTTAATTATAGTTGAATGTGTGATAGTAATTAATTAAATAATTTAAAATGATTATTTAATAGAAGATAGATTTAATTAGCAACGTAATTAAATAAATAATAATTAATCAATAAAGGATAAAGGATAAAGGTAAAAATGAATTAATTAAATAATTAAAGTTATTTAATTAATAGAGGGCATATGACTTTAGAAAATAATTAAATAATTAACATTATTTAATTATGAGAAATGAAGATGTAAGAATTATCCAGAAGTTAAGGATCGCAGGCCTAGGACAATATTTAGTATCTACAGACCCACAAGACCTTACTAGAAAAATTTGTCACTAGAGACCCACCAGGATGCATTTTAGTTGAAGACATAGATGTTGTTGTCCAAGACCCAAAATTTGCTTCCTTTGTAGATGAATGCTTAGCAAATGATCCTCGATGATATCTAGAAAAATTGTTAGTAGCAAGGGCCACATTACCTCCTGAATTTGGCATTCACAAATTGAAAACTTCATCTACACAAGGGACAAACACAATGACATATAGTGTCTATATTCCTCAAATAATTGCAGTTATACCATTTGGAGTACCTACCCAAACTGCCACAACAATACATACAACACCATTTGGTACATCGAGCATGACACAAGGCCTTAGTTTTTTTGCAAGAGCGTCATCGTCAAATCCATTTTGCACCAATATTGGAAGAAAAAGGCCTAGAGTTAGCATAAACATGACAAATGCTATACCAAACATCAATGCCACTAGTGCTATTCCACAAATAGAGGTTTTGCAAACAGGACACATACCTACACTGAACCAGAGTCCATCACAAAACATTGGGTTTCAAAACACTTACATAGACCCCAACAACGCAACCAACATGTCATTAACACAAGTGGATTTTCTGCAAATGCAAATGGAAGCCCTACAACAACAAATGGATAACATTGCAATGTCTACCAAAAGGACCTTTTCAGAAAAAGACTTATGTCCATTTCCCTTTAACAAAGCTTTATATATGACACCCTTCCCACACGGATATGTTGTACCAAATTTGTCTAAGTATAATGGGAAGCGTAATCCTCTTGAACATATAAGGGAATTTTCCACAATGTGCATGGACTTTGCATATGATCCCATGTAACTTATGATACTTTTTCTACGGAGCCTTGTTGGCATAGCACTGGAATGGTTTTCTAAACTTTCATATGGCATAAGGTCATGGGGTGAACTTGCTAATAAAGTTTGTAGAATATTTTTCCTTTAACATCGACAATGAAATTACAATAGCATCCTTATGTCACACCCTACAAGAGGAAGGAGATAATTTCATCACCTTCTTCCATAGATGGAGGAGTCTAGCTAGTCAACGCCCTGTTGAAATATCGGAGAAACAAAAGGTCACAATATTCCTAGAAAACCTTAATCCAAAGATTGAGAAGTGACCTAAGAGTACACTGTTGCACTTATTTTGTGGAACTAGTACAAAAATCCATCATACTTGAAAAGGATCTCCTTGACAAAGGAAAAATCAAGATGCCAAACATAAATCCAAATGTTCAAAATACCCCTAATGACAGGAAGAAATTTTGGTCCTGAAACAAGAATATAACTAACGATGGAGTTGTCGATGCTAAAACCTGTTGATGTGGTTTTTCTGCACTTCTCAACACAAGTAATGCATAGGTGCATCACCTCTCTTGAAAGACAATCTCCCACAATCAAATTGCAAAACACTATCCCAAGGTCTCTCGAGTGTCAAATCTTGATAGTGCTTGGAATAGCTCAGTAGTTTCATGTGATTTGCTGGAATCACAAGGCAGTCTTATGGATGAGTCACAAAGTGGGGAAGTTGGATCTGCAAATGGAGTTCTTAAGATGGGAGAGTTGTTGTACGTTTGCTGTAGGTTCAAACAATAGTCTTGAACTCCATTTCAACATCAAATTTAGCTTTACAATGTGCAATGAACCTTTCCTAAGGTTACCTATTAAAAAAAAAAAGAGCAGGGAAGAGAGGAGGTTCTTGGACCTAAAACTACGAATGAACAATGATCATGGAGGCTGCTACAGTAGACAAACTCCCTAAACTGGGTTTTGTTTGGCCAAGATGATCCTACAGTTACACAAAACCAGTACAATCTTCTAAGGACTATAGATTTTTAGATTACACACACACATCATGCACATGCAATTGAACTAAGTTGCAAAAATAGAGTAAAGAAGCTCAGAATAGCTTTTCAAAGTGATTCATCATCAACAAACCACAAAAAGCATGAGCTGGAAATTCATCAAATACTATAACAGCAAACACCATCATCACTTCCCTTCAAGAAGCTAACTACTAAACTAATAGGGAAGTAGAACCATGCACACATAATGACAAAACTCAAAAGGAAACACCCATAAATCATGCAATGTTGCTTTCTATTGCTGTAGAATGTTTTTACACTAGCTCTCCAACCCTTTACAAATGAGGGGAAGACCCCTATTTATAGTTTTCCAAAGCCCGAATGAATGGCTAGGATTGAATTACATTGCGTGGCCCAGATTCAATTACATTAGGGCTTCACCTACCCCACAATATTCAGCAATTTAAAATACATCTTTTGTCTTTTTCTCTATTTTGTCTTTTAGTGCCCAGGTCCTATAGCAGTTTGTCTTCTAGCTGATTTCTCTTTTACTGTAGCTAAAACTGCCTAAAAGTTGCCCTTTGCTTGATGGAATTACAACATTATTCATTGGATCAAACGAGCTCATCAACAACTGGCATCAATGGATTGGTTGCCCCTGATTCGGGCGGATAGCCCCTTAAAGATCATCATCATTTGGTGAAAAGTAGGATAGCTCCCTTATGCATCCTCAAGGCCACCCCCTTACATTTTTTCATTGACTTCCTTGGCATAGGACTTCTTCTAATGCCAGCTCTATTGATGGGCACCACGAGGAGAGGTGGGCATAAAAATGAATGGTGACAGGAGCTATGTGCTTTTCCTTGTTCAACTTTCTCAATGGGTCTCCCTGACGGACCCACGGTAGGTTTCTTGAAACCTACATACATGAAGTGTCATAAGTGCTTTCATACACAAATCAAGGAAAATGTTAGTCAAATCTTGCAAACTCCTTGTTAGATTCACCCATGCATCATCAAAATATCATAATATTCATATTTGGAGCTCATTTGGACCATAAACATTAATGCATGCTCCAAGGGGGCGGGCGCCAAGGCCGATGATGGACGGAAGGCAGAAGGAAAGCAAACAGGGAATGGGGGACAGCATACCCCAAGGCTGGGCCTAGAAGCACTGACAGAAGTCGAGCAACGGACGGAAGGAAAAATGGAAAAGGAGAGACGGAGTTCCGAAAATGGCCATGGAGGGGTCAGGCTCTGGAATAGGCAGGGACGGACGAAGTTCCTGGAACAACCACGGAGGGACGGAGTTCTGGAAATGGCCACGGAGGGGCCAGGTTCTGGAACAGCCAGGGACGGACGAAGTTCCCAGAATAGCTGCAGAGGGAGGGAGTTCCAAAAATGGCCACAAAGGGGCCAGGTTCTGGAAATTAGAACGTCGGGGGCAGACGGATGAAAAAATGGCAAAGGAGAGATGGAGTTCCAGAAACATCCACGGAGGGGCCAGTTTCTGGAACAGCCAAGGATGGATGAAGTTCCCAAAATAGCCATGAAGGGATGGAGTTCTAGAAATGGCCACGAAGGGGCCAGGTTCGGGAAGCCAGAAAGCCGAGAGCGGATGGATGAAAAAATGGCAAAGGAGAGATAGAGTTCTAGAAACGGCCACAGAGGGGTCGGGTTCCGGAACAACTAGGGATGGACAAAGTTCCCAGAACAGCCATAGAGAGATAGAGTTTTGGAAACGGCCACGGAGGGGCCAGGTTCCAGAAGTTGGAATGCCAAGGGTAGATGGATGAAAAAATGGAAAAGGAGAGACGAAGTTCCAAAAATGGTCAAAGAGGGGTCGGGTTCCAGAACAGCCAGGGACGAACGAAGTCCTGGAACAACCACAGAGGGACGGAGTTCCAGAATAAAAATTTTGCAACTTCCCGAAACTAAACGAAACCTTGGCAGTTCACTAAGGCACCACAAAAATATCCAAAATCTATGGGAAACTTGTCCCCATAGTCAAAATGAAGGAAAAAGTGAACCGAGTGAGTGAGGATGAGGCCCGAAGGATGCCAAGGCAACAGGTGAAGGGAAACCCGTAGGGGCACTTCCGCGAAAGCAAAAGACTTAGTGAAACTTAGGTACGTGAATTTAGTCAACGGAATTTAATCATTTGATGGCACATGACCGATCTAGGCTCCAAGAAAGGGGTACACAGAACAAGATGGGAGCAAAGCAACCCATCAGGAGTGAAAAGAGGGGGTCCCTGCCTATGATGGAGCGTGTGTGCAAAACATGCACAATAAATGGCAACTCGCTGTGGAAATGCTCTAGAGAATTTTGATGAAAAACTGGAATCATGAACCTAGAATTTTTGGTTCTGATCTTCACACTCAACCAAAGGATCAAAACCACTAGTTAATCCAACCTTTAGTATGCTGAAAATCCAAGTGCCTATAGTTGCGTCAATTCCCATCCTTCAGTTGCTACAGGAACCCAAGCTCCATCAAGTTAAGCTACGTAGTCTATTCTAACACCAAAAGCATCTGGGACATTGTCTCACTACCAGTCAGGCATCCATAGCCCCGACGAGGCTGTCATTGTGATTCTCCTGAGCATTGCTCTATGTCGGTCGGGCATCCATAGCCCCAGTAGAGTTATTTGTATACCCCTAAAAAGCTGAATTTCTTTTCTTTTGATTTTCAATATTTTTCCTTCTTT
The DNA here is from genome assembly GCA_007115665.2 of Sequoiadendron giganteum. Taxonomy (NCBI): domain Eukaryota; kingdom Viridiplantae; phylum Streptophyta; class Pinopsida; order Cupressales; family Cupressaceae; genus Sequoiadendron; species Sequoiadendron giganteum. Next base: position 110,840,569 of record CM021109.1, read on the forward strand.
CTTTTGTTTCTTTTCTCTTTTCAGTTCTTTTATTTCAACCCGCAAGCAATTAAGCTCACGCTCAGGGCTGAGAATCACAGTGGCGCTGGAGCATAATTTTAGATTGTTCACTTAACTAGACTTCACAAAGGACCTACAGCGACCGTCAGATTCTTAAAATGTGTGAAAGATATAAGATTCCAGAATACTTTAGAATCAAACCAACCAATGACTTATCCACTTTGAATCAAACATCCAGATCGCTTGACACTAATAGAAGACCTTCACCATCCACTCTGAAAACTTGATTAGAGTTTGACAAAGAAATACATAGAACAACCCCAAGTGATAAGTATGGTTGTTGTGCACACATACATGCCCAGCCAAAAGTAGAGGGACCTCGAGCAAAGCAGCAAAAAATGAGAGCAATCAAAAGCAAACAAAAGCAAATGAAAAGAAAACACCCAAAACTAACCAAAGTAGGACAGGGAAAGCAAACAGCGAAGAAACTACTCTCAATCAAACAACCTAAAACAAACCAGCTAACCTAAGGAAAGAAGGAAAGCGGAGTATTTACAAGAAACCTACACTACTCAAAATGAGCTATGTATAAAGATATTTACAAAGAACTACATTCAGGAAAGGCCAACCGACACTCACGCCCATTGGATTTCGCAATGCATGTACAAGAAAATGGGTAATTGTTATAGTTCTCAACCATGCAAATTTATCCTTATATTTAGAGAAAATAAATTTAATATTGTAGCATTCAAATTCAGTCACTCGGTTAGGAAAAATCAGCAATTGAGGAGGCTCGCTAAACCCATGGTTAATCCATAAACACTTTTGTCTCCCCTCATTCCCATAATCAAAATGATAAGTGCAGCTATGACAATTAATAGAAGCAAGGAAGGATAGAACCTGGATTTTGTCACATGGAGGTGGTAACGTTTGACAATCAAGAGCAAGCACTGCATCGTCAGTCTTTGCATCAGCAACCTTGGGCGAGCATGGTGGAGGATGTAGCATTTTAGGAATCAAACCTACATAAGGTGGGAAGAATGGGGCAAAAAACACTTCTTCCACATCTTTTGTGGGATCGGCAATCCCTATTAGTTGTTCTTTGAGAAGATAGACTTCATCTCGTAGAACTTTTGCAAACCAAGTGTCCACTTGATTGTTGTCCTCAAAAGGCAGCACGCTATCCCACTTCCTTTCCCAAGTGTTGTCCTTATTTATGTGGTGTTCAATGTCATGGGACAATGACATGCACAAATTTGTCCTATTGCAGCCATCTAAATATGAAGGAGGATCAGCAACGATCATGACAGAAGGACTCCAAGTTGCATCTTGTAGTCAATCGGGTGCTTCATCACTATTGGTAGCTATCTCAACACCCCCACCTTTGTCTTCTTCTCTTTTTTCTTCATGCATCTCATCATGACATTCACTCATTTCCCCTTGTTCACTATCGCTATAGATGGAGAAGGAACCCCTTTCCCAATCTAGAAACTCTAGTGCATCATCGTTCGGAGGCTCAAGGAATATGTCTTCATCGCTACCATCTTCTAGGATGCGCTCTTCCTCGGCATGAGCATACCTCTGTAGTACCACTCCCAATTGAAAGAAATCATCAATTGATGGCACCTCATCAAGGGGACCAAAATCCACCATGCAATCTCTCCCCAACGACTCGACATGAATCCCATCGTCCATGGTGCACAAATTCTCTTGAAGAGGTAGAAGTTCTTGATGACTAGTGGATAGAATTCCTGTTTGATCTACTTCATCACTCGAAATATCGAGATTGTATTGTTTTCTTTCTTCTATTGTTGTCCCAACATCCTCTTGAGGACTGCCTTCAACTGAGTTGCCACTTGGCTCAAGCTCTTGGTCCTCACATTCCATCCTTGAAGCAACTATAGGAAATGGTGTGCTTGGCTACCTTGCTTGCACTTTGACTTGCTTGATGGCTTCTTGGCACAGTCTACATGTGAACTCCGAGTGTGATGAATCATGAAGTCTGCACCAATTCAGTAGTAGTAGCACTTCCAAATCCACTTGACATTTCATCTTTGACCAATCCCTTGCTAGTCTTGACACTAGCTTGTTATATCTATCCATGATTTGGTTCTCATCGTCACTTGAAACAGAAGTCTAGTAGTGAACAACTATGACCTGTAGTTGTTCCCACTCCTCCAAATCTACATTTTCATATGCTTGGTCACTATCATTGATGAAGGATGGGTCTTCCAGTCTGATTTCAGTTATTCCTTCATCATCATTTTTTGTTTCTGCAAGGTTGTCATCCCTTTCCTCTTGCTGGTTTTTCTCTTTCTGATTTTCAACATCCGCATGAGCTACTACAAAATTTGTTGACCCATCCTCAACTACCAATGGCTCCTCCTCTAGATTGGATAATTTCCTCTTACTAGTGAATGAGAGGCTTTTCAACTCCATTCGTAGTGAACCTTCACCAAAGCTTTTTGCTGTCCCCAAGAAATCAGCTTCTCCTTTTTGATTTTCAGCTTCAGTGTCTGTTGTACAAGCACTAGCTCGTGTCCAATTTCTCGGTTCATCTTTACTTCACTATCCTCCAAATTTTGATAGCTCCTTTTCCTCATGGAATGAATCATCCTTATCAAAAATTGTCTGCTCCAACTCGTTCAAATAGCATCAGTTTTGAGTGATAATGTTCATGCATGATGAGCAAGTGAATTCGGAGTGAGGTGCATTGTGAAATCTGCACCAAGTAGACATCAACACCTCCTCCAATCTTGGTCTATCTTTTCTGCCCAAACATTCTTGGATCAGCTCTTTAAATGCCTTGGCTGTCATGGTTGTCAATTCTTCCTCCATGTCTACAAGGGCCAAAGGCTGATAGATTTCCCAAAAGGGAATTTCTCCCTGCAAGACTCTTTCAATTATGCACAAGAAGGTTAAACACTCCAATTCATTGTGCATGTGGGTGCCATGAATTCTACATCTATCTGCCAAAGCAAATTGTTGCAATGGCCTTCTCAATCTCATATTGAAATCTACATGTAGCTGAGTGATGTTGATTTACATGTGCTACTCCATTTCAACTCAACTTTTGTTTGCCTTCAGAATTTTCTGATTTTATGTTTCAGCATTAAAAGAGATCTCTCTATCTCAGATTTCTTCTTTGAAAGTATTCATTTCAACTTCCAACTTTCAGCTTTGTAGCCACAACATGTCATGCCCTCCTTCTAGCGCTAGTTTTGTTGATGTGTTTTTTTATGCACTTCTCAACACAGGTAATGCATAGGTGCATCACCTCTCTTGAAAGACAATCTTCCACAATCAAATTGCAGAACACTATCCCAAGGTCTCTCAGGTGCCAAGTCTTAATAGTGTTTGGAATAGCTCAATTATTTCATGTGATTTGTTGGAATCACAAGGCATTCTTACGGATGAGTCACAAAGTGGGGAAGTTGAATCTACAAATGGAGTTCTTAAGATGGGAGATTTGTTGTGCATTTCTTGTAGGTTCAAATAATAGTCTTGAACTCCATTTAAACATCAAATTTAGCTTTATAATGTGCAATGAAACTTTCCTAAGGTTACCTATTATAAATAAATAAAAATAACAGGGAAGAGAGGAGATTCCTGGACCTAAAACAACAAATGAATAGTGAGCATGGAGGCTGCTACAGTAGACAAACTCCCTAAACTGGGTTTTGTTTGACCAAGAGGATCCTACAGTTACACAAAACCAGTACAATCTTCTAAGGACTACAGATTTTCAGATTACACACACACACATCATGCACATGCAATTGAACTAAGTTGCAGCAATAGAGTAAAGAAGCTCAGACTAGCTTTACAAAGTGATTCATCATCAACAAACCACAAAAAACATGAGTTGGAAATTCATCAAATACTATAACAGTAAACACCATCATCACTTCCCTTCAAGAAACTAACTACTAAACTAATAGGGAAGTAGAACCATGCACACATACTGACAAAACTCAAAAGGAAACACCCATAAATCATGCAATGTTGCTTTCTATTGCTACAAAATGTTTTTACACCAGCACTCCAACCCTTTACAAATGAGGGGATGACCCCTATTTATAGTTTTCCAAAGCCTAAATGAATGGCCAAGGTTGAATTACATTGTGTGGCCTAGATTCAATTACATTAGGGCTTCACCTACCCCACAATATTCAGCAATTTAAAATACATCTTTTGTCTTTTTCTCTATTTTGTCTTTTAGTGCCCAGGTGTTGTAGCAGTTTGTCTTCTAGCTGATTTCCCTTTTACTGTAGCTAAAACTTCCTGAAAGTTTCCCATTTCTTGATGGAATTGTAACATTCTTCATTGGATCAAACGGGCTCATTGACGACTGGCATCAATGGATTGGTTACCCCTGATTCGGGCAAAGAGCCCCTTAAAGATCATCATCATCTAGTAAAAAGTAGGACAACTCCCTTATGCATCCTCAAGGCCACCCCCTTACATTTTGTCATTGACTTCCTTGGCACAAGCCTTCTTCTAATGCTAGCTCTATTGATGAGCACCATGAGGAGATATGGGCATAAAATGAATTGTGACATGAGCTATGTTCTTTACCTTGTTCAACTTTATCAATGGGTCTCCCTGACGGACCCGCGGTAGGCTTCTTGAAACCTACATACATGAAGTGTCGTAAGTGCTTTCATACACAAATCAAGGCAAATGTTAGTCAAATCTTGCAAAATCCTTCTTAGATTCACCCATGCATCATCAAAAGATCATAATATTCATATTTGAAGCTCAATTGGACCATAAACTTAAATGCATGCTCCAAGGGAGTGGGCACCAAGACCGACGATGGACGGAAGGTGGAAGGAAGAAGAATAGCGAATGAGGGACAGCATTCTCCAAGGTTGGGCCTAGAAGCATCGACGTAAGTCAGGTGATGGACGGAAGGTAAAATAGAAAAGGAGAGACAGAGTTTTGGAAACAGCCATGGAGGGGCCAGGTTCTGGAATAGCCAGGGATGGACGAAGTTCCAGGAACAGCCGCGGAGGGATGGATTTCCAGAAACGGCCACGGAGGGGTTGGGTTCCAGAAGCTGGAACATCAGGGGTGGATGGATGAAAAAATAGAAAAAGAGAGATGGAGTTTCAAAAACAGCCATGGAGGAGCCGAGTTTCGGAATAGCCAGGGATGGACAAAGTTCCCGGAAGAGTCGCGGAGGGACGAAGTTCTAGAATGAAAATTTTGCAACTTCCCAAAACTAAACAAAACCTTGGCAGTTCACTAAGGCACCACAAAAACATCCCAAATCCATGGGAAACTTGTCCTCACAGTCAAAATGAAGGAAAAAGTGAACCGAGCAAGTGAGGATGAGGCCCGGAGGACACCACAAAAACGGGAAAAGGGAAACCCATAGGGGCACTTCTGTGAAAAAAAAAGACTTAGCAAAACTTAGGTAGGTGAATTTAGTCAGGGGAATTTGATCGTTTGACGACACATGACCGATCTAGGCTCCAAGAAAGGGGCATGCAAAACTAGACGGGAGCAAAGCAGCCTGTTGGGAGGGAAAAGAGGGGGTCCCTACCTACGATGGGGCATGTATGCAAAAAATGCACAACAAAACCTTATGCACAGGACTAGTCATTACATTTAGAGGATGAAACCGCTCTCATGACACACCCAACAATGCTGACCAAACTACCAATTGTGTCCAAAACATGCAACAATAATGACTGCAAAGGAGGTTTCCAAAATGCAAGTTCACTCCCCTAGGGGAACCAATTCAATCAATCCTCAAAGAACTGATGAAACACAAACTCATACAACTTCTTGAGCCAAAATAGTATGATCCTGGACAATTTAAACCCTCTTGGTGGGATGACAACATGTTTTTTTATTTCCACCAAACCAAGGGGCTCAGTTTACAATAATGTCGACAAGTGAAGAACATTATACAAGATCTCATTGAAAACGGCACCATCAAAGTCATTGGATAGAAACAAACCACAAACAGCAACCAAAAGGTCTTTACTGATCCATTACATGACCATGGAAAAGGAAAAGCCTCCAGTTCAAGGAATAAGACCAATAATTTGGCCAACTATGCTACTGCCAAGTATGACTATACCCATGGCAAAATCATAAATCACATTTGAGCTATTGATGAAAATCTCAACACTATTACCATAAATAAAACCCTTGAATGTGTTGTCAACACTCGTCGAACTAAGATAACCATCCAAGGTCCTCTAGCATAGCAACAACCACAGTCCTCCAAGTCTTAGTACAATTTACTTGAACAGTTGGGGAAGACCCCAGCACAAATATCTATCTTGGAGTTGTTGACTATATCACCTAACCATCAAGCCATTTTAGACAAAGCCTTGCAAACCACTACCATCCCCACCAACCTAGATGTCAATCATTTCCAATAGATGCTAGGCTACCTCAACAACTCTCATGATGCTACCTTCTCTGAACAAGATTACTCAACTAAGAAGACAAACCACAGTGACCCATTACACCTTGAAGTTCTTGTTCATAAAATGAAAGTTAGACGAGTCTTGGTAGATGGAGGAGTAGTGTTGAATCTTTGCACCTTGAAATTGGTTAAGGAATTAGGTTTCTCAGATGCATGTGTGGGAACTACTAAAAGCATTGTCATTAGGGCATATGATGATGAATAAATATCATCGAAAGGAGTTGTAACGCTCCCCATCAGAATTGGTCCTGCGATTATGGATACTAGTTTCCAAGTCTTGGATCTCGTCCTTCCCTATAAGCTTTTACTAGGTAGACCATGAATACATGCTATGCAGGTCATCCCTTCCACTTACCATCAATGTCTTAAATTCCCATACAATGGCACCGAGATCATGATATATGGGGATCTTGATCCTTTCCAATATTGCACTAACCTACGTGGGATACCCCAATGACAGGTGCCTATTAATCAGGAGGCTTCATCATCCAACTCATCCTAGTATGTTGATCCATCTACTCTTTCCAAAGTATTTGCATCCCAAACACCATCTTCCACTCCTAAGGTCGAGATCCAAGATAAGGGTTGTGGAGAATATCATATGAAAGCATCTTATTGTATCATCCAGTTGGTTCCTCCTAAGTCATATGGTCTACCAACACCAAATAGGAGACAATCCATTGTCACAATACATGTCCCTCCCATAATGACTATCACAAAATGGGGAGAATTGAGTAGAGAAGTTATAGATCAAGAAGATGAGACCTCTTGGTTATACATAGAAGATAATGGAGAACCTCCTTCACCTATTCAAATACCTACAGATCAATATGGAAAAGGTTCTAGGATAATGAAAAATAGTGGATATGATAGACATAGCGGGCTAGGACTACATCAGAATGAGAGGACTGAACCCATCATTGTATCACAGTGACCAAAAGGCCTAGGGTTAGGGTTTCAACTAATTAAGATTGGTGTTCCTAGTACCTCGGCACCACCACAAGAGGAAGTACGTGCTTCTAAATATATTGATACATCCAATGAACCATTTGACCAATTCCATTATGATTCCCCTGACTCAAATGAATATGAATGGGATTCCCTCTCCTCTACCACCTGCATGGACTTAGATAAACTATTTGGGGAACTTGACCAAATGCTTAATCCCTTGCCAAATCCATCTGATTTTCATCCTCAAGCATCCTTGACAAAATAAGAATGGCTCAAACATTACTATTGGCAATCCCTTGATCCTGCCTCTTAGGAACCTAACAAACCCGCTTCTGATGACCAAACCTTAACAGTGGGTGCACCCCATAATCTACCTATTCCCAAGCAAAAGAATAAGGAGGATTTGGTAAGAAAATTTTGTGACCATATTAAAAGGTCTATCCTCACCCTATTAGCCTCTACCTTTGATAATTTTGGCGATGACATGCCCCTCATATATCTCCAGCTTATCGATTGGGATCAAAAAGACACCCCCATCTTAGATACCATTAAGAATGATGAAGCAATAGTTGAGTTCATGGGATTGCGAGAAGGAATACCTAGTGGTGACCATAAGGTTGTATTTACCATAGACTTGGATAAAATGGATTATTTTGGGGAGTTTTTTCACCCTCCAGTCGTAAAAGAAGAAACAATAAAAAAAATGAAAATGATGAGTCCCTAGGTGAAAATTGAAAGGTGCCTTTGGACAATGAAAAAGTAAAAATAACGGACACATCCAAGGGAAAAAACCTTTCTAAGGCACCCAAGGATGGAGGGTTGAACATTCTCCCTATTGCTCAGGAAATGTCACCAATGTTAGTTGAGGAATCTATGGAGATTAACATAGGCCTGAAGATAATCCTTGAGTAATCTATTTTGTGGCATCTTTGATAGAGACAGAGCAACTTGAATTTTGTAACTTCTTCACAGAAATATAGATCAACTTTGCATGGTCATATGCTGACATGCCTAGACTAGATCCTGGCCTGGTATTACATCATTTGCCTTTACAGCCAGGTGTTAAGCTCGTGAAGCAAAAGTCAAGGAAAATGCACCCGCAAATTGCTTTATTAGTCAAAATTGAACTAAACAAACTGTTGGATGCCAGCTTTATCAGATCAATTGACTATGCAGAATGAATTTCAAATCTTGTACCAGTCACAAAACCAATAGGGGGTATCCGCATCTATACAAACTTCTAAGATATAAACAAAGCATGTCCTAAGGATGATTTTCCTCTACTAAATATTGACATGATTGTGGACCTAACAATAGGATACGGAATGTTATCACTCATGGATGGTTTTTCAAGATACAATCAAAGAATAATCGCACCTAAACACCAACATAAGAAAACTTTTACTTGTCCATGGGGAGCTTACTGTTGGAACGTCATGCCTTTTGGGCTTAAAAATGTCAAAGCCACATACCAACGTGCTATGACAACTATTTTCCATGATCTCGTACACAATCTCATGGAGGACTATGTGGATGATCTAATAGCTAAATCATTGACAAGGGTTGATCACTTAAGGGTCCTAGATCAAATTTTTCAAAGACTAGAAGAATACAAAGTGAGACTCAATCCAAAGAAATGTGTATTTGGGGTGACATCAGGAAAACTCCTAGGATACATTATTTCTAGACGAGGCATTTAAGTGGACCCAACAAAGGTGAAATCTATAATAGACATGCCTCCACCAATCAATATAAGTCAACTAAGGACACTATAAGGGAGACTATAGCCTATCAGATGGTTCATAGTGTAGTTAGCAAATAGAATACATTTGTTCCAGCATCTACTCAGAAAAGGTGCACCATTTGTATGGATGGATAAGTTTCAAGAATATTTTCAATAGATCAAGGATTACCTACTTACACCACCTATGCTAATGCCACCTATTGATGGACGGCCTTTGATACTCTACATTTTAGCAACCACATCAGCACTAGAATCCTTACTTGCATAGAATGATAATGAGGGCCATGAAAGGGAAATCTATTATATCAACTATACTTTGGTGGGATATGAGCTAAATTATAGTCACATTGAATGTGCTTATCTTGCAGTAGTTTTTGCTACTCAAAAACTTAGGCACTACATGTTAAACCACCAGACAATGTTGGTCGCAAAGATAGATCCTCTAAAGTATCTCCTTAGTAAAGCAACATTAACAGGATGACTGGCTAAATGGGTAATGGTACTCAGTGAATATGGCATTCAGTATGTAGAAAGAAAATCTATAAAAGGAAAATTTATTATTGACCAGCTGGAAGACGTACTGATTAAAGTGCATCATCCTCTAGTTGCAGATTTTCCTGATGAATTCATCTTCGCCATTGACACATGAATGACATGAAAGTTATACTTTGATGGGTCCCACACTAATCATGGCTCAGGGGCTGGCATATTATTTGTCATACCTCTGGGCAACACTATTCCTAAGTCATTCAAAATTAATTTTCCATGCACCAGTAACATAGCAGGATATGAGGCTCTTGTAACAGGATTACGAATGGTGATCAAAAGGAAGATCAAACATTTACAAGTTTATGGAGACTCTCGCCTGATAGTTCGACAAGTTAATAATGACTATGAAACCAAGGATGAAAAGCTTGCCCCATAAAAGTGGATGGTAGATAGTTTCAAACAATATTTTGACAACATCAACTTTCATCAAATATCCCACATTCATAATAGGGTAGCAGATGCCATGGCAACTGTTTGTTCACTCTTGGACATACCTAGCAACATGCCTAAATTTGAGTTTTTGGTACAACTGCTTTTGATCCCTGCCTTTGATGTCCCAGATTCAATAATGGTGTGTGAACTTGTTGGTCCAAATTCACTGTGGTACAAGGACATATATGACTACCTCCATGCCCAAATCCTACCCCTAGACCTCTCGAACAACCAACGTAGGACATTTATTCATACTTCTTCCAAGTATACCATCGTCAAAGATACCCTTTATAGACGTGCCCTAGACAACACCTTATTGAGATGTCTCGATACTAAAGAAGCACAAGCAACCTTATGTGGGGTACATGAGGGTATATGTGGATCCCACTCTAGCAGTCCCACCTTAGCTGAAAATATTATGAGACCGAGATATTATTGGCCTACCATGGAAAAGGACTCATATATCTTTGTCAAGAAATGTCAATGGTGCCAGATTCATGGAGACTTGATACATGCGCCAGCACAGGAGCTCCATCCAATAACTTCACCATGGCCCTTTTCCCAATGGGGACTTGATCTCATCGGTAAGATACATCCTACATCCTCCAATAGTCATAAGTTCATCATTATTTTGACTGAATACTTTACCAAGTGGATTGAATCCATTCCTATAACCTACATTACCGACATGCAAATTTCTAATTTCATCATGAACTACATCATTTGACGGTATGGTGTTCCTCAATCCATAATTACAGATAATGGCCGCCTATTTAAAAATCAAGAAGTCTACCACCTTTTCCAAGAATTCCATATCCAACACCACTTTTCCACTCCATATTACCCACAGGGTAACATCCAAGTTGAGGCATCTAACAAAACAATCCTTAAAATCCTTAAAAAGACTATCAATGATGTTGGTCGTAACTAGCATTTACGACTTAATCCTGCCCTATGGGCTTACCATGCAAGCATCCACACTCCCACTAGCGCCACTCCATATTCCTTGGTATTCGGTTCTGAAGCCATATTACCTATAGAGGTCGAAATTCCTTCCTTAAGGGTATCTCTGAAAGGGCATATCGACAATGAAGAGTATCGTGTGTCAAGACTGCATGAGCTAGAGTTCCTGGATGAACGAAGATAAAAGTCACTAGATTACCTCCAAGCATATCAATATCGCCTTTGTTGCAGCTATAACAAGAAGGTTTTGAGTTGACATTTTGATATTGGTGACCTGGTCTTAATGGAAAATCCAAAGAATCAAGCAAAAAGAGAAAAACCAGGCAAGTTTGAACCAAACTGGTTAGGGCCTTACATTGTTACAAAAGCCTTTGGATCAAGAGCATACCAACTCTCTACCCCTGAAGGAGAACCACTATCATCACCAATCAATAACCTTCATCTAAAGAGGTTCTATACATAGCTTCTGAGAACTTTTTCTTAATCATGAAAAATACAAAAAAATGGAAAAACAAAAAAAATCGCTACCTTGATGAAATTTTGGCAAACAGACGTCTTTGTAACACCAAAAAAATTAAAAAATCAATAAAATAGTAAAGAGAAATAATTTTTCCAATAGTGAAAACCCCTTCGATGGTGCTTTGGATAAGTACCACGGTGAAAACCTGGAAAACAGGCACCATGTGTAGTTGACTTTTCTCCTTCATCTACCATCATTCCAATATGATTTTCCTATCATTACACCCATAATAAATGGTTGTCCTTTCCATAACTTGGAAAGATTGACATCAAGTATACTCCACATCCCCATTCCATCCTATTGGTCTTATACCCGACTGGGGAAAATTACTCAACCTATGTCATTTGGATCTTGCACTTGTTGTTCTGAGGTCATACAATGTCCTAAAAAATCCAAAAACATTGTAAAATCCAAAAAAAAAAATCATAAAACATCAAAAATACAAAAAATCAAAACATGTCAAACCACAAAAACATTCAAATATCTTTCAAAAATCCCAAAAATAGAGTTAGAATCAATTGTCTCAGACAGTCGTCATCATGTCAAACTATGTTGCCTCTACGACTGGACATAGGCAAGGCCATCTGTCGATGTGCCCCTGAGGCATTAGGTCAGTCTTTCTAGATTTTTCAAGTATCACACAAATAAAATCATGATTTAGTTCTTTGTCGATAAGAAAAAGTCATTGGTCATGTCGAACTATGAGGTCTCTGCATGTATAACGTAGGCAAGGCCATCAATCAATGAGCCCCTGAGGCTGCACTAGGTCAGTCCTTTACATTCATTATGATCACTATCACACATGTTAGTCCTTTATGTCAGTGTTTTAAAGTTGTTCAATAAGACAAATTCATTGGTCATGTCGAACTATGAGGTCTCTATGTGTATAACGTAGGCAAGGCCATCAATCGATGAGCCCCCAAGGCCGCACTAGGTCATTCCTTTAGGTTAAGTCATGTCAGTCAAAATAAGTCAAAAATTGTCATCACACATGAACAATGGTCATCACATCAAGACAAGTCATGCATCAACAAGACAAACAAGTCAACAAGGTCATCAAGTCAAACCAAAAAAATTGCCAAAACACTCAAATAAACAAACAATCAACCTATGTCTTATATAGGATATGTCCTTCCTGAAAATAGGCATTATCATTGCCTTGTACAAGTGGTCACATGATCGAAACCAAACTTGACATCTTATACGACATGTGTCTTTCTAAAATCAGGCTTTATCATTTCCTTAAACAGGTGGTCACATGATCGAAACCAAACTCAATGTCTTATACGATATGTGTCATTCCTTAAATTGGTATTTATCAAACAAACATCTTATCAATCTTCTAGACAATCAAACAACAAATAGATCAAATTTTGGAAAATATTTTTTACTAGCTATTGACTTTATGGTTTGTTTTGTCTTATTTTATTTTTCATTTGGCTTTGTCTTTGAGTCTAGTTACTAGCTTTCTCGAGGATGTCCCATGAAGGATTTAGAGAAGCAAAGATGTCTCAGGACTCTTTTTCTTTGACTGTTGTTTGTTTATATGTCTTTTGGATTTTTCTTTGAGTCAGGTTACTAGCTTCCTCAAGGATGTCCCATGAAGGATTTAGAGGAGCAATTATGTCTCATGACTTTTCTTTTATTTGATTGTTGTCTGTGGTTCGTCTTCACAAAAAGACTAGGGAAATTTTGCCCTTAGTATGAGTTAGGACACTCCTTGTCTGTGACTGTCTATTTTTAGCAAGTGGATGACTTTGTACACCTTGGTCTATCTCATATCATGGTGTTTATTATCCATTTGTATCAGTTAATGCCTAATGATGATTATTTCAAGGCTAATTATGTATTTGGAAAAATATTGAAGATTCTGAGATTCTTTTAACATCTAGGTCTTCCAAACTCAATCCATGTCTTCTAATACTAACATCCAGGTTTTTTGTGCTAATATATCTTCTTTCCTCCATTATGATGGAGTCCTGTGATACATAAAAAATGAAGTACCCTACATATGCATTCATGTTACAAACATCATTTAGAAATTTCCATACATAAGTACATATTAAATCATACATATATGTTGCATTTGAAAAAGACAAAAATATATACATCTATCACATCTAGGAACCCGTGGCATAACATGCATTCACCATCATAAACTGTATAGCATATTATCATAACAAATATATTCACATGGAATTTTACATATTAAAATCACATTACATCTCATAATGATAAACATACATGACATCCATAATACCATAAAAGTAAATACATACATAATCATACAGAATTAACACATCATCATAGGGTGCATACATATCATAAAGTAAATATCAGCATCCATAACACATGCATAAATAGAACAGCATATCATATAAATCGCCACCAAAAATGATATATATATATCTCAAAATTTGTGTCATAATACAAGGTCATAATGTATCTCCCATAAATAAGAGCTCACAGGCTTGATGAACAATATACATTTCAAAATACATAAGTCAAAATGGAGCTATCAACTACTCCCATGCTCCCCAGTGCTCTGGCTACTGCTCTCACCTCTGTTGGATCTGTTGTGTAATCACCTATTATGAGACCAACCACTGCTCAGTGCCTCTGATGCACTTGGTTCTCTACACTCAGGTGGGACTACTGACTCATATAGGTCCCTATAATACTTCTCTCTCCTCCCTGCTCTAAGGAGTGCATGTGTTGTGTCAGAAACTGTACCTATGCACCCGGCCACAAAATTAATAACCCTCTAATCTGCCTGCTGAGCACGGATCACTATTTGTCTCTCTCCATATGTAATGTGTCTATCTCTACCTGTATGCCATCTCTCTTCGCTCATAGGGACTGTACCTCAGCCTCCAGTGCATGTACTCTAGCCTGTAATCTGGTTATCTCCTCATCTCTATCACCATAACTTCCCTTGATGGGCAAATCATCATATCCCTCCTCCTCTGCTATGATCCTCTCATGGAGGATGCACTCTTCCTCACCCATACCATCCTCATCTAGCTGCTCCTCATGTCCCCCAACATCTAACTCCATGGTAGCCACAATAGCTAATACCTCCAACTCTTCCCTATCACCCTCCTCCACCTCCATATTGGGCATGTCCTCCTCCTATCTCTCCTCCTCCTGTCACTCCTCATGTCTCTCCTCCTCTTGGATAGGATAAAGTGATCTCCTCCTCCTCCATAGTCTCTGATGAACTCTTTGCCCATCACCTCCTCTCCCACCCTGACCACCATCACCATCATCTCCATCATCACCTCTACCATCACCTCGGCCATCATCCCCTTGGCCACCATCCCCTCTACCTCTTCCCCATCTCTCCTACCTCAAGGACCCCGTCCTCATCTCACTACTGGGGCAGGTTGGTCAAGATCTATCAAAGGAGTAGGCATGTGTATCGTCCACTAGGCTTCATACTCAAGAGTAGTCCCAACATCTATTGCTCCTCCCCTCCAAACCCACTGTTGTTCATGTAATCTATTGATGGCCTTCTTTGTTGTCACCACTGCAATCATTGGCCCCCAGGGTGTAACCTCTCTCGATGACTGTGTAAATATTGCCAACCCACAAGGCTCTCCCTGTTGCTCTCTAAACTGTCTGAGCACCCAATCTGGAAGATACATCTATATAATGTGTACAGACTGCACAATCCTCCCAATCAAGTACCTATCCTTCTGACACCATGCTAGATTCTCATGCTCATCTAGCCACTGATAAAAATCCATGTATGGCCTCCAAATAAAACTGACAAGAACATAGCAATGTGCTCCCAAGCCCAGACCATAAAAAGTGTGACTGCACAACTCATAAACTGCCCTCATCTATATACAATATTGTGTACCTAAAAATATACCATGGCTAATAAGCAAGAACCCCATGCATATATAGTCTCCCTCGCCAACATACCCACAAGTATCTCCCCCGATCCAATTGGAAAACCATCTCCTCACTGATCTAGGATCACTATCTTGGTTATCGCAGTGCAAACAATGTAGTCAAATCTCTAGTAGTGAGCAGCCAATGTCTACCATATGATCTCATATTTTTCAATACCAAGTTGAGCAACATCATCATATACATAAAATTCTGTCAATACCTGATATCCTGCTCCAGAATCATATCTCACTCTCTCTCCTCGAATAGGTAGTCACAAAATCCTATAGAAATCCTCTAAGGTAATAGTCTCTTCTATAGGCAAATGAAAATAAGATGTCTCTAAATGTCATTGCTTAGCCAATGCAATCAGCATACCTCGGTTTTCCCTAATGATGGGCATGGAAACAACATGATACAAGCCAAGTCTCCATAACCTCTATCTCTCATTGCTAGACAACCGATCTCTCAATCTATAGGTCTCAAGCAGTTGGGACTCTCTGGTATAAATCGGATCTAAATGAACATGTCATCAACATCATAACCACTACGTCAATAACTTTTGCATATGTCAAAATAGCAGGTTAAATCAAATCTAGGTGGATTTTTTTCTAGTCAATTGCGTCGCTTAATCTCAAATGTGTCATTCTTTCTACAATTGTGGTGCACATTAACATGTGTGTCATGGTAGAACAATTGCATCGAACCCCCATCGCAGACCACTACAAATAATTGCATCACTTATGAGAAATTACGGCACATAATTTTGTGATTGCTCTCAATCATAAACAATTGTCTTGTGCATACGCAGATGCGGCTAACCAACCCGCGAATGCATCGCATATTCACAATTGCATCACAAAATTTAAATTACCTAACCTATCCTAGGTGAGTTTGACACAATCACGTCATTTCGCATACAAATGTGTGCAACGCGAGTTCAATTGTGACATTCGCCATATGATGCAACTAACTGACAAAATTAAAACCTATCTAGAAATGCGTGAAAATAAAATTTGACCAAGCGGGTTTGAAGTAACTCATCGGATCTCCTGTGCCCTCCGGCCACTTGAATGTGTGAACTCTGTAAGCCCTGTGCTCGTGGAAAGGAACTCGCTCCATCTTCAATCAGAGCTCAAAATATCCAAGGTTCAAAGTATAAAATGAACTTAAATTTTCCAATTTCCTATTTATACCCCCATCAAAATTAGGGTTTTTACCCTAGTGTTATAACTGGAGGCACTTTTTGTCATGTTTAAAACACCATCGGATGCTCTAAACTTCACGAAATTCAAAACCGACTTCACCAATGCTTTTTTGGCCATCAAATTGACATTTTAGAACACATTTTAGAACAATTTTAAAATAAATTGAATTTTTTTTGAAAAAAATTATAAATTTCTTCTGAGGGGGCACACCCTATCCTGTTGTCACTGGGGCATATTTTGATTGATTTTCCCTGACACAATGTGATAAACAACATCATATCAAAGAGGGGAAAACTATAGACACCAAATATTGTCCTAGGTCTAGGACCCTTATATTCTACATAATTCTTACATCTTTATTTCTCATAATTAAATAATGTTAATTATTTAATTATTTTCTAAAGTCATATGTCCTCTATTGATTAAATAACTTTAATTATTTAATTAATTCATTTTTACCTTTATCCTTTCTTGATTAATTAAATAAATATTACCTATTTAATTACTTCGCTAATTAAATCTATCTTCTATTAAATAATCATTTTAAATTATTTAGTTAGTTCCTATCACACTTTCAACTATAATTAAATAACCATCTCAAATTATTTAATTATTCCTTAGCCTTTTCTCCATTTAATTAAATAAATCTTTATTTATTTAATTTAATCCTAAAATCTTGAATGTTGAATTAAATTATTATTTAATTCATATAAAGGTTTATCCATGGCATATTCCTCTATAATTAAATAATTTCTTTGTTATCTAATTAGTCATTTATCACATAAGTCTAGATCTAATTTGATTATTCAGTTATCTGGTGATTTAATATCTAATTGTCTCTAATGAACAGACTTTTTGTCTTAATCAATTAGTTATCTATATTTATTCTTATCTTCTACGTGTAAAACTTTATTAATTAAATAACTTTGATTATTTAATTAATTTATTCTCATCTTCTATCTATTTCAATCTTTATCTTTACATGCAGTCTTTATTCTTCTAGTTTCCATTAAAGATTAAACTATTATTTAATTTAATCCCCACCATTTATGCTTTATCACTCACACTAATCTAACCCTAATCCTATTGCATGTCACATCTTTTAATCTGAGCCTATCATTCGAAAATCAATTTTTTATAAATTGGCTTTACCTCTATCATTATTACTCCTAAAATCTTATGAGTTTTGGATGAAAATTTAGAATCTTCAATGTTTTGCTAATATCATTTGTCATAAGGCCACACTTGCATACTTAATTAAAAATATGAGGGCAAGTATCATACTACAGCAAAATGGAGAAGTGTAATGGAGGTTATTCATGGAATCACATAGATTTTTGGTAAAATGGTTTCATTTATGCATTGTTTATATCAATTTTCCATTGCTCTTTGTTATTAGCTTAGGTTTAGTTTGAGTTTATTCTTGTATTTCTAATCCGTGAATTTTCCCTATGCTACTCATGCTATGGACATATTGATGTGATGAGAGTGCTTTGGTTACCTTTAGGGTTTTCACTTGATTCTAATATATTATTATTATGTTGACATGTCATTATGATTTTAATTATGATTATATTTATTATCATGAAGAGGTACTGACTTGTATTCAAGTGTTGGGGTTGCAAATGGAACATGAGCTTCTGTTAGTACTTTTGTGAGTATGATTCATATTGTTATGTTATTATTATTATGCAGAGATTTATTTGGATAGTTAGGTGATGTAGTAGTATGTTGTTAGGATATGTGGAAAGGGCACCATCGTACCATTAGACATATGGGGGACATACGGGAATGAGATACGATTACTAGAGTTCATTTCCTAGTGCTTCGGATATTATGAATATGTGCTCTAACTTGTATGCTTGGTTGAATAGGTACTAGGCTACATCTCCACCTAAATTAGTAGGTCTAAGCATGCCTCTAATCCCAATGGTGGTTAAGGAGATAAAATATAGGCCCAAGTTATGCCCTAACCCTAGCCATTGTCCCCAATTAGGGATAATTGATTCAGTGTGTGACGACCTTTCCAGGTTGTCATGGGACAATGCCCGATCTCCTATATCCTATGGTTGGAGTGTTGCACTTGTGTGAATGTATTTGTTGGGTTATGTGATTGTGTGACTCCAATGCCTAGCTTTGAGTATGGATTCAGTTCAAATGGTGCTAAGTCATTTGGTAAGTCAGGTTAGTCACTTTTGTGATCATTCCCATTATTTATGTTTTGATGTGAATGTCTCCTTTCAGTAAGAAGTTATTTTTTGGTTTATGATTATTATTTGATTGTGACCTATTTAAGTGAAGTTAGCTTCTAGGTCAGATATGTTGATGGTAACTATAATTGTCATGTGTGTGTTAAAGTGTGATTTAATGTTATTATATATGTGTGTGTGTGTGTATATTGCTATGGTTATTCTTTGGTACGAGTGAATATTGGTTATTAATATTATTATGATTATATGTGTGAAGGAGGTGATTTAATATTGTCATGGGTTTTCACCAATAAGGTATTATGTTAATGTGTGTAGACTATTATGTGTTATAATGTCACTATGTATGTTAGTATTATTGGTGCGAGGATATATTGGATTATTATTAGCATTATTATTATTATTTATGTAAGGGCATTATTTACTATTGCTAAGTGTTAATATTAATTAGTTGTTATGTTAGTATGTGCATATCATTATGTTCATTATTGTTGCTTGTTATGTTTATTATCATTATGTTATTGTTTATTGATTTTGGAAAAAAAGACCATTTGATTATTTAATTGTGGTTTATTGAATAATAGTTATTTTATTGAGAAATGGAATTAAAAATTAATTAGTGTTTATTTGATTGAAAAGGAATTTGGAATTGGAACTTGTTTATCAATTAATTATTTTTGAAACCCTAGGGGGGAGTGAAGTCTCATTTTGAGGTTTCCTTTTTAGTTGGGAGTTGTGTGTGGAAATGGGAAGGGGGATGAAATAGTTGAGATATTTTAAAAGAGGATTTTTTCTTGGTGTGAGAGTTGTTGCAATTTGGGGGTTTTGAAAGTTGAAAGAATTGTGATGATTTTTGATGTTTTTGGTGATATTTCGAGCGATTTGAGACGGGATTTGAAAAGGGTGGTTTGGATTTTTGGTTTTGAATTTATGAGAATTTATTGCTGCTGGTTTGAATGGATATTTTGGCTTCTGATCATGATTCTTGATAGGTGATTTAAGCTTCGAGGATTTTTCGGGGTCCCAACTTCTTTTTCATCGATGTTCTTCGAATTTGAGGTAAGGATTTTCTTGATTTTGTTAATTTATGCATTTCAGATTTATAGTCATTTGAAAAGGGTTAAACTAATTGAGTTTTTAATGTTTTTAATAATCTAGAAAAGATCTGGTTGTTGGGTCTCTCATTTTGTCATTTGATTGTAATCGAGTATGTCGAAAAGGGGGTTTTAAGGGATCTGTTTGATTGTTTTGTGTTTTGTGAAATTTTGAGTCTTTTTTGGTCAATTCTTCCCACATTGATGATTAGTTGAGGGTCAAATCTGAAATGTGGTTTTGATGGATTTAGATTTTGAGTTGATTTGACTATTTTATGGCTGGTAGACTTGACTGTTGTCAAGAGGTAGGTTTTGTACTTAATTTAGAATTTTATGTTTTAAATTCATAGAGATTTATATGAATGTTATAGAATATGTTATTTAAATTTTTTGAAGTGTTTCTTTCAACTGATGAAATGCTGCTACATGTTGGGATTCTCATTTTAATGTTTGACTATAATCGGGTATGCCTAAAAGAGGGTTTTTAAGCGAGCCATTTGTTTGTTTCACATTTTGTGAATTTTTGAGTATTTTTTGGTCAATTCCACCCAGGTTTCTAAGTATTTGAGGGCCAAATCTGAAATGGGTTTTTGATGGATTTATATTTTGAGTTGATTTGACTATTTTATGGCTGGAAGACTTAATTGTTGTCAAGAGGGATTTAGTTTAGTTCTGAAGGTTGTATAGAAGGATATAACTCTATCATTTGATCTATATTGTGGTGTACCATTCATTCTTGAATGTGTTTACTATCTATATGTTGACAATCCCTTCCTATTTGTGAAATCTTCTGTTGAGGCTTTTATACTCTGTAAGGTTCAATTGTATCAAGGTTATGCATTGCTGGTCCTAATTATGAACTGTTGAGAAAGAGAAATTAAAGTTGTCTATCGTGTTATATGATTTTGAAAATGATGTAATGTGCTTCATAATATTTTTTGTGGTACAATGATCATTTTTTGCATTTCCTATATGTTTGTGTTATGTGTTGAGCCTCTGAAAGTCTTTGTGAAAGTCCTTGTGATTTTTGGTTGATTCTTGTTTTAGGTATTCTCCTTTTAATGTTTAGTGTCAACCATGTTTCTTGCTTGTGTGTGGAGCATAGTTTTTTCTCCTAGCATGGAGGGAGTGGGCCTCAGGGTACCACGTGGTAGGGTGGTATTTTCCAACAATCCATTAGGGTTAAGGTTCGTGTGTAACATGGAGAGTCCTTCCTTCCACTTCATTCTAGAGATGGTTTTATGGTGCAGATGATATTTCTAAAAAAATTGTGTCCAATGTGTATTTAATATATATATGTACCTCTCATATGAATGAATCTTTTGGGTGATCCCACAATACTAGTTTACAATTTCTGGGAGATCCTGATTTTTGTTGAAATCACATATTTTTAGGAAATATAATGATTTAAGCCTTGAAAATTTTCATTTAAAGGATTCCAATTGAAGAGGGTTTGATTGAACCACCTTATATCAAACCCCCTTGGATATAACCCTGCTAGTTTTAAACCATACCTATAACGGAGTCTCCTTTACACCTATCAAAATGCTAATAAAAAAACACTTTACCTTTTGGGGGATCAAATGAATTCATTTAAAATTTATTTTTTGTAAGTATGTATTCCTTATTATAAGCTTCTCAAAAAGAATAATTTTAAATAAATATAATTTTATTATTATATTTATTTTTTATTTCTTGTGAATGTAGGTTTTCACCAAAAATCAAGCTCTGTGTTCTGCACATGTGGAAAAATAGTAGATTATCAAAAAAAATTAAAAACTATCAATGCACTAGATATTGAAGTCCTTGATCCAACAAAAAAAAATTGATACATACAAAAAAACTTATGTTGTATACAGTTCGCCTATGTCTAAATTGTAATTGGTTTGACTTCGAAACTTGATTAAGGAAAAAATATTCAATAAAACACAATGAAACCAAAAGAAAGCGCTAGATATCATAGTTACAAATATAAATTTGAAAAAAAAAAGAATTTATCCTTCATGGAAAAAACATTATGTTGTATACAGTGAGCATCACTCCTTAAAAATGGTGTTTACTGAAAAAACTAGTTTTCGAAGGAGATGGAAAAAGACGTGCAATCTGATTCCAAAAATTTTGAAAAGAATATATTTAGAATCTACAGAACAAATTTCACAAATCACTAGTTTGCATTATCTTCAAATTCCTCATGGTTTAGCCGCTATAGGTGCCTGAAAGTGAAGATTTAGTTAGAAAAAATTAGTTCAGTGTCCAATTTGGCCAAAAATTGTATGCCAATATTGTGGGATTTTTGGAAAAACAAGAAGAGACAACTGAGAGGGGGGGTGAATCATTTGTCACCAAAATCAAACTTATTCAATATTAATCAGCCTTTAATCTCATATATGATAATGAAAAGTGCAAGCATAAATCAATAACACATTAGAGACACATGAACACCAAGATTTTATACGTGGAAACCCTGTTAGGGGAAAAACCATAGTGGATGTTAGTCCACAAGATTATACCATGTTAGAAGTATAATCAAGAATTAATAAGGAATGCACTTGCATTCAGGCACACTGCCTAGAGATCATTGCTCAGAGGAAGGCTCATTGCCTTACATACAATAATCAGATTAAATCCATCTGATGAGCTTGAACTGATAAATTAACTTCTACAAAAGCTTAATGACAGTTTCGGTTAGGCACAGAAAAACTTCTACACACTCTGCTCAATCTCTGCTATGTTCTTGAATGATTTGATCTTTATTCGCACATGTACTACACACACACATCGAGCATTATCTCAAAATGAGGAAAACAACCTCTTATATATCTGCTACATGGATTTACATCAACTACTATGTTGGCCACAAATAAAGAATAAATTACAATAGTCAACCTCAATACATAAATAAATCTCAATGTGCACCAACACAAGTCGGTCACAACATAGTGAGGACCCAAATAAACACCTTCAAACATGCCAAACAATAAAATATTAATCCATAAGGATCTGCAACATGCCACCACCATCATGTCGGCTAAGAACATGAAAACTCGAGCACACATCAAAAAAATATTCAATCACGATCACTTCGATCAATGTGGACGTACAAAAAGAATAGAGTACAATCTAGACTCATCCATGAATGTCACAGGAACATGTGCAACAACTGAAATTCCCAGAATTTCATCCTCTTCTTCCAAGAGAACCTGCTACATTAATAGAATGACTATAGGAACATAGAACTTCATAAATTTCTGAAATCTTGATATGTACCAAAGAAACTTTCAGACAGCATACTAGATAGACTTAGAAACAAACCCTTTAATGTGCACCACCTGAAGATTAATGTACTGAACTTTCCACCATTTTGACCTTCTCGGCTTCACTGGTTGTCTGTAATATATTTATTACAATTTTCTCAATATCCTCGACATATACAGCCTTCAGAATCATTAATTCTAATAGTGTTGACATCAATGGCAACCACATATCAACATCATAACCACAACATCCAATAGGGATCACCCTTGTACATAGTAGCATTCTTGTATAGGAAACGTAAATGAATTGATGTAATCTTGAAGATGTATTTATTGTTGTTTATTATGTAATGAAAAGGTTAATGTAGGAATGTTTCATTTATGATGCATATGAACTTAATTTAGTAGTAGATGTGATATATCTTTATGTACCTATTTCATGGCATTGATTAGGATTAGGTTCATATTGGCATAGTGTTAGATGAGGTTTAATTATAATTAAGTTATGTTATCATATGTAATTTGATGTATGAGGTTTAATTTACATTCAAAGGATTGAACGGATGTGTTCTTAGTGTATCATATGTCTTTCTATAGGTTTAGTTAGTGTAGATGTGTCATAGTAGTGATGTTAGGGGACCATGGTGGATAGGTGTCTAAGTGGGCTATGATTAATGTTACTTTTAGGTCATAATGTGATTATGATATGATTTTAATGTAATGATGCTATCCATTTTAATTTGTTGAGTTGCATTAGTTAGTGTCACTTTAGTTTCTTTAAAAAAAAATATTGGCATGATGTTTGAGGTCTTTTGTGTTAATCCACCGGGTCCCTTAGTGGGGCGTTACAAGTCTTACATGATTTAATCTATAGTCCTTAGCTATGTGACCAAAGCTATCACATTTGTTGCACATTACTTTAATGTTCATTATAGGATAAAATGAGTTTCTATACATGTATTGTGTGCTCCTTCTAGGTGCAGTTCTATATTTGCTAGCTCTATGACCAAATTGATTACATGAATAACAATAACCATAAAAAAATGAATACTTAGTCATAACATTTCCTTGAACTGGATGAGGAGATCTTCTTTGTCTTGTATTCCTAGCATATCTCTCCCTTGTAACTCTATCTACATCAACTCCTCTTGTGTGTTGCTTTTTCTCTAGGCCTTTAGGAACTGATTTCTCCATCATTTTACATGTAGCTAGTTTCTTTTCTTTTGTTTCTTTCTTCATCTTCTTATCTGCTACGAGATCCTTCAACTTAGCAATAGCATTCTTATCTGCTTTTCCATTTCTAGAGGAATTCTTCTTGGAGCAACTCATGTAGGCTTTCTTTTCCTTGGTACAACATATTTTTCTACTCTAAATCTGTCATATAAGTTTGCAGAAGTACTAGTAGAGAAGCCCATTCCTTTCTCAAATCTAAGGCCAGCCTTCTCTTTAGGTTTATATGTCTTTTATTCTTTTACTAGTTCATCTACTATCTCAGAGCCACCTTTTAGCTTTAGTCCTTTGTCAATATGTTCCTTGGCTTTCTCCAAATCTCTTCTCAAAGCAGCTATCTCTACTTCTAGCTTCATGCACTCATCTGATTTAGACTCTAGTTCATATTTAACTACATCTTCTATCCTTTTAGCTTCCTCAACTTGTTTTTTTAGACTAACTATAATTTGGTTAGAATCTTCAAGTCTTTTAGTTAGTCTTTTTATCTCTTTTTGTGCATGCAACTTTTGTTCTTCATTCTCTTTCTTTAAACTTTTAATATCATCAAGAGAACTAATGAGTTTACCTTCAAGGTCAACAAATTCTTCTTCTTTACTAGAGGTTTCAACTTCTTCACCATTAACAAACCTTTGAGCCTCTTTATTAGAGGTAGTTCCTATGAGTAGAGAAATTTGTTATCTACTAGTGTGCAAACCTAACTAAAGAATGCAAGATAAGAAACTACACTAAACCATCTCAAGATTAGGCTACGTTAACACAAATAAAGGAAAGATAAAGATTCAACAAAATGATTATACCTTTCTTCGTGTTGATCCTTGGTTGGCCCTTTGATGATTGATAATATGTACTCCTTGATGGAAAGGTGATGCAAAAGGATTGAAGTGCAAATGAGGATTCAAATGGCTAAGATGGATGAAAATTGAATGCAAAATTATGTGATAAAAGGTTATGGAGGCTCAAATGGCTTAAGATCATAAGTTGGCTAAGAATTCAATGACTAGCTAGAAGATGCAAGATCCTTTAATGATTTAAGAGGGGAGTATTTATAGAAGAGGTTGAATTCTCCAAAGAATTCAATGGTCAGGATTAAGCCACCATGGCCAAGATGGAGGGCTATGGTGAGTTGAGGACTCACAATCCCTCACATCTTGACATGTGGTAAGTGAAGTGTCCAAAGGACAAGGTGAGATGGCAAAGGTACAAATGACATGGAAGAGGCCATGTGGTCCCAAGGTACTTGCAAGTACCTTGGGATGAGAAAGAATCTCCACAAAAAGTAATCCCATGTCCCCAAGTGGGGCTAAAAGTGACAAGTGATGAATTTTAGAAATTCATCCCTTGTCAACATGTGGAATGGGGAAGACCTTGAAGAAATAAAAGTGTATTTTGAATTCACTTTTTGGGACAGATCAAAGGATAAAACAAGATTCCTCTAAAAGAGGTCTTTGTCCCTTGGGTACAATGTGACACATGAGATGTCATAGGGAAGAGAGATGCATGGGGGGAATAAATGTGAATTTTTAATTCACATGGGGAAGAGGTCAACCCAAAAAAGGTAAGTACCAAGAAGGTTGACTTAAGGACGTGCTAGAAAGGGTAAGTGATTAGGATTAGGATTGTGCAAATAGATTATTATATTAATTAATGATGATTAGAGGCAAGTGGAAAGTTATGGAGGATGTGACACTAATCTTGATTAAGTGTTGCACATCTTAATGGAGGATTAATTAAATTAATCCAGTTTAGTGAAACGGTTATGGAGGATGTGACAAGGAGAAAGAAAGAATGAATTAAAAAAAAATGAAAAGGATAAGACTAAATTAAATAAATTGATTGCATTTTTTTAATTTAGAGATGAAGTGGACTTATGTATAAAGTATTTAATTGATTAATTTAAATACCTTAGGAACATTAGGGAAAAGGGACAATATTAATTAAATGTGTCATTTAATTAATATAGATGGATTAGATGAATAAATGATGGGTTTATGACCATATGAAAGTGGTCAAATTTAGGTGTCTACAATTCCAAATGGTTCAAATCCATAGAAACTTGCATGTTCATCATCTAATCTACCACAAACATCTGATAATCTATTTTCTTCTTTTGTGTACAAATCTACCTTGTCTATTTACTTTCTGCTACTTTCCTTTTTACTAGAATTTTCAGCTTTCTCATCCTTAGAATTATCATTTTCATCATGAGAACATTGAGAAGCTAGAAAAGAAATTTTACTTGTATATTTTCTAAAACCATACCTCAATCTTCTTCTAAAATCAGCATTTTCGGATCTATATGTATATTTTTCTTCTTCATCACTTCTTGTTGCAACTTCACTTGAGAACCAATTTACAAGTTTCTCAACTTCACTTGTCTCAATACTTTCAAATTCACTATTATATCTCTCAATCAACAAATGTACCTCAACATCACTTCCTTCATACATCCTCTTTAGCTTGTTCCATAATTCTTGTGCATTCTGGCAGTGCATGACTTCGACAAATATGGAACTTGACAACCCACGAAGAATTTCATCCATTGCTTTAGTATTGTTCTCATATGCCATCTTTTCAGCCTCAGTAGTTGGAGGTGTAGCAGAAGTTGTATATCCATATACTACTGACATCCACACATTAAACCCTAGAGAACCTAAGAATCCTTCCATCAGAGAGCTCCACTTAGCATAGTTTGTTCAATCGAATCTAAGTGGCTTTCTTGAACCTTCCTGACATGCCATTGTGTTCACCTATCCAAGATCTACCCGAGCTGATTAAGCTTCTCCTAAGGAACCTAGGGCTCTGATACCAATTGTTAGAAAAAAATGATCTACTAAGGGTTGAATTAGTAGATACCAAAATCTATCCCTTAAAAACTTTATGCAAATTACTTTCTTAGCTCCAAATACTATGTGCGTATTTCTTTCTCAAACTCTTAATGTGTAGATTGAAAACCAAAGATGCAAATATAAGCATGAAAATGGACAATCATCACACAGATTCCCACAACACCAAATATATGTGGAAAACCCAATATGGGAAAAACCACGGTGAGAAATGTTACTTGAGTCTACTACTCAAATCAGCCTCACAATCCAAATCTTTGTTACAATGTTTAGGGAACCAACCCAAGGAAGCACCAACTCCCTGATTTAGAAGCTACAACTTCAAGGATGCACCAACACCCTGGTTTAGGAGCTACAACTCCAAGGAGACTACAATCCCCTAAACTAAGCTAAAACATAGTACAATGAGGCTACAACCTCTTACACCAATATAAGCTCATATATGCATAGATTGGTTCTACAAAACCTATAATGCATCATTACATTTAGTACATTGTTACACTTTCTGCAACTTACACTCTGTTGTTGAACCTACATTTTCAGCAACACATCCTCCTTTGTTCTTCAAATTCCAACACCTAGAAGAGATACTATATTATAGTCTAGGATACATGTGCATTATTTATCTACTACACTATCTTATTTCTTTACTCTCTACCTCTACTACATATTCGATTATGCATCTCTCTATTCAGCACTCTCTACCCTTACAGACTATTCTCACTTAACTCCACTGCTTGCAGACTCAATACCTGGACAATACCTAATTTTCTTCCTTCTTCACCAACCTATAATCTCTACCTCAATATTCTCTCTACCATCTAGATCATCTCTAGCTTATAGTTAGGGCTTCCTTCATATGCTAACTTCACCAGTAAGCTTCCTCTACCTCGAGCCACACAACATTGTCCATCTCATTATTAAGACATCTGACAGGGTTCACCAGATATCGCCATACCTTGCATCAAGCCATACAACATTTAATTCTATTACAAATAATTTTCCCAAATTTGATCTCTATCAAACCCAAGAATCTGATATGCATCGAATGCATTCTCCTATCCATTCGATCTAATTTTATCTCAATCATCTCTATAGTCTATGCTACCATCTTGAAGATCAAATCTTCATTTACATTGGTTACTAGTGCATTTGGACCAATTAATTCCTTCCTCTATATTGGTTTGTATTCTAAACCATCGTTCACACTGCTATAGCCATTATAGATCTCTTCATTTGAATTATGGTCATCGATCTTCTCCTTTCGTGCCTTGATCCTATTATCCTCATTCACTGTCATGTCTTTAAATCCTGAACATCAGATAAGTGGTCATTCAAATATCCATTTTCGATCTATCATATTGCTTTTTCGAAGAGACACATACCCCATTCTCACCGACATCCACTGTTCTCTTCAATATAAACCACCTTCGAGTACATGGGCCCACATGCCATCTATCCTCCATGTCATGCCACCTAATTCACAACACTGATGTGAATTATCATATCAAGCAATCTCTCTTCACCACTTGTCAGCCTTCATCATAATCAAGTCCCACTAGCTTATCACTCCATCGAAGAGATGTCTTCTAGACTCCTACTGATACACCCATGTCACATCAATGAGATAGCTATCAAGCTATTGAAGAGACATCATCTCCAATCTCATTGATATGGCGTTGTCACACCAATACCATTCGTTGTTATAGACAAGTGGCCCCCACACCATTGTTTCACCACATGTCACCATCCACTATCACTTTTTGTCATATGTCCTATCATTCACTCTCTGATTGCACATCATCCTTACCTTACCGAATCCCACAGTCACGTCAACCCTACTAGGTCTCGTAATCGACATCATACTCTCATCACCCTATCAAAGAGACATTCTTCAAGGTCCTAACGATAACATATTGTCTCAGTGATGGGTAGGTCATTGGGTTGTCGAGGAGACATCCTTCAAGGTCCTTCCGACACCATCAATCACACCGATTAAGACTCTTGATGATGTCACCTGTCCACCTCATCACCATGTCACTACATTGTAATCCACAATAAGGATGTGGATCACCATTTATCCAATCTCATCATGCTACGTGTTATATTCGTCATCACTATCACCCACATCATTATGATTGGGTCCCATACTGAACACTACCTTCTCATCACTCCTTTGAAGAGACATAGCCAAAGGTATCACCGATGTTGTCCAGTCTTGTTGATAACACTTCTAGACTCCTTATTGCTCCATCGAAGAGACACTCATAGGACTCCCTTCGGTGACCCAGTGTCTCGTTGATATGCTCTTGTCATGCTGATAAAGCTCGTCTTACAACATCGCGCGATCGTGAAAGACTGGAACATTAGAAGCACAAGTCAGGGGTTATGAAGTTTTGGAAACCTCTGACTTACCGACCACAAAGACAAGTCCCACTGAAAAGTGTCTATCACGCCAACGTGAACCTCAAACTTTTTCAACTGGTTTCCAATATGTGAGGGGCTAGTCACGGGATGAACATAATGGGCTTAAGTCATTACTTAAGCTCCCTACAATTTCCAATCACAATTCATCATTGAAATAGAAAATTTTGAGGATTCCATGACTATTAACACATTAGGATTTATCTATAAACCTTAGCATCACTCGAGAGAAGAAATAAATCATTTCTAGGCGTATTCACCAACTTTTGGAGCTGCAGAGCACATCACTGGAACGCTCTCAAAAACCCCATATTGAATCTCCCATTAGATTTTTACTCACATTTGGAAATGCAAGTTGTAAATATATGACAAATTTTTGGACAACATTGCAACCTTGTGACAATATTTTGCAACCTATGAAAAATGTAACTTACTTCATCTCTTCTAGAGCATCAACATATATTAGCATACTGACATATCATTCCTTCAAGACTACATCCTACTGCATCAGCTAGACAACACAGCAAAATAATATTACAACCTAGACAACACATCCACATAACTTGCTCAACTCTTCGACATACTTATCCTCTCTCTAGTAGTACATTCTTTGTCTTCCTTCAGAGATCATCATACACATACAGTTACATCACTTGATCACACAACCAACCAATCTATCATTATTCCAATCTCTCCTTTGCATCAAGGACACAACAGTAATGCCAACACACAGCTTAGGTTCAAATCCATCCTCTCCATTTGATCCCCTTTTGACATCAATGACAACATATTTCCAACACTCTGCTCTTAGGCCAACATTAGTAGTTATTTTTGTCTTGGTGTTTTTTTTTCTCTTTGGGATGTTTGTTTCAAATCTTGGGCAAGCATGATGTCTTCTTCTTTTGTTGTTGTCCCTTCTCAGATCATCTGGCCATTTGTGGTGGTTTTGGTTTGTGTGTGTCTGTGTGGTTTTGGAATTTGTTTTGAGCCTCTTCTGAAACTCAGGGTTGCTACTACTTATGCTATTTTCCTGTAGGCTTGTTCTAGCCTTTAGATGTGTCTCTTTTTGTTCTTCTAGGTTCAAGCCCAGGTTGCTTTGGATCCTTCCAAAATTTGTTTGTCCCCATTTCGATCTATGACGTCCTTGCTTTTCAAAGGGGGTATGTTTTATCTCTATCTATGGTCTAATCTATTTTTAGTGACTTTCTTGTTTGCTCAGATGGGCTCATTTGTGGTCAAGGTTCTTAGATTTCCCTTTTTCTAGTTTCTAACCCATTTTCTTTCAAAGGATGATGTGGCAGCCTTCTCTATTATACTCATTTCTTTTTTTTGTTTTCTATAGTTGTCGTCTATTGAGGTGAAGATTGCTCCCATTGAGGCAGAGCCCTCTCCTATTTAGGTGGAGCTAGATTCTATAGTGGTGGCGAGAAGTGATCTTCTTTTTTGTCGGTTTTTTTTGAGGTGGAGCTATTATGTGTAGAAGAGTGGTGTTTCTTAGTAGTTTAGGTTGTTGCTTTGTCCTCTCCTATAGAGGGGAGCCCTCTCCTTTTAAGGTGGAGTATGGGATGGTGTTGCAAGATGGTTGGTACTAGTTAAAGGTTGGGGCTCCTCAATACTTCATCTTTTTTTATCAGGAGGCTTGTTGTCTTAGTGTTTCCTATATTGGGAGGATTTTTTGCTATTTTGAGCTGATGGTTTTTTGCAGTCTGGTTGAAGTGAGCTAGTTGTTGTTTGATTGATTCTGGCAGTATTTGTTTCTATTTTTAGGTTCTTGGTCCCTATTAAAACCTGATTGTAAAAGGGTTTAAGGCCCCTTCAAAACCTATTTGGTGTAGCTTTTTTGGTCTTGTCTTTCTCTCCTTGTTTTCTATTGTCTAAGTTGTTGATGGTCTATGTCTTTTGTTCTATGTAACTCTCTCTTTGTTTAGGTTTTAGGTCCCTTTAAAACCTATATGTACTAGGTTTTGGGGCCCCATCAAAATATGTTTTACCCTTAATCAAAAACAAGGTGGCCTAGTACTAATAGAGATTGAAGATAAGACCCTATTGAATGGGTAAATTCTTTATTTTACCTTGGAAGCTTTTATAGATTATTCGAGAGAGGACAAAATCCAAAAGGCAAAGTTCACCTTTATATTATAATGAAGATGTTTAAGCATCGGTTCAACAAATAAGCATGAAAGTCATGAAAACGACCATCAAGCATGGCGTACCTCATCAGAACTTCTGCAACCTTAGTCTAAACATCAGGGAGGTTAGCCCGATTGAAGCCATTTTGGAGTTTGTTCACTTTTTCACCCTCTTTCAAAAAGTGATCCATGTCTTTCTGATAACTAACCTTAGGCTTACAGGGAATGCAAACACCCTCCAATGAAAGCCTCATCACCTTCATAATAATCTCAATAGTCATCATGAAGGAATACCCACTAAGTGACAATACCATCCACCTAGGAGGTAGTAAATTCCATAGAGAACTTGGGGTCATTCCCCAGCATTCCTTCCACATACGAAGCCAACTTGCCCCATTGAATGATGGGCCAAAATTCCTTGTCTAATTTCTAAATCTTTCAATTAGTAGATTCTTCTTGAACCAGTTCACCTCCCATGGTAGAATTCATAAAATTCAAAGCAAGGAAATACAATCTCTAGAAATTCCAAGATGAATACCAAAGCCACAAGTAAATGAGTTTATGAAAAGAGTGCTTAAAGGGATTAATTTTCCATAAGTGAAACTCGTGGAAAATCTCAAAGAGAGCTGATAGTGGATCTAGCTCAATCTCATTTTGGTAGTACTTTGCATCATGATTCATTAATTTGCACACATTCCTAGGGATATGAAAAATATCATCCCATATTACTAAATTTGGTGTGAAGGTGCCAATGTTAGTAAGTGTGTTGGTAAGTTTATTTTTGTTTCTAAACACATGATTTTCTCTGTAATTTCTGAGGGCAATCATGAGATTATGTGTAGATGGCATGGGGTCCTGGAGTGCCCAACAAGGATTAGCCTTCCCCATCAATATGAGAATAGTATTTCTAGAATCTCCCTCAATGACCAAATTGGAAATCCCAACTTGTGTGGAAATCTGGATGCCATAAAAATCCACCACCACCTTAGTAAAGCTAGACAATTGTACCCCTAGATTCATAGCATAAGTCAAAATTAATTTATCTTTGTGATCACAAATGACCCCACCCCCACCCACCCAACCTAGGTTAGGTTTGGCTAATTTGTAAAAGTTAAGCTTTAGCCATCTAGGTTTGAGGGGACCAGGGAGTACTACTCTTGTCCGACAAAATGTGGGCACAAAGAGCATTTAAGATCTCCAAAAGGTTCCAAGATTATGCAATAGACACCTCCAGGTTATTAGGATTTCGTTTGGGCTTGCAAGAGGTTATGAAAATATTCTCAACAACCTAGCTGATAATCTTGTTGGCTACCACATCCAAGGGGAATTTTTGTCTCTGAAAACCTTGTTATTGTGATCCTTCCAAAGCTCCCAACTAGTGAAGAAAAGAGATTTCTACCAGAGCTCAACCAGCATAGGGTGGGAGATCAATGGGCACCAACTATCCAAAATACATTTAACATCCCTCTACTAGACCCAACAGACATTGAAAAGAGTATTTTTTATCTAACCTGTCAGGAGTAAGAACAATGGAAAAGCGGGTGGGAAATGCACTCAGCATCATTCTCACACAAGAAATAGCGGTTACCAATATGTAAGCCTTTCTTCTAAAAATTATCTAAGGTGAGAATCCTTTTATGAGAAACAGTCCACTGGAATAATTTAACCTTAGGGAGGAATTCCTGGCCCAAATCTATGTCCAATCAAATAGGGGATCCTAGCTATTGGAAACAATATTGTAGCTAGTCTTAACAAAATAATTTCCATCCTTATAAGCCACCCAAACCAAAGAGTCCAAAAAATTGGAGTTAAAGAACTTATGATTCTTAATCATTCTAAGAAGCTCTTCAGCATCTAGATGGAGGGGGGTTTGAACCAATTAGGATCTATCTTTCATCTAGGTGGAACAATAGAAGTATCCAAGTAATTAGAAACCTTAGACCCTAGCCGAGCACACAGATCCATCTTCACCACAAACAAAATTAGATAAAGACCAAGAGCCAATGAAGAAATTCATTTATCCTCCCAAAAGGATACCAAAGAACCAAATCTAACCTGCCAAGAGGAGCCCAAAGAAATAAAATTCTTGGATTTCAAGAGGTTATTCCAGATTATAGAACTTGGAGGGAGAACATCATTTTCTATTAGAGAGAGGCAATCCTGACCCTGCAAACACTTGTCCTTTAGGATGGATATCCATTCCACCTGGTTGTTTAGAAGCTTCCAAGAAATTTTAGTTACAAGGGCCATGTTCATCTATCTTGTTTTTCTCAAGTCCAAGCCACCATAACATTTCCTAGAGCACATGGTGTCCCAATTCACCAGAGAGAACCAACTCCTCTCTTCGATCCCCAACCAAAGGAATATTTTATAAATTTGTTCAAGTTTCTCTGACCATGCATCAAGCATAAAAAATAGATACATTAGGTACACCGTCAAACTTTGAAGGGTAGATTTGAGAAGGAGAAGCTTACCAGCATTGTTGAGAAGATCCCCCTTCCAAGTAGCAAGATTTTTGTGAACTCTTTCCAAAAGAGTGAACCAAACAAGATTTTCCACCTTGCCAAAAGTAAGAGGAATTCCTAGATATGTCAAGGGAAGGGGAAGGATCTGAAAATTGAGGATTCTAAAAATCCTAGTTTGAAGAGAAGGGTCAACATTTAGGGAAAAAATGGCACCTTTTGTGAAATTGTTGCACTGCCCAGAAGCCATAGAATTTTTTTTAAGGATATCAATCCAACCTTTAGCCTCATCTAGCATAGCTTCCCCTAAAACATTGTATCATCGAAAAAAATTTGATGAGAAATTAGTTGAGACACAGAGGATGAGGAAAACCCATCCAAGGTACCATTCAACACTTTGCATTCAAAATTACGGCCAAGAACTTTGGCCATCATTATAAAGAAATAGGGAGACAAGGGATCCCCTTGGAAAATACCACCAAAATCCAAGAAAAAACCTTGTGGGGTACCATTGATAATCATAGAGAACCTAGGGGAGGTGACACAACCTTGAATAAGTTTCAAGAATTTATCAAAGAAGCTAAACCTGCGAAGAACTTCAAAAAAAAATTCCAAGATACTTTGTCATAGGCTTTGGAAATATCCATCTTAAGAGCTATACTATTGGTTTTTTCTTTTTTCCATGGAGTGAAGGGTTTCGTGCACCAGCATAATAGCGTCAATAATTTTTCACCTTAGAATAAAGCCTTTTTGAGAAGGATGGATCAATTTGTTCAAACAAGGTTTAATGCGATTGACCAATAGCTTAGAGAATATTTTTTAGAATGTGTTACAGAGGCTAATAGGATGAAAAACAGATAGTTTATTGGCCCCTAAATGCTTGGGGATGAGAACAATGAAGGTGTTATTGAATTCTTTAAGAATATTATCAGTAGAAAGGAAATTAGTGACAATATCAAAGACATCATTACCAATGATATCCCAAAAATTCTGAAAGAAGAAAGGTGGGAAATTGTTGGGGCTAGGTGTCTTGAAAGGGCTAAGGGAAAACACAACCTCACGAATCTCATCATCTAAAATTCATCTTTCCATAATAGAACCTCTTGTTGGGATACCGAAAGGGGAATAACATCTTGGATGTCACCTACCAAATGATTCATTAAGGGTGGGTTGAGAAGGATATAAAAGAAAGAAACGCCAGCATGAGCCAAATCATCCTCAGAAGTCATCATGGAACAATCATCAAGGACCAACTTAGAAATAGTGTTCTACTTCCTGTGTCTTGAAGTCATCATGTGAAAGAACTTGGAGTTTTTATCCCCCTCCCAAAGCCATTGATTCTTGGACCTTTGTTTCGAATAAACCTCTTCTTTTTCAATAATATTATGGAGTTCACTCAACAAGGCCTTTTCTTTAACAACTACATCAGCCTGAGCGCTGAATTCCATATCTTTTTGAACATGTCTAAGCTAATCTTTAAGAGACTTTTTTTCTCAAAGATGTTACCAAAATAGCTCCTACTCTATTCCTTTAGATTTAGTTTGAAGTTTTTTAGTTTGAAAGCTAGATTGAACATAGTAGAACCAAAACCCCTACCATTCCACCACGTGTTGAGAAGGTCCCTAAACTAAGGGTGGTATGTCCACATCAACTCAAAATGAAAAGGCCTCTTGACCTTAGGGAGAGGAGTATTCTAGGACAGAGCAGTGAGGTATGGTCAAATCTAATCCTAAGACGAGAATACAAGGAAAGGGAGGAAATATCCTAGTTAGTAGACACCAAACAATAATCTAGCTTGACTTGAATAATATTTTCTCCCACACGTTTAATGGACCAAGTAAAAGAACTACCCTTGAGGTCCAAATCAGTCAAACCACCATCATACAAGAAAGACTTACAGTCCAGCATACTATCTGAGAGATCTAGAATACCACCCCTCTTCTCAAGGAAAAAGAGGGGAATTGAATCACCCATCAATATCAAAGAAATTATTCTTGCATCCCAACAAATCGATCCAAGTATTCCTCCTTTCAACCACATTATTGGGCGCATAGACATTGGATAGCACCTAGTCATGAAGTCGAAGCATTGAGAAAACCTTATATTAAGAAAAAATTTATCCTTAGATATTAAGGAGACTTTGAGAAAGGGTTTCCACATCATGACCATCCCATAAGAGGCCCCAATTGTATCCACCACCTAATATAGATCATTTAGCCAAATGAACTTGCTAGATTTATCAAACTCAACAGTAGTCATTTTACTTTCTTGTAAGAGACAAATTTTAGACTTAAACTTTTAATGAAATCTCTGAAAAATATGCTTCTTGTGAAGGTTGTTGAGCCCTCTGATATTCCAATAGAGGATCATCATTTCTTACTAAGCTTGGAGCCAACCTACTCCAAAGTAGTCTAATTTCCATTTTCAATATCTCTTGTTGTATTCTTCTATTTGGTGAATTTACCAAGCTTCCTTCCAACCTTAGCAACAATCCCCACATCAGTTGAATTCCAAGGGCTAGTCAGCTTAGAAGGACTTAGCAAACCAGCCTTACACACAAGCACATGAGAGGGGGGAACAACACAAGTGACACCCAGAGATACCACCTCATTAGGAATCTCATCAGAATCAACCACTGAATTCAAACCAAGGTCATCATTCAGCAGGGGGTCAAGTTCAAAGTAGTAACCTCTGAACTAGCATCCAACAAAGGGAAATCTAGGGGGAAATATTGGTCTACCAAAGAGACCTAGGGAGGAATGAGGACACCAGAACCTAGGTAGAATATCAAGCTCAATGTGCACATTCACCAAAGAAGGGGAGTAGCAAACCAAGGAGATCAATCTCACGGGATGCAAGGATGAATAACACAGGGGACAATGGAGGAGCTGGTGAGGACAACACCGGTGCCAGTTTGGAGCAACCAACATTAAGACCAAGAGAAGAGGGGGCCGCAAACTTGGATTTACCCAAAGGGGACTTAAGAAAACCTTTGGGGAAAGCAATGCACAAATGATCAATAGTAGAACAATTATGAAAAAATAGAGTAGAGTTTTCATATTCAATGGCTTGAGACCACTTACCAAGACTGGATTCCAGAATAACCAAGTTTGAGAGCACCTTATTTGGTTCAATGCTGATGCAAAACCAAGAAAATACCAACCTGGTACATTCCTTCATTACATAATCTAGAGAAAGTAAGTTTCCAAAAGAGTTGGCCACTCCCATAATAATTTCTTCATCCCAAAACTCCAGAGGAAGGTCAAGCAACGGAACCGAGGTTGGGAGCACAGCCGCCAAATGGGTAGCAAGATCAAATCCTGGTCTCCACTTGCATAAAGCGAGACTCTATTTACAAAAGAACCAAGGGCCTCTAGTGAGGGTAGACATGCAGTCCTCATGAAGGGAGAAGTTTAAGCAAAATAAACCTTTTAGAAGGGCCGAAGTGGTGAAGGATCCTTTGATCACCCATCAGGATGAAGCCCACTTGCGAATAGTCTCAATATTAGTCCACCTTCCCATAAATCTAGCAATGAGACAATTTTCAATTTTGGCTAATGAACGATCTAGAGAGGGGTCCTTGATTTTTATAGTGGTG
Organism: Sequoiadendron giganteum; assembly: GCA_007115665.2. Classification (NCBI taxonomy): domain Eukaryota; kingdom Viridiplantae; phylum Streptophyta; class Pinopsida; order Cupressales; family Cupressaceae; genus Sequoiadendron; species Sequoiadendron giganteum. The sequence continues at coordinate 110,878,522 of CM021109.1, forward strand.
CCCTCCTCCAAATATAGAATCTAGACTGCATCCCTAACCATACTAGCTTTTTTGGGAAAAATTTCTTTCCAATTAAGTGGTGGGGGTGCCCTTTCCTATATAGAGGGGACAAGAGGAGACTCAAAAGGCCTATGAGTGCCATTGGGAGACCCACCCTGCCTGATAGAAGTTCCAAAATCAACTCGCACCAAAGGACGGGAATGAGGAGATTCTCGCCTAGCTCCACCAGCCTATGCACTACTCATTTCAAAAAATATATGAAATATACTATATGACATCATTTTTTTAGGTTGGATGTTGTACTTATTTTCAACATTGAATATTTTGAGGGAGTCTTCTTGGTTTAGATTTTAATATCACATTTAAATTATGTTCTTTTTTGAATTTTAGGAATAAAGTGAATATTTTATGTGGGTTCACTCCATGAATTCAAATTTAGATACTATTAAGAAGGAAAAAGAAATCACATTAATCACTTTAATCATTTATAATTATATATATATATATATATATATATTGTAGACAATTAATAATAAGTATAATAATGTAATAATATTTCTTCAAATATAGTCATTTTTTATTTTCTACTTTTAAATTTTCTATTTTGTGAGATTGATTGTTTTCATGCCATAAATTTCTTGTTATCTCAAAATGAAATTATATTTAATTTAAAATGATGTAACCTTATGTATGTGGTATTAATGAATGTATGCATGGATTTTAGATGTCTATAAGTTTAGTATAATTTCTTGATTAATTATAGTTATTAACTATGAAATGTGCCCTTAGAAATAAGACTAACCCCTACAGCAAAAGACATGTCAACACGTAGCAGAAGGATTTCTAGCCATAGGAAAAGGGTGATGGTTAAATACAATGGATTCAATCAACTACAACATCAACATGTTTTCTAAAATGGTATGAAGACGATAGTCGGAGGGCATGGACATAGTTATCCATGTGGCATTACATTCGCACAACAAGCCTAGAGGAGGAGGAAGTATGTTCTAATAATTAATGATAGTTATAATAAGGATGATCTATCCAACATGTTCCTATGTTATAGAAACCTTCTTAAAAGATGTAGAATCCTTATCTGATTTTTTCACTCTCACTTCTAGTAGTTAGTTATTTTTGGTAAGCTTTAAAGAATCAAGTCCTCTTCCTATCTTCCTAGAAGATTTGGCATTTGTTTGATAGTTTGTTTACAGTTTGATAATAATTGGACTCTAATAGACCCTATTTAGGAAGGTTTTTTGTTGAGAGACCATAGTAGTTAGAGGATATGTTAAATCTTTGCAGAAGATTAGATTGAATAGAAATTGTGACATTGTATTTTGATGTCTAAGATATTAAAATAAATAATATTTACCTTAATACATGATTTGTTGAGTTAATTGAAGAAGATATTATGGAATGCAACACTCAAGCAAGGGCCACTTGAGGTACTACCAATTCCACATAATAGTTCGTTAGTTAGATTATGTATTGAATTTATAAATTTTAAATATGTTTATATTATAGCTCATTGCTAACTTGAGATTTCTAATTCAATGATTTATTCTATATTTAGTTCAATGAAAAAGTTAGGATAAGTGCACGCTATAGAATAGGATTAATCAATTACAATCCATGGAAGTAATATGTACCCATAGCAACTAGCAGTAACCACATTACTTACACTATTACTTTAGTAGAAGTTAATTTAAATTATTCTTGCATTTACTTGTACTCAATTGATTAAGTTAGGATTCTTGAATGCGCATACAATGTCATTATCATCTAAAGTCTATGACTCCATGATTGATCATTGAATCAATCCCCCTTTTTAATAATGAATTGGTTAATATATGAAGGATATTTAGCTACATTAAGTTATGTGTATGATTAGTTACACTAGTTAATTAGGCATTAGGAGAAGATCCACAAATATGATCAGCTTCAAGTTTGTGATCATGAATGGGATAATGGTGGATGAGGGGATCATCTTGGATTTATTCATCATAGGTAGGATCTTGATCAAATATTAGTTCATCTTGGATGTCATTTATTATATATGGTATTTTGATAAAATATTAGATTAAATTGGATATCATGATCATCTAGAGGGGGTTCTTGGATAGACTCGAGGATAGGATCATGACTGAGGATTGAATTATCATAGATGTTAAAATAGGATCTTGATCAAGAATTGGATTAGCTTGTATATCATGACCATCTATAGGAAATTTTTAGGTAGCTTGATCCTGATTTATCTTGGATTTTATTTCATCATGCTTTAGAATTTTCTCTTGACATAGATTCAGTGGTTTAGACAATGGAATGTGATTTTGGATATTAATATGAGATTCTTTGATGGACTCAAGATTCTAGCATGGTAATAATAAATTTTGGATAGGAATATCTTTTGCAAGATTAATAGGTGGTGGAGGGAGTGATGGTGGGAGATGTTTGGATGGTGTAGGATTAGAAATATGATGGGATTTCCTAAATTTATTTTCATATCAGAGTCACCTTTCTTCTAACTAATTTTCATCACATTTAATTAAATCAAATCATTTAATTAAATCCCCCAAATTCCTCTCATTTTATTAAATAAACTAAATCAAATGTCATAATCCTCTAACCCATTCCAATTAATTAATTATAAATTAATTAATCATAAATCACTCTCTAATCAACATTAATAAATCCTCTAGCTTTTAACCCCTCAAGAGTTAAATCAACCCATGGTCAACTAACCAGGTTGCACATGAAATTCATTTATTTTAATTAAATAATTCCTCTATTATCCTCACAAAGTAAAATTACAAGGAATATTCCTCTCAACAACCTCTCATTTAATTTCCCTCCAAATGTTTTCAAAAACCTTTCACATCCACAATAACTCCTCTTACAAATGCAATAACCTCTCTTACATCTTCTCAAATCTCAACCATATTCATTCAATTCCTCTTACAACCTTTCAAATCCTCAACCATTCTCATTTATTTCTCTTCCATCCTCCTCCACTCACACATTTCCCAAAATATGCTCCAACTTCACCCATTAGATTTGTGACAAGTGGCACTTTCTCATTGGCTCCCATTTTATCCCACAGTCATCAAATTCTCTCATTCTTTAACCCTTAGCTTCTATAAATAGAAGCATTATTTTCACAATATGCATCCACAATCCATGCAAAGTCATTATTCTCATTCCATCCATCAATCATCCAATTGATATCACTATCTTTGAGGGAAATTGGATTTATCAAATCCATTTTCATCTACAATCTTAAGCATTGTCACTCTACTCCAAATTCATCAAGGATCTTGAAGCTTATCAAAGGGATTGGGAAAGGGTCACTTTCCACATCAAAGTGACACCAATCCCCCAATGGGATGCAGGTTTGATCTATTTAGTTTGTTAACATTCTTTCATTTGCTCTCTTTTGTTCTTTTTTTCATGTTTTCATCTTTTTTTGATCAAGAATCTCATAGGGAATGATGTTTGTGCTAATTTTAATGACTAACCTTGTTTTTGTTGTCTTTGTTTAGCTTGGTGCAGATCATCGTTCACATTTTGGTGCTAGAAGGAGGGCTAACCATTCAATTTTTTTGATGTTTTGGTTTAGAAATCACATTTTTGTAGGTTCCAAGAAGCGGCATCGCCTTTGACATTTCCAAAGTGTCACTTTTGAAAATATAGTGTCACCTTTGCAAATAGAGCCACCTTTGTCTTCACATACTCGCCTTTGAGGTCCCTAGTTACTGCAGAGCGTCACTTTTGTTTTTTTTACCAGAGAGTCACCTTTGCTAAATAGTGTTTCCATTGCAATGATATAGAGTTGCTTTTGCAAATATAGAGTTTCTTTTGCAAATATAGTGTCGCCTTTGCAAACAGGGTCGCCTTTGTTTTCTTTCTTTTGCACTCCATCTTAAAATGGCCATATCTTGGTCATATTTTGGCCTTTTTTGAAGCTTTTTTTTCAAATGAGGTATAATTTCATAAGCTATCCAATGGTGTAAATTTTTTTCAAATTTTATAGAGTTAAATTTTCAAATTTTCACCTAAATTCAAATCACATTGTAACTCGGTCTAAGTTTTAGGGTTTCTATAAATCATTTATTTAACCCTCATATCTTCTTGTTTCTTGATTTCATCTAACATTTGGAGCTTGGATTGTAGGTTTGAAGAGGAGTATGGAGCATTGAAGTGAAATAAAAAAGCATTTCATATATTCATTGTAATAGTGTTTTCAAATAGTCATGGAAAAATAACCTATCATATGCTATTTTCCTTTCATGCTTTAGGACTACTAGTTTTAAATTGGGCTCTAAAAATTAACCATTGCAATCTTTCTTTCAAATTTGGCTTAAAAATTAAACCTACAAACTTACTAAATCATTCCTATGTTGGGCTAAAATTGAACAAGGAAAAACTCACATCTAATTTGGTGCTTAAAAGGAACTCATCATTGCTTTGGGGTTTAAAAAGAACTTGTGCTTTCATTATCTTGTAATTTTCTTTGCAATTTTTTTCCTTTGAATGTGTATGCACTTATCTTGTGCTTTCTAGTGATCTTGAGAATCAAAAGCATTCTAGTGCCATTGGTTGTCTAAAAAATTACCCACACATTTCAATTTGGAGCTAAAATTGAACAATCATGCGAGTGTGAAGGAAAGTCATTGTGTGTGTTCCCTCCTAAGTGCTTTAGGCGGTTGAACTACAAATGTATTTATTCGCTATTTTTTATCTTTAGAGGGCCTACCTTGGTGGGAAAAAGTACTCACCCCAAGGTAATGGCCCAAGCGTAACGATCATAAGCTAGGCTCTTCTGAACCGCTATATAAATTTGTGATTGCAAGGAAAGTTTGCAGTCAACAGAAGTGATGCATGATAGCTCTCCCCCAATAACTTTATGAAGCATAAATCTTGTGTTATATGGGTTGGGAGACCTCTTGGGGGATTTTATCATAGTGTCCCCTAAACTGGATGCCCTTACTACAACCCCTTGTTTAGAAGGCCAAAAATCCTTAAATTTTTGTTGGTGCAAGAATGGTCATTCTGAAGCCGTTTCACATTTGTACTATTCAATAGTAGAAACTAAAAAAATCCTTTTGATCTCCGGATATTTAGGATTTTGAGATTTGGTGGTATTGAGAAGTGTGTGTCGTGGAGGGGAGCCAGTGTTGCCAAATCTCTAACTGTTCGCTTTGTCTAGTGTTTGGAGAAAATTGAGTGGAGACTCAACAAATATTGTCTTTTCTATCCTAGGGTTGTATAATTTGTGAGTTAGTCAAACACATTGCTTGAAATATCAAAACTTGGAAACAAACATTCAACAAGGCCATCAAATTTCAAACCCTTTAGAAAAAGAAAATACCTTTGAAAATTCCACATATTATTGCTTGCCCCTATGGATTCTATCCTTGGAGGCTTTTAAATATTTGGACCTATATCTCAATTTTCTCTCTCTAAAGTCAACCTAGGGAAACTATGGCCTTGACTCTTTGATTTTCACATAATGGACCTTGTGGAATGAAAAGGAGCTAAGACATAGACATTTAGTTTGGAACTAAAGAAATACAAGTGTATGTGGTAAAATCAATTCTTTAATCAAGATTAAAATCAAATTGAACCCAACACATGTGCTTGTCTATCTTTTGGTCATATGATTTTCCATGCAAACATTGGTCTTTTGGTTTTAACTACTCATAGGGTAAGGCATGTTCTTCAATATCTTGGTCTTGTAAAAAAAAATCTTCTTAGGTTCATTTAGGATCAAAACCAACACTTCATCCATCCCAAACATTTATCATCTCCATCTCATGAATAACTTTTAGAGCTTTGGAAAAAAATCAAAATTCTAGACTTGGGTTAACCCTTAAAACACATCAAAATCACTTTGTTTAGTTGGGAGTGTAAGAATGCATCATTTCTCATGTACCTCTAGTTAAATTAGCACCCCTTTGAAAAATTTCATCCTAGGGTCACATCCAACATCTTGGGATTCAAAAGTTCATTATCCAATCAAAACAATCAAAATCAAAAAGACTAGCATTGATCCAAAGTTCCTAAAATTTCAACACCCATATCATTCACCCCTTTCATCCTTCATCTCATCATTGGTCCTAAATTCCTTACAAGTCAACAAGGTAAAAACACAAGAAAAACATGGAATATAAACTTGATTCATACATCATGAGTGGTCTAAATCAACCAAACTATCAAAGCCTTACAATTCCAATTGATTATCAAAATTCACATTTATGCAATCCATACATGGGATCATTATCTCCTACAAACCTTAATGGTACAACAAATGTGAGTATGCCCCATCTAAATTTTGGAACACCTTTCCCTATGGTAGATTTAAATCAAATTCCAAACCTAAAAATCTAGCAATCAAACAATCAATGCATGAGTCTTCAACAAATCAACATTATCCCACCAAATCAATACATGCCAAAAATAATTATACCAAGTACAAGTTTACCAATCATGAACATTTCAAGTCCACAATTGGTAAACTTTGGGATAGATATGTTTGCGAATCATACAAATTTTGTTCAAATTCCAAAAAATATGTTAACAACTCCATGTACTGATCCAAGTCAAGGTAACACCATGCAAAATCAAAGTTACCTAAATCAAGTTAATATGTTTCCAAACTAAAATAATGTTCAATGTCAACCTATAATGAAAAATCTAAACATCATCCCAAATCAGAACATTGTCCAAAACCAATTTTTCCATGATCCCATACAAACAACACAAATATACATTCCAAATATACTTGAACAAAAACCAAATAAACTATATCAAGGGTGTCAAAATCAAAATCAAGATCAAATTTTGCGAGATCAATTTTTTTTACTTAGAAAATTCATTGATTCATATCACCAAGAGACATATCCACCCCAAAATCAATACACTCTTCCATTGGTTAAACCATGTCATCAAAGCATTGAGTTGTGTCCACAACCACATCAAGAAAAATATCTTCAATGTCAAGAGGTTGTATATCAAGATCAACAACATCGACAACAAACCCAATCACCCTATCTTGAAGATCATTCATCACATCTCCAAGATCAATCACAACTATCCATCAATGAGCACCTTGAAGAGATTTCTACCTCATCCAACAATAAAATCAACATATTGTTGGCCCACAGTTGTTGTTGCACGAAAAGATCAACCTGTTAATGCCCGATAAAATTTCCAGAGTTAACGGATCCACGGGAGGCGATTAGTCCATGTCACAAATCTCGAGGGGAGCACTAACCATCTTCCAACAAACTCCCCCTCAACATTACTCGAGGGTATTCAAACCTGGCACCTTTGGATCCAATACCACTTGTTGGCCCATAGTTGTCTTTGCACCAAAAGATCGACCTGTTAATGCCCGATACAACTTCTAGAGTTAATAGATCCATGAGAGGCAATTAGTCCATGTCACAAATCCCAAGGGAAGTGTTGACCATCTGCCAACACATATATCAAGAGTCACTTTCCAATCATGATCATAATCCACCAACAATACCCAACAATGATCCAATTCAAGAAATGTTAACATCATTTGATCTTATGGTTGAAAACATTGGCAATCTCTCCACCACAATTGTTGAAAACAATGATCAAGATCTATCCATCAGTGAGCACTTTGAAAAAAAAATTACCCTATGCAACGATCAAATCAACATACATCAAGAGTCACTTTTTAGTCATGATCAAAACCCCTCAAAAAGTGATCTATTTCAAGGAGTGTTAGAATTATTTGATCCTATTGACATAATCCAAGATCCATCCACCAATAATCATGTTGAAAATACCTCTACATCATCCAATGAGTTCGAGGAAATATCTCAAGAATTCATTCCAAAGCATGATCAAAATCTTTCACCAAAGTCTAGCAATGGTCCTTTCCAAGACATATTGACATCCTTTGACCTCATGGTTGCAGATATTGAAGGAATCTTCAACTCCATACTTGATCCAAATACACTCAAAGTTGAAGAGGATATTGATCCACTTCCCATTCCTAATGAAGATATCCAAGAAGCCTTTATTAGCAATCCATCCTTTGAAACTGACCCATGTCAAGAACTTGATCCAAAGCATGTCAAAAGCAATTCCAAAATTAATCAAGATCAAGAATTCGTATCTCCAAGATATTACAATGATCTAATGGACACTCTCCAATCTATAAAAGATGTCACAAATGATGATCATATCCATATAGCACATATTCCTCCATCTACACATGAGATTCTTACTCCTAATGGACATGTAGATGATCTTCATTCAAAACAAGAGTCTCATACTCTTGATATCATTACCAAGGAACAAGAGTCTCCTACTCTTAACATTTGTACACATGATCAAGATATAGAAAAATCTAGAGACATATCAAAAATGGGTGATGAAGAAGGCTTCTACAGAATATGTGAATCAAAAATATCCTGTGAAGGCATATCAAAAATGAATCATGAGGGAGAATTTTACGTGGACAGTGAATCATCAACACCTCTTGAAGAAGCATTAAAATCTAATATTTCACAAGATCAAGCCAAAGATATGAATCAGGAAGCTATCCCACTTATGAAGGATCCTATCACTTATAAACTTGGATCACTTACCTTTTTTAGGGCAAGCTATCTTATCAATGAAGAATTTATCACCTTTCAAGATCCAAAACAGAGTAAAGAAGGAGTAGAACCTTGTTTCCAAGCCAAATCATATCCTATTGCAAATAAAAAGTTTCAACAGAAGAATTATCAAGGCAGAGGATTAGGCCTACATGAATAGGGTATCCTAGAACCGGTGTAGATTATTGGAAATCTTAAGCATTAAGGTCTTGGTTATTCAACAATTAAGGGATCTAAACATATCAGTGATACCTCTATAATGCTGGGGGAAATTTTATCTACTGTAAGCATCAACATAGGGAGAACGAAGAGTCCTTATGGTGAAACCAATACCAATACTGCAACTAGCCATGTCACGAATCTTCATCCACCCATCACCCCATCCACAAATTGGGACCAACATCAAAAGAAGGATGTGAATCAAATCAAGAAGAACATCATCAAAGGAAAATAAGTAGTGAAGCATGAAGGACAAATCAAATACAAGTGGATACCAAAGAATACAAAGAAATATTATCTCTATCAAACTCCATTAGTCAAAGAAACTATGGGGCAAAATAAGAAAGGGAAAAGTATACATCAAATATTTCCATAAAGGCAAAAATAGACTTCTCAAGAAACATACAAAGTATATCAAGCAGTTGGTCCTAATTCCAAACACACTTTTGTATCCACTCATCCTCACTCATCTTCCCAAGTTTGGAGAGTCAAATATTCCAAACTATCAACCAATCCATCTCCTATTCTTAAACACACAACACCATCCACACCTCCATGCATGATATCCAATTCTCACATTGACCATGTATTGGCAATGACCCTTCATCATAAGGATTCGGAAGGCACTCTATTGCGATGTGCGCACAAAGACTAAGTTAACTCCGATATCAACAAAGTAGATCAACAATCTCAAAAGTTGTATTCAAGTGGACATATCTTGGAAAAGTAGCTTATTCAAGTAGGTTATCGATTGCACATTATGACAGAAACATCTACATAGACACCACCAGGTGGTTTAGCATGAACTTAAAATCTCTTACAAAAAACCAAAAAATCAACAAATCATGAAAATAGTAAAGATAAAAAACCATCCTCCAGTGAAAACTGCTATGGTGGCACTTTTGACAAATACCATGATGAAAACCTAGAAAATAGGTGTCATGTGTAGAATCAAGCATCTGCATGTGCTAATTTAGGTGAAAGCATCTTATCTCATCCATCAAAAATCCAGCATTCCATCCATCTTATCCATAATAAATCTATTCATCCATGAACCATTTATCCAACCCATTTCCATCTATCTACATTATCTTGATCTTGATAAAGTTTGGTTTACACTTTACACTTGCTTATGGTAAACATCTTGACATGAGTCATTTTCATTGACCCTATCCTACCTAGCATTATCTAGCAATGAAGCATTATCCAAATGAGCATTCTTTATTCGAACACCTTATCTTATTGCAAGATAATCCATATCCCTCCAACCATACATCTATCCAAGCATCCACCCATGGAATTCCATACATTGCTAGACACTGGGGGTAGATATTTGCATCTTGCTTTGGAAATAAATCTTGATCTATATCTTCCAACTTATATGGTGATCCAAACATTGGAAAACGTAAAATTAAATTGGTCAAAACACTTGTAAGAAAAAAATCCAAATCACTAGCCCATGGCACATTTTGACAAGAATATGTTCCTTATCAAGCTTTATCTTCCATCGAACATCAATCCAAACAATCAATATCAGTTGCATCTAATGTATGCTTCAACATCACATCAAATCATTCAAAACAAATTTTGTTCCAAACTAAGCTTCAAAATCTTGATCAATCAAATCCAATCAATTCATCATCATCTTGGGATATCCTTTCCAATCCTTGTGTTTCTTAACACTATCCTTGCATGGTTGTGTATCCTCAACAATGTCATCATCATCAATCTTGATCAATCAAATCCAATCAATCCATCATCATTTTGGGATATCCTTCCCAATCCTTGTGTTTCTTAACACTATCCTTACATTGTTGTGTATCCTCAACAATGTTATCATCATCAATCCATCAATCTGATCAATCAACCCTAGCTTGGTTTTCAACAAAAATTCTAAATAGATCACTAATATCGTCATGCATATCCAGATCCAAATTTTCAAAACATCAAAAAATCCAAAAATCCAAAACCATTCATAAAATCAAAAAACCCAAAAACATTCAAATCATATCAAAATCCAAAAACACTCATAAAAGTCAGAAAAACATCAAAAACATGGTTATCTGAACTACGTTGTCTCTGATCTTAAATGTGGGCAAGGCTAATCTTTGATTAGCCTCTGAGACACAAACAATAAAACATTTAAATAACCCAAAAATCCAAAAAAAAAAAAACCTCATAACATTTCAAAAAATCCAAATATTTGGAAAAATCCATCTGTCTCATTTTGCTTCACCTGCGATAATCAATCATCCATAATAAATCAACCATCACCTTCATCCTTTGGCAATAAAAATAAAAACAACCACAACAATCAAAAACATAAAGCTTCAAACGCAAAATCAAAATTGAAACAACAAACTTTTAAACGCAAAATCAAACTCTTGATCTTTTTAGCAAACATGTCAATCAAACCCTATATGAACATCCTTTCAAACAGCCTATCAACTTGCCACCATCCACTAACATATCCTAGGATGCATCCTTTCTACAATTGGCATTATCTTTGGCCATCACTGTGGATACTTATCCTAAACAAACCTTTCCACCATCCACTAACATGTCCTAGGATGCATCCTTCCTACAATGGGCATTATCTTTGGCAAACACTTTGGATACTTATCCTAAACAAAACACATCCCCTTGGCTAGAGGTATGAAGAACATTGGCTTGTTTGTTCACTTGATCTTTTCTTTGATTTATCTTATTACGCCCATTCCAATGACCTCTCAATGATGTCTATCAAAATGATTTAGAGAAAAAGGAATGGGGCATTGATCATTATCTTTCTTTTTTTTTTTCTTGTTGGATGTTCTTGTAATATAACTTGGTGAATACTTGCTTTGTTAGGTATGTATGGAAGGTGTTTTGGGCAGCTTGTTGACTATTACATTGATAGGTTATACCTTTCCGTGTTTTGGTCTGAGATGTTTGAAACTTCTGAAGTGCATCCTAGCAATTTTTTTGTATGTCAGGTGTGAACAAGAATACTCCTATCTGTGTTTTGAGTCAAATTCCATGGCGCTAGATACCCTACCATCCTAGTTGTCTATACCTTGATGCATCGTATCTATGTTTTTTATCAAACATAAGGAAAGTTCTTTCATTCATGTCCCAATCCCTGGATAAGAAAATCATCATCACTCATCACCATATCTAATAAAGTCTCGACGACTCATGGACTTGTTGGACTTTTGCATCCTCTTAGAATCAAGGGTTCATCCATCTTACTCTTCTACTTATATCCATCTTATTCTTCTCATTATTATATCTCTACTAACATTTTTATACAAGTATCAAATTAGTGTGTTATATCAAAATATACGTGAGGCTACCCATGGTCACTGACTCTCTATGCATCATCAAATCTATCTACATCAGACATCTGAGCTTTCTAATCATCTTTGAGCTAAACTGATCTTAAATTTTTATTGTGAGCTCGACCCAAAATTAAAATTTTCCATCTGATCTCTTGAGGGGGCATTGTAGCAACGTAATTTCTTCCATTGGGGAAATAGTGGGGCATCCAAAAAATTGGGAATTTTTTGAATTTTGATCATGGCAGTGTTATTCTTTGAATCGACATAGCAGGTACTTTGCTTCAAAGAGGGGAAAAATGTAGACACTGAAAAAGTCCTAATTGATACTATGCGTCTAATTCTGATAAACTAACACTGTTTCTTCCTAAACCACTTCAAATTCATCAATTAATTAAATAATCAACATTATTTAGTTAAATTTAGCAAATTCAGCTATTAATCAAATAATTTAATTAATCCCCCAAAGTCCTCTCATTTTATTAAATAAATTAAATCAAATGTCACAATCCCCTAACCCATTCCAATTAATTAAGTCTAGATTAATTAATCCTAAATCACTCTCTAATCAGCATTAATAAATCCTCCAACTTTTAAATCCTCAAGAGTTAAATCAACCCATGGTCAACTAACTAGGTTGCACATGAAATTCATTTATTTTATTTGAATAATTCCTATATTTATCCTCACAAAGGCATATTCCAAGGAATATTCTTCTAACAACCTCTCATTCAATTTCCCTCCAAATATTTCCAAAAACCTTTCACATCCACAATAACTCCTCTTACAAATGCAATAACTTCTCTTACATCCTCTCAAATCTCAACCATATTCATTCAATTCCTCTTACAGCCTTTCAAATCCTCAACCATTCTCATTTATTTCTCTTCCATCCTCCTCCACTCACACATTTCCCAAAATGTACTCCAATTTCACCCATTAGATTTGTACCAAGTGGCACTTTCTCATTGGCTCCCATTTTATCCCACATTCGTCAAATCCTCTCATTCTTCAACCCTTGGCTTCTATAAATAGAAGCATTCTTTTCACAATATGCATCCATAATCCATGCAAAGTCATTATGCTCATTTCATCCATCAATCATCCAATTTCTATTACTATCTTTGAGGGAAATTGGCTTTATCAAATCCATTTTCATCAACAATCTTAGGCATTGTCACTCTAATCCAAATTCATCAAGGATCTTGAAGCTTATCAAAGGGATTGGGAAAGGGCCACTTTCAACATCAAAGTGACACTAATCCCCCTATGGGATGGAGGTTTGATCTATTTATTTTTTATACATGCTTTCATTTCCTTTCTTTTGTGCTTTTGTTTCATGTTTTTTTTTTAAATAAAAGTGGCAAGCCACTATAATATATTAATAAATATAAACAAGTTTACAAAATCCTATTTGAGAGGGCATACCGGCAAGAAAGAACCAGGAAGAAAACCTCTGGTTATAGCCTAAAACAATAAAAAATGTGACTCAAAACATTACAGAATGTTACAAAATTGTCTCGCATGTAGAGAACCATAAGCAGATTTTTAAAAAGTCTAGCTACAGTGCCACCACCCCATATTTTTCTGGTTTATAACCCGAAACATGATTGATACAAAATGAGGGAATATTTTTAAATCATGTGCTTTCCTAACCTCAACAGATATAATAGTTGTACCAAAATTTAATTTTCTAACAAAAGAATTAGCAAGCACTACTCTTCCATACATTTTGCACATGTTGAATTTTGATCTTGCAACACAGCTTGATCATCCTATGGTTCAACATGGCTGAGAAGAATATTTTCTCTAGAAAAGAAATCATAGCCAGTGAAAGGAACTATTGCTTCTTTTGAATGATCTATAATTTCAATTCGGGCCCTTACCATTAAACCCTAGTGCAGAGCATTGGAGCTCTCCACTAGTGGGTTCCCCTGAATCTCATTGAGCCCTTGAGAAACCGACTCAATATGCATTTTCTCTTTCTTGCCAGCAAAACTATCTGGGGGGGGAGATGCTTCACATAGTCACATAAAAAGGAGATGGAAAAAAAAAAATCTTTGATTTCTTAGTCCAGAGATACACAAATTCTTTTGCCATGTTTCTTTAGAGTTGATAGAAGGATGTACTCATTCCTGTATTGGAGACCCAATCTGATAACTTCAAATATTTCCTCAAACCCTGAACATTCCTTGACATAATCATGGGGGAATAAACCTCCAATGTAACCCTCCCTTGTAAAAAAATTATATTTTTGCACAACAGGCAGCAAATCATTCTTGTCAATGAACTAAGGGTTCACAAATTTCATTACAATTACCTCTAATTATTTCAAAGATTGAAATATATCCATGGAATTTGATAAGAAAATTGATAAAACCTGGGAAGGAAATATTGATCTTTGAGCTCTAGGCCTGGTGATCTCCACTCCTAGCACCGACCGAATTGCATCCTCCATTCACATGCTATCTATCTTGAAAATGAGGCTTAAATCCTCTTGAGAAAGGTTGTTCTCAAACAGCCTTTCCCATGGTTGAATGGGGCAGTTAATTCTTAGATTCTAGGGGTGGAGAGCCATGGTGTCGCTACTTCTTTCTTTAGGACTTGATTCAATTTTCTCTACCCAGTAACACTTCTAGAAGTTTGTTTAAGATGTGATATAAAAATGAATGGTAAAAGTGATTTTTAAGCCCATGAACCCTTCATATGTTACACAATTTTTGGAAAGCTTAATGGCAATTGGATCATGTGAAGGAGAATTAAAGAGGCAAGATCAATTGTAATATTTTGAATCGTGTGAAAGATCTTTATTGATTTGCAAGAATTAAATGTGGAGTACTGCCACTCAAGAAATAGTACCTTTAAAATATTATCATGACGAGCTCCAGCATTTTCTAATGAGGTGGCAAATTTTTTTGTGGCCAAAGTTTACAAAAACGTATATGGCCTGTCCCATCACCCCTTGATGAATACTTCCATATTCTCTATAGAGCACATGACAATATCTTAAACGTACCAGTGAGGACATCACACATGCCTCCAGATGACAGGCATAGTCATTACCTTGCATAGGAATATAATTTTGAAACCCAAGGCACAATTATTGTTAGTACTTCCAGAATTAGTAGCAAATCAAAATGTTTAGCTAGCCTTGCCAAATTCAGTAAAACTAGAATAACCTGCCATATTTGGTAGTATAGCTTTCATTCTCCTTTGATAAGAAATTTTTCCCTTATTTAAGGTGGTGAGCATCCTAATCAATCACTTCTAGTAAATGGGGAAATGCATCGAGCTGAGAGAAGTTGGATAAGAAACATACTTCTTGTTTTGAACTGCCCATACTAGCTAGAAATTCTACTAAATTATTTCCTTCTCTGTAAGTACGAGATATAATGTAATTTTTAAACTTGCCGAGAAGGATCCATGCTCTTCGGAGGATATATTAAAGGCTCCAATTTTGAATTTTATTTTCTTTACATGCATTAATTATCAATAAGGAATTTCCTTCAATATGGAGGTTTTCCATACCCATCTCCAAGGCCATATCTCATCCTAATAGCAAAGATTTTTCTTCTACTAAGTTGTTAGACCCTCTATGGAGATACTTGGAGCATAAAGCTAGAACCTTACCCTAAGGATCACGCATGCAAATCCCTGCTCCTAATTCTCTCAGGTTTCCTTTTCATGCGCCGTTAAAATTCAGCTTTATGAAGCCATCCTGGGGGGCCTTGCATTTTACATGCTTTCTATCACACTTCTTAGTTTTTGATTGCAATAGGCTTCTTGGAAAAGGGAGATTTATATGCTTCCAATTCTTCAAAATATTATTATCCCAGCTAGTAAAATAGGAACTTATGTCTTTAGATTCTTGAACATTCGCATTTACTACATCAGAAATTGCTTTTTCAATTTTTACATTCACAGCATTATTGGAGGAGGATACTTTTCTGAATATTCACAAGTTTCTTTCCCACCATAGACTCCATATTACAAGGGATGGAACAACTCTCCATATGCAAGAAAAAAATGATGATTTGTAAAGGGTTGGCCAACTTTGGAACAAATCCCATAGTGAATTGGGCATTGGCATATATAGGTTGAGTTTCTTAATAATGAATTCCCAACTTTGTTGAGTGGAAGTGCAATTGATAAATAGATGATCAACATTCTCATAATCCTCATTGCATAAAGGGCACATGAATGGATCCGCTATTTTTAACTTAGCTAGCCGATAACTAGTTAAAATTCATTTCCTCAATGCTAGCCTTGCAACCTTGACTTACCATGTAGTTTCCATCCCTTGAAGGGGGGCCATATTAATTTTTCTAGTTTGGATGAAAGATATACCACCCTAGTTTCCAAAATTTTTTGCAAAATATTACACTGAAGAGTAGACAGAGAAGGATGTGATATTGTCTTCTAGATTACCTTGCCTGAGATAGAATCTACCGAATGAACATAATTCAGCAAGTTATCTCCCCATTCAAATTTTAAGACTTCCATTATTGGAATAAGATCTGGAATATTTTGTAGTGGGTGATTGTCATTCCAAGAATCCATCCAAAATTTAACCCTTTGGCCATTGTTTACCTCCCACGAAATATATGAACTTATTAGTTTCCTGCAAGAAATCAAAAAGTTCCAAATAGCTGATCCTTTTGGAGGATTAGAAACCGTGAAGATCCTTGTGGGGTCAGTTCTATCTAAGTACTTTCCCTGAATTATTTGGCACCATTTGGCCTGCGGAGTCACATACATTTTCCAGGCTAATTTTGCACCAAAAGCTTTGTTTCTCTTCGAGCGTTTGTGAATGCTCGCCCCACCTTTTAATTTTTCTCGAGACATAGCTTCAAGGGATATTAATGGCACCTTCTTTTGGTCATCCATATTACCTTTCCATATGAAACTTGTGATCACTCTCTCTATTTCTCCAATAACAGATTTTGGGGCCTTTAATACTGCAAAGAAGTAGTTAGGAATTGAGGATAGTATAGTTTTAACTAAAATAATCCTACTAGCTAGAGACAACCATCTAGCCTTCCATATTGATATCCTTTATTTGAGCCTTTCAATTACTTTTTCCCAATAAGTTGCTTTGTTTGGGCCTACAAAGAAGGGTATACCTAGATATGAGCATGGAAGTGATGCTTTCTGAAAGCCTAGAATATTGAGAATCTTTTTTTCATTGGCCTCACTTGTATTAAAAATGTGAATTTTAGACTTTGGTGCATTTATTCGTTGTCCTAGGGCTGAAGAATATTTGTCTAAAACTTCCTTGATTTGTTTGGCTTTTTTTGATGTTGCTTCTCCAAATAAATTTGTGTCATCTGCAAATAGGGAATGAGTGATTGATAATTTTTTGCTTTCAATTTGAATCTCTTTCCATAAACCAAGATAGTGTTTCTTGATAATGTATCTACTTAAAGCCTCTGCCATAATGATAAATAGAAAAGGGGAGAGAGGATCCCCTTGTCTTACACCTTGAGAAGTTGTGAAAAAACCTATAGGTGAACCATTAAGAATGACTGAAAGTTTGGCTCCTGATAGGTATGCAATAATCCATCGCACCATTTCGCAAAAAAACCAAATTTAAGAATTACTTTTTTTAAAAAGATCCAATTAACCTTGTCATACGCCTTCATCATATCAAGCTTAATGACAATAGAAGGGACTTTATTGGCAATTATTGATTGCAAGGTCTCATGTGCCACAATAGCCCCTTTGTATGTTTCTTTTCCCAGAACAAAACCCCCTTTTTCTTGTGAAATTATCCTTGGGATAATAGGTTGAAGCCTCAAGTATATTGCCTTGGAAAATATCTTATAGACTATGTTACATAAAGATATAGGTTTGTATTCCGCAAAGGAAGAGGGCTCACTTACTTTGGGGATGATGGTAATATTGGTTACACTAAACCGTTTGAGAAAGGATCGAGTTCTTCTTGATTCTTATAATGCCCATAAAAGGTCATAGCACATGATATCCCAGCATTTTTGGAAGAAGAGAGTAGTGAAACCATCAGGTCCAGGGGCTTTATCCGAGTGCAAAGAGAAAACTACCTTTTTGATTTCTTCATTTGTGAATGGCTTCAATAACTCTATGTTCTCTTTTGCAAATATCAGTGTTGGAATTGAATGCAATAATTCTTCCTCATCTTTTTCATTTTGCTCATCTCTATCAATTGGGGTAGTTAGAAGATCCAAAAAAAATCTGATGCATTCTTTTTTTATATCTTCCTCTTTTGTGAGCCAATTTCTCGTAGGAATCTTCTTGACATCTTGAACAGCCTTAGCAGCTCTTTTAATCTAAGTAGAGGTGTGAAAATACTTAGTGTTTCTATCACCCTCTTTTAACCACAATTCTTGTGATTTTTTCCTCCAATAGGCTTCCTCCCTAGCACTTTGTTCCTCCCATTCAACTTGCAACTACTTTTGTTTCTCAGACAATGATTCATCAAGTCCCTGTTGGATAATTTTTGCATGGATATCTTCTAATTCTTTTCGGATCAGTTCTTTCTATTGAAATATGTTATTAAATGTCTCCTTGTTCCATTTTATAAGCTAATGTTTAATGTGTATCAATTTTTTGCTCAACTAGAACATCATTGTTCCAAGCTCAAAAGGGGTGGAAATCCACCATTGACGAATCATCTCCACAAAGTTAGGGTATCTAAACCACAAGCTTTCAAACTTAAATGAAGATTTGAAAGAGGGGAAAGATATATTTGATACAGTAAGAGATATTGCATAATGGTCAGAATCAGGAAAAGGCAATATCTCATATGTGAATTGATAGAGCAAATTGAACCAATTTGAAGATAGAAGATATATGTCCAATCTTACTGCAATTTGAAGGAAACCTTTTCTTTTGTTCGTTTGGGTGAATTTTCCCTTAACTAGCAAAATATCCCACGAAGCATGCATGTTAATGAAGGAGCTAAAATTTTCCATTACTTTGGGTGTAGGACTTATACCCCCGACCTTGTCTTGGAGAGATGGAATGGCATTAAAATCCCCTGCCAAAATAATTTTTGCATCCCCCAAACTCAGTATAGCTTGTAAAAGGTTATCCCAAAGATGCTTCTTATCAACTATACTAGACGATGGGCCATAGATGTTAAATATCCAAAAATTTGTGTCAAATTTAGTTACTTCAAGTAGCTGCCAGTTGTTTTCATTCTTATGCAAGACCGCCAAAATCTATTTTGGATTCCACATAACTGCTAGGTCCCCTGATGCCGCTTGTGCGGGGGAGTGTTTGGACTTCCACATGTGCCACTTTTGTATAGTCAAATTATAGGTATCATATGAGAATTTAGTTTCCTGAAGGACTATTTGAGCACCGCATCCATCAATTTGACATTTCATGTGGGCACATTTTTCAGGGGCATTATTGCCCCTAACATTCCATGATAGGATCTTCATTGACCCCAAGGAGAGCAGCATGCTCTCCTCGAACGCTTATTTACTAGAGGTGCCAAAGAATCATGTAATGTAGCTTGTCGCCCTACTTCTATCTCCTCTTGCATTTTTGTAAATTTTGACTTATGGCCTCTTTTACCCAAAGATTTCTTTATAGGAGATTGATAAGGGATCTGAGAGATAGAGAGATATTGTGAAAAATCAAACTCTAGAGAGATTTTTTCTTCTTCTCTTTTAGCTTCTCTCCCTTCTTGTAAAAGTGTTTCTTTGGGTTCATTAATCTCTTGTGGCTGCATCTGATTGTGGGGTGGTTCAAGATTCTCTTGACCAATTTGATTATAGCTAATAAATTCCCCTTTAACAATATTATTGTCCCAATCCCAAAAGGAACCTTCCTCCAAAACTTCATCTACTATTTCATCAATAATTTCAGAGCCCACTGTAACCAGAATATTTTCTGCTAATAACTCTAGGTCTGCCTCTTCAATTTTTTTTCCTTTAGGTATTGTAATATACTATGTGCTTGAGTTGATGATTCAATTAAAAGAGGTATGTATCTACCCTACTTGACCAGTTGTCTAGACCTGATAAACATATTTGAGTCTTGAAACATTAATTTTCTAACTATTTCTTATAATTGATACTCATTGATGTGTACAGATGGAGAGTATAAATTTAGACTTTGGCCAGAATACTTTTTCCATAACCATTCATAGAGCAAGGATACATTAATAGATTTTGGCAATTGCCTACAACCCTGAGAATATGATTTTTCATTTAGGTCTCGGTATACAGGAGTCCTCATGACAAGATTTCTATGTTCTTGTGTGATTCTATTAGCCATAGGACCTTGCAAGTCCATAGTTGATTGTATCTGACCTCCATCTGAAGTAAGATCATGCTTTTGAGTAGCTTCTTTTGGTTTTCTTTTACTTTGTGACTTAGATTGCAATGAGCAGTCTGATATAGAATGACCAAAAGTGTGACACTGGGCACCTATAGTATGTAGGGTTTCCCATCTTATTTCTTGCAACCAAAAACCAAACCTATTTTTTAACTCTATATGTGTTGGACTATTTTTAGTTGCATCATGTAATACTAGCATCCTAACTAGTTTAGCGGGGTTATTAAAAGATAATAAATCATGCTTTTGAAAAATGCCTATCTGGTTGGCCATGATTTACAATAAATCTAGTTCCATGTATTCTAGCGAGAGGGCATTTAGTTCCAACCAAAAAGGATCAAAACGAATCACAAAATCATCAGGCTTGAAGTTAGGAGTCCAGTTTTGCATGTATTAGCTTGATCCTTTATAATTCCAAGATTTAATAATGTATGTCTCATCTTTAGATGTTTTATTAGAGAACAATACAACAAAAATACCTTTATTCTCATCTAGATAGAAAACCTTAATGGATCCTTCCCATTCCTGGAAGATAATATTTTTTAAAGAATACAGATCCAAAGTGAGATTCCAGAACTTACAAATGAGTGCTTTCTCCCTGAGGTCAGTGATTTGTGGCTGGACCATGTATCTAGGAAAATTACCTTAATGACTTCATAATGTATGGGATCCACATGCTTGTTATATCCATTCCCTTCATTGTGCATGGCGGCCGCTTGTTGAGTTTTTTTCCTCCATATTTTCTTTTGCTTGATTTTTCTTTACTTTGCTGATTTTTTTTATTTTTTCCTTTGCCTCCTATTCCCTTGATAACCCTTATCGCCTTTTGCGCTTTTCTTTTTTTGACGCTTCATGCTTTGGGCTCTTGGGTGATTCTCCTTAAGTACTTCCACATTTTTTTGGCTCGTACCCGCATTTCTTTCAACATTTTGGGTTCTGCCTTTCTGCAAGCTTTGATCGGAACCCTTATTTGGAGTGTTTTCCTTATTATGGTTGATGTTTTCTGTCTCGACTGCTAAAGGGAGCAAGATTCGTTCTTTATCAGGATTTCTTGGATTGAAGGGGTATCCTGAAGGTTGAGAGATCCTTTGCAGGTGGGTTGTTTGTAGATCTTTTTCACTATCCTCATATCTATGTTGTAAATAATTTATTTCTTTTGATGGCAAATCCCTATCTTTGTAGATATCAAGAATTGGCTATTTAGATCTGTCAAGGCATTTGGGTATCTTTTTCTTGGATACCTATATGGTTTTCGATAAGGTCTCATAGACCTGATCTTGGTTTGGTGATTCTATGGATACGCATAATACCTTGTTCCTCCCGAAGGCCCTTGATGTTGATGATGATTAGATTGTCGAGGATGTTCGTGGGGATGGTATTGATGAGATTTGTCAATTTTTGCCTCCCGAACCCTCCATTGTTGATGTCTTTTCGCTATGTTCCATGAAATGTCATGTTGTTTATCTACTCCTCTAACCAGAATTTCATACATTTTCCTCCCCCGAGATCTGTCATTTGTAGGTCCTCTAACAAGGTTTTGGTGCCTTATTTGTCCCATAGATCTGTCATTTTCTATGTAGTGACCATTAGGCGGCCATTGCCAGGATGACGATTGCAGAGCCATCATAATGAAACTTAAAAGAAGTGATATTAAGGTTTGGGCCTTGGTTATTGGCACTACAGGCAAAAAGCTCCACTAGCTCACCAAGGAGCCTCCCCTTAACACCAAGGTAAATAGAATCCATTGTTGACATGGTAGAGAGAAACCCTGTGAGGTTTGAACCTTGGTTGTTGGCTCTACAAGCAAGAAGCCCCACCTTGTTTCATGTTTTCATCTTTGTTTGATTAAGAATCTCATAGGGAATGATGTATGTGCTAATTTCAATGACTAACCTTGTTTGTTTTGTCTTTGTTTAGCTTGGTGTAGATCATTGTTCACAGTATGGTCCTCAATTCTATTGTAAAATTTATACATCGCCTTCCTCATTATAAAATAACTCTAAGCTAAACAGGCTATCAAGGGTTTTCTCATCTTTCAGCTCGTTCTCTTCTTGGTTGGGAAAAGGATAATTGTTCACAACCGTGGAAAAAGTGTATGTTGTAGTTCTCTATAACTTTTTCATTCTATACCTCTTGAAAAATACTAGCATTAATTTAGACTTGTGACAATTCAGCTTTGAATGTTGGCTAGTATTGTTTAATTTGCACAATTTGATATAGTAGCTTCATCCAAACATACCCTTCCTAGAGGCCTATTATAGATTTATTAGGTGCATCCAAGGTTGAAGTAACTCCTCCATTATTGGGCTTGGTATTCTAGGCTTTCTTCTTCCCTTGATATCCTTGATTTTGACCTTGATTTTGATCAAAACTAGACTAATAATTCCTCTGAGTTTTCTATAAATAGTTACTCATTCCTCAGATGAGTAACCTCAACAATGAGTTTCTTCATTTTCTCAGTAATCTCCCTGAGGTCCTCCTTTTCTTTATCTTTTCTAGTTTCAATAGCCTACAAATAAGGAAAATGTGAAGGAGGAGCTTCAAAAATTGGGGTCCCTTGATGGAGAACAATGATACTCGTAGTTACTAGGATAAGATTCGGTATAGATGTATGATGAGCCAAAGCTTGATTAATTTTTTAGGCTTGGTGAGGCATTCCAGGAGTGACAATATGATTCAATGGTCCATCTCCTAATTTTCCTAGCTTGTATTTACCTTGATAGCTTCTTTGTATTCCTTTGTGAGATTGTTTGGTGTAGGATTAGCTCTTCTTACAAATACTAAAATGAGATTGTCCAAAGCGGCATAATATGCTTGTATTTCTACCAAATCATTGAGTAGATATGGATTTTGAAGATGGTTGAATGCCTTATGAAACCTATTATTAAAGGAACTAATGAGCTCGTTATCTTTCCTTTTCACCTCTATAAAAGTCAATATAAATTTATAAGTTCAATAGTGACCTTAAATCTATCCAAGAAATTATTTTTAATGTCTTCTCATGAACGAATGGATCTGGCTAGGAAATGAACAAACCAATAAAAATCCTTCTCTCCCAAAGAATATTGGAATAATCAACAAGCAATTTCCTCATGTTTAATTCTCTAATTACATAAGGTTTCCTTGAAATCCTTGAGATGCTCTTTTGTAGTCTTGTTTGGATCATTGACATGGAAATTTGAATAGAACTTCTCAATGTTTTTGTGCATGTCATTATATGTATCTAAATGAATGGGAGAAGGGTTATTAGGTAACCAAGCCATTGGTGGGATTGGTGGAGGTGGTTGTGATACTATGAAAGGGATTTAAGATGAGGTTAAGGAAAAAGTGTGGGGTGGATTTGATGATGAGTTTTCCCTGATCCTATCCCTCCTAGATCTCGTAGGGGATCTTAGCTCAATAAATTCTCCTTGATTTGGTCTAGATCTAAGTATTCTTTGAAATATTTCAAGAGAAAATGAACCTATGCACTCCATCTTTATATAAATTTCAAGCCCTCCTTCTAGTGCTAATTCAGTTGATGAGTGTTTTGCACATTCACAAAACAAATAAAATACAGAGTATTTTGTCTCTCTTGAAAGGAAATCTAACTTCAAATTTTCATAAAAACAACCCCAAGGCTTCAATACTCAAGTCTTGACCTTAAATAAAATCACTCAGTGGATAATAATTTGTTGTTTTACAAGGGGCCTTACAACTATTTTTTTGGAACTCTAAAAGCAAGGGTTTGTAAAATCTAAAAAATGGTCTAAAACCCTAACTATATTTTTAGATCTAAAATTTGAAAATATCTTCTAACATCTAATATGGAAATATAAATGATGCTTTATTTCTAAATTAACTCAATTCTTGGAATAAAATGCAAAATATAAGGGTAGAGGAGGTTAATCTAAAAACTTAAGGACAATGAAAACAATGTTTGGTGCTACAAATAGATGGATCCCTCATAAAACCAATCCTTGCTTAAAAAAAGTTAAACTCACAAAGCTACATGAACATTGCAATCTTCAAAGGAAACTAAAAGATTTTTAGATTATAAATATTCATGCATATACCCAATTCTAGAACAATATAAATGAACGTTCACAATTGAACTTATAGCAAATGTAGGGCTTAAACTAACCATACAAAGTAACTTACAATCAAAAAATTGCAAATGGTATGAACTAGAGATCTATCAGATATCTTCACACTTCGCCATTATCATAACTAAAATTTATCTAAATTGAAGAAAGGAAACATGCATACATAGAGAAACAACAAGACACCCAACTTCAATATATGCTCTACTTGTATTAATTTTAGACTGCTTCGATACAAAAATTCATGTTCAACAACCTTTACAATGAGAGAATACTACCTTTTATAGGGAAAGCTTACCAAAAAAAATGGTGGAGATCATCTCAACACCAATGTTCCATATTACATTTGCATTTAATAATTTGGAGATGCATTAAACATTTTCAATATACTCATTATTCGTCTCCAACTGAATTATGTTACAAATGAACCTAGGAAAATGTAAAATAAATTAGTATAATTTTTACATTAAATAAATTTAATAAAAATTTGGTGGCACAATTTTCCAAAATATATTACAACTAGTTGACCTTTTATAGAAATTGGTCATCTATTAAATTTCTACTTGTAGCTTTTTCTTTCATTATAAATTTAACAAAAAAAGTTAAGGCTACAGTAACTTCTTTGTTGGGTGGACCAAGAGTTTCATGATCCGTGTAGCATAATTCCTCGTATTCATCCATTAGTCGATGATGCAATTCCACACAAGAGGATCTCTCCCTAATTACCTCCTAATACTTTACCAAAAATACTATTGTGGAGTCCAAGAATTATGTAGATAAGTTGTTTGTAGGCTCTTTGTGAATGATTGATCGCCATCCCTACTTCATATTTTCATCCCCTATCTTCTCAAAAGAATTTATTTGCACAATTTTTAATTCCTATAAAAAACTTATCACAACCCGCCAAAACATCACTAATTTAATCGTGAATTCCTTTTATTTCTAGCTCAACTTGTTCCACAATCTCTTTTCTGAAATTAAGTGTGTGCAACCAAAAAGGTGGCTCCTTGTATTTTGGAAAACTTTCTTCCCACTAAATTACTCCTGTAATAATTTTCTTCACTGGTTCAAGCTTGGGAAATACTAATCCTTAATACTTGTGGAAACACTCACAGTCTTCAATCAATTTATTTGCCTCTTCCTTCAAAATCAAAAAATTATTATTTGCCTAGATAGTCATCCTAATCACCTTGATGCCTATATCAGTAGTACTCTTGAGCCAATCCTAGGTAGATTGGTCCCATGTCCTCATCTTCTTCATCTTATCTACCTCATTTTTGGACAAAAAAATAGGCATTGTTACCTTCCACAAAACACTCTTAATAGGGGTAACTAAGTGTTGGATGAATGAAGTCAATTCTACAATCCATGTTTTCAACTTGACCTTTGTGGCTTCATCCTTATTTGAATCCTCTTCAAACAAATTGACACTGACCCCTAAAGCTCATCTATCTCTTGTGATATATTAGTTGGGCCACTTTTTATTGAAGAAACATTAAATTTCTTGATTAAAATCGTGGCATTGTCTTTATCCATAGTTAGGGTGGTCACATGCAAGTTTTTTGATCCAAATGCATCCCCGGTCATATGATATCTTATTCTTGCCTTATTTTCCTTGGGTTTCTCAATCAAGCTCAAAATGACCTCTAGACTCACTTGAGGCATTTCCATGATTGGCCTCTTCCTCTTCAATTGTTCCTCAAGCCAAGTAGGAGTGAGTACTTGTGGCAAGAATTAAGGTGTTGTTATTGATGTCAACTAGTCAATTGGTTATCAACAAGTTGTTGTCATTGATTTCATGGTTGCACTTTATTGGTTGTATATATCGAGGATATTAAGAAAATTGTATTGAAGAAAGGTTGTAGGTGTTTAGTGGCTACTCTAGGTTTTTCTTCGGGGTTTGCTTCTATGTTTATGTGGTTCAAATATGTTGATGATGGTTGTTGGAAGCTTCTATATCCATATTTTTGGCTTCTGATTCATTTTACAGTACGATTTATGTTCACCAGTTGTGAACTGTGGTTTTCTGTGTTTCTGGCTGAGGTCTGGGAGAAATGTTGTTGGTCTAGATTTCCTTTTGGTTAAGTCTTATGACTTGAGGTTCCAAAGTTAAGTTTTTATGATTATGTTGAAGATATTTTTGGTGTATGGAAGAATTTGATCATGCTAAGGGTTGTGTGTTCTTAATTATTCTATGTGTTTTGCACTGGTTTGGCTGACCTTGTGTTAAACACTACCTTCAAAGTTGATGAAGTGTGTTGAGACCTACTTGGGTCCTCATCAAGTGTGTGTTTGAACCTCATTCTAACTCCAACCTAGGATGTTTTGGAACCAACCTAATTTGAATTTAATGATGGATTGCCAAATTTGGATATGTTTCAAAGTTGAAGATGGTATAAATACAGGATGAGTTAGTGGTGAATGATGTAAAAAGAGATAAGTGCAAAGAAATAGAGTATATAGATGTGAAGTAGATGTAAATTAGTGTGTGTGTGTGATGTGAGTGTGGAAAATTAGTTTGAAGTCTAAATTTTGAGTTTCTAAATGTAGTGACTTGAAGGTGTACTCTATCTTTCATGCATGTCTGCAAGTGGTTGAGAAAATTGTGGTGGAAATATTTGTTGCATTGAGATTGTCTTCTCTCTATAACATATCTCTTCTATCTTCTTTGTATCCCTATGGTAGTAAGCACTCTGGGTGGTTAACCCTATTGGACAATGATTTTTGATCTGGACATTGAGTCCTTGTTTTGCTAGTGAGCCTTTTCTCAGGCAATGAGCCTTTTTGTAATCATTTTTGATATTCTCTATAGTGTGAGTTAATCCTCACTGTGGTTTTTCCCTCATTGGGTTTTCCACGTAAATATGGTATTTCTATGTCTATGTAATGGTTTTAAGTTTATGTACTTGCACTTCATGTTTAATCAATTTAGCAGAGTTAAGGATTTGTGATTGATCTAAGTTCCGATGAATGTTTTAAAAGTTTAAATTTGCTACAACTGATTCACCCTCTCTCAGTTTTCTTGTTTAAAAATTGGTATCAAAGCTTGGTTCCTTGGATAATAACTTAACCACTTAAGGAAGGTCTGGGATGGCTGGAAAAGTTACTCATAATTATCCAAGGTTCGATGGAACTAATTATGCTATCTGGAAAATACTAATGGAAGAATATCGAGAGTATTGTGGATATGATGTGGAGAAATCTTACAAGAATACTTACACTCCTCCTACCAATGGTCCAATTACAGCTGATGACATCAAGGCACATGAAGCGAACAATAAGGTGAAGTACATTTTGAAGAATAGTATTGTACACTCTGATTTGATTAAAGTTCAAAATCTAAAGACTGCTAAGGAAGTCTAGGATGCTTTGGAAAAGGTGCATGAAGGAGATGAAAGAGTCAAAGAAGCAAAGTTGCAGAACTTGGAGATATATTTTGAGCTCCTACATATGTCTAAAGTTGATAATGTTAAAGCTTATGTACAGAGATTAGCTGAGGTAGTAGCTGGAATGCAAGGACTTGGTGCTGTAATAGATGAATCCAGGATTGTAAATAAGATTCTTAGAACTCTCTCTGATGCTTACAGAAAAAAGGTATGTGCTATTGAATAACATATAGATTACAAAGCTTACACTAAGGATCATTTTTTGGAACTCTAACATCTTATGAGATGAGAAAGTTGAATTTGAGAAATGGATCCAAATCAAAAACTTCTTTTAAGGCTATAAAAGTTGAAGATCGAGATGAAGAAAATATTGATGAAGTAGAAGATAACTTTTTGAGAGGGATGAAGAAATGCTCCAACAAGTATGAAGGTAAGTTACCCTTTAAATTCTTTATTTGTAGAGGAATAGTAAATTATGCTTCAAGGTGTCCAAAAAGAGTTAAGAGGAATAAACAAAGATATGAGAAAGAAAAGAAAGGTAAGAAGATCAATAGAGCATATTATGTGAATGAGGATGCTAGCATATCTGATGAGGAATTTGATTATGGAGATCCTGATGACAATGAATGCTTATTCTTGGCTATAAAATATGAACCTACTTCTATTGATTCTGAAAAATAGGTGAAGGAATTCCCTCAGGAGAAGGAGAAAAAATGAAGGTACTGTAATCTCTTCCCTACATGCTAAACAAGAAAAATAACTATTGGGTTGTTGACAGTGGTTGTTCACATCACATGATTAGTGATAAGAGTAAGTTTGTTAAACTTGAAAAGTATGATGGAGGCCTAGTTATGTTTGGAGATTATACTGGTGCTAAGATTTGTGGGATAGGTTCAATAAGTTTTGATTGCAAGCATAATACTGATAATGTCTATTATGTTAAGGGTTTAAGGCATAATCTCTTGAGTGTTAGACATATGTGTAGTAAAGGATATAATCTTGTATTTAAGGATGAAATATGTGAGATTAGGAAAGATTTTGGAATAATGATTGTTGCAAGAAAGAAATTTGAAGGGAATATCTATCAACTTAAGCGTGTTGATGGGAAATGTTTTATGACTCAAATTAATGACAATTGGTTGTGGCATTGGAGAATGTGTCATGTGAATTTTGATAACCTAGCAAGGATTAGTGTAGTTCAGACCATGAGAGATTTACCAAGGATTACAAAGCCTATTATACTCTTTACAAGAATTATCAATTTGGAAAGAATGCAAGAAAACATTACGAATCAAAGAAACAATCTACTACTGGACTACTAGATTTGATTCACACAGATCTTTGCGGTCCTACAAAAGTGATAATTATACAAGGTGAAAGGTACTTTATGCTTTTGATTGATGATTATTCTAGATATGCATGGGTTACATTTCTTAGAGAAAAAGTTGATGCATTAGACAATTCAAGACATTCAAAGCTATGGTTGAGAATGAAGTAAATTTGAGGATAAAATGCTTAAGGTCTGACAAAGGTGGTGAATTCACCTCCCATGAGTTTAATATGTTTTTTGAAGTGCATGGAATAAAAAGATAGTTATCTTCTCTAAGAAATCTTCAGCATAATGGAGTTGTTGAAAGAAAGAATAGAACAGTTCAAGAGGCCACTAGATCAATGATTACTGAGGCTGGTCTACCAGAAGTTTACTAGAGAGAATATATTCATACTATTGTTTATGTATTCAATCAAGTTCAAGCAAAATAAAATAGTACAAAGACCCCATATGAGCTATGGTGTGGAAGAATTCCTACTATTAAGTATTTCAAGGTATTTGGAAGCAAATGTTATATCAGACAAGATGAAGAAAATTTAGGCAAGTTTAATGCAAGAAGTGATGAAGGCATTTTTCTTGGATATTCTACTAAAAGAAAAGATTATAGATGTTTCAATAAAATATTGAGGAAGATTGTAGAAAGTACAAGTGTCAAGGTTGATGAAGCAATGAAGAATTCAATTGATGGTGATGGATATGTATCTAATGAACCTAATTGTGCAAGGATTGAATAAATTATGGAAGAATAGGAGAAGGATGAGCAAGAGAAGCAAAATGAAGAAAAAATAAGAAGAAGCTCTAGTGGTGTCCCCTAAGACACCTAGATATGTGCAGAAGAATCATTCATAAAGTCATATCATTGGAGACAAGACAAAAGGAGTATTGAAAAGAACAAGAGCTACTGCTGGTGAGGTAAATTTGTGTTTACTTTATGAGATTGAACCGAATACTGTAAGTGAAGCATGTAAAGATGGGAATTGGATGGAAGCTATGAAAGAAGAACTTATGCAAATTGAGAAGAATCAAACTTGGGAATTGGTCCCAATACTGACGGATAAAAATATTATTGGATCAAAATGGGTATTCAGAAATAAGTTGAATGAGAATGGAGAAGTGGTTAGAAAAAAGCAAGGCTTGTGTGTAAGAGTTACTCACAAGTAGAAGGCATATATTTTCAGGATACTTTTGCTTTGGTGGAAAGAATGGAAGCTATTAGGATGTTCTTAGCATTTGTTGCTCATAAATATTTCAAGTTCTATTATATGGTTGTCAAGTCTGTATTTTTTAATGGTGATCTGGAAGAAGAGGTCTACATGGAACAACCAGAAGGATTTCAGTTGTCAAATCAATCGGATATGATTTGCAGATTGAAGAAATATTTATATGGATTTAAGAAAGCTCCTAGAGCTCGGTATGCAAGTTTAGACAGGTACTTGATTCGACAAGGTTTCAACAAAGGTACAAAAAATAGTAATTTGTATTTTAAAATTGAAAATGAAAAAATATTGATTGTGGTTGTATATGTTGATGACATTATTTTTGGAGGAAATGAAACTATTTGTGGAAGAAATGAAAAAATAATTTGAGACGTCTATGTTTGGAGAGATGAATTTCTTTCTTAGGCTACAAATTAATCAAACAATGAAAAGAATTTTTATTTCACAGTCTAAATATGTGAGAGAGATATTGAAGAAGTTTGGGATGGATGGTTCCAAACTAGTATGCACTCTTATGGTGATTGGTTGAAAATTAGGTAAATATGATGATTCATCTAAGGTTGATCAGAACAAATATAGATCTATGATTGGTGGATTGTTGTATTTGACTTCTACTAGACCAGATATTATGCATGTTATCTGTCTTGTGGCTAGATTTCAAGAAGATCCTAAGGAAACACAAGTTGCTATTATTAAAATAATATTTAGATACTTGAATGGAACTCTGGATTACAGCTTATGGTATCCTAGGGATACTGACATTACACTAAGTGCTTATACAAATGTAGATTGGGTTGGATGTGTAGATGACAGAAAAAGTACAAGTGGTGGCGCATTCTTTCTTGGGTGCATATTGGTGGCATGGTTGAGTAAAAAGAAAGATTTAGTTTCCCTATCTACTACTGAAGTTGAGTATATTGTTGTTGCATCTTGTTGAACACAAGTTCTATGGATGAAATAGACATTAAAAGATATCATAGTTGTGTATGGTGATCCTATTTCTATCCTCTATGATAACACAAGTACAATTAGTATTTCAAATAGTCTAGTGATGCACTCTAGGACAAAGCATATATCTATCAGGTATCATTTCTTGAGAGACAAGGTTGTGGAGAATTAAGTAAAGCTTGAGTATGTCCCTATAAAGGATCATATTGCTAATATATTTATGAAGGCTCTTCCTCAAGATACTTTTGAGTATCTTCGAGAGAAGTTAGGGGTCATTTCCCCTACTTTCTTGAACTAGATGCATATGGAGATGCATCAATCTGGCGGGTCTATGGGTCTATCTTTCTTCTGGACTGATGTTTTGGTGGCTACCTCTCAAGGGGAGTAAATAGTGGCATGTGTTGTCATTGTATGAGTATTCTATTTTTAATGTCAAAGGGGAAAATCAATATAAAATATCTTGTACCTTTTCCATTGATGTCAAAGGGGGAGAGGAAGAAAATTATGAAAAAGAAAAGAGTATCATGCGAAAAATATTATCTACTAAGGGGGAGAAACAAAAAGAAAAATCACGAGAAGTGTGTTCAGAGCTAGTATGTTGTCTTTGATGGTTTTTCACATCATGTGTTTCCATCAATGAAAAAGGGGGATATTCTTGCAAGAATGAAGGTGTTTTCATTGATTTCAATTGTTCAATTGGTTATCAACTAGTTGCTATTTTCATTGATGTCATGGTTACAAGTTATTGGTTGTATATGTCAAGGATATTAAGAAAATTGTATTGAAGAAAGGTTGCAGGTGTTCAGTGGTTGCTCCAGGTTTTGCTTTTGGATTTTATTATATGTTTGTGTTGTTTAGATATGTTGAACATGGTTTTTGGAAGCTACTATATCTATATTTTTGGATTTTTATTCATTATATAGTGTGAGTTATGTTCATCGGTTGTGAACAGTGGTTTTCTATGTTTCTGGCTAAGGTCCGAAAGAAATGTTGTTGGTCTAGATTTCCTTTTGGTTAAGTCTTATGACTTTTGGTTCTAGAGTTAAGTTGTTATGATCATATTGAAGATATTTTTGGTGCCTGGAAGGATTTGATTGTGCTAAGGGTTATGCACTTAATTTTTCTATGTGTTTTATATTGGTTTGTCCGACCTTGTGTTAAACACTGCCTTCAAAGTTAATGAAGTATGTTGGGACCTACTTGGGTCCTCATCAAGCATGTGTTTGGGTCACCCTCGTTATAATTCCACCCTAGGATGTTTTGGCACTGACCTAATTTGAATTTAATGATGGATGGATGACTTTGGATATGTTTCAAAGTTGAAGATGGTATAAATATAGGATGAGTTAGTGATGAATGATAAAGAGATAAATGCAAAGAAAAAGAGCAGATAGGTGTGAAGAAGATGTGAATTAGTGTGTGTGTGTGTGATGGGAGTGTGGCAAATTAGTGTGAAGTCTAAATGCTAAGTTTTGGGATGTAGTGAGTTGAAGGTGTACTCTATCTTTCATGCATGTCTACAAGTGGTTGAGAAAATTGTGGTGTAAATCTCTGTTATATTGATATTGTCTTATCTCTGTAGCATATCTCTTTTATCTTCTTTGTCTTTTTTTGGTAGTGATCCCTCTAGGTGGTTAAATCTGTTGGATAGTGAGTCTTGATCTGGACAATGAGGCCTTGTTTTGGTAGTGAGCCTTTTCTTAGGAAGTCAGCCTTTTTGTAATCGGTTTTGATATTCTCTATATGTGAGTTAATCCTCACCATGGTTTTTCCCTCATTGGGTTTTCCACATAAATCTAGTGTTTCTTTGTTTGTGTGATGGTTTTTAGTTTATGTACTTGCATTTAATGTTTAATCATTTTAGCAGAGTTAAGGATTTGTGATTGATCTAAGTTTCAGTGAATGTTTTAAAAGTTTAAATTTTCTACAACTCATTCACCCCCCCTCTCAATTGTCTTGTTCAACAGTACTTTCTCTACCTATTGAGAAGAGGAAGGGTTATTGGTCTTGATATCCTTTGTTACAATCTCCTCCTCATGAGTCACCTCTTATTGACCTTTAAATGGCTCTTTTTCCTTCTTATCCTCCTCTTGACCTTGAGATCATGTGGCCCCAAATTCAACAGCCTCCTCAAAAGGATTATCTTGATGTTCTATCAAAATTGAAGCTTCCTCCATTATTGGGAGTCCCAACATACACTCTCTTTCTTTCCTTTTCATTTCTTCAAAAATCGTGTCTACACTCTTCATGGTACGAGGCTCTAAAACTGTTTCAAATGGAGGGGTAGCCTATGCTACTTGATTTATTAGGGCCCTATTAACCTCACAGAGCTAGGTGGTAGAGAATTCATTTGGAAAATTAGAGAGGTAATACATGAAATACTTAGGGAGGATAAGATAAGTGGGAGAGGAAGTGGAAGAAATGGTCGGAGGTAAGGTGGATATGGTGAATTGTGGGGTGGGAACCGAAGTGGTAGAAGAGGGAGAAGTGGAAGATGGAGATGGAGAAGACTCCAATAGGATAGAGGAAGTAGAAGGAGAAAGGACGGATGTGGTGAGATTGGCCAAAATGTCTATTGGATGAGGTAAAGAGAGAACGAGTAGAGAAATAGAGGAAGAGGGGATTGTGGAAGCAATGGATGAAGTGAAAAGTGGTATGGAAGTAGGCGAAGGAGATGGAGGAGCAGAAATCATGGGCGATGATGGAGGTGATGACTCCCTATTCTCCTCTTGTATAGGCTTTGTAGCTATTTTGCTAGCCCTTATTACTCTCTTTGGTTGAGACCTGATCACCTCTCCAACTTTCCTTTTCTACACCTGAGGTTTAGGAGCTGGATGCCTTTCGTCTATGCACTTCCTTCCTTTCCCTTTAGCCTTCGAAGGAGTAGAATCTTCCTTCCCTATACTACCTACACAAGATCCAACTTCTTCTTTGGTCTACTCCCCTTCACTAGAGGTAGCCTCCTCTTATGCCTCGTTGAATGTAAGATTAGCTCCTCGAGCGAGAAGAGCTAACATTTGAGCATCCACCCATTTCTTCATTCTCCTCAAAATAGGTTGAGTAATGACATCAATATCAACCTCCTCTTCTTTTGTCCAATTTGAAAGGGGAATGGGCTACTCATCCACCTTATTAAATTTCTCCTCGTCTAAGACCTGGCCATCCTCCTGCACCTAGTCAAGCATTGAGAAGAGGTGTAACATTCAGATGTACTCTAGTATTAACCTCATGTATGATCTTTTTCTGACTTCAAGATAATTCATACAATTTTCCCAAAAGTCCTCAATATGCAATTGGTGAGCATACTATTTTCCCAATTGCTTCTTGATCTTGTCAAAAGGATCAAAATTATCCCTTCAATAATGAAAATAAAATCCAAAAGTTTTTATCTCCACATTATATTTTTTGCAGATGGAGCCAAAGTATAATAAAACATACCCCTCTCGAATGTCAATGGAAATGGAACCCCATCCCTATGTTTAGCGTGCAACAGATGGTGAGAAGTGCATAGCTACCTTGTCAATTCCAACATGACTATCTTGTCATTTGGATATGGGTAATCTATATGGAGTCCCTGAGAATCCTTTAATTCTGAAATATATGAATTTTGGGAATTGAATAAACCAATACCCAAACTATTTAACCATCTTTATGGCCAATGAAGAGATCCTTCCACACAAGTCGCCCTCTAGAGCTTTGATGATAAACATTGTAAAGACATCATTCACCCTCTTATAATGATACTTTTCATATTACACTTGCAACTACGGATAACAATCATAGACTTTGTACTCATTGGGGCCTATGCCCACATTGCCTTTACATGTTAAGCCTCTATATATTAAATTGGCTGCAAAATGATATACAATATAAGAAGTCATGAAAAATGTTGAGGACTTCTTCACAAGGGAGAATCGATTGTGCAAGTTGTCACTGATTATCTTTGCTCAATCAAACTTTTTTCCCCTCTCAATATTTCTTCAATGAAATAAAACATCAAATTCTCAAAATTTGGTGTTGATAATAGCCCCATTAACCTACTGAGGAGGGTGACCAAATCGTTAACTTAATCTTGGAAGTCACTCTTGTAGAGAGTATTAGGAAACTTGTTTGGATTTCTCCTTTGGAACTTCACCCAACGGTCATTAATAAGTTGAAGGAAGCCACTAGGATTGTTGTCAAATAATCCACTCGTATACTCTCTACTAGTAGAAGTCATATGCGAGAAGGAAGGAATCCCAAAAGTTCAAGAAATAGGGTTTGAGGATAGGTCCACCAAGATTCTTCCATCAACAGATATTATCTTCGAGAATCCTTGTGATAATATTATTGGGATCCCATGATCAATTCTAGACATAGCATTGAATATGGGAATCCAACTCCCTATGCTATCCCACTTTTTTTTATCTTAGTGGCAAGATCCATCCTCATGTCGCCAAAGATTATTTCTTTGAATTCCTCGATATCTATTTGACCAATGTTCATATAACTAAGCAAGAGCCAAGTTAATGAGATTTTAGGAGGATCAACTCCTTGGAATTTGTACTTTATCTTGGATGTTATGTCTATTTTTTCCATAAAATATGTGAGAACACCATGTAATCAAAATTCAGCAACATACAATTAACATTTCTTAAAAAAATGCATAATTAATATAATCAAAATCACCTCATAAGAAAATGAGATCACCCATAATTCTCTATGCCAAAATAATTTTCAATAAAATAATTGCAATCACAAATTTTGTGGGTTTTGGCATTTTGTGAGAATATGAGCTATGTGGGAAATTTGAAACAATCTAAATCTTTGTAAATCCCATGAGAAAATACCGTTAAGGAAACCTGCACCAAAATCTTTGCAAGTGGAGATTTGCATATATCTAAGTGACACTAGCTCATGTGAGAGAACCTTTGCAATTTCCCAACTTGAAAGATTTTATGGAAACTAACACTCTATGGAAATTTGGAGTTCATGAGGATCTATAACTTGTGAGAAAATTGGTATTATGAAATTTTTTAGATCAATATTTACCTATGTGGGAAAATAAGGTTTGAAAACTTGCAAATGGATTTCCACAAGCTTAAAAATTTTATGGAATTTTCTAAGTTGCAGGCCTACGAAGGATGTTCTTGAAGTTTAAAAGTTTTATCAAATTCCCATGACCACATAATCTATGAAAAAGGAATTTTGTGAGGATTATGTGCAAACTTTCAAAACCAAACTCTAAAGGTCACCTAGATGAAAATTCATCGTGAACCATGTTAGGATATGGTGTTGTACACCATTGCATAAAATTATTTATTATAATGTTGTAATTAAATAATTATTTAGTTGTGATGCACCTTGGTGGTGTGGTTAATCACACTAGGTAATTATTTTGGGACCACTTGATGTTGTATTGTAACATTGTATTATTATTTGATGTGTGGGAGACATGTGATAATAATTTAATTTTGGTAAAATATTAAATACAGTGAAGTCTTAGTACCTAATATTAAATAAGGGGTTAGTGGTTTTGTATTCACATGGTTTTGTGGTACATGGTTTTACCTTACTACTAGTTGTATTTTGTGTGAGCTTGTGTCTATAAAATCAAACACATGTGTAGTGGTTTGGGTTGGGCTGAGTGGTTTAGTTGTCATTATTGAGTCTTTCTAAGGAGTGCATATGTGAAGCATGGCATGGGATGTTTGGATTCATTTTTAGACACATGGAGATGCATTGAGAGGCTTGATGTTTTTGAGGTGTTCATTGTAACTCTTGTATGGCTTTATTGTTGATTAATATGGAGTATGGATGTTTTTAGAGGTTGGGTATTTCCCTCTTGAGGGTTTTCCCATGGTATATCTTGTGTCATATTTTATGGGTATGTTGTCTATTCTCTTGCATATGGATTTCGAGTACTTAATTGTATTAATATCTCTATTGGCTTATGTGGAAACTGTCATTAGATGGTTGCAAGTTTCCTTATAAGTGATATCAGAGCTTTCATGGTTGAATATTTTTGTTATAACCCTAGGTTGAGAAAATATTGGTTGGGTTTGAATCTATGCAATGCATGAGATAATGAAAGACATGGAAAGACATGAGGGTTTTGTAGGTTGTTTATTGCAATTCTAAGGTTTTTGGGTTTGTTGTTATAATGGTTAGTTTGCATATTTGGGGTGTGAAAAATATTGGGTAAAAAAGGGTTTCTTAGTTGTGCATTCAAATGAGGTTTTTATGGGGGAAATTTTGTAAATGATCTCTTGGGACAAAACGACCCTCATGGTTGGATTCAAGTTGGTCGAGAGACGAAAATTGATATAAAATTTGACCTATTTTGGTTACTAGAAAAAAATGCAAAAAAAAATTAGCTCGACCCCTACCCGGTCGTACGCATGTCACTATCGCAATCTTCAAAAAAAAAAAAATATTCGTCAAAGAAAAAAGTGTATAGAAAATATTTTAAAAATAATAATAATGTTGTGGGGAGGGGTGGACTCCCCTTCCCAACCTGTGTACCTTGATGCAGGGACCGAAAGTCCTTGTCAGCAGGTTACTGTTGTCGGTGGCATAAGCCACCAATGGGTCCTTGTCTAGCAAGGACTTCCAGACCCCACCGTCCCCTATGGGGATTACAAACAAAATTCATTTAATAAAATTTTCATCGCTATAAATTTGTAAATGTCATCCAATGAATAATAAATGTGGCCCGATGAAATTTGTATATGCAAAATTTAAATAAATTTAATGAATATTTCAGATCCACCATTGATGTGCCACCTAGGGGGACACCACCACTTGTGGCTCCACCCAGGGGCCACTCCTGATTGCACCTAACACCTTAATGGGGAACTTTTTTCTTGAGGGCATGACTTTCACTCAGGGTGTCCATTTTTGGTCTTCTTGGACTCATTGGAAAGTTGACTCAGTGCTCTACACTTTGGTGCTAGTGATTTTCTCATATTTTATAGTTTTGATAGTGTTTTTCTTGATGGAATTTTGTTATTTTTTTGGAGCTTCAAGAGGTCATATCTTGTGCATATTGAGTTAGATTTTGGACTTCAAATAGTTGAAGGAAAGCTTGTTCAGAGAACTATATAATGGATCAGGTTTGGAGTTGTTTAAACATGATTTATTTTCCGATATTCTATCCTAAGCTATTTATGGGTTAATTTGACTATGGTGATACTATGATCTTATGGATTGTCGGATCTTAGAGATTTGATGTTGGATTCATTGTATACTCAGTTGTACATCTCAGATTATTCTCATTTGACATGGTTATCAATATATGGTTGGATTTGTATGCTTCATTGTTGTATCTACAAGTTGTGTAATAATGTAGGTCATTTATACTTACTTGTTGCACCTATGACTTGGACATGGGTTGTCTATGCCCATAGATATTTCAGTGTTGATGCATTTTAAGTTTAGTGGCTTGGTTTAGTCACTTGGTTTGTTGGTTTTGTTGTCATGTTGAGGAGGTGAATGGTATTACCAAGTACAATCATGATATGATACCTATGTAGTTGACTATGTTATGCAAACATGTGGGACACAGTTGGGTTGTTTTGTTGGTACATTTGGTGGTGATCATGGTGTCATGGATGTTTCTTGTTCTTTGGAGACTTTGGCATGTCATGATGGTTTATGCAAGTACAATGTTTGTGGTGTTGGATTGGTTCTTATTTCGGTTGTGGCAATGTATCTTCTTGGTATGAGGATCATGGTTTTACTTTGCCTTCTTTTTGGGGAGCTCATGTTGCATTTGAGTTCTTTGATTGTGTGAGGGATTTTGGTTAATCTTTATTGAGGATATTCTTATCACAATGTCATGATAGCTTGTTACATTCACTAGTTATACACTTTCAGTGGGATCTTTTAATAGTGATGGATTGGTGGTGATTAGATATGTTTATGATGGTTTAGCGGGTGTAGGTATCTTCTTGGCTTAGAGATCTTGGTTTCACTTGTATGTTACTAATATTGTAGTTGAGTGTGTGCAGAACTAGATGATCTTCATGGAGAGGATGGTAGTCATGATGCCATGTGTAGCTCGTACCATGGTTCAATGGGAGTTGTTGGCAATGACATGGATGCATCATTGGTTATGGTTATCTTCATGTGATTGGAGATATGTTTTCTTGGTTAGAGTGTATTTTTTATGATTTCATGATATATTCTTGATTCTAGATTAGAGTTTCACATATTACATGTTCTCTTGAGACTAGTATGCATGTTATGGTGCATGTGATCTCCTAGGAGGATATGGTTATATCATGTTGTCATGTTTATGTTCCTGATTCATGATTGGAGATTTAACATTGATCGTGTGTGGTTCTCTTGGTATTGGGTACATTGATCATTTGATTGATTTTTTCATGATGGTGCTATGTTACATTTGGAGTTTGGTATGGATTCATTAGTTACATGTACCCATGGACACTTGGAGACTTAGGTGATGGTTGGATTTCTCTTGTGACTAGAGATATTTTCTTGAGATGGTTACTCTTTGGAAGTTTCAGCAAGAAGACTGAGGAGATTTCACCATAATATGGACGTGAGTTCATGATGGACCGATAGAGGAGATTGCTCTTGGAGTGAGTCATGATGACTTGGTTATTCTGGAGGAGGATTCTCATTCCCCACTCTTGGTTTACTCGGCATTTTATTATTTGAGAGGTATTTCCCCATTATATCTTTCAAATGTGTTATGTTTCATGCTTTGATTCCTCATGGGATTGAGTTGATTCATGGTGATTGATTATGGAGACTCATTTTAGGATTGGTTAGCATGCTTTTATATGCTTTATCTTTCATAGATATGGATCTTGAGTTATGGATAGTTAGTTCTGAAGGATTTACTTTGAGGGATGTTATGGCATGGTTATCTCCTTGTTCATTTGAGTTTATGATATCATTATTTGATGAGGATTGTTAGGAGATGGTTTATGGGCTGATTTCCATTTTTGGGGATGATTACTTTGAGTTTGATATTATTGTTTTGATAGGCTTACATCCATGTTGGAATTGTTACATTGATTCATATGTTGTACTTGGTCTATGAGATTGAGTGTTATGGATGTTGTTGAGGCTTCTCATTTGGGGTTGTTAGGAGATCATACTTGACACAGCATTTCACTTTTTGAGGTGTTGGTAGGAGGACATTATGGTTTATAGGTTTCTCTCTTCATGGTTCCTTTTTGGATGTGTTGGTTATTTTTAAGAACCAAACTTAATCTCAACAATTACCTATGAATTTTCCATAATTCAATGATCAGTAATGGTGAGGATTGGCCAACGACTAGGTGAAAGTTTGCTAGGCTTTCCCTCTGCACTTTGGGCTTGCAAGACCTGGGAGGGTGATCCCTACAATGTTTTAAATGATACTATTATGCCAAATTACCACAAACATTGTGAATAACAAATATATTCCCATGGATTGCAAATTAGATGGAAATCCTAAAGAATTTGGTTGATTCTCTGACAGATGACCATCTAAAGCAAGGAATGGATGGTTTCTCATGAAACTTTAGAACAATTAAAGGTGTATGAATGATTTTCTTTAATA
Source organism: Sequoiadendron giganteum (assembly GCA_007115665.2). Classification (NCBI taxonomy): domain Eukaryota; kingdom Viridiplantae; phylum Streptophyta; class Pinopsida; order Cupressales; family Cupressaceae; genus Sequoiadendron; species Sequoiadendron giganteum. Next base: position 110,919,538 of record CM021109.1, read on the forward strand.
TTGTGTTCTTTGAAAGGTAGGGTTGACTCAATTACATCAAAGATAACCAAATTAATAGATCAGTGCTTTATCCATGGGCGACAAATTTAAATATGGAATAACATATAATACATTAGTGATTAAACTCGATACTTGTATACTATTGTGATATTAATTTACAACATGTACAACTCAAGATCTCCCAAAACAAGAACTACTTATCAAATCCTTATATTTAATCACATAAACCTATGATCTCATCAAATCATTTTAATTAATTCCTTGAATTAAAGAAAAGACAAAACCATACACTCAACCAAAATGATTGAAGACTAATAAAACATCCTTGATCATTCTATTAATAATCCATATGACAAAATACACAAGGAGAGAAATTGTTCCAAAATTTGCATTTTCTCATTAAGATGCTCACTACTGTAAAACTATTATGTCTATTATAGATTCAAATTCAACCTAAGACTCAATACTATTCTATTCCTTTGTGCTTGAATTACAAAATTCATTACATGAGTTCAAAACTATACCAACCAAAGACCTGTGCAATTGGCCTTGAATTCCCTTTTATAAGAACAAGGGAGAAACAAGCTTCGGGCAAAATTACACATATAGTCACATTTGACATTTGACAAATATTTCAATTTCAATTTCAAAACATCCCCAGGAAATTATATGTGCATTTTGAGATGGGGAAAACCATGAGACAAAAATCCTTTCATATTGTTGAGGAATACTACTCCCACCCTCCAAAGGGCATGTTTTAATGTTGTAGTAGCACCATCCATGAGAAAAAATTTCTTCCACATGCACGCCAAGTCAACAAAAATTAAAACATAAATAAATAAAGGAAAAGAGAAAAAACCACGTCCATGTCAACACTTTGTCATCACTCCATAACCAAGAGTATATAATATTTTGCAATATTTCATTAAGGCTTTATCTATAAACTTTTTGAGCCATATATTATAATCCTCCTTAGTGGGCCATTGTATGTCCAATAACTCCTACATTTTAGTGTCATGTTGGTTGTTCTTGGCATCAATTAATATATGCGCCTCTTTAACAAATGCATCCATTCACACTTCAAACCCTATCATATTGTCAACTATTCAATTCAACATGGTGTAATCTATAACATTGACTATTTTCTTAAAATGTGGGAGTAAACCTCCCAACTCATCCTTCCAAGTGAAAAAATCCTTCAGCCCACCTTCATCATTTAATATCTTGGGCATACCATGCCCCTCCATGTCCCTAAAAACTTTCAATTTGTTTTGCAATTGCACTCCTAGCTTACCATGAAAAGCTAAGATTCCTCCTAATAATTTAATTTCTTTCGACACATTTGGTATATTTTTTGGGGCCTTGGGATCATATTTCATGTTAGGAATCATCTCTTTGAGGGCCCCAACCCTAGCACTCCATTTGCTTCATTCATTTTGGAAAGCATTTTGAACTTGCACATACCTTTCATGAGCCTCATGGATGTTCTTGTATGCTCCCCAAATATTTCCAACTTTGTGTACCATCATGAAAACTCTATGCTTCAATACATCATCAAAAATTCCATCAGCAACCTTTGCAATCTCTTCCTTAGCTCTCTTGGCAATATCCTTTTCTGCTTGCACTTCCTTCTTCAAACTCTGAATTCTTAGTGCCAAAGTCTCCCTATCTTGAGCTAATAAATCTAAAGAAGATGATGAGGGGGAAGTCAATGCTCTTATTGATTAGATTGCTTGTGTAGTGGCCCTCATATTATTACACTCATCCAAAAGAGTGTTGTATTTATTCAATAAATCATCATACTTCTTTTGGGATATTTATGCAGTTTCAACACTTAGCATGACAGTATGAACGGTCAAATTTCCAGCCTAGATTGGAGTTATGTCTATGGCTCTCTTCACCACAACTAATCCAATGACTTCCTCAATTGATTTGGCAACCTCAGGTTTTCCAGTATTGGGAGCTATTGACCAAATTGCTAGAGTATGCAATTTTGGACTGAAACCTAATCCAAAGATACGGCTATCAAAATGCTCTTCTGATACAGAGGCTTGAGGGTCCTTTCTTATTGCATCAAGTGTAATATCAGTAGTAAGGTTCCATCCTACAAGCAAAATCATTCCACTCTCCTTAATAATTTTTTTGGCTTCAATGGGAGTAATTGTTGCTATTTCAGCCATTATCTTCTCCTCCTCTTCCTTTTCTACTTCCTCCTGTTGTGAAGAGTCCCCATTGGCCTTCACCTCTTCAATTATCTTCTTTATGTTTTGGCTTCTTTTTTGGATGATGAATTATTTAAACTCCTTGTTATGCACAAAGGAATCATTAGCAAAAAACTCATCATAAGCTTTGATCCAAGGATCATCATCAGTTTCTTCATTGTACTCCCACTTGACAATTCTATCTTGGGGAACAAATGTGTCAAGAGCATCATTTATTTTAGGGGAAGGGAATATCATCTCCACCTCCTCATCATCAGGCACATTCTCTACAGATATTTCATCTCCAATTATTTTGGTGTCTCCTCCCTCAACCTCTAAAGGTTGTTCCTGAATGTCCATAGCCTCTATCTACTGCTCTTTGAGGGCTTGTGCCTTTTTAGAAGCCTCCTTAACCTTTACCTTGAACTCACCATTCTGATAATCCTTTATTTAGTCATGGCACTTTCATAAGGGTTTTCAATCTCATCATAGGGAATGATATAGAATGCATTCATTTTTATTATATCTTCTTCAATGTCACAAATCGCAGTCCATTATTTCCTCCTCGAGGTTAGTGCTCCATCAATTGTTAGATTCCTTATTACATCATCAATATACAATAAATATTGGGAGAAGCTAGATAAGCCTTTCTTCTTCTTCATCTCATTCACAAACCCTTTAGGGTCATAGTTTATAACCTCATCAACTGGCAGCCTAAGGTTATTTACCATTATTCTAAATTTCTCATATTCTTCTTTTGCAGTAGCCTTGAAATAAGCAAAAGTACATTGTGGTGTTATTACCGAGCCCTTCCTAGGAGTCCTGAAATTCTCCTTATCCATAAAAATCTAATTTTCATATGAGTTCCATGAAGGCCAGCCTATCAAACACATGCAGTGGCAAGCAATGAGGTGCAACTTTGGCTCCATAAGCCTTGATCAAAGTATAGTGTGTATGCAAAAACCAGTCACCCCAATTATGATTTTGTGTTGCTCCTTCCATGAGCTCATGGGGGTGCATAATCTCCCTAATAACTCTTGAAATTTTGTAAAGAGGTATTATCCCCAAGATCTCCAAAATACCATACCTCACAACATTGCAAAAAGCCAAATAATTTGAATGTGGACAATTTTGGTCCCTGTAGACACTCAAAATTGTCCCTATCATAACATTACCTAGTCGATACATGACCTTGAAAAACATTTTTAATATTTTACCCTAGGTCATTACATTATATCACTTATCCCATTTATCCCACTTAATCACCTTCCCAATTAATTAAATAAATCTCATTTATTTAATTAATTCCCCTTTCACATGTCTCAAAATAATTCAAATTAAATATTTGAATCAATCCCTCTTATTGTCACATTGCAACATGTGTCACATGACTACAACTCTTCACATGCATAAATAATTTAAATAATTTAATTATTTAAATTATGAGATTCCCACTCACATCCTATTTTTACCCTCATTCATTGTGTGTCATAAGCATCTTTTCTTCTAAAATAAATAAAAGAATCTCCATTATTTCCTCGCATCTTAATTTGAGTGTCATGTCATAAGCCACTTAATGTGCGTCATAGACACTAAAATAAACTTTTAATCCTAGCCATACATATCACAAATTTGACTTTTAATCTTGGCCATCGAATCAAATCAACCTTCTCCTATAAATCAAGCCTTTCACGGGCCATTTGAGGATCTTCTTCTAGCATCATTACTCTGCCAAAATTTCTTCTTATTTATCTATTTTCTTTTATTATCTTTCATCTTATCATTATGCTACAAAAATGAGCAATCAACATATCAGATCATTCAAACCTTCAAAATCATGCATTCTCATGCAGGTGGAGAAGAGCAATGGAGATAAATCAATTCAAGCTTGGAGATTGGTTTGCATTTGCTTGTTATTTTGGTTTTCATGCTTGCTTGTACTCTATTGTGCTAGTTAGGGTTTTGATATCTTGTTATTATAGTTTTATATCTAATTTTCCCTAACTACAGTCCCAAATGTGAGTCCACATTTGGATAGGAAAATCATTTCCTTCCTCATCCTTTTTCCTTAACTTAATTTTTTTCTTCCACTTCTCTTGCCCAAAGTAAAGAATCATTTGCATCAATAAAGAATAATGGGGAAAATATAGAGGGGCACTACCATCTTTCAATCCAATTAGCCCTTTATGCATCTGCTCAACAATGTATGCTACATAGTCAAATCCCCTATTAGAATTCCAATTTTGAATATCAATTATCATCACCAACAAGTAATTTGGTATCCTTATATCAAACTTGTGATCCAATACCTGAGCCAAACAATAATATGTGTTCTTGAAATAGTTGGAAAACTCTTCACAATCAAAAGGTTCCAAATCCTTAGGACCAAAACCCCCTTTATCATCTTTCTTGTGCCTATCAAGCACATGTCTTCTATATCCATAATTTTTCTTCTCATACTCATTGCATAAGGCAGAAAATTTGATGTTGACTGTGTAATTAGGGTTGAATCTGAACACCTCCACAATCCTATCTCTTGTTATTTCAAGGATTAGGGTTTCATTCTCACTTTTTATTGTTTTGTCACTTGGATTATAATGTGTTTCCAGCTCCAGCATCAAATCCACTTCAACAAATACATTTGGTACCAAAAACCTCCCAAGGTTGAAACCTCATAGGTGGAGGGTTAGATGTTTGGCATATCTTCTATTGAAGGCATATAAAAATAACTCTCAACCACTCTGAGGTAGTTTAACTTCTCCAATTACACCAGCATTAGCAATCATTTTGCTAGTCATAACACCTTGCCCTATAGGTCTTTTACCAATTTGTGTTTCTCCCTCATTAATATCTTTAGATTCACCTTTGATGAATCTACCAAAACTTCTTTTCTCCCCCTTACATTTAGCAAACGTTTTTGAGACCTTTGGCTTAGGTTTAACAACCTTAGGATTTTTCTATTCTGATTTACCCGTAACTCCTAAGGATTTGTTGGGATAGATCATTGTGTATACTTAGGGTTTATGAATTTCACTTATAAATGAGGCTTATTGATTTTAATGCTTTGAAAAAGAAAATTTGCAGGACACGAGCCAAAATACTCCAAAATCTTACTCAATTTCTACCACCCTATATGAATTTATAAAATGATAAAACCCTTCCAACCCTAAGAACATAGAGCTTTCTAAGGTAATCGCTCTTCTTACCCCAACCATTTTAATTCAACTACAACTTCCATAGAGAGGTGAAAATACTTGCCTTCCCGGGAAAATCAGACTTCAATGTCTCTACAAATCTTTGCCTAAGCTCTTCACACCTTCTTCTTAAACTTGACCAATTCTTCTACTCTCAAACAATTGTAATTGTGAGGAAAAATGATCCAACAACCTCCTTTATGGCAAATGAATGGAGCGTATTCACCATTAATGCTTGAAAAAAAGCTTGTGCAAGCAAACTGACACTTAACTGTTTAAGTTCAAATTCTAGTCGTTGATCTTTTTTATTTAAAACATTATTTGTGGCTCTCCTTAATCCTCACTCCTTCTCTTTTTTCTCTTATTGATGTCCCCTGATGCTACCACATCGCCCCTTTTTTCCTTAGTCACCTTTTACTTGAAGGCCATCATGCATCGCTACTTTGATCTATGTCCCTTTGGATGGATCCGTGATGCTATAATACCTGACGATGAGGGGAATATTCCATCGAATATCCCATCGCTCATTACTGATGTGCTCCTTAGGTCTCCACTTGTAACTATGATGTTTTGACGTGACACGATGAGCACAAGACTTAACAGTCCATTTCTCATTGCCAATACTCCATTTCCTTTATGTGTCCTATCAGCGATATGTACACCATATGTAATAAGATCTTAGTCATTAGATTTAAATCGTCCTTTGACTTTATCCTTCACGCATCACTCATCACTAATCCACATCTTAATAGTTGAATCACATCAGTGATGGAAGAAAGGTGGCAATGGTTCAAGATTTGGCCACGTGTACCTTGCAGCAAGATCAATGGTCATGCAGGTGTTGCCCTTAGTAACATTCAAATCAGTTTTAAGATAGTGGAACCATAGACTCCATCGCTCATCGCTGATATGAAAAAGGAAGCAAGCATCAATCTACAATGGGCGATGAACTAGAGATGTAAAGGCCATAGTGTTATCACGTATTGTTGATTAACAATTCAAAGCTCTTTGGCGATCAGCAATACAAAGGAAACCAACGATGGGTAAACCCATAAAAGTGGTTTACAATTCGAGTGAGGAAGGAAAAGTTGCAAAAAATGACCCCATGCCAAAAAAATTGGCTTTTGGGGTTCGAACGAACTTATTGGTTTGAGTGAACCAAAAGAGGGTTTGTTAGAACCCCAATTCGAGCGAACCCACTAAATGCCTCAGGCCCACCATTCCTACAAAAAAAGCAAAGAAAACATTTTTTGAAAGAACCCCCTGGTTCGAGTGAACCCCCCTTTTCCCACCTTCTCACCCTCTGGCCCAAAAAAACTCCAATTTTTTTTTGTTTGAAGCTTGAGTTGAGGATGAAAATGGAGGAGACTTCACAGACCCAACTAGATGATGGTAGTCCTCGGAACAAGCTATCCAATGAATATAATTTTAATATGTTTTGGTTTTATTATGTATTTGTTTTTTTAGTTTTATTAAACATAGGTTTTTCACCGAAAATCAAGTTCTTTGTTTTGCACATGTGGAAAAATAGCATATTATCAAAAAAAAATTAAAAACTATGAGGCACCAAATATTGAAGTCCTTGATCCAACAAAAAAAAATTGAATTCGATACATACAAAAAAAGTTACATTGTATACAGTCTGCCTATGTTTGAATTGTACCTGGTTTTACTTTGAAACTTGATTAAGTAAAAAATATTCAATAAAATAGTATGAAACCAATTGGAAGCACTAGATATCATAGTTACAAATCTAAAGTCAAAAAAAATATAATTTATCCTTCATGAAAAAAAAGCTATGTTGTATATGGTGAGCGTCACTCCTTAAAAATGTTGTTTACTAAAAAAAACTAGTTTTTGAAGGAGATGGAAAAAGAAGTGCAATCTGATTCCAAAAATTTTGAAAAAAATATATTTAGAATCTACAAACAAAATACCACAAATCACTAGTTTGCATCATCTTCAAATTCCTCATGGTTTAGCCGCTATAGGTGCCTGAAAGTGAAGATTTAGTTAGAAAAAATTATTTCAGTGTCTAGTTTGGCTAAAAATTGTAAACGAGTATTGTGGGATCACTCTGATATTAAGTGGATCATTTATATCGTGCATCGCTACTTTGAGACTCGAGGTTTAAAACCTATTTGTGATGAGTGATACAAAGGGATATGTCCATCGCACATCACCAATTCAACACAAGCAGTCACAAAACCATTAGCTATGAGTGATATGCTGAGCAGTAAGCAAAACTTAAGTGGGAAGAATTATGCACATGCTCACAAGTTGTTTTAAAAGGGGGGCCGACTAGGTAAGATGGAAGATAAGGAATCAAAGAGACCTAAGATCATTTTTAACAAAGGATGTAAAGGCCAAACATTTCCAACCTTTAACCTTATAAAATATAGAACCCCAGACCAAATATTATGAAGACATTGAGTGACTGGTAAATGAGGAACCCTAAGCACAAGGGGTCAGTTAACCAAATGAATTCAAAGGCTCAAGACATAACTAAGGTGACCTAGAACTAGCCATACCAAGTCAATGAAGGATTAGACCAAAGAACAAGGATACTATGATCAAAGAAATGTGCCAAGTAAAACCCACCAAGTAACATAAAACCCTAAACCCTTGTAACATATTAAACCAAGAAGCCACCCAAGTAAGGAAATTTGTGTAAGGAAGCTAAGGTAGTGGAACAACCTCCTACACTAACCTTGAGAGGAGAATAATGCAAAAATTTACAGATCTTTAACAGTTACAAAAACTTAAACAGAAATAAACATAAGTATCATGCATACCACAACATAATGATTTACGTGGGGAAAACCCTTTCGGGAGAAAAAAAAAACCCACACTCCAAAAGTTGCCCAATATATTATTCATAAATCAAAATATTACAATATGCTTGCAGAGCAAGCTTCTCACAAGAGTATCACCTCCAAAGATCAATAGACACCATGACCATTGTCAAACTCTCAAAATACACCCACGTCTACATACATCCCACCTGCTTATAACAAGCTTTTTAGAACCTTCTAGAATTAGGCTTTTACAAGGTCATTTTTCATTTGATGTGTTAACAACAAAAAAACCTTGACATGTCAACGAGAAAAAACCTTGACGTGTCAGCAAAAAAAAACCTTGACATGTTACCGAAAAAAATTATTACAAGTGTATAGTATTTGCATGATTAGTCACCACATATCAACATACATCCTATCAAAAATAAATTGAATATAATTACAAGGTTGAGACACATTTTCTCAACAAATCTCCCACTTGTCAAACACCTTGCAAGCACAATGGAAGGTTGTCATCATCATCTCTAATTGCCAGGGGCCAAAAGGCCCATAGTATCTAAACACCATCTAAACTTCTCTATGCTCATAGGCTTAGTTAAAGAATCGGCAACATTCATCAAAGTCTCTACCTTAACTAGCTTCACCTTTTCATCGTCAACCATATCTCTAACAAAACAATATTGTACATCAATGTGCTTGGTCTTGGCATGAAATGTTGGGTTCTTGACTAGACATATCGCACTCTGATTGTCACAATAAATTGTCACTACAGCTTGTTTTATTCCAATATCTGAACACAGACTCTTAAGCCAAATGGATTCTTTACAAACATGAGTAGCTTCCATATACTCTGCTTCAATAGTGGACAAAGCAACCACAGCGTGTCACTTACTCATCCAACTAATTGCACCACCAAATGAAGTAAAAACATAAGCACTAGTGGATTTTCTGCTATCAACATCACTTGCCCAGTATGAATCCGCATAACCATGAATATCAAGGGAAATCTCATCTTCAATCATATTACTATAACATAAGGAATAATTTGAGGTACCGAGCAAATATCTGAAGAATCTTTTAACTGCATCCCAATGAACTATAATAGGATTAGACATATATCTGGAAAGAACTCCCACTGCTTGAGCAATGTTTGGTCTAGTACAAATCATATCATATATAAAAATTCCAATTGCACTCTGGTAAGGAACTCTTCTCATGTCTTCCATCTCTGATGGAGATTTCAGATAATCTAAAATAAATAACTTTGTTCCAACTGAAACAGGAACACACAAAGTTCTATAATCCTGCATATCAAACCTTTGTAAAATTGAGTTGACATACTTGCTTTGGCCAAGCCATAGCTTTTTGTTCACTCTATCTCTTTTAATTTCCATCCCAATAATGTGTTTAGCTACACCAAGATCTTTCATTTCAAATTTAGCAGTAAGTTGAGATTTTAGTTCTAAAATCATACCTTTCCCTCTACCAATAAATAACATATCATCAACATATAATCCAATAAACAGGAAACGATCACCATTAGTTTTATAATAAATACAATGATCTTATTTAGAATGCTCAAATCTCAAACTCAACACATATGTATCAAATGTTTGGTACCATATCCTAGGACTCTATTTTAAGCCATACAAATATTTCTTTAATTTTCAAACCAACTTACTTTTACCTTTCACCATGTAGTGCTCTGGTTGTGTCATATAGATATCCTCCTCCAAATCACCATGAAGGAAAGCAATTTTCACATCCATTTGCTCAACCTCTAAATCATAAGCAGCAGCAATAGAAAGAAAAAATCTAATGGATGTCATTTTGGCAACACGAGAAAATATCTCACCATAATCAACACCCTCAACTTGAGAGAAACCTTTCGCAACCAACCTTGCTTTGTACTTCTCAATGCCTCCATCTGAACCAATATTTTTCTTGAACACCTATTTACAACCAATAGGTTTTTGTCCTTCAGGAAATGGTACAAGATCCCATGTATCATTATTTTTCAAAGATGTCATTTCTTCATCCATAGCAATCTTCCAAGACTTTGCATCATTCATACCTAGTGCCTCTTCTACAGATCTATGTTCATCCATGTTAGTATTCAAAGTAAAAATGCATCTCCAATCATCAGGTGAATAACTTTCAAGTGGTTGTCTATGCCTTGTAGACCTACGAACAAGTTGAGTTGGAGGTTTTTCCTCCTCTTCTAAAGACCCAGAGCTATATGAGCTCTCCTCAACTTCTTATCTATCCTTGGGCCTCAATTCAACTTTCTCAGATGTAGAAGGAAATTGAATCACATCTTCCTGTTTACTTTGTTTTGGTTGCAATGTAATAGAAGAAGGCTTAGTTTCTCTAAAAATAGCACTTCTACTGTGTATTACCTTATGTGCAACAGGATCCCAAAGCTTGTATCCTTTCACACCATAACTATATCCGATGAAGATACATTTCATAGCCTTGTTCTCCAACTTTGTTCGCTTCTCCTTTGGCACATGTGCATATGCCTCACAACCAAAAAATCTAAGATGTCTTAATGAAGGCTTGCAACCCAACCATGCCTCTATAGGTGTCTCATCAACAAGAGCTGATGTAGGAGACCTTTTAATCAGGTAACAGGCAATGGCAATAGCTTCAGCCCAAAACCTTTGTTCTAGGCCAGCACCACTCAACATACTCCTAGCCTACTCTATTAGTGTCATGTTCATTCTTTTTGCAACTTCATTCTGTTGTGGAGAATATAGAGTTGTCTTATGTATATGAATACAACAATCTTTACATAATCTAATCAAAATAATTAGAAAAAAAATCATTGTCATTATCAGTTCTCAAACATTTTATTTTATTGCCATTCTACAACTCAACCATTACTTTAAATTATTTAAATCGACTAAAAACTTCATATTTACTCTTTACCAAATATACCTATGTCCTTCTACTATAATCATCAATAATTGAAACATAATGTGTGGATTTATCAATTGAAGGCACATCTATAAGACCAAATATATCAGAATGAATAAGATCCAATACACCACAAGATTTATGAGAACTCGAGTAAAAATGAGTGCAGATTTTTTTTCTATAAATACAATGCTCACAAAATTTGAATTCAAAATTACAATCAAACAAACCTTCAACAAGGTTTTTATTTTTCAATGTCCTTAGACCCTTTTCTCCAATGTGGCCAAGTCTCTAGTGCCATAACATAGTTTTCTCTACAGGTAACTTTGTCTTAGAAGAAAGAGCACCCTTGGGTACCCAAAAGCCATGACCATCTGCTGAAGGTGAAACCTGTAGACACTAAAAATTGTCCTACGCCTGTGACTTCTAAATTCTCCATCATTTCTCTTTTTTTCTTTGATAGTTAAATAATTTTTAATTATTTAATTATTTTCTAAAAGTCATAAGTCTTATATTAATTAAATAATTTTAATTATTTAATTAATTCATTGCTATCTTTATTCCTCCTTGATTAATTAAAAAAATATTATTTATTTAATTACATCACTAATTAAGTCCCCTTCTTTCTAAAATTAAATAAATTCTTATTTATTTAATTTGTATACCACTTTCCACTATAATTAAATAATTACTTTAATTATTTAATTATCCATTAGCCTCTTCTCTCGTAATTTAAATAAATTTTATTTATTTAATTTGGTCCACTCTCTTGGATTTTGAATTAAATCATTATTTAATTCAAAAAGGACTCTTTGTCACATTCCTCTTTAATTAAATAATTATTTTAATTATTTAATTATTCATTGGCCACCTAAATTAAATAATTTTCATTATTTAATTTTTCCTCTCACCTCTTTGTTCGTGTCAATCTTATCTTCCACATCAATTCCTTATCTATTTGTGTCTCAATTAACCTCCACCCTTGATTGAATTGTCTTTAGTTTAATCTTGACCATTCATCCTTATCGTTTGCCCTAGTTTAGCCCTAACCCTATTTCATACCTCATCTTTTAATCTTGGCCATTGATTGTTGTCATTCAATCTTAGCCCTTCCTTCGGAATTGAATTCCCTATAAATGATCTTTTCATTGTCATTTGTCATCTATCCACAAGCTATCTAGAGTCCTCTTGCTATCTTGCTATCAAGTCATTAAGTCAAGTGCATCCATAGTCATTAAGAATCTTCAATATTTTGGTAGTCATTGTCATAGGCTTATTATTGCATACTCAAATTTTGAGATCAATTATTATATTCAAGTAAAATGGAGAAGTGCAATGAAGGTGAATCAATGATGGCATGAAGATTTGGTAATATTGTTACATGTTTATGTCTTTATACTTATTTGTGCTTCATTGTTTATTAGGGTTTGATTTACATGCATTGTAGCCTAACCTCTAATATTTTAACCCTAATTTACATTGATGAACTTGATGTGAATATGATTTTTTGCAGATTTCCCTAATCTTATATTGTTATTTTGTGCAAAAAATTGGCGACTAACATTTTGCAGCTAGGGTTGGAGACACAAGCCTAGGGTTTGGAAAGATTTGACCATATCTCTCAAACATCTGAAGATATTTTCTTTTACACGTTGGGGACAATATCAAGAGATTTCAGTCTAAAAGTCAGATTGTTTGGATCTATTTTTAATTTTTAATAATTTTTTTGTTATTTTTCATGAAAAAACAATTTTGAGAGAAAATTAGAGAATTTTTCAGATTTGTTTATATTTTTGGAAATCTCTCTGAATTCTAATAGGAGTCTATTCTTTATGTTTTTAATTTGTATGAAAAATAATTAGACAAAAATCAGATCTTTGAAAATTAGCGTTTTAGAAAGATTTGTTTATATCTCATAAACAGTTGCATCTATTTTCACAAAAGAAAAATTACAAGTTGGGGATGATGTCAGGAGCCTTCAGTCCAAAAATCAAAATTTTTGGATGTATTTTTAATTTTTTATAATTTTTAATGATTTTTCATGAAAAAATAATTTTGGGTGCAAATAAGAAAAAAAATTGGATTTCTTAACATTTTTGGAAAGATCTTGAAATTTCAGTAAGGTTCTATTCTCTGTGTTTTTATTTTTGATGCAAAAAATATTTCCAAAATTCAGATTTGTCTTAACTAGCTAACCCTCTAATATTAGTGATCAATTATCTTGTTAGGGTTTTGGCTTTGTTGTTGGTTTTGTGAATGTGTAGAAAATAAAACACTTCAAAAAACAAATTGGATCAAGTGGACAAAAATTTGGAGCTAAAGAAATTCTAGGTGCACACATTCCATCTTTCATCTCTAATCATTGCTTGTCAACAAACTTCAATTTAGGGCTTAAAAAGAACAACTTGTTTGATCACACAATTGGATTTTGGGGTCTAAAATCAATCTTTTCTGCTATCGCATCATTGAAATTGGGTTAAAATGAACCATTTTCTTCAATCACACATTTGGCTTTGGGATCTAAAAAGAACAAGTGCTTGAATTTTTTTACACACATTTCGATTTTTTAAAGGGAAATTAACAATTGCACGTGTGAATCAAGTGTATGTGTATGCTCTCTCCTTGCACCGCAAGGTGATCTTGGAGATTAAAAAAACCTCACTCATTTCGCTTTTATCATACCATTCTTAGGAGGCCTGCTTGGAGACAAACCCCTCCAAGGGATGACCTCAATCAAGAGGTGAATCAAAAGGCACCCTCCTTTGGGAGTTGAAATCTTGTCACTCTTGGCTAAGCCCCAAAGAAATTTATACCTTTGGGAAGTAAAGGTGAAGGGTGGGTTACCCCTTTCTCCTAGCTGTGTAGTAGGATTTTGCTCTCAAACCATCCCTAGTCAACCTCGTGCATCCTAGCTTAAGACCTAATTGGTCGTACCCACTTGACTAACATTAGGATTGTTGTTGTGTATTCAAGTGTTTGCTTAATCATAACATTTAATCTTGAAAGAAAAAATTATCATTGTGTTTGGTGTGTGTGTTCATGCATTTACATGTGAGATCTTGTGTTTGATATTTTCCAAGTCAAAATTTCAATAAACATTTTCCACAACATCCAATCTTTCTAAGCTAAATCATCCTAGTCCTTTAAGTAATCACATCATTTTAAACCATCATTGTAATCTTAATCAAGTATTTTCCAAAAGTGACACCATGCCAACATTAGAAGCCCTAGCACAAGAGCTTGTTCACATACTTCACGAAGCTCAAACAAGCCAATCGCCTTTAAACCAACAAATCATTCGAGGAATCCATGACATGATCCAAAAACTTTAAACAATACAATCACCTCAAATGCAACATCTCATAACGCAAACCCAATATCTCATAGCCACTTGTCAAACCCAACAAGCACATCATCCTCTATTCATTCAACACCAATCAATTCCACCTCATTCCTATGTGGCATCTCCCTCCATTCCATATCAATCTAATCCATCCACCTATAAAAACAATTCCATATCACCTTATCCCACATCCTTCCATAACGATTCCACATCACCTTATCCCATCTCTTTCCATTTCAATCCTACATCAACCCATCAATTCATCCCACAACAAGCACATGTGAGCCAAAGTCCACCTTTGCAACAAGATCAAAATCCTTTAAGTCTTAATGCCACCTTTGACAAGGGAAATACCAATCTAGCTCATGTATCCTGTAAATATAGTATACCACCATCTAATCAAAGGCCTGTCCTAAAGCCACCATGTCCTAGTCCAAATCCATTGGTCCCCACACATTCAAACCCATCAAACCCTTCATTACCCACACCATCATCCAATCCTCCATCAATTCCACACCCTAAGTTCAAACATTACAAAAGAAAACCCAAATCCACCCATCCACCTACAAAGTATGTGACCCAAGGGCTACTAGCAAGGATTCAACCATGTCAACCATTTCCCATCCTTGATCTTACAAAATATTCTTCCAACACCATGCCTAGTCTTCTAATTCCATCATGTCACCCATAACCCCTTGAACCTATTCTAGAGTCTCCCCCCATGAGCCTTCCTCATCCACTTCCATTCAAGCAAGCCAAGAGGTATGTCAAGAGCCTAATCCTAAGCATGGGGAAACATCAAGCCCTCCTACTAATCAAGATCAAATCATTTTCATTCAACCTATCCATGACATATATCTTTTCCATGATCAAGACACTATTCATGATGAAGAACCTATCCATGGGCAACTTGATCTTATCCATACCCTCACTACCATTCATGAAAAATACACCCAAGATCCACATAATCAAAGTCTTGTTGACCTACATGAACATTCACCCCATTCCATGGCCTTCCTTTGAAGTGAATAAACTTCCCCTCCATCTATCCCTATCCATGATGCACAAACTCCCACTTGTCATGACGAGACATGTGCCTCCCAAGCACACATAGAATATCAAACAAATAACTTGGGTCTACATGAACATAATAAAGATCCTAATGATCCTTCCACATCAACTATCAATCCCACCTCAAGTCCTCCATCTTATCCTAGTGGTCTATCCACCTTCATCCATGAGTGTTCTTCTTTAGGACAGCAACAACCTTTATCCACTTCACCTTCTTCATCTAATAATGAACTCAAGTCTAGTGTCCAAAACACACCTAGTCCCATTGTCTATCGCATGCTTCAAAACATGAACTATCAAGGTAAAGGCTTAGGCCTTTATGAACAAGGTATTTGGGAGCCCATCCATGTCAAGGTCCCTCCACGCTCATATGGCCTTGGATACACACCCCAAGGTAAACAATCTAAATATGTTGGTACTTCCTCCATGCCTCCTAAGTCCAATTTCCATCACAAATCCTATCATATCCCTAAAACATATGTTGCAATTCCACCTCCATTATTTTACAAATGTTAAAATCATGTGACCATACACCTTCCACAATCCACTTCACCACCATTACTTCCAACTCATAATATCCCTCCATCCACTTTACCACCATTACTCCCAACACCTAATATCCCTACCCTCCAATCCTCTTATCCATTTATCCATAAATACCCTAATATTCCTAATCATGACCAATAAATGCACACATTCTCTAAACAAGAAGCTTACACTCATTCCACCTATCCCATGGAATTCAAAAATAAAAATTTGGATGCCTCTATTCATAAAGCCAAAAATCCTAAAAATCCTCATGCCTTAGGGCATCAATGCAAAGAGTCAAAGAAAAATCCATCCAAAAATATACCTAAGCCCATACCTCCAAAAGAAAAGATCAAAAACAAAATGGTTTGGGCCCCTAAGACAAATTCAAGCAAATCAAATGAGGCATCCTCTTCCACATCTCAAAAATCCCAGCCATCCCCTTCCATCCAAAATTCCCATTTTGTTCAAAAATTCCAAAAATCCCACAAGCCAAACAAAAATCATTAAAATACTAAGTATATGTGGGTACCAAAATCACTACATCCACTATTTCCTAAGAAAACAACACCATTTCTTCCTACACCACCTTCCCATCAAAAGCTTCAAAGTTTATCATGATGTGTGCAACCATTGGTCATGATTTCATTCCCACATACCTCCATCTTTCCATCTCCCATCCACTATCCTACATATCTTCCCCATCACATCCCTATAGTCCATGCTTTTGCATGAGCCTTTCATCTATCCCTTTCCATAAATCTTACATAATCCACTATCTTGCCTCCATAATCCACATCATAAATCCATCATCTACCTAATCCATATCCCTTTGTCATGCAATTCCCTTACCAAAACCTATGAACACATTTTGACATGGTCCATATGTGAGGACATTCATCTAATAGGACTATAATTTTTCATGGAACTAGACACTTGAGTTTCTCTTATCCATATCTCCCTATCTCATCCAAATCTCTCAAAAAAAAAGGAAAAAATAAATCAAAATAGTAAAAATAAATCCCTTCGTCCAATGGTGAAAACCACCCTTGGTGGTGCCTTGGATAAGTACCATGATGAAAACCTGGAAAACAAGAATCATGTGTAGGTTGATCTTCTATGTCACTTACACTTGGGGGCACGTTGTCTCGTCCAAACTATCTATCACGTCATCCTATCCTACCATCCTTATCCATACACCCACATACTTACCTATCCTGTTGAATCCATCCATCCTCCCTTCCTCCTTTGATCTTGATAAAGACATGGGGGGAAAATGTTGACAAATTTTTTGGATATCTCTTGATATACTTCATCCTATCTAAACCAATCCATCCCATCATTCCCTCTTGTCATAAGCTTTGTCATGAAAAATCCTAAATCTACTACCTAGAATGGGGCATGCTATTCCTATGCGACATAGTCCTTGGATATCACATCCTAGCTCCTTATGATGCCTACATCCATTGCACTATATCTTATCCTTTTATCCATCCATTTATCATGAGCTTTCCATCCATTCCACTATATCTTATCCTTTTACCCATCCATTTATCATGAGTTTTCCATTCCATGGCCTATCCTTTTTATCCAACCATATATCATGAGTCTCCCATCCCCTATAGCCTATCCTTTTATCCATCCATTTATCATGAGCCTTCCATCCCATTTACTATCATCCTTTTATCCATTCAGCCAATCCTACATGCACTCTTTTACCTAGATTTGGTTTTCCCTTGTCATTGGTATCTAGCAAAAAGGTTGTCTAAGGTGTAAATCCATTGACATTCAAAACATTCCAAAAAAAACACAAAAAAATCAAATATTCCCAAAAAAATCATAAAATCTCAAAAATCCAAAAAAAGCATAACATGTCAAAAAACACAAAAACATCCAAATAACTTGCAAAAATCCCAAAAACAGAGTCGAGGTTAGTCCTATTAGTCCAATTCCAAATCGAACTGTGTTGCCTCTACGACTAAACGTAGGCAAGGCCATCTGTTGATGTTCCCCCGAGGCATTAGGTCGATCCTCTTAGGTTGGTCGAATAAAAATCATGACTCGCTCCTTTGTCAATAAAACAAATTCATGTCATGTCGAACTATGAGGTCTCTATGCATTGTTACGTAGGCAAGACCATCTATCAATGAGCCCCCAAGGCCACCTAGGTCAGTCCTTTAGGGTTCGTCGAGTCAGTCAAATAAGTTAGACATTATCTTCAAACACATAAATAGTCTTCAAAACATCAAGACATGTAATTTATCAATAAGGCAAGCAAACGAACAAAGTCACTCAGTCAAATCAAACAAATTATCAAAATTGTAAAAACAGTCAAACCGTCAAAATTGTCAATATGTCTTACACAAGATGTGTCCTTCCTGAAATGAGACATTTTCATTTAGTCAAACCTCATCATTCACCTTACATGGGTGGTCGAATGATTGAAACTAGACTTGATGTCTTATATGACATGTGTCCTTCTTGAAACCAGGCTTTGTCAATCGCATAACTGTCAAACAATCTAAATTTTTGCAAACACTCTTACTTGTTGTCGGCATTGTGGCTTGTTTTGTCTTTTTTTTATTTTGGCTTTACCCTTGATTCATATTACTAGTTCCTCAAGGATGTCCCATGAAGGATTTAGAGGAACAAGGATGTCTCATGGCTCTTCTCTTTGACTATTATTTTTGGATTGCCTTGGCAAAAAGACTGGGGCAACTTTGACTTAGTATGAGTCAGGACATTCCTTATTTGTGATTGTTTGTTTTACAAGTGGATGACCTTGCACACCTTGGTCTATGTCATACCATGGTTTTTGTTGTCCATTTTTCATATTTTACCGCCCAATGATGATTAATGCATGACCTATTATGTATTTGGCAAAATATTGAAGGTTCTTCTTTTGTACTAACATCCATTTCTTTCATGCTAACATTTCCTCTTATCCATTTCAAGAGCACACCCGTGTTCTTTGAACTCGCATGTCCTCTCGAGGGGGTATACCACAACCTTCCTCATCATCCTTCCTCACCCTATCCACACTGGGGCATGTTTTGACTGAATTTATGTGACACAACACAATAAACTGCATTATATCAAAGAGGGGAAAAATGTGGACACTAAAAATTGTCCTAGACCTGTGAATTCTAAATTCTCCATCATTTCTCTTTTTATCGTTGATAATTAAATAATTTTTAATTATTTAATTAGTTTCTAAAAGTCATAAGTCTTCTATTAATTAAATAAATTAATTATTTAATTAATTCATTGCTATCTTTATTACTCCTTGATTAATCAAATAAATTTTATGTATTTAATTACATCACTAATTAAGTCCACTTCTTTCTAAAATTAAATAAATTCTTATTTATTTAATTTTTATACCAGTTTCCACTATAATTAAATAATTACTTTAATTATTTCAATTATCCATTAGTCTCTTCTCTCATAAATTAAATAAATTTTATTTATTTAATTTGGTTCACTCTCTTGAATTTTGAATTAAATCATTATTTAATTCAAAAAGGATTCTCTTTGTCACATTCCTCTATAATTAAATAATTATTTTAATTATTTTAATTATTTAATTATTTATTGTCCACCTAAATTAAATAATTTTTATTATTTATTTTTTCCTCTCACCTCTTTGTTTGTGCCAATCTTATCTTCCACATCAAGTATTTATCTATCTATGTCTCAATTAACCTCCACCCTTGATTGAATTATCTTTAATTTAATCTTGACCATTCATCCTTATCATTTGCCCTAGTTTAGCCCTAACCTTATTTCTTACCTCATCTTTTAATCTTGGCCATTGATTGTTGTCATTCAATCTTAGCCCTTCCTTTGGAATTGACTTCCCTATAAATGACCTTGGCATTGTCATTTTTCATCTATCCACAAGCTATCTATATTCCTCTTGCTATCTTGTTATCAAGTCATCAAGTCAAGTGCATCCATAGTCATTAAGAATCTTCAATATTTTGGTAGTCATTGTCATAGGCTTATTATTGCATACTCAAATTTTTAGGGCAATTATTATATTCAAGCAAAATGAAGTGCAATGAAGGTGAATCAATGATGTCATGAAGATTTGGTAATATTGTTATATGTTTATGTCTTTATGCTTATTTGTGCTTCATTGTTTATTAGGATTTGATTTACATGCATTGTAGCCTAACCTCTAATATTTTAGCCCTAATTTATAAAACCCTCACTTCTTCTGCACACTTTATTTTCACAAAATTACTATTCCTCAACAGTGCATACATCAAGCTTATACAATGTCCCATATCTGACACCTCTAGCAATCACCATAGTACCTCTAACCATCTTGCATCCTACATCAGAAAATACTACCTGCACACCCGCATCTATTAGTTTTCTCACAGATAACAAATTTTGTGCTAATCCAGGGATATGCAACGCACCATTAATCATTTTTATTCTACCATCAAGAAACTTGATTTTAACTTTACCATGGCCAACAATAGCTAAATGAGAATCATCACCCAAGTACATCTTACCTCCATCAAAGTCTTCATATTCACAAAACCAATCTCTATTAAAGGTCATATGAAAAGATGCACCTGAGTCAGTTAACCATGCATCATTATATGCACGAGTTGCCAAAGCTATAGTTAATGTGTCACCATCTTCCTTCTCAGACTCAGAATCATAATCAAATTTATTCTTTCTTCTTATTTTCTTATTTGCATTCCTTATGAACATGTCCAGGCTTACTGCAGTTCCAGTAAATAACTTTGGACTTTCCAAGAGATTTAGATCTCCCCTTGGACTTGGATTTGTCATGCTTCTCACTCTTCTTGCCTTTATCCTTAGGTCTTACATGAACATTTAGGGCCTCCTTGGCAATGATCGATACCTTCCTCCTCATATCTTTAGAAATCAAAGAACCCACCACATCTTCAGTCTCCAATGTAACAGAAGTACTCCCAATAGCCATGACAAGAGAATCCCACGAATTAGGCAAAGAACAAAGCAAGATCTGACATTTCTCCTCCTCATCCATTTTGACACCAACTGATGCCAATTGAGCCACCAACATATTGAATGCTTCTAGGTGGTCTGTGATTTGTCCACCCTCTTCCATTCTCAAGGAATACAACTTCTTCCTCAAGAAAATCTTGTTCACTAAAGATTTGGCCCGATACATCTCACCAAGATTCTTCCATAGTTTATGTGCAGAGGTCTCTTCATGAACATTAATTAAAACAGAGTCTGCCAAGCACAATTTGATTAAACCCTTGGCTTTACAGTCCATAACATCATATTGAGCAACTTGAGTAGGATTTGTAGGCCTTGAAATATTCTCATCAACAGCATCCCACAGATCTCGATCTATCAATAGATCCTTCATCTTTAGCTTCTACATCTCAAAATTATTTCCAAAATATTTCTCCACCTCTATTCTCCCTAATGAACTTTTCATCTAAAAATTCCTACAACAAGATCACAAAGTGTCTTATGCACAAACTCCCACTCAAATCTGGATTAGTTCAAAAAACCCAACAACCCACAACTGAAACCAAAGGTGATCATGCTCTAATACCACTTGTAAATAAGCTAAGGTAGTGGAACAACTTCCTACACTAACCTTGAGAGGATAATAATGCAAAACTTTACAGATCTTTAACAGTTACAAAAACTTAAATAGAAATAAACATAAGTATCATGCATACCACAACACAATGATTTACATGGGGAAAACCCTTTCGAGAGAAAAAACCCACACTCCAAAAGTTGCCCAATATATTATTTGAAAATCAAAAGATTACAATATACTTGTAGAGCAAGCTTCTCACAGGAGTATCACCACCAGAGATCAAGAGACACCATGACCGCTATCAGACTCTCAGAATACACCCACGTCTACATACATCCCACCTGCTTATAACAAGCTTTTTGGAACCTTCTAGAATTAGGATTTTACAAGGTTGTTTTTCATTTCACATGTTAATGAAAAAACTTTGACCTATTAGCGAAAAAAAAAAATTGAGGCGATGCCTTGAACCCCATATCTTGTTACGAGTGTACAGTTGTTGCATGATCAGTCACCACATACCAACATACATCCTATCAACAATAAACCATATATAATTGCAAGGTTGAGAAACATTTTCCCAACAATTTGAACCAATGGAACATGAAAATTTGAAGGTTCCACTAGGATGTTCATGTTCATATGATTTGGGGAGGATGGTGGCAACATGTTGTAAGAGATTATGTAGCTTTTTGGGTTGCATGTGTGGATCATTGTTATTGTTCTTGGTACTTCATGATTTGATTTACTTATTGTAGACATCCAAATTTGATCACTTCCATATGATCAAAATCGTCTATTATATTCATCTATTCCATTAACGGTGATTAAATAATTCATTTAATCATTATTTCATTTTCTGCCTAAGGTTCCTAAAGTATCTAATTAAATAAATTAAATACTTTACCTTACACCCTGTTCTTCTCTAAATTAAATAAATATGACAAATTATTTAATTTAGTCTTTTAATCCATTTGAATTAAAATCAATTTTTAATTCCTCTTTTCTCTCTCCTTGTCACATTCTCCATAACCCTCTTCTAATCCGGATTAAATTAATTAATCTGTGATTAAGATGTGCACTATTTAATCTTGATTAAATGTCACATCCTCCATAATCTCCCACTTGCCTCTAATCTCCCATTAATTACCTTAATCATGTTTTTGCACAACCTTAATCAGAATCATTAGCCACATTTGGCTTACCTTTTTTGGTCAACCTTCCCACTTACCATTTTTGATATGGACTCCCTTCCCCATGTGAATTTTTAATTCACATTTATTCTACCAAAGTTCCTCTCTTCCCCATGTGAATTTTTAATTCATTTTTATCCTTCCAAGGTCTTTCCCATCCCCATGCAAGATTCTAGAAGCCTTGCCTTGTCACTTCACATGTGCCAAGGGCTTCTAGAACCTTGGACTTGTCACATCTCCCACATGTGACAAATCTCCAGCTTTTTGGAGATCTCCTTTTATCCAATGAATCTTTCATTAAATGTAAATTTTTAATTTACATTTATTCTTCCCACACATTTCCCCTTTTCCCATGGAGATTTTTGAGGAATTCTAAAATTCCTCAAAAGTCTCTTTCATCCTCATTTGGGGACAAGAAGTTCCTTTTTGAGGAAATCTTCTCATTCCCCAAGGTACCTCAAAGGTACTTGTCCTTCATCCACCTCATGTACTTCCCTTCCACCTCTTGTCCTTCTCTTCCACCTCATTTCCACATCACTCCACCTTAGGACATCTCACCTTCCACATGTCAAGATGTGAGGGCTTGTGAGTCCTCAACTCACCATAGCCCTTCATCTTGATCTTTGTTGGATCAATCCCAACCGTTGAATTCTCTAGAGAATTCAATTTGGCCTATAAATACCCCTTCAATTCCTTCATTTTAAAGGATCAAGTCTTTTGCAAATAAACTCTTGCAAAATTGCCATTCAATCTCTCATCTATTTTAGCATCCATATTGCATCAATTCATCTTGCATCCACTTCATTTTCATTGCCATCCAAGGAGCACACAAGACTTCAACATCAAGGGCCAACCAAGGAAACAACAACATGAAGGTATAACAGCAATTTATTTGTTTATCTTGCTTTCATATTGTTCATCTTATTAGGCTAATCATTGAGGTGCCCTATTATCTTGTTGTTTCTCTTTATTACACTATTAGTTTTATCTAACATCTCTCACATATTAGGAAGCAACATTTTATTAGGATCACACTTATCACACCTTGATATGGTGTTGATTGGTAGACTTTATATGATTTGACATTACCTATGCAATGGGAGTCCCTGGATATGTATGTTCTTCATTGACAGGTTTGATACAGGGAGCTTGATTGTGGTTTATGGGTTGCATATGTTCTTGGCATGAGTTTATTGATGTATTGATACCTTGGAGGTATGGATGGTTGCATGTATTAGCATATTTTGTTGATGTTATTTATGATCATGTGGGGTTTTACAGTTGACAGCAACTTGTTTGGAGCCTTTGTTATCACTTGGATTTGATGCTTGTTTTCTTGGATTGGTGCATCTTCACCTTGTCATGTTCCTTTTCTTCCATAGGTGGCATGTTGGAGGATGAGAGGAGTTCTTGCTTGAAATGGTGGTCACTTTGTTCTTATTTCAGGTATCTTGGAGTGTGAGAGCATGTTAGAGATTCATGTGATTTCATGTATGGCTATGATGATGTATTTCATGTATTGATCCCTTATGCAATGTATACAACAAGTGGGAGAATGTTAGGATATGGTGTTGTACACCATTGCATAAAATGATTTATTATAATGTTGTCATTAAATAATTATTTAGTCGTGATGCACCTTGGTGGTGTGGTTAATCACACTAGGTAATTATTTGGGGACCACTTGATGTTGTATTGTAACATTGTATTATTATTTAATGTGTGGGAGACATGTGATAATAATTTAATATTGGGGAAAATATTAAATAAAATTAAGTCTTAGTACCCAATATTAAATAAGGGGTTAGTGGTACATGGTTTTACTTTACCACTAGTTGTATTTTGTGTGAGCTTGTGTCTATAAAAGAAAACACATGTGTAGTGGTTTGGGTTGGGCTACGTGGTTTGGCTATCATTATTGAGTCTTTCTAAGGAGTGCATATGTGAAGCATGGCATGGGATGTTTGGATTCATGCTTGGACACATGGAGATGCATTGAGAGGCTTGATGCTTCAGAGGTGTTCATTGTAACTCTTGTATGGTTTTATTGTTGATTAATATGATGGAGTATGGATGCTTTTGGAGGCTGGGTTTTTCCCTCTTGAGGGTTTTCCCAGGTTATATCTTGTGTCATCTTTGATAGGTATTTTGTTTATTCTCTTGCATATGGATTCTGAGTACTTATTTACATTAATATCTCTATTAGGTTATGTGAAAATTGTCATTAGATGGCTACAAGTTTCCTTACAAACCAGCCATCCAACAATCTATCCATGTGAGAGACGGAGGATACATGGACCTCTACAACCTCTCATGAAAATTGTAAAACTCAAAACATAGAACCCTGGCCTAGAAACCTAAGAAGTACTAAATCCACGATGATGCTAATTAAATACATTTTATTGAACCATGTAAAGGGATAATGTTACGACCCTGGAATCCGAACCAAATTTGAGGCAAGATCAAAATTGTAGGATGTTGAAGGTGACAATGGTGGCAATTGGGATTCAAATGAGCTCAAATAATGATCAACTCCTACGCAAATTTCAAACAAAAAAATGACATTCAAGAACGATTATATAGTCGTAGATTACCCACTACAATAAATGCCTACCTTAATGTGTCATGAACTTGCAAGGGCATAAATTAGGGTCTGACAAGAATTTTTGTGGAAACTCAACCTAGTTTTCAAACCATCCAAATTTTACAAGAAAAACCAATGCACAATCCCCATGAGATATGGTGCAGAAAACTCATCGATTGATAACTTTTGCAAGGATTTGGGCTTTGTGGGAATTTTGTTGTGCTAAACCTTTGCAAGAATTTAGATGTTGTAGGCTTTGCATGCACCTTTCTTTTGCAAGCTTCCACAACTTGTGGGTCTTAAATTCTACAGGTTTTAAAGGGTTTCAGGACTCCGACAAGGTGAGATCTCATGGGCTTTCTTAAACAAGTTTTCCTTAGATAAATCCCTGCAAACGAGATTTTTTGCAAAACACCTCAGACTCGCAAAATGCCACAAAAAACTTCTAAACTGAAATAAGAAAGGGACCCAAAAAAAGTCTAACCTAAAGGCTAACCCTAAAACTAAAAACGAAACTAAAAGAAAAAGGAGGAAGGGGTCCTTGTTCTCAACGAGGCATGTGTGAATGGCACAATAGGGAGAGATATAGAGATAAAGAGGGAGAGAGAAATAGATATGGGAGAGATAGAAACATAGAGTCAAAGAGGGAGAGGGAGAGAGTGAGAGTTAGATAGAGAGAGATAGGAGAGAAATAGATGGAGGGAGGGAGGGAGGAAGGAAGGAGAGAGGGGGAGGAGGAGAGAAGGATAGATAAAGAGAGGAGGATAGAGAGATGGATTTTTAGAGAGGGGGAGAGTGTATGAAAGGGAGAGGGATAAAAACATAAATAAATTGTGAGAGAGATAGAAAAATATAGAAGAAGAGAAATATAGAGGGAGAGATAGAGAGATAGAGAAGAATAGGGTGAGAGAAAGCGGTAGAGGGAGTGAGATGGAGAGATAAAGAGTGAGAGAGACATAAAGGAATGGTGAGAGAGAAATAAAGATATAGGAGAGGGAGAGGGAGGGGGTGGAGAGAGAATATAGAGGGATGGAGAGAGAGGGGAAGGGAGAGAGATAAAAAGAGAGGGGGATAGAGAGAGAAATATAGTAGAGGAGAGGGAAAGAGATATAAAGAGAGAGGGATAGGGAGAGGGAGAGATAAAAAAAATAAAGAATAAGAGTGAGAGATAGAGGGGAGGGAGAGAGAGAGAGAGAGGGAGAAATATAGAGGGGAGAGAGATAGAGAGAGAGATAGAAGGAAGAGGAGAGGGAGATATATAGAGAGAGGGAGGAGAGTGATAGATATAGGGGGAGAGAGAGAGAGAGAGGGGAGTGATACATAGAGATAGTGAAAAAGATATATATATATATATATAACTTGATATATGGACAAGGAGAGATAAAAAAATAAAAAGAGTGGGAGTGAGAGATAAAGAAAGGGAGAGATAGAGAGAGAGGGAGGGGAGGGAGAAATACAAAGGAGAGAGGGGAGAGATAGGGAAATAGGGATATAGAGAGAGGGGGGTAAGAGACATATAAAGAGATTGAGAGAGAGAGAGAGAAAGATAAAAAAAGATAAAAGGAGAGGGTGCTCGATATAGAGATAAATAAGAGGGAGAAGGGGATATATATAGAGAGAGATAGTGAGAGATATAAATGGATACATGGAGGAGAGATGGAGAGAGGGGGGAAGATAGAGAGATAGAAAGGGAGAGGGAAAGAGAGATGGGATAGAGATAGAGTGAGGGAGATATAGAGAGAGTCAAAGGGGGAGGAAGAGAGGGGGGAGGATAGAAAGATAGAGATAAAGGGAGAGATAGATATAGAGAGGGGGGTGAAAAAGGGAGAGAGAGAGTGTGTGAGGGAGGGAGAGGGAGAGAGAGAGAGGGAGGATAGAGAAACATAAAGAGAGGGAGAGATAGAGAGAGGGAGAGAGATGGAGAGATAAAGAGTGAGAGGGAGAGAAATATAAAGAAACTGTGAGAGTTAAAATGAGATAGGAGAGGGAGAGGGGGAGAGAGAGAGATAGAAAGATAGAGAGGAATGGAGGGAGAGAGAGTGGATAGGAGAAAGGAGTGGAGAGATATAAAGAGAGAGGGTTTGTATAGATAGATAGAGAAAGAGGGAGAGAGATAAATATATAGTGAGAGATAAAAGGATAGAGGAAGAGGGAGAGGCATATAAAGATGGTGAGAGATAGATATATAAAGAGATAGAGGAGGGAGAGATAGATTAATAGTGAGTGAGTGAGTGATAGAGATATAGACAGTGAGGGAGGGAAAGGGAGGGATAAATATAGATAAATAGAGATGGGAGATATATATATATATATATATATATATATATATATATATAGAGAGAGAGAGAGAGAGTGGGGAAGAGAAAGAGGGAGATAAATAAAAAGAGATAAGAGAGAGGGAGAGAGATTGAAGGAGAGACAAATAGAGAGGGTCGGATAGAGAGAAAGGAAGAGATGGAGGAGGAAAATAGATACAAAGGGAGAGAGATGAGTGTTTAATTTAGGAAATGGGATTGTATTTTTTATTTTATAAAACATTACATCTCATGTTCTACAAAGTGCGATCACATTTTTTGGAACATGAAATGCACCATATGACATGTTCCATAAAATGCACTCACATTTTATGGAACATGAAGCGCACTCATGTTTTGTGAAACAGGAAATGTGTTTGTGTTTTGCAAAATATGAAACTCACTCGTGTTGTGTTTCACAAAATGCACTTGCATTTTGTGTACCTTTTGTCAAAAATTTCTTGCCCTTTTTGCTTTGGAATAGGTTTGGATAACAAGCCTAAAGGCTTGGACTGTTAATTTACCTCCATTTCACTTATTTTTTACCTTCAATGGAGTTTATCAACTTGCACGTCATCAGGTTTACACATTGTATAATGATATTTAGTAAAATCACCACCAAAATTTTACACGTCTTCTTAGCTTTCTAACCATATAATGTTTTTTTATATTTGAAATACATTGTATTTATTTTTAATTTCTTTTACTAATGTTTTTATATTCCTCAAATACATGTCTTTATTTTTCTTTATAACTTTTGATCTGGTTATCAAAAAAATTATATATATACGACTACTCTACACTTCATTCTTCACACATTGAAAAAAATGTATTTTCAATTATTATTGTGCAAGTTATTTGACACGCACACTCAATGATGCAATTTCAAGATGCATCCACAAAAATCACAAAAAAAATACTTTCATAAAGAAATTACATAAAAATATACAACTTATAGTACTCACTCTTAACTATGGTTCTACCAATCGATTTTTAAAAATATGAATGCAAAAAAAGAATAGAGAGGTGCACACTAGACACTAGTATTTTAGAGAAAAATAGAAACGCTTTTGTGTGGGCACAACATTTCAACCTCTTTAACCATAATTACTTTTTCAAAAATTAGTGGTTTAGAAACTAGATTCAAAGTACTACAGTTCTTGTTATTGTCGTATCTTCAAATTTTGAGTACATGAATCTCAAATTACTCATCCAAATTCAAATTTAGCTTATTTTAGAAAAGAAAAAAGTAGCAACTTTCCAATCCCTTTTTGTATACCATTTCCATGCACTTACCCTTGTGCTTATTAGTAGACTTGAGCACATTGGTCTTGACCAAATGTCAACTTGTATGTGCATATAACATGAAACCAACAAATATTAGAACTTGAGAAAGGATTTTCAACTAGCTCAATGAAAGGAAATATTGACCAACTATAGCATGAAGTGGTTGATTTCCAAATGAATTTAAGTGTTGTGCACATACACATCAACTATAGCAATGGTCATACAAACCATGAACCCTAATTACATCTAAAACTAAAATAAGTGAATTGAACATGAATCCAATCTGAAACAATTCTAACATGTTATTTTTTTCTTTTTTGTGTATTGTGTCAATTAATTATCTACCCTCCTACTCTAATGATTGTGTTGACCCCAAGATCTTACCAAGGTTCTACATTATGAAATAACATACCTATATTTAGAAAAATCTAGGTAAAAAACACCAAGAAACATCTTGTTTGCACTTATTTTCTTTTTTATTTTTATTAAAGTAGAATAAGCATCTCAAGAATTATATCTTTTGACATCATTTACATAGATTTTTTTTAAAATAGAGATGCTAGCTTTGCTTTAGAACTATTCAAAATTTAATTGTATTAATTTAAAAATTATGACATTGTAGAGTTTGATAAATAAAATAGTAAATAATTTACGTCATTAAATGAAAATAGTAAAATTGATGAATATAAATAATATTTAGATTTTTAAATTTTAATAATTAAATAATACATATCTTTAGGTAACATATAATTTTTTTTTTAGGATGTAAATCTCTTATTTCATATATGTGAATGTACTTTGTTAAATTTGGCTTGTCTTATTTAGATCATATATATTAGGCCCTCTTACTTTATAGTGTAAAGTTCATCTTCTTTCAATTCAAGGTGAAAATTTATTTATTTTAATTAACATTTTTTAACACTATTTACTGAATAGTTATTTTATTTTCTTATACAATAAATAAATGAAACAATGAAAAACAAAAATTTCTTCCCCTAAAGCTTTTTCTTATTTTTTTCACCTTTTATTTATTTATTTGTCTTTTTTTTATTGTCATGGTTAAACTGATTATAAATGTTTTTGTTTTGTTTTTAAATTTTTGTTTACATCAAGAAAAAAAAATTGTCAAAAATTAAAAACATTTTCATGTGTTTTATATATTTATATTTATACTTATGTATGTTTATTATTATATCAAATACTTTGACATATAAATAGTTGTCAAATTTAAGATAGTTTTGTTTAACACGCTCACACGATTACAATCCACCCTTTATTGCCACTGTAGAAACGCCTTAACATGAAACGGAAGCAATTATCATAAGAAAATATGCCACCATGGACGTTAGTATACTAAAAACACTCGGAGAAAATATCCATATTCAGAAATATTAAGTGGTAAAACATATATAAATTCCATTTAAATGACGACGAAATTATTGCAAAATAAATACTTAATTAGTTCAGCATAGAAATTGTTGTTGATTATCTAGGCTCCGAGTTCCATTTGATCTCCATAATTATGCGCTTAAAAATGTATTTCATAACCATTAGTGGCATGTACATATCCATTTTCATCATTGAAGATGAATTGCGTTGTGCCGATGCATTGATATTTTGGTCACTTCTCTTTTAAGGCCCGATGACCAATACATATATGCTATTACAAATAGACACGCTGTCGATTGATAAAATTCTCACGCATAAAAAGGCATTAGAAACTTCAGAAAGCATACTACATTGAACAAGCTATGAATTAGTCTTGTTATTGCAGAAGAAATAGAAACGAGGCTCCCACCCTAAGAATTGCTGAATAATAAAAATACATTTTCACGACAATTTTAAAGCATTAAAATACTCTTAAAAGATCTCAGCAAAATGCTCCAAATCTGGCTACTTTGGAAATTGCCAAACTGTAATATAGATACAGTCCAACATCACAGAAGTTGTATGCATGCGAGTTGCTAGATTTTGAAACAAATCCATTTAAATGGGAGTGGAATTATTCAGCTTGGACCTTTTTGGGTGATCTCATAAAGCACCCACAACACCCAGTTAAATGTCATCACGCTTTTGAACAGGAAAGGTGATTCTAAGATTAAGCTCTGTCGTAAACTTTTACAAATATGGGTTGCAAATATAAAAAAATATATGTAATTTTTCTACTTATAGGTCTTTAATGCAAAATTTGAGGTAAAGCAGAGCCGACGTCTTTTTAACCTACACAGCTTCTAAATTACCAACCATGCATTCAAGAAACCCTTGCAACCACAAGAGAGCATTTGACTCTTCTCAGGTGAAGGATGGCCAATACTAACACATCTCACATGCTTTGCACCATGTTAGATTGCATCCTTTCGATGGTGAGTAACGATAATGTTTCCAAGTTTCTAAAATTGATATGGATAAATGTTGCACGACAAAACTCCAAGGTTGCAAAGCTGTAAGAGCGTAAGAAAAGATTCAAAAATGATAAAAATTGAACATGAGCCATAATTGTCACACAACTGTACAAGTGAAGATAATAATAATCTACAAATGGAACATAACAAAATAAAATTGATGACACCTGAATTAAAAGATGTGAAGCTGTCCATTTGATAGACACTTCATACATCTGAGTCATTCCAAGGTGCAAATGCCCTGTAACAAATCAGGAAAGGAGCTTTCTCTAAAAAACGAGAAATCTTTCTCTGCTAGAGTGTAAAGAATAATACACAAAGGCTTGTAAAGGCAGCAGTTGCAACCCACTTCGAATTTTCAGAAGTCCTCAATACAATCAATCAAGAAGAAAGCAGCTGTATGGGAGCAAGGTAACATTGCTACATAAGGAATATGAAGTACAAAACCTGTACAAAGAACATCTCAAGAGATACACTGTTGTTTTGAGATGATTACCGCTTCCCATAGCATATGCACACAAGAAGCTCTAGATCAATGGAATAATCATTCCAAAACAATGTGTGACTCGGTGTCAGTGATAACATGAACCCTCAAATGAACCAGACTGATTTCTCAGCCACTGCATCATCTCTTTATCTAAAGATGAGTTATTCATAACAGCATCAAACATAGGGCTCCCAAAAAGACCCCGATTATTCTTGAATTCCCAAAACTCACCCCTTGGCCATGGCTTTTGAGGTTCTCGCTCCTGTAAAGAATATACCAGAGCATTCAGGAAAATCATTTCGACAGGAAATCTAAATTAATCATGAAAAACACTAATCACACTACTCACCATCCTTCTTATCAGCTCGGCATGCTCTTTAAAGCCATAATCATGGGATAACTCTTGTTTGTGGGTCTTGGCATAGCACGATGAAATGTCTGGAAGAACTAAGCAACCTCTCTGTGCTTTATTTAGGCTAGCACCAGGGTCCGAAGAAGTCTGCTTAAACCAATATATCAGCTGACCTAGTGCATAGTCCTTGCTGTATTTTTTTTGCCATTCTTGAAACCCTGCTCCCAAGCTATCTGCATACTTAGGACCCAGATCAAGGGGGCTAATATACAGAGGTGGAGATTCTAAAGGGCCATAATCCTATATTGCCAATAACAACAGGAAAATTAATGAATATTCAGCATCAAATTACTTAAATATTCTATCGAAATGGTTTTCTTAATTCTAAAGAGTATTTAACTATGCAGAAGATTGTCATTTGTCATCATGTACATGCATCAAAATGTTCCCTCAAAATAGGTACAAAACTAAATGGGAAATAGCATGGGTATGCTAATTTCACCATTACATTTTGCCTGCACTTTGAGGTGCTTGTAAATTCTAAATGATCATGCATCTCAAAGCATGTAACACTCACAAACATGCATGTACAGTAAAGTAATTATTCATGTGGTCTTAACCATGCACAAATCTAATGCCCTCTGTGGGTAGAATTGATCATGACTTGTACTTACAAGACTTTTAAAGAAGCATTTTGTATATGCATACAAGTGAATCAAATCTGCAGCAGCATCATGACGGCATCTACATGATGATGGCATATTTTGCAATTCATCCCTTAACCTGTAAGCCCACAACGAAAAATTAAAAAGGCTAAAGAAAAGTGCCACACTATGTGACAATTATTTAAAATAAAAACAGTGAATTTATGCTCCTAGCTTTTCCATACATATATTAACCTATAAAAATTGTTAAGTAAGCTTTTACTTGAAGACACAGACAGGCTCTTCCCTAATTCACAGATGAAACTGAAAAGCAATTCACATAATTCTTACCACAACAAAGATTCACGTAAACATTTTTCTATATTCTTGGAACCACTTAGTTCACGCATATGAACCTGTTGCTTCAAGCGGTTCAACCGTTCCACATCAACATGGTTTGCCATGCATCGTAGTAACTCCTCAACCAATGAATTCTCGTCCTTCCAAAGTAGTGAAACTAATTCTGTAGCGTCAAGCTTTCGTAGAGGTGGAGGAGCTTTTCTTGGGTCTTGATGAATATTCCTTATTATGTACCTTGCCTGCAAGGGAAAGAAACCATAATCAGAGAGGAGTGATCTACATTAAATAGGAGTCCTATAAAAAATTCCAAAACAGATTAAATCAGTCCAGTTACCTTATCAAGAGTAATGGCAAGGTTATGAAGCCTTTGATTATAGAATCCTTCTGCCTGTCCCCAAAGACAACATACAATTTGGTCATATTAAGAAAATTTGAGCTTTTTGTGACAGTACGCTAGCTAACATTGTTATTCCTTCAAAGACATTAGATTTCCAGAGTCCATATCAATAATAGAATGCAGAAAAGAATTCTATTATTGTTATTCCTTTCATACCTGATCCTCTGCCTCACCCCTTTCGTCACATTCATAGGAAATCTCAAAACCAGCTTTCTTCTTTTCTTTTCTAATATGCTTTACTATTTGGTCAGGAAGCCTGCTTCTTTCAAGATTCATAAACCTCACCTGATGTCAATGGAAGGACAGAAAATAAGAACATCCATTTGGTACATAAAAACAAATCTTACTATGAAAATCAATAAGTAATATTCCAACACACCACACGGGCTGAATATGCTATCGCCCAGCCAGGCAATCCTGACAGCAGACAAGTCCCAACACCTGCATTGCGCAAATCATTCAAGTCTCCTTGAGAAACAGAATTGGTGCAAGCTTCCAGTAGCAAGTGATGCCTGTTTAATATACTGTGGCACTCCTTCAGGACCTGATGCAAGTACCAACCCACAACTGGTTTAGAGTTGCTGTCTTACTGTAACTTTTGCATATCATCAATGATTTCAAGAAACTGGAAAAGATGATGCAGCACAGCAACTAAAACTACAGCAGTATCTGCCACTGTGAATGATTGAATTGACAAACATCACCTTTTGATAGGCCCCTGCCCCAGCAAGATTTAAGTAGCTACCCCTGCAACCATAGGTACCACACAAACACACAGATGCCTCATACTCTTCCTTGCTCTGCAATAAGCCGGTGCAGTTAGTCAAAAAATAATATCGAATTCCACCAGGCCCTTAATCAATTAACTATGTCAGATAGCCTTACTTACTTCTGTTAAGGAATTATAATCAAATGTGATTTCTTCCCCATACTGTATAGGTCGTAATGTATATAGGCCTATTTGGTATTGTCCATCAACAGCAGTGACTCTGTTTCAGATAATATGAAAAAATCAATCAGCAAACAGATAAAAAAATCATAATATAGAAGATGCCAAAAGAAGCCAATGACCTGATTTTTACATACATCTTATCTTCATGAAATATCATTACAATCAAAAGCTTCTTTCTATTATAGAATATTGACTTAAATGTCTTGGCTTTTGGGAATCGAAGTTCCTAAGAGATCCTAAGTAGACAACTAGTTTGACTGAGAAAGCCAGTCCAGAAGCAAAAAAAAGTTGTGGGAAGTAAAATGGCTAAAAGTTTATAGTTAGTGTTTACAGGGCCCAGAGACGTTATCTGCAGCTGTGGAATTTTGCACATATATATTTGATGTTAAAGTTTTTATCCAATCCCTCCATTGAAAGTGCGCATTTAAAGGCACTGGCTCCCAAAAAGAAGAAAAATCATATGCAGAAACAAATTCAAACTGCAGAAATTATAGCTAAATAAAAATCAATTAAGTTGATCAGAGAAGCAAATCAGCCTGTCAGAAATGAGAATAGATATAGCAATTGCTTCTTACTTCAAATAATGCAAAAACTATTGCACAATTAGCAGATTGGATCATTGCTGCCTAGCTTGATGGTTCTCAGAAATGAGAAAGCTTAATTCTTAGTACTATTATAGGACTAAATGCTTAGAACTTAGAACACATACAAATAAAAATGTTTTTATTTCTAAATCCAAGCATTTGCTTTGCACCATACAAGCATAAACCCAGTAAAACTGGCCATTATCTGTGGCCTGGCATTGGGGCCCTGCTGATTTGAACTGACCAGCTGTTTAAAACAGTCAAGAATTCTTTTTGGTCAATTACATGCAGTAAACTGTGGTTTATTCAATAAACTGCAATTAAAAATGCAGTTTTTTTGGCGGGTTTTTTTCCTAAATGTAACTAACACCAAAAGTGCATGTTCTGAAGAATTAGAACTTGGTTAAAAGCGTTTTTTAATTTTTTAAATGGGATGTGCCATGAAGGTTCTTATGGTGACAAGGGAGCTGCCCCTCAACCCCACTGGGGGCTACCACGCCCAGATCCTCAACCCTAGTTTTAGAAAAAAAAAAACAAAAATTGTTTTGGGCTGCATCAGATAGAAATGCAGCATTTCTGGACTCTAAGACATGTAAAGGGTTCACCGTACTTGATTGAGAATTTGATACACATCTAGAATTTGAGAGTGATTGTCAGCATTGAATCCATAGTTTAAAAACTTGCCGACTCATGAGTTCTTGCCACACAAGCTCCTAGCCAACTTACTGGAAAGAGTAAACTCAGCTGCAAACTTTTGCATATTTCTCAGCAAGGCACTTGCAAGTTAGACAAAACTCCTCTATTGATGCCAAAAAAAAAAGTCAGTGGCGAGAAAAGCATCAAAACAGAGTCATTTTCACATTTCCGTCAAAAGCTCATGAGTCTAAATGTCTGTGTGGTTTTGAAGACCTTACTTTGGACTTGGTGGCAATGGTACTGCCTCTTGACTCCACCCTGTATCATGACAGGAAATGTGCCAGCAAGCCCTTTACCCTGCTAGGGGCTCAACCATATGATACTTGGAAAACTACCTTTAAAATGGGTCCTACTCTGGTTTTACAAAGAAAATGAAATTTGTTTTAGGCCCATTTTTTCCACAATTGGAACTTTTATAACTAAAAATAAGCTTATATAATCATATGACACTATGATGTGAATTACACTTGTTTTTTATTTATAATTTTAAATGAAGGAAAAATTATTTATGACTTCTGTAAATTCAGTTCTATGCATGTTATTTAAGATTATCTTACAATTTTGTGTGTTCGAATGTATGGAAATTTTGCATTGCCAAGTCACTGCGTCCGAATCAGATTTCGGTCTGCAAGTTTTGCTGAGTTGCAAATTTTTGAACTATGATTGACTATTTATTTGTTTTATGTTTTTTAAATTTTTATCCTTCTACGCATTAATATTTGTCCAGGAAATAACAATAGCAGTTTTTTCCATATATTTTATTATTGTAACATTTTTTAATTTGCTATGTTCTTTTTTTCCATTTTAAACCCAAGTATTTGAATTCAATTTGCCATGCAATGCTGTGTAAATGTATTGCTACTATGCTTTGCACTATTATTTTCAATATTTCTACCTGATTGTACAACATAATTCACAAACGTGCATGAAATCTTTCAAGCCCATCAAGAGTCAGAAATAAGAACCAATTACTAATAAGTTTGTAGACACCTTGAAATTACCACTAAACCTGTCAATTTATTACAACCCCGTCTTCATCTTTGATAGTTAAATAATTAAGATAATTAATACCTAATGTCATAAATTCTTCTATTAATTAAATAATATAAATTATTTAATTCATTCATTTTAGCCTTTTCTGACACAAATTAATTAAATAACTTATTTTCCTCTAACTTTTTGAATTAAATTTCTATTTAATCAAAAAGTGAACTTGCTTTTTTTTCTTGCAATGAGATAATGTTTCCATTATTTCAAAATGCAATTTCCCTCTTCGAACTACTTGATTTTGTTGAAAAATCGTCCAGTTTCCTCTTTCTCCTTCACTTCTGATCTTATCCCGTCACGTCTCATTTAATTGCAGCCATTGATCAAAATAAAAACCTTCTAATCTCAACCGTCCATTTTCGTCCGTCTCTCTATAAATACCACCATCATTTATCATCTTAGGATATCTGATAAAATCTTGAATATGTTATTGTGCTATTGAGATAATAATTTTTCTTCAATATTTTGCTTTGTCATTGTCATAGGCCTATTTGCATACTTAAGAAAAATCTGAGGGCAATTATCATACTCAAGCAAAATGGAGAAGAGCTATGGAGATAATTCAATGGATGCATGAAGGATTAAGTGAGATTGTTTCATTTTGTTTTATGCTTTTATGTTTTCATTGTTCTCGATAGTTGATTGCGGTTTTAGTGTTTATTAATTTAATAATGCTTTAAGCTTGAAAATCTAATCCTGATACAAAGTTAATAACAACACAAGAGAGTTTAGAAGAGACCATATTTACTACTATATAAAAAATTGGTTCCACGCATATAGCATGGCATCATGACAAAGAGTCAAAGACAAAAGGCCTATAAAGGGGTCACAGCAAGTTTAGCAATCTAGCAGAATTAAACATTTGACATAGAAAATAAGGGTTTGCCGTGACTTGTGCTGTTGAGGGCATGATATGGCAGTTAAGTTGTGGCAATGTTAAGTAAGCAAATCCAAGTTCAAGCCCAAGCTGAGCCATTGAACTCACAGGCTTCAAGCCCTCGCTGGGCCGTTGAGATTGTGGGCTAGGACAGCACTAATGCTTGGGAATGACACCCCAAGTTTGTGGTCTCCCCATCTGGGTCCAGTTAACGTCCAGACTTAACAAATAAAAAAAAATCCCACCATGACATGTATCAAGACCAAGACTGAAAGTGAGGATGTGCCAGATGAGTAGCAACACACTAGAATTGCTGCATTTCTTATTTCTTATGTTTCTGGCAACTGTGGAAAAATACAATCTATTCATGTATCTTACCGTAACAAGTGCATATAACTTAGGGAAGGAAAGAAGAGGCCAGAAATTTACTTGGCTTCACAATTAGGTCGACAGGAATGACAAATACGGCTGGCATAATTAGCCTTGTGCATCGCATCAACCACAACTAAATCATACCCTGCACCATCACTCTGCAAATTGAAATCATAAACTGCATAAGCTTTTACATTTCGATATCATATACATTCACATTTTGTGAAAAATACATCCACACCATGCCACTGAACATAAAAAAGAAAAATAGTATCTTCTTACCTTTGGCCTCTCTAAAACAATATTATAGAACTCCGGAGCGGGATCTTTATCCTTCTTCTGAAAAGACCTGATCCCATCCTGCTTCTCATACCACCTCCAAGCAGGATAAACCTGCAGAATGGTCAAAATACAAATTAGTTATATTTATCAATTTTGTGAAAACAAATAAAACAATTAGAAACAGTAATTTTAAAAAATAAAATACATATCTGTCCATTCCATTATATACTAAATCTAACTATTAATTAGTTTGCTGCATAATGTACCCGCATTTTAGAACCTACTTTTATGCTTACTAAGTATCCTATGTAAAAATCAGCTTCTCAATATTAAGATCATGGATTTGAACTGAATAAATTTATTTCAACTTGTTATATATCCAACACTTCAATTCTTTGTTTTGAGTAATTATTGTATCTGAATAAATTTAACATATTCATGCAGATCTGATTAAAGGCTTCAATACAGTATGACGCCTTACTGAAATAGATATGATTAGCAGAGAAATTAGGTAAATGTCAAATGTAAAACAAGTACGACTTACAAGATATAATAGTGTTTGATTACAGATATACCCATAAAGTTAAACTGTTCCAAAAGAGAACGCATGTTAAAACAGACAATGCATATATCAGGAGGTTTCCATAAGAGCTCTGAAGTCATCTGTTACTATGTGCAAGTTACAAATACTAGTTGCTCAATTGCTGTGATGCTACAGCTTCATGAATTCCTTGTGTAAAATAGACGTGC
The DNA here is from genome assembly GCA_007115665.2 of Sequoiadendron giganteum. Classification (NCBI taxonomy): domain Eukaryota; kingdom Viridiplantae; phylum Streptophyta; class Pinopsida; order Cupressales; family Cupressaceae; genus Sequoiadendron; species Sequoiadendron giganteum. The sequence continues at coordinate 110,958,715 of CM021109.1, forward strand.
TGGGATTTCTTCCATTATCCTATCAGAACTAGAAATTCCCATGCCTATCCAGCTAATATAATAAAATTACAGTACTCCACTGAGACACTTCCTTAATTGTATTTGACAACTACCTAAGAAGATTAAAGAATAAACACTTCTGTACACTATAGCAGTTCTACAAAATAGTAGATTCAAGTAGTAATGTTAAGGCTATAATACTTTGTGCTGTACTCTACAGAGTACAGACGACAAAGTATTTATGCTTGAAAACATTTAGTCTCATGCTATGCCTAAAATGCCTAGACAAGTCTATGAAATGCAATCTTTTGAATTTTATTTCAAGCACAAAATGCTTTATGGTTCATCCAATGTTACATAGTCCATTATACTTTCCTACTGTAGTAGAGTGCCGATTTACCTTATACAAGAGAAATTTGTCAGAATCTTATGCCACTCAATGCACAGAAGACTTACATTAAAGAGCTACTAATATAGATTTGTTTTGTTGCTAATATTCATCAAAAGTCCAATATTAGCATTTTCTAAACATGAATTTACTTAATTTTAATGTGCTTTTAATCAACATTTATCATAAATAATTTACCTTGGTTTACTTTCCTACTGTAGTAGAGTGCCTATTTACCTTATACAAGGGAACGTTGTCAAAATCTTAAGCCACTCAATGCACAGAAGGCTTACGTTAAAGAGCTACTAATATAGATTTTTTTTGGTGCTAATATTCATCAAAAATCCAATATTAGCTTTTCAAAACATGGATTTAGTTAATTTTAATGTGTTTTTTATCAACATTTATCATAATTAAAATATTTTTTGCAAGATTTGGTTGAGTTATACTGCATAGGTTGTTTAAGCATCAACAGGTCAGATCTCACTCCTGCACCCATCATCAGAGACTTAAAGCTAGATTTTTAAAGTCTGCTCATAATAGAATGCCCATATTTGATCTGCATCATTGCACCCTTTTAGCCCAAAAATGTTGCATATAGCATTTACGGTTGTATTAGATCCACCACTTGTAATCACAACTAATTAAATAGAAATAAAAAAATATAACATATTTTTTATATATTGATTTCATCATGGAATAGGATCAAAAGATTATTATAAATAAATAAAACTAAAACTAGTGTAAGGCAAGGTATGTTTTAAAATTTTGATTAACAAATGGATGGGTTGAGCGCAGCTCATGGTGAAATCATTGGGATCCGTGCACCCATAGATCAAGCCCAACATCATCTTTAATATTGACTGGATGAATTTGTATGTAATTTAATCCCTATTCCAAGGGGTTGCATCAGTCAAAACATCAAACAAAAACCAAAACAACTTTTGTTATGTGATGAATATCTTTTTAAAACATTGCAATTTTAACATAGCATTGAGTTTAAAATAGAATTGCTAAATATTCAAAACATGTTGGCAAGAAATTCAATCAGAAATTAATAAATTATAGATTAAAATTATACAAACAAACAATTGATCTTTCTTAAATTCATAAAAGTGGAAATGTGCAAAAAAGAAATTAATTAAAAGTATATGTGAAACACCCAATTTGGAGATTTTTTTCCTCCAAAAAATCACAGTTTCCTTGTGAAATCATGGGTGATATTTTTTTGCATATAATCACAAAGAAATGACAATTTAAACACCCAGATCATAGGTGATCACAGGTCAATCATTCCTTTGCTGTTTTTGACAAATTTTTTACTTCTACAGCTAATTTTTTGGACACAATATGGTTTTCAACATATTACACGATAGTGATTGACATAGGTTATCATAAAATATGAGAAATTTTTATCCAAGCTTCATCCAAAACAAAGAAATAGTCCAGTCAGAACTCCAGATAATGTTAAGGATTTACTTGGAAGCGAAGTTACCGGTTCGGGTTCGGGTTCGGGTTCGGGTTCAGGTTTGATGGTTTGGGTTCGCGGGTTCAGGCAAAAAAAAATATTGAGGTTGGGTTCATTTTGGGTTCGTTAATACAAAAAATATATACATATTTGCAGCAGTAATTAAGTTCAAAATACACCACTATATTAATAGTCAAATAACATAGCAAAAATACACCACCACTTTCATAGTCAAATATTAGTGCAACTCAAATGTCATGATATAGATTAAAGTTCAAACATAATAATGTCAAGTGTCAACAATCAGCCATCATTGATCATTGATCAAATATGGAATATCATATGGGTCATCAAAAATATCATCATCACCATCCATATTGGATGATGTATGTAGTGGTAAATTATAAGAACCACAAATAGCGCTAGTGGCACTCGCACTCGCACCAGCTAGCTCATAGTCATCATCAACATCAAGTGCAGCAAAGTGGCTTGTGGAAGCATCCAAGTCAAGATGCTCTGACTCAATATCCCACTTCCTTGTGTCTCCTTCTTTGTAGGCACTTTGTTTGTGTGTAAGGAGCCGCAAGTTTGAATGCACATACACCAACTCCTCTTTCTTTTTTGAATGTAGTCTATTGCGCTTTATTGAGTGAATGAAGGAGTATGTGCTCCAATTCCTCTCAGATGAAGATGAACTAGCAACCTATTAAGACCAAATTAAATAGTTAAGAGTTACAAATTTTAACTAATTAAAATATTAAAATATATATATATATATATAACACTTAAATTTAAAAGATAAAAGATTTTGACTATAAAACTTACTTGGGATAAAATTTTGATTGCAAGAGGTTGTAAGTGTGTATATGCTTGGCCATGGAAGTACCACCACCTATGAGCATCGACCATGTACTTGTCTCAAAGAGCATCAAGACCACAATCACTGGAGCATGCAAAACCCTTGAACTCAACCCTCACTACATCACATTGATCACAATCAATGAAGAGTCTACGATGTTGCCTTGTACCCTTGAGCCACTTCAACATCTCTATATGGGGCAACTCTTGTTTTCACAGAAAGTAGTTGAGTACAATAGCATTTGGGACTCAATGCAAAAGCAAGAAGATGAGGAGGTGTGGTCATTTTGTTCCATCTCTCTACTATGATTTTGTGTAGCTCTTTGAAGAACTTTTCTTCAGGATCTTGCTCTTTTGCATTGATGATGGATTTTGTCTTTTCAATCATTGAGTGGATGCCATCATATAGTTCACCCAAACAAGGTCTTTCCATGTTAGTATAATGGATCATGCTCAATATGGGCTCAGTGAAACTGAGGAGATACTCAACACAATCCCACCAAGTGTCATCTAGAATCATTTGCTTAACCTTAGTTTCCCTTGCAGTGCTAGCTAGATTGCCTCCATATGGACCAATTAGGGAGAGTGCCTCACAAACCTTCACAAGTCGTCTCAACACAATTGTGTTGGAGGCAAAACGAGTCTCAACAACCTATTTGAAAATCAATCAAATAAAATTTAAATTTACAAAAATTAAAATAAAATTAAAAATATTACTAAATTGAATTGTGAAACATTTTTATTATTGAATTTACCTTCAACAGCTCCAATTTCGAGAATGTTCTAAATATGCCTTATGACATATGGTCGTTGGTGATAAACATTTGGATGTCTTCGGCCTCAGCATACACCTATTTGATCCAACCAATTGTGTTGCCAATTTTTTGTAGCATTAGGTTGAGGGAGTGGACAGCACAAGGTGTCCAAAAAATGTGTGAATACTGCTCCTCAACCAATAACCCAGCAGCCCTACATTTTTTTGCATTGTTTGTTATAACTTGCTCAACATTTTGAGGGCCCACTTCATCAATAGCACGGAATGGACAGCACAAGGTGTCCAAAAAATGTGTGAATACTGCTCCTCAACCAATAACCCAGCAGCCCTACATTTTTTTGCATTGTTTGTTATAACTTGCTCAACATTTTGAGGGCCCACTTCATCAATAGCACCATCCTTTACCTCTCCTTCATAATCCAGTGCTCTCAAAAACATTTCCCCTTTAGGGGGCACTGCAATAACACTGATCAATGGGCAATTTTTTGCCTTTTTCCATCCATCAAAACCAATGGTCACCCCTGTTTTGATCCACGAATCCCTTATGGTCTTCAAGGAGTCCTCTACAAATTTCACCTCATTATCTAATAAGGTGCTACGCACCTTCTCAAAACCTATGCCCTTATACCCTTTTGGAGCCTCATTAATAGATTTCACCAATTTTTGCCAATATGGTGAGCAAAAAACATTGAACGCCAATCCATTCGCAGACACATCTCGCTATGTCTTGATTAGCAATCTCTCTAGCCTCATTCTGAAATGAAGTTTCCAACAGTCCCTTTGATCTCTTATGTGTAGACTGTAGAGGCCACAATTTTCTCTTCAGGTATGTACATAAATGGATGGCTCTCTATAGGTGGAAAATGAGAAGGCGGTGTAGGAGGCTTCATCCCTCGAGATCCTTTCTTTATCAAAGGATGACTTGATCTACGGCCTGCTACTTGATCTACTTCTTCTTGCACTTCAATATATGCCAATACTTGGGTTTCTAGAATGCCTTTATTATCTTCACCTGGACAAGATTTGATGCCTAATCCAGGGATCTTTCACATGTGCCCATTCACTCGACTGTATGAGCTCGAATATCTAACTTTACAATGACCACAAATCCAAACATAACCTCCACCACTTGGAAGTTGTTGTACGATTTCAAAATATTTCCAAAGGGAAGAGTTTGGGTTTGTTTTGAAACAAAGATTGGTTCATGGAGCTAGAAACAGTTGCCATTGTAGTACCTAAGGCAATAAGTTCAATAAACAACACATTCGATTTATTCAAAATTTCCAAGTATTGAAACTAAATAACTTAGTTCCAGTGTTCCAAGGGGACGCATCCCCTCGGAAAAACCACCCGTTTCCAAGATGGGGTCATTTCCAAGATGGGGAGACACCTAGGAAACATCCCTCCGCCATCCCCCCGCCATCTCCACGTTTCTCTGCCATCCCCCTGAAGTCTCCTCCTGGAGGGAGCCGTTTCCTAGACGTTTCTGCATGGGAGACTCCAAGGAAACTTATGTGAGACTTCTAGACATCCCCTCCACCCAAGGAAACTTCTAGGAGACTTCCAGAGGTATCAGGCCATTAGCCTGGAGCCATTTACTATTAGTATTTACTATTTTGTACTCTATTTTGGAAGTTTGAAGTTTGAACATTGATGATACAGTGATACTTGATTGTAATTATGATTCATGAATCATGATTATGAAACATCTAGTTCTTGTTGCATTTTCCAATGTCTAAATTTTCATTTTGATTTTCAATGTTCAATGGTTCACTAGTTCAATGAAATGATATATCATTGCAATGTGTTATTGTGTTTAAACTTTTAAGTTTTAAGTTAAAGTTTTTATGTGTTAACTTTACTTATTCTTTAGGCTTCTACAATTATATAATTATATTGTTATACATCTTTTTATAACTAATTTTTCAAGTACTATATGTATTTCAGCCCCCCCGCCGCCGTCCCCCTACCATCCCCAAACTTTGGCCCCCCGTCTCCCATCTCGGAAACGCATCCCCCGCCGTCCTCGTCCCCGTCCCCGAAACTCTGTGGAACACTGCTTAATTCATTTTAAATAATTAAACATGTGTCATAGATACTAGAAGAATGAAAACAAAACAAAAGGGTTCATTTGTAAAACAAAATATATAGAAAAAGAAAAACCAAAAAACTTCAAAAAACCTACCTCTTTTGAAGAAATCTTCCTCTACGATCTTCTTGGCAACAAACGAACAATTGAAAATGTTTAGGAATAGCACAACAACCAACTTCGAACATTCACCAATGAATCTTCAACTCTATTCGTGCAATGGCAAGCAAGAAAAGTTCAACAATGGAAGTAAAAAGTTTTGTTTTTCATTCACAAATTGATAAATGTGCTTGTTTTTGCCTATTAGGTGTTTTAGGAGGCATAAATTAGGGTTAGAGGCTTATTTTAATGTTAAAAGTCAAAAAATATTGAAAAACTCAAAAAAAAGTCAGAAACCACGATTGGGCGCATGAACTAGGCAAATCTGCCCCGAGTTCGACAGGGTCAGACCCACAAGCTGTGGGTCGGACTCTATTCGGACCCACAAGGAATTGGACCCGAAACCCAAACTCGGGTCGAACCGAACTAGGACCCAGGCATAGACTAGCTTGGAAGAATAATCAATTTGTTTTTGGGTTTAGAGAAAAATATTTCCTTCTTATTGACTATTTGCTTATGCCTAACTGTGCTCATATATTACAATTCCAATGCCATGTCTTAGGTAGTTTTCATCAAATATAAAATGCTTTTCCTAACTATGTGTATTGATTTTAGTTCTAATGCATCTTAGGCAGATTTCTTCTAAACTAAGTTACTGGTTCTAGAATGGGTAATGAGACGATGGTATGGCCAAAAAAAACCCCTTGCATATGGGTTTGGATATATATATATAAGAACATATATATATATGTACTTCTATATATAAGTACGTATATATATATGTACTCTTATATATATATATATAGAAGTACATATATATATATATATGTACTTCTATATATAAGTACGTATGTATATGTACTTATATATATATATATATATATATATATATATGTATATACATATATATAAGTATATATGCATATACATATATACATATATTATATGTATTATGTATACATATATGTATTAAAGAATTTAAAATTATATAATACAAAACAGTGATACTCATAATTGCCAATAAAAAACATATTTAAATACCTTATAATTTGCAAAATATGAAAATACCCATAAATTCATAGTTTGGTGATTTGTCAAATGTCCATACTCATTGAAAATTACAATCAATATTTATTAATCTTCATATTGCTCTTCATCAAAAGCATCAAATTCAACATTTGGTTTTCAATTAACCACAATGAGTTACAATGCTACTTCCACTAGCCATGTACCGTACAAGCTGCCTCATCTAAAGATATTTCTAGCAAAATGTGAAACAATAAAGTTTAAGTCAACACACTCAATAGTTAGATCCCAATTCCTCATCGCCCCCTCATTGTAATCAAGTTCCTTGCATGACAAGAGATCCTAATAACTAGTGGGGGCCTAGGAGTGAAGACCCTAATGGGGTTGAGGAGCAACACTCCCCATGGGGGTTTGGGAGCAATGCTCTTAACGGGGTTGAAAGGCAGTGCCCCTCATGGAGATCTAGGCCCCTAAAGGGCCGAGGGATAAGGCCCCTAATGGGTCGAGGGATAGTGCCCCTTGTGAGTTGGGTGGGGCCACCAAGCCTAAAATAAGGCCTTTGAAACCACACAAACCTTCATGTCACACGCCATTTTCACAATTTTATCACTTAAGGGTGAAATTAGGTACAGATGCACTTTTCTGTATATAAAAATGTTTTAAAAAGATAACTTCTCTCTGTTTTTTTGAGGCAACTCTTGGGTTCACCTAGGTTCAGCCCAAGTTCATCTTGGGTCCCTCCCGAGGTATCTAGGAGGGACCCTGGGCAAACCCAAATGGGAACCAGCCCGAGAATCAGACAAGAACCGCACCCATACAACAAGGGGGGCTTTAGAGGAACCCAATAACATAGCTTCTATGTATAAGATGATGCTGAGTTTTACACAGTTGTATGTGATCATTTAAGAGAAATACCAATTTTATTAATCCCACATTCAATACTTTTAGATGAACTCGCACTGTAATGAGGGATAACTTGTCAGATACAGTAGTTCTCATTTCAAACACAACAATCCCTTTGTAAGTGATTTTAACGTTAGTCCCTCTGCTGAAAATGGATTTTTGTTACAGTTTTTAAACTTAATCCCTCTGCTGAAAATGGATTTTTGTTACAGTTTTTAAACTTAATCCCTCTACTGAAAATGGATATGTGTGACTGTTTTTAACATTAACCCCTCTATTGAATATGCTGGCAAGTATCCAATAGAAGGAATATGAATCAGTTTTTATGCTCATGTCATTCAACTATCAAAACATTAATACTTAAACTATCAGATCACTGAACTAGCAATTGTTTAACATTATACATGCTTGACTCTATATGACAAAAAAAAATTGGGTACTATCGAGGAAGACCAGCTAATTGACCTCAACAAGATTGATCCAGGTTCTGAGTGGATTGCAAATGATGATGTCCTTCTAGATCCCAATTATTTTGATATCCTATGGGAGCTCAACATTAATATTGATTTGGTTGAAGGACTTAGGAGAGGCACTGACCTAGGAGCTTCATCATCAAGACCTGCAGCCCTTAAGTGTAGCTCACTTCGTAGCAGCAAATTATTGCCTACACCTGATTTTTTGGAACTTTGTACTTAGTTTGTAGGTTGACTTTGTACAAAGTAAATTTAATTTGTAGGTTGACTTTGTACAAAGTAGATTGTAATTGAAATTTTAAAAACTATCAATATCTACTGTTAGTATTTAGTTATCATTTATGCACTATACAGTGTCCATTGTGCAATACAATGTAATCAATGATTTGAACATAAAAAATATATATATATATATATTTCACAATTGATGTACTAAACTCTCATTTTTGTTTGCTTTCTATATCTCTATGCTAATAAAATGCCTTAAAATTTGATAAGAAGTAGGTTTTTATTCCTTTTTTTTGTGTTTTTCTATGTTTTTTTTAAATCTGGTTTTTTCCCAATTAAATCCCCAATTTTTTGATAAAGTCTTAACCTTTCCGTTTCCTGATTATTTCTCCAAAAAAGGTTTGCTCCTAAGCTTGAAGTATACCTTTCTAGTTTCTACTAATCAAACGACACCTGAAAATAGTGATAGTGAACAAATAATAAATAATCTTATTCTACAGTTTATCCAAATATACCAACCTCCCTGAGTGTGACTACTAGTTAAATACAAATGAATTTGAGCAGTGGTCGTTGCAATTTTTGCAAACATCTCTTATACACAGGTGTCCAAGCATGCAGATGTGCATATAACTGCTTAAAATGCAAATTACAATTTTCACATGTAAATATCTCCAGACATTGCATACACACCAGTCACAAATACAAAATATATTTGAAGCATCCAATTGAATATGGCAATGCCAGGAAACTTGTGCAAGTATCACCTAGCATTTATGCAAGTATTTGTTGGTCAATGTTTTTGAAAACAATGGAAGAAAGAAGAAAAGCCGATCAATGTCCCTTGCAATTTAGCTGAGGTTGGATACATCCTTGTCATTTCTATATTCTGTGTGAACCTGTGAGATCTGTCAGGTATTAATGAAGACAATGGAGTACAGAAAGCACTCTAATTTCTTAAAATATGCTGTGCAGTGCAATGCTACGTTTTGCTTGATAAAAAGCCAACTGGTGATCAAACAGTACAGTACCAACTTCTTCCTTGTGTTAAACCTTCATTAAACATGGAAAACAAATACTAGTCTGCTGCTTTGCATATAAGGGCATAATTAGGATTACAATTTGTACTGAAGTACAATTTTGACAAAGCTTAAACAAAAGGAAGTCAAAAGGGGCAACTTTGTCACTAAGAATTTCTAATAGATGAATTTTGAATCTCTGTTCCAATATTGGCTTTCAGTCTTCATACTGTCAAAACATTGTAGTCTCTGGACAAAGAAGTATGATTACAAAAAACAAAAAAGACACTAAAGCAACTATCACAATATACCATACCTCGCCCAAGAACTCTACAACAAAGTCATCTTTCTCAAAGCCGCCCTCCTTGTTGCAAACAACTCCAAGCCCCTATAAGAAAGAAAATTGATATCAAACCCTTGAAATTGAAGGACAATGGGAAGATAAATTTACATCAGAATAAAGAAGTTATTTCATACCTTCCTATAAGCAACATATTTCTCAGTTGACTCACGACTTTGCATTGTCTTCAAAAGACCTTGAAAAAATGTCTGTTTGTGAACATCACCACATTTTTCAGCCTGCACTATCATCCTCTGAACAACATCTTGTAGAGGATATTCCATGGGTGTCTTACCAGTGCCTGTGTAATCTCTTACACTTTCATTTAAAACCCGAAGAAGCACCTGTAGATTTTCTTCCCAAGTTATTAGTTCCATATAAAATTGAGAGTTTGATAAGGATAGAAGCAATGTAATTAAACGAATAACAGGCACCATTGGGGCTCTGCAATATACATACTTCTTCAATAATGGTGTGTCGTTCACCAGAAGTAAAATCTCCTTTTGGCATTGTATCAAAAATGAGGTTATGTGTATATGGATCAATGCCATAAACTTCCTGCTCCAAAACCTCAACTCCAAGTTGTTTCCTTGGTCTGAATTCCTTTATTTCTGGAATATCAAGATGTGCATAATTGTTATGTCTGCTGTCTTGAGCTGCTCTAAGCTTCTTCTCATAATCATCAGGTAAACAAACCTTCATTTTTCGGTGTACTTCAGCTTCATCTGTCACTATAACATACTCATCAATAACCTCATACTTTCTGGTGACAGGAGGAACTAGACTTTCTGTAGTCATTCTAGCCCCCCACTCACGTACACTAATCTCCAAATCATCTTCTATTGCATACTTTTGTCCATAAAAGCCTCCATCTTCACCTTCAGAGTCAAATTTCATATCCAAATCAGAATCATCAATATCATTCTTGTCATCTTTCTCTAGAAATTCCTCTTCCAGAAAGCCTGAACTTTCTGATGTTTCAGTCTCTGAATCTGACCAGCGCCTCTTCTTTTGTTTTGAATACCTCCTCCCATGGTCTGACATATCTTCCTCGATGAAATCACTACAATCACTATTAGACATGCCTCTCCTGCGCTTACTTTTTTTCGCACCCATTGCCATGCCCCTCCCATATCTCTTCTTTACATTTGAACTTGTATATAAGCTACTCTGAGATTTATCCTTTCCCAACCTTGGCATCACCTCATTCCCATTAGTATACTTCTGATGCTGTGTATCACCAGAAAGTATTTTTTCGAACTTATCTTTAAGGATTTTAATGTGACGATGAGCTGCTTTGAATATCTCCTCTGCTGCAGCATGTCCTTGAGTACCTTTCTTGTGCTCCCTGTTAACAGCCAGCAAAATCAGAGTCCACATGAGTCAACGATAACTAAACACAACAATACTAGGAAAAAAACACTGCAACTCCCAACACAATCATGAATTCCATTTTCTACTAAAACAACTGATCAAATGAGCACCGAATGAAGAAAAACACTGCAACTCCCAACATAATCATGAATTCCATTTTCTACTAAAACAGCTGATCAAATGAGCACCAAATGCAAAGAATCCATACTGAAATGCTTTTCTGCAGAGAAGAAAGACATCATTTGCAAAGGAATTTATGCCCTGAAGATGTCCAGTGTAGCCACCAGATTTTATTCTTTGCTCAATCTTCAATGCCTGAAACACTCCAGAAAGTAAAACTTAGTAAAACTACTGCATGAAGTAGGTTCTTCACAATTTTGAATTAATTAGTTAGGATTAAACAGACCACAAACATACCCGTTGCAGAAAGTAATTGTTCGTGTTCACACCCAATATTTCCTTCAGGGTAGCAGATAGATGCCTCTCAATTATCTTATCACCTCCAACAGAATACCCAGTAGAAGACCTCCCCAAAGATTCTCCCTTAAAACTGCCATCTTCCATCTGGATTTTTGCAGATTTCCCGTTGCTATTTAGTTTAAAGCGTTTTGCTAAGTATGTACGCTGGCGAACAGGACTTACTATGATTTTACTATCAACATGCAAATCATCTACATCCATGGGTTCCCCTTGATCTGCTTCAGATGGTGGTATAACCATATCTCTTCCTGCAGAATCATCTGATGTATGGATATCCATGGCCCTAGAAGATCTGCATGATCCATAAAATTTGTCATTTATTTGTTTCAGGCTTTTTACTTTGCAGTGTGTCTCTTCACTTTGATCACCACTACTGCTAGGACCCGGAACATGAGATCTTTGCCATTTCACATTAGAAAACATTCGAGCAACATCTTTGAATTGATTGCATCCAGTTATGTCGATGGAAACAATGGATGAGCAGCCACGAAGAAAATGGACCAGAGCATCAGCACTCAAGTTTGTGCAGCTTTTGAGTATGAGATGCTTGATCTTTCCCTCTCTGTAACTCCCCTGCACGAGCAAAGAGGTTCAGAAGTTAAGCCATTTAAAGAACATGGGAAAATTGAGAGCTCAAACATAACTATTTGACAGAGACCACCTACCATAATAGATTGAAACACCACATCACTGCAAACAGGACCCAAATAAGAAAAGTCAACCCGTCTGGTTTTTGACTTCATTGTTCGAATAACAGTGTTCCAACGTTTGCATGTAGCAGCAGAAGAGGAAATTGATTTTAAGTCATCTCCAAGGAAATGGAAAACCCTCTCAAGTATTTTAGTGTCCATCATACTCCCATGCACGTTAGTTTGTGTATTGCTAATGTCTTCAAAATGACTAGTTGCTTCTTGATCCAAATCTCCACATGATTTATCAACATCAAAATCTTCCCGCAACTCACTTCTGGCAACATTTCTTTTGTCACTTTCTTGAATAACCTGCAACCGACGCCTTTTGCAAGTATCTTGATTTCTACCATGACTGTGACTATCAACCAATTCAATTTCTAATCTGTTATGGCTGCTTACTTTTTCAGATTCCAACAAATATAAGCCTGAATGAGATTAAGATAAAGAAGATTAGATTCAGAATCGGAAAACGATGGAACTATAATCCAAGAAGCATGGTCAATGCTTAAGCAAAAAGTAACAAATAATAGAATTGCACCTGAACGTGAAAAATTGTGATTGTTGCTATGTTGAAAAGTAGTTGTGCATTTATTCCTGTCCAGCTTTCCTTCTGAGTTATGCAAGTTGAAACCGTTGTCCTTATTACCTATGCTATCAATCACTGATGAATGTCGTGATATTAAAATGCTTCCAGTGTGTGCATCCTTGGAATTTTTTGATTGCTTTGGGTTTAACCAGGCATCCAAAACTTCCCCAATAGCTGCTGCAAAGTCCCTACTTCTGTAAGACTTCATAACATGTTCATGCAACTTCCCTCGTGCATATCCCACAAACTGGGGATACATGGCATGAAAATCAGCCTGGTTTGGGATGCAATCTTGAAGCTCATGTTGCTCTGGATCTTTGCAAGCTATACTGGCAGTTCCAGGAGGTTGGCATGGGGAATCTACAACTATGGCCTTCTCTAGAGAATTCAGAGTTGCAGAAACCTCAAGGGGAATTGGAGCCCATGTATCATCACTTTTCCTGTAAACACTGCTATTTTTCTGGAGGATGCCATCAGAAACATGCGTCTGAAGCTGTGCATATGTTAATGGACCCTTTTCATGGCCAGCACCATCACGGTAATACCATTCTCCCATATCTAATTTTAGATCATTCACAGTTTTAATGTATGCTGAAGAAATTACATCACTCGCCTGAGTTACTTCAGCTTCTGGTGCCTGCCGCAGATCTGATACATAAACCCCAGAAGGTGACACCCTAACATCCTCTGCAGGCAGGCTACAATTCAGTTGCTGGTCTGGAATCCGTTCAGCCTTAACAAAATTTTGTTCCATGTATAGACTATTAGCAGATAATTCCCATGCCAAAGGGCCAGACTCTTTAAAAATTGCAGTATTTCTCTTCAGTACAGATTTCATTTCACACTGAAAGGAAGTTGTAGCTTTGCCAATATTTGAAACTTTTGTAGCTGATGACACGTGCTGATTTAATTTGTTTCCTATAAGAATCTTGCTTAAATCCCCATTGTTTGTCCTTGCAGTTTTCAACACATCATGTCCACAATGAGATGTCACAGTTCCCCTTGGTGTTGAAACTTGAGAACCAGGAGTACAAACTTGGTACTTTGATGTAGCAGCATGTGCTTTTGGGGTTGCAATTGATCCCTGACCTGATTGCAAGTGAACTTCAAGAGCAATATCCATCTTATGTAAAGGATCAATCTTCTCTTCTTGCCACTGATAAGCCCAACGAGGCAGCTCTAGCCTTTTACATTGCGTAGCATTACAAGAAGCTTCTTTGAGGAACCTGCGTGGATCCATCACTCTTTCAGATTTCCAAATCTGACAGAGTGGAACCCCATCATTAAGAACTTTTTTCCTCAAAAGCCTGTCACAGCCACCTACATTTTCACCAATTCGTTTCCAGTCACCACCTTTAGATGGCCATCTGCCAGAAAATTGAGAATACCCTTCGCCCCTAAATGGTATGCCTGCACCAGTAGAAACATCTTTATCATAGTCCAAATCTTTTTTCAATGTTGCACCTAATGTTGTTGCTACCTTGGTAACATTATACTCATTTTCAGACCCTCTACCAAGCTCTGCATCTCTCCACCGATTGCAGTATTTATCATAGCCATCTTTGAGACCTGGAGACCCTGCAAAGACAAGAAAGACATTCAACTCTTCTCCCCATGATAATTTACTTGTCAAAAGTTAATACCTTTCAAATTATTAAAAGGTCATGTTGTAACTCATTGACTACCAAACGTTAACAGGAACCTTCAAGGTTCCCAGGACTAAGATAGAAGCATAGAAATTATTGAACAGCACCTTCGCATTCTGCATTGTGTTCCAAACTGTGATTCACATGTCGTGCTGCATGGCGCAGAGCTTCTGCAAAAACCAAGATTTTTATGACCTCAACAAATACTACGCAAATATGACAAAGGAAATTGCAAATGCTTAGAAAAATACAAAGAAGCAAGATGGCTTGTGGAAGAAATCATACTAATAACATCATTATAGACTGCAAATTCTCATAACCAAGAATTTGCAAACAATTTGCATTTGAAAACCCAAATCTATTCCAGTCGTGATAAAACACAACTCTTGAAGCAATACCTGAAACAATCTCATTCTCTTTGCCGGGAATGAGAGAAAATCCTTGCATCAATTTTTCTATCCTTTCATCAATGTGAAAGTCATCAAACCAGACATTTGTGGAACTATCCTGCAGAGCTGAATGTATGCTGTCGCAATTTGGCATTCCCTGTATATTTTTTGAGTTGTTTGCCATTACACCAGTTTTATTACTTGGAATTTCGCTAACAGGATCGCTCTGAGTCTGTGGAAAACACTTGGAAGTTAAAAGTGACAACTTTCCAAAGGGCACAGGAGATGCAGCATTTTCTAGTGTTACCCATTCATCACTTCCTTCTCGCTTGATTAAGTGATCACACTGCAGCTGTCCATCGTCTACTAGCATTCTCAGGTCCAGAAGTTTTAAGGGGCCTTGTTCTATTCCAAGGTGATCAATATAAACCCAGCCTCGACATATTGGTTCTTCATGTTTGGGAGGTTCTGACAAAACATTTTGTTCACTCAAGTGTGTATTGTTGCCTTCACTTCGTACTTCATCATGTAATCTTTCAGAACGGTCAGATGCAGGGGTTTGAGCAGGCGATGCACTCAATTGAGCTTCCACATCCTTGGAGGACCTTGACTCCTTTACGAGGCTGGAATAAGCTGACCTGCCATGATTCCCCCATGAAGCTGGATTCCATCCCTTGCCATCATCCAAAACTTTATCAGCCCAACCACTGTGAGATTGTCTGCTATCAGACTGTCTGCTATCATCCAAAACTCGATCACTCCAGCTGCTGTGAGATTGTCTTCCATCAGATTGCCTGTTTTCATCCAGATTTCTCTCGCCCCAGCCACTGTGAGATTGCCTAACATCAGACTGCCTAATATCATCCCCTCGATCCCAGGCACTCTGAGATTGCCTATAGTTTGAATGTCGACGACTCTCCCTCCATTCAACTTCCCTGCGATGATACTTCCTATCGTCATAGACCTGGCTGCTACTGTATCTGTTGTAATACTTATCTGCACTGCTCTTCTTGTATCCATTCCTTTCTTCATATTGGCATCTCCTATTATCATACGAGCTCCGCTCACAGTAACCACCCTTATCTGCACTTCCAGACCGTCTGCTAGAATACCTTTCATGTGCAATTCTCGAAGAAGAAGAAAATTCAAAATGCCTTGAATGCCTGTCATAATGACTTCTCGAAGAGGAATTTGACTTACAATGCCCAGGATACCTATCAACTGAATATCTATCATTTGAATTTTTACACGAAGACGACTCAAAATGCCCTGAACGTGAATGCACATCATCTGAAGCAACCCCTCTCCTACTCTTCAATCGAACATCCAACCCACAAAATTTCTCACCTTGATGATGAAGCTCTCTTCCAACATTGTCCTGGACCAATCCCAATTCAACTTCCTTATGCCTTTCATCATGCCTATCCTCACCATCATGCCTGCGCAATCCCACTCCTACACTATTTTCCCTAATCCTAGAATCCCAACCACTGCTCTCCTGTGTAACATCCCACCTCGAAGATCGCTTTGGCCTATCTACATGCTCAACAGCAGTAACAACATCAGAATAGCTAGTACTAGCAGTATTCACAGTAGAAGCAACAATAGCATCGCTACGATTACTCTTTCCAAACTCTAAAACGTGATTTTTTGCTCTACTACTCCCCACAACATCATTATTATTAGCATTTTCACACTGAAATTCACCACTACTACTCCCTTCCTCCTTGCTTCGCTGCAAATTACCCGCAACCTGTTGATCATCATCTGGGAGCTGCCCGGAATTCTGATTTTTTTCAAATCCGTGGTTCCCACAAAAGGGCTCGGAGGAGTTAAAATGCTCCATAAAATTCTGTGATGCCGCCACGCAGGTAACTCCTCCATCTCCCATGGAAACCATCCAACTTTCCCAAAACAAAACACAAATAAAATAAATCAACCTACTTCAGGACTATCAATACTCATATTGAATCAGAATTCAACACTTCAGCCAAGGATTTCGATCTGCAAAACCTACACCATAACAAAGAAACAAAATTAAGGGGAAAAAAAAAAACTCACAAAATATGAGAACCAAAAATACCAACAACAAATCAAACGTAGCGCCAAAAAAATTAGGGTTTGAATTGACGGAAAACAAAATTAGGGTTTGACCGGTTGAATTAACCAACCGATGAATGCAAAGAATTAAACGTAACGAGAGCATGAATACTTCATGTTACCTGATCTAGGGTTTCGACGCCGCGATCTCCGGACGATTTTGACGCAGCAGCGAAGCCTACTACAAGAACAAGATATATATTCAATGTGTATATGCTCCCCTCCGCATCCGTATTCTTCTGCTTCTTCTTCTTCTTGAGCAATTACTTTGCCTTTCTCTTGTCTGCAAAGGCGAGGTAGGCATCCTTCCCTCGTTTCGGGACTTCTCTTCTCTATTGGAAAAATCTATTCATTTTATCACCTGTATATATATTTGGGTAAAATATAGATATTAAGATTTGGAAGAAGGGTTAGGAAGGATTTTTTAAAACTATTTATATTAATAAAATTTCCGCTTCGAATGGGGAGCATGTATGAAAGAAAGAAAGAAATTGCCTTCTCCAAGATATTGGGAGGTTTTTGTGTATGCAAGTGTGTTGTGATAAAGAAGATGTTGCTTTAGGAGCACTTAATGTCTTCACAATAGTCTAAGAATGGTAATGAAGTTTTTATATTTAAAATTTTGAAATAAGAATAAAATTTTGATGTTCATGTTCATATTTTTATAAAGTTGATTATATTGTTTTTTAATTTAATTGTATGAAAGTTTTTGTTTCAACATTTCAAATCATAATTTGCGATCCATCATCAAGATGATAGAAAGCTTAACGAGACAAAAAATTGATAATGATGGATCATGGCGTGTGATCCAAAATATTGATGCAAAACTTTCATGCCATAGAAATTTGAAACAACATCAATCAATAATGAAATTTTGAGTTATGATTTTTAATTCAATTTAATATTTAAGATAAAGTTTTCTATTTAAATCTTATGGAAATTGAAAGGAAGTTTTTTATTACATATTTCAAGTATTTTACCAAAAATGAGATCTTCAATTGTGACCTCCTAATTTAATGAAAAGAATTAGAGAAATTTTCATCCAAATATTTTAAGGAATTCAATTTGTGTAAAGCGCTTCAAACTCTATTTTGATGAAGCATAAGATTTTATGGGACAAGAAAAATCTACTAGAAGATATCTAGAAAAACAAAAACCTCTACTTTTTAATTCTCACGTTAAAAAAAAAAACTTTCTCATTAAATAACATACATCTACAATTTTTAAATTCCAAAATAATTTATTTTTTTTTTTTTTTTTCATTCCTTCATTCCTAAATCTGTACTTTATGAACCCTATGCTTTTCTACCCATCCCCTCAATAAGCCCCCTCCATAAAACCGCTACCTAACGCCCTTTTCCATAGAAGTAGGGAAGAGATTTATTGGTTGAAAATTAGTTCGAATAGTTTTGTTCTTTTTTTGTCCGAAAAGATATACTTAGTAAGATTTTTTTCGTTAAAGACTTATCCTGTGCCTTCGTGGGAATTTCCAATGATTTAGGAGAGCAATGATTTGTATCAACGGTTTTCGGTCATGTGTAAAGCGTGTAGAATAGTGGTAGTGATGCAACTTAACGTCCTCGCATGGTGGCCTTTTTTCTTTCTCTACCAAGTACATTGGTGTTTCTTAAAATGTGACTACCTATCCACTTCTATAATTAAAATGTTTTGTTTTGTTTTTTTTCTTTAAATTAAAAGTGTATTGCCTTTAAATCATGAATTTATGGTTTAAGAATGAATATGTATTATTATTTTTTATTTTTTTTATATTAAATAAAGAAAAATCAAATTACAAGAATGAAGTTATGAAGGATCATTGAAGTGAATAGTTATACAATTATAAGATCAATCACACAGGTAACAAAAAGGTTCAGCATTCCAACCACGAAGACAACAATAAAAAGACAAGATTATTTAAGCTGAATAACATTTTTACTATATCTATTGTATTTGGTTTTTATCGTGATTTATGAGTGAAATTATAGTTGGAGTAGAGGTTAGTAGTGTTATTGGATTATACAATAGTGTACTTTATAATAAATGTGAATCATTAATTGTAAATAACTTGAATTATTACTAGTTGTTTTTGCACAAAAGTCATGAAATGAGATTAAATAGTAAATATAGCATTCACAAGTGTGTCAATCAATTTTTACAATTATAGAGGTATTCCTCTATGATAAATTATATTCTAGAAATAGAGAAGAAAATTAAAAAAAAATTATCGTAGATTTGTTTTTAGCGCATGTAAAAATTATAAAGTTTGAAGAGTAATATAATTTATTATCTAGAGGCCATTTTAGTACACAATTTGAAATCATAAAATAGTTATTATGTTGCATGAGCTATTTAGTTTAGCTTCACGTATGTAGAGAGTATCAAGTTTATATTGACAAGTGTTGAGGGATTATTGAGTTGTTATTTATTTTATGTAACATGTCCCCATAATTGAAGTGACATTAACAACATGGGTTATTTTTTTATTCTTGTTATTTAACAAAATGAGTGTGAAAATCCTTGGTTGATCGCTCCACCAAGGTTTTAGTCTTGGCTTTGTTGATGTTAGTTTGCATCTTCTTAATGTCATATTGCTTCATTCTAAAGAGAGATTTAGAATTATTTTTTGCATTTATTGTAGTGTTTTATAGGTTGCAACACCTTCGATCTTTTTCTACTTATTATAAATGGCCTCAACCTTTTGTAACTACACAATTATTGTTGGAGTTGAAGGTTTGATGGCACATGGAAATGGCTCCCCTACTCAAGTGTCCTAAGAAGATTATACCCAAGATATTCCATGAGGTATGTCCACTAAAACGCCTCTAAATGTGGTTCTTCTCATTCTATAGTTTTATATTGCATGTCATTAGCTTAAAAAAATATTTTGATAAGGTATTTTATGGGAATGATCCCCCCTAAAAGCATTTTCAAAAAATGGTTGACGAAGGCTTGGGTCCCACATGGGATTTTCCTTGATGCCATGAAAAACCTTAACAAGAGTTTTCTTTTTCATTTTTCTAAAGCTACTAGCTATTTGCAAGCATGGTCCCTGATAAGTTTGTCCATCTATGTTACTCTTCACACCTTGGACTAGAGATTGTGTGATTTTTAATGAGAAATATCTCCATGTCCTTGTCCAAGTGGATTTTCAAAGGCTACCTTTACCATATTGTAATTTATTGACTAAGATAGCCTCCTCCCTAAGCAATAGTATTTATGTTGAAATTGACAAGTTTTTTAGCTCAACCCTAGAAGATTTTTGTGTTGAAATTTCAATAACTTCAAGAATCTAAAGGATATGATTGATATATAGATTGGTCAAATGAGACACACTTGATGTGTCCTCTGTTTGAACTTATCCAATACTTTCTCTCATTATCAATATTTTAAGCACAAGATCTGGGAATTCCCTTTGGTTACTTCCCATAACAAACCCATCACTCAACTAATTGCTAATAACCCACCTCTTGCAAAAAAGACCCACCTCTTGCAAAAAAGAGCTTGTGAACTATGGTCAGTCACAAAGTCAAGACTAATAGTAATCATGGAGCTTTGTTTAATTCTTTTGTGGGTGATTGTGGCCAACTCTTGAAAACTCAAGGATGTATAGTTTTAAAACCTTAAGACCCAAGAAAAATTATCATTCACTCCCATAAGGAGCATTCAAGGAGGTGAATAAGCCAAAATTCACCAAAGTACTGTTGACGATGTTAATTTTATCTTCTCAAAGAAAGACCAAATATTATATACTCCCCTTCACCACCCCTAATAGTCCAACAAAGGTCATATAGCCCATCTAGGTGTTTGGAAGAAGGTAAATATGTGTTAGAGAAATAGTGCCCCACCTAACCTTTCATTCAAATAGGTAGTTTCAATTCAAAGGAGTATTTTTTTGTAAAATAGTTATTCAGTTCTTAATGAGGTAGATAGTGATGATATGACCCTTGGCACTCACTCATGAATTTTATATCATATAATGTTTAAGGTCGGATGGACCTTCCAAGGAAGTATTTTGTGCATGGCACTCAATAAAGATTTCCAAGTCTAGACATTCTTTATTTGCAAGATTTTTTTTTTTTAGTTTTTCTCATTTCTACTACATGTCATGCTATTTGACTTACAAATCATTTTGTGTAGTAATAATGAAACATATCATGGTAGATTTTTTCATATTTCTCTCTCTTATGTGGCATCAACATTTAGTTGACAAGGGATGTGACCACACCAATCAATCCTTATGATCTCTTTTCAACATTAATAATCATTCCTTTGGAGTTACTAATGTTTATGCCTAGAATTATGTTGTTAAATGATCTTCCTCTTGGAGATGGATTGTGGATTTAATGTTTTCTACCATTTGGTTTTCATGCAAGGATCTCACTACAATTAAGATGGCATATGATAAATATGGTGCTTTACCTATGAGATGGATAGATGGTGAAAGAGAGGCTTGGTATTATTACATAATAAATTGGGGGTTTTGTCCCAATTTTGGCTATCACCATAATCATATGAAATAGTATATGTGGAGTAACCTCATAGTGAGTATTGGAAAAGATTACAAGTGGCTTGACATCCTGGAGCCGTGTTATCAACCTAGTCTTTATTCTCCTTTGCTAGTTATTTTTCCTTACTAGTTGAGCCTTTGTCAAATATTTCCTTATAACCACTATTTGATATGGTTTTTTAGTGAATGAAAACTTGTTAAACCTAAGGCCATAAAGACGCATTTTTATAAATATATCATTCCTATTCCACAAGGCCACATTAGTGCATAAAGGATTGGTTGAGATTAGATTTGAAGGATGTTTCAATGCTTGGAGAGGTTTCATATTTGGGATTGGGTGGATGATAGGATGATGATATGCCCCCTCGAGAGGATGGGTGGATTTGAAGAATACACATATTCTTGCAAAATGGACAAAGCTAAAATTAGTAAAGGTATGTGTAGGTGTAGAATTGGTTGGGATGATGGAGTTAAAAAATGAGGTTGTTTTATTATGGATTGTGACGTTAGAAGTGGAAATGAAGGAGGCATGAGATGTTTTTGGAGTAATGTGAGAATCTAGGGAGATATTGAAGTTTTATGATGGAGTTACTACTTGCACAAAGAAAAACTACAACAACATTCATTCATTTTGTTTCCAATATAGGTTAAAACTTAGGCGAAAACAATAGGTAAAACATTAGGCTTGTTACAAGATATGCCCTAGGCTACATGGCTAGATTTAAAAATATTGATCTATGGTGTTGCTTATGTGGTGCGTGGATAATTAGGAGCTTTGGCTTGATGGATTAGATACATGGATAGGATTTTGAGGTCCATAAGGATTGATACTAGGTATGGGATCCCAATATTTAAGGTTTGATATAAAATGTAGGATTATGGGTCTTGTGTTCGAATAATATATACTATATGGTATGCTTAGGATTGACCAATGCTCAAAAGGAGAAAACCCATTCTAACACCAAGGATAAATGTGTTGGATGGATATATAAGTATGGGATTATCAATGGAAACAATGGGTGGAAAGATGGTATTAGAGATGGAAAGGAGGGGATACATAGGATACAATTTCTAAGGGCTATGTTGCATAGGAATGATATGTTCATTTTATAAGTATGTTTTTGTGTATGAAAATATGCTTGGAAACATTGAAGGATTTCCAATACATATTTTGAGATCTTTTACACTTCTTTGTCAAGGTCAAAATTTTGGAAAATGAGGATACGTATGAATGGACATTATGGTATGATAGTATGATATGGATGATTGGTTTATGATTGCAAAGGATAAATGAGGTGAGTGGATGGAAGGATCTTTCCCTCGAGTGTTGGGTACATAGGTTGTATATTTATGCATGGTTCCTATAAATGGGTTTTCATCATGGTACTTTCCAAAGACACCATAGCAATGGTTTCTACCATTAAACAATTTTCTCTTTACTATTTATTTTATTTTATTCTTATTTTTATTTTTGTTAAACATGATTCTTACGATAGATAGTTTTCATCATGATGACTACCCCAAGGTGCCATAGAAATAGTTTTCACTAGAGATAAATTTTCTCTATTAATTTTTTTATTTATTTATTTTTTTGATATTTTATAAAAGTGAGTATCTATTTTTGTTGTAAGTTGATAATATTCCCTTATATGTATTCAATTTGATCACATTACTAGTGTTATGCTAGATGGGTACCATTTGTGAGATTTGATTGTTTCTAGGTTGGCTTCTACGAGGGTACTATCAAGGAAGATGGAGTGGGAGGTAAGCTATTAAATTTTTTGGATGAAATGGTTGTAATGATGAAAGATATGTGGGATAATAGATTCATATGGCTAAGATGTGTGGATGGAAGGATGGGAATATGAAGGTATGCATAAATATCCTAGGATTAGTAAGAGGTGGGACTAATGAGTTCAACACCATGCTAGATTCATATATATTTTTTTATTGGATATGATGGTGCCTTTCGGTTTTTTTTGGCTTGAGATTACAAATTTGTATGCTCATAGATAGGGGGATTTTATATTTTGGAGTGGGTATGCATATTTCTAGATTTTAGAATGTAAATAAATTTGATGGTCAGACTTGTTGTAAAGAGCGAAACTCTTTAAATCAAACATCAACAAAACTTTAAATAATTTCATTTATATTCAAAATAAAGTCGACACTTCATTCATTTAGACATCAAAAAAACCAATCGATTCCAAAACAATGACTTAAAGTCGATAAATTTTTCAATATACATTTCTAGTTTAAATACATACACGTGTCATATTACACGACATTGATAATAATACAAAAGAAGTTGTAATATAAGTTACAATTCGAGACTTAGGCATTCAGTCGCCTTAAGCTCTACAATACATAATTCAAGATTACATAAAACATAAATGAAGATGGCATCCTTTGATCTTCAATCCAATAGCATATCTTCAATAATGAAGACGAGAATAAAGATCGGGCGCTTTTTTCGCCCAACCTTGAAGCTTACACTTCCCCGAAATTCCTTAGTCATTCAAGAAATACCCGACCTTGCACGAATCACTTAGCAAAAAGCAGTCGACAAGCAAGATGGAATCTAGTGCATGCCTAGTTTAATTAGTAAAACCACAAGCATTTTCATTTTTCTAATTCGTTTAAGAAACAAGCAAGTTCGATACTAGGATATGGTAGAGAGTTCATTAATTCCATCTATTTCAATGGTCCTTAAGTTACTTGGCCAAGTAAAATGTCATGGACGACAAATAAAGCAGTTTTGGAAAAGCAAAACTACACTCTCTAATAACCCATATTCGGCATCCGTCCCGGAAGGTAACTTTCTCAAACACATGACATGCACATTCATTTATCAAGCATGCATGGTTCCAATCAACTAAATACAATCTTTCAAAAAAAATCAAACAAAAATCTTGTTTCAAGCAAAACGGTTCAAATGTTGTTCTTTTCATAGTTTTAATGCATAAATGACATTAAATTAATATTTAAATCGAGTAAATTAAATAACCAAAAAAAATAAAAAAAATAAAGAAGGTGTATCTCCAGTATGTAAATTAAACACATATAAAAACAGGCATAAAAGAGCACACATTCTTTCGTTCTATTTACTCCTCTATTTAATCCTGTTCAAGTTCGTTTTGTTTCAAAGTAAATCATATTTTAAATTAAATTGATTTATTTGTTGTTTTCCATACTTGCAGAAAATAAATAAATACTTTCTCAAGAACAAATTAAAATAAATCATTTTAGTTTTTGTTTTGAATGTTTTGAGTTTCATTTGTAAAATTCACTGATTTTTAACTTTTATTTCGAAATCACGTTAAAAATTTAAGAGACATTCTATCAAAATCTTTTCTATTTTGAATTCTTTACCAGTTTAATTTAAAATAAAAAAATTTGTCCAACATCTTCTTCCAAGTTTAAATTTCTCCTAAATTTATAAATCAGTTGTTCTTCTTTGTTTTCTAATCCAATTTTTCCTACAATTTTATGTTTCTAATTTCAATGGTTTCTAGAAAAATCACAATTTGAATGTTTGAAAATTTCTACAGAATTCGAAGAAAACATAAATACTTTTTAATAGTTTTAATAATCAGAACAAGAAAATAACTATTTCATTTGAATTCACTATATTCATGTTTTGTTTAATAATTTATAAAGATCCTACCCGGTAATTCTGGAAAAAAGATTGTTAATTTCCTTTGTCTATCTCTGTAATTTATGTCCTCTATTTGAGTTATGTCTTATCTTCTTCCTCTCTTCCCTTAATTTTCTTTCTATTTTCTCCTCTTCTGGTTTATTACCTCTCTCCCTCTTGCCTTTACGCTCGCTTCACCTATCTCCTTCTCCATGTGGTCTCCCTAAGTCTTCTCTCCCTAGCGCACTATTCCCTTGTTGCCTTTGCACTTATCTTCCCTCTCCTTCTTTAGGCGTGTCCTTCCCTGTCCTTCCCTTTCAACGCCTTTTTCTCCTTAGCAGTGCCTCTTTCTCCCTTCCAAGTGTTAGGTGGTTGTGTGTGTGTAGAGGAGTGGCTGCGTAGGTGAGTGGGGGAGAAAGAAATCCCTGTGTCTGTGTATGGTGAGTGGTGAGATGTGGGAAATCCTATTCCTTGGTCGCGCCCTTCCTCTCCTTCATTACCTGCTTGTGTGCATCTCCTCACCTTCCTTCCATATGTGTGTGGTGTGTATGAGTTCCCAGCATTAAATCAAGCTACTCCAAATAAATTAAGATTCAATCACCATGCTCTCTCTCCTAGTCGCACCTAGGTAAGGATGAATTTCTTCATAAAAAAGATCCCCGTCATATATGTTTTTTGCTTCCTTTTTACAAAAATGGATTTCCTCTTCTTCTTATTCTTGTCAATTCATGCGAAAATGGTGAAGTTATCATAAACTCAAATCCACTTTTTCATGCATGATCTCCAAATCAAAATTTTCAAACTCCAAGTTACAAAATTTGATTGCCTTCAATTGATTGAAGATATTTTCTTCAATCTGTTCAACTGCTTGTTTGAAATCAATTTCAATTTTGCACGTATGTTTGTTTCCCAATTTATTTTCAATAACTCAATTTTAGATATTTGTTTAATTTCTTCAATAAATCTTCTCTTCCATATTTTTAAATAAGAAATAAATAAAAATAATTAAATTTACAACACAATATTTATTCCATTTTAATAAATTCCTCAATAAAAAGTCTATTTCATTAATTTAATAATAAAGCATCATAATTTTTTTTAAATAGTAATAAAATATCTACAATAGGAATTCAATTTAATTAACATAAATCAATTTCCTCAAAAATTAACCAAATCGCCATTTTAAATCAACATATTCTTTTCACAAATTTGGAGAAATCAATTAAACTTAATTTAAAATTTGCAAACACAATAATCACAAAATGCATTAAAATATTGACTAAGTGAGTGTGTGTGAGATTCCATCATCCTCATAAACGTCTAATGGCTAAAACGACTCTACATGATCGATGTTCTCGCCTTCATTCACGTTCACCTGTTCCTACATTCACTTGCACTCAAATTGTCATCAGCAATGACAAACCCCAATTTAAATAAAAATATATTTCAAATTATTGTAATTGAATTTCAATTTCAATTTCACTTCAATTTTAATTTTAATTTAACTTCCATTTAAATAATCATTTAACTTCAATTTAAATAACAATATCATGATTAATAATTTGCAATTAAATAATCAATAAAATCAATACGTGACACTTGTTAGATCTAGATTTTGGGATGCAAATAAATTATGTGGTCAAACTTGTTAGATATTTTCTTGAATATTTAGACTTCTTGGATATAGTACTACCAAGTTTTGGGATCCAACTTGATTGCAATTTTTTAGGTTTTGGGGACTACAAGTCACTGGCTCTTAAATTTAGATTCGTGATTTTTTTCTTTGAGTTTTTTTTAATTTTTAGGGTTAGATTTGGAAACCCATATAGACTTTATACTTTGTGATTTCTAGCTATTGGGATTTAAGGTTCTCCAATTTGGAATATTAGGCTTAGGCCTATGTGAATTTTTGATCGACATAGATTTTTAAGTCTTTGGCCTTTGAAATGCTTGGGATTGAGATCATTTTGGTGTAGACATTTCAAGAATTTATAGGTAGGATATTTGATCCTTGAGGGATATACAATCCTTGGTGGACATATGTCTTGAAGTCTTATGAGGGTGGCGATATATTCATCATTATGGAGTAGGTCACATGGTTTGTCATTTCGTTGATCTAGGATAATGTATGGAGGAGGTGGATGGTTAGGGTTAGTGATGGGATCAATGAAAGAGTTGAAGATGAGGGAATGGAGTCACCAAAAAGAAAGGGTGGTAGAAATTTCCTTAAAATAAAGATGGTAGGGACCCATTTTGATGGTGGGAGAAGTTACCCTAGAGCTTATAACATTAACATCATTATTATGCTCATTAGGAGAACTATAGCTAATGCCCTAAAATCTTGGATTTGAAAAAACATGAATAGGATCTAAGATTTATTTCTCATGGAGGCCTAGTCCTTTGGCTTGACAGTGTTAGTGTGAAAATGGAATTTATCTAGCTAGTTTCACTTTAGAAACTATTCAAACATTATTACTTAAGCTTACTTGGGTCATTTTATTTTTATGTCTTAAGTAATATAATTAAGACACTTGTCATGATCTTAGTTTATCTCAAGATTTCATTTAGGGTTTGACTTTTTTATTTATGATGTAGAGGATAAAAATTTGAAAAAGACAAATGTTTATAGATTGGATTGAATCTTCTAAATTTGTTTCAAACCCTACCTTTGCAAGTTTCCTACAAGTCTTTCTCTCTAGGCTCAAACCCTCAAGAAGGTCCTAATTGGTGTTTATTGTATCAAACTCACTCTTATGCCCTCTTAGGCTTCTTGAACCTTCAATACACTCCAAAAGGGTCTCTTCAAACCCCACTCATCTATGGTGAACTCAAAACAAATGTATTTTGCATTAAACCCTTAAAGGCTTAGGGTTTTAATAGTTTTTTTGAACAGGGAACATACACAAACCAAAAAAACTCACACATGTTGAATTTGTGAACTCTCCTTTGGTGGACACCTGAAAAACATCATGCAGAAGATCTTCACCAAGTTTCATGAAGTTTCACCAGTTAAAACAAAAGATATGAATTTTTTTCTCATTGGAAACCTTAACTCTGTGACAGGGCATCTAGTAGTGGTTTTTCCATATCTTGATCAAAACATCATGAAATCAAACTGAACCAATTAAATTTGAACTTTCAACAAAACTCTAAAATTCCATCCATTCACAGACCTGACATAGTGTCGTACAAGGCCATACAAAATTGTTCTTTGATTGTTTTAGCAGAAAACTATCAAAATTCATGAAGAAATAGGGTATTTTCATGAAATATTGCTCCCATAGCTTCTTGGAGTGTTCTCTTTCATTTCTTCGGCATGAATGAACATGAAAAATAGTTACCAATCGAAAATACATTGTTTTTCCTTCAAAACCTAAAGTCCTTTTTCATCAAACTTGCAAAATATGCCCTTTTTCACAACCTAAGCTAAAAGAGACATGTAAAGAGACCTTACAAGGTTTTCCATGGTCTTATAAGACCTTATTAGACTCAAAAAACTCAAGACTAGAGCTGAAGAACAAATCCCAACCCTTCAACAAGCCAAAAACACCTAAGAAATTCAAATTTGCATTTTGGCGAGAAAATCAAAATTTGAATTTCTAGGCCTATTTACACAACCTAAACCATTGGACATGATCCCAATGGACCCCCTAAGACCTTTAACAACTCACAAAGACTCCTAACATCAAAATGAGCATAAAAAAATCACCAGAGTGATGCACCTGCATCACTTTATAACAAAGTCATTTCATTGTTTTGGATATAATTCCATAACCTTGTATTCATTATTTTATAGTATCCTTTATCTAATGTGTGTGAAATAACTAACATAATATGTATGCAAATATTTATTTTCCCTCACCTTCCCTTTATTTAAGTCTCAAATCACTAAGGTTAATTTATTCTAAGTCAACCCATTAGAAGAACCAACTTTATAGTTCTAAGTGGATAATCATAGAAACATTCACAAATGTGGAGATAACTTGTATGATTATTAGGTGATGTGTTCTTTTCAAGATCCAAATTTTAACATTCATAGATTTTTTCCTTTTTGTTCAACCTTATGAATTAAGTGTGTATTGAATGTCTTTTAAATACAAAAGAAATTGTACCAAGTCTACTGACAACAACACAATACAAATAGGACAAAAAGTTTATTTTTTTGAATTTAAGGTTCATTATTGAGCACCTCATGTCAATATCAAGTGACATAGGATTGAACTTGAGTAAAAAGTGTTAAATTTTGAGGCAAGGAGTGAATGTATGAAAGTGGGTGCAAATATGGGTGCAATAAATAAAAAGTAAATGATAAATATATGAGAATTGGTGTAAATGAAGTAAAGAGAAGTAGATAAGGATTGAAACTTAAAACATACTTATCACAAAAATAAGTCACTTATTTATATATAATTGAAGGGAAAAGAATGCGGATCTACTGACCCAACAGTGCGGAATACATTCCCTTAACACCTTTACTTTAGGGGAGAGAAGCAAAAATGAAAAACTAACAGTTTCAAAAGCTTATAGAGATGCATACAACCATGGCAATGAGAAACCAGAAAGATAAGCAAACAAAGATGGCACAGTATTTACGTGGGAAAATCCTTTCAGGTAAAAAACCCACCACACAAAGTCAAATCTATTGTATTACAGTAATGAATCAATTAAATAAAATAACCAAACTTCTTAGTTCAACTCATAATCACCCAGAGAGTTTCAGATTCATTGTTAGAATGTTTTTACAACATACAATTCAAAACCCTCCTCAAGAACTCACATCCTTCTGTTCTTCAGCTCGCAACTTCAAACATGCTCTGCAACTTATGACTCAACTCTTGACTTATCTAACTTATGAGAAATAACACATCTCTCATCCATATGTAACCGACTCAGAAGAGCAATGAAGTCCATCCTCAAATCATGCAACTGGTCGGATCTAACAGATTTTCTGCAATGAGCCGACTTTGCATTCAAAGCCATTACTCAAAACGGTTGATCTCGCCACCCTTCGTTGACAAATGCAACTGCCACAATAACTATCTTGGTATCCGTCCAATCACTATTCAACCAAGTGCCACACATCCAAGACCCATCAATAATCGGAGCTGATAGAGCAACCAAAACAGTGAAACAGACATCGGGCGCGACCAAGACTTCAAGTCATTTCTAACACTGTCGAAGTCGAAGTCAGAACAAGAGTCAAAACAGGACTCCACCAAAAATACACACTGTCGGAGTCGGAGTCGGAACTGGAGTCGAAACATGACCCTACCGAAATTTCATTTTCAGGAACCATTTCGGTTCCGCATCCGCCCACGACAAAGAGGAACTCATCAGAAACAATTTTGACTGAGTAAAGTCAACCCGGGGTCAAACCAAGACAGGAACACAAAAGACCAGAGTCGGAGTCAGAGTCGGAACAGGAACAGAAAACAAGACTTCATCAAAAAAGTCCAAGATTAGGAACCAATCTGGTTCCAGTTCCACCTCCGCCAACTGCAAGAAACAACAATCCAGAACTAGGACAAGGCAAAGGAAAACACCTCGATGAGAATCCAAACATCCAGAAGAACTAGATCACAAAAGCAAGAGTCGGAACAGGAACTTGGCAAACGGACATTGCCGACTTCCAAAATTGGTTCCGCCTCTGCCAGAACCTGCGAAATGAAGCGAGAAGAAACAGACGGTAGGAAGCGGAGTCGGAACAGGAACGAGAACCGAAACCCGGAACTTAGGCAAACAGAACAATGCCAAATTCCATCCCGGTTCCGCCTCCGCCATAGACCCAAAACTTAGGCAAACAGAACAATGCCAAGTTCCATCCTGGTTTTGCCTCCGCCAGAACTTTGCAAACAACACAAAATCACCAAGGCATGAAAATGAGGACTTCAAGCTGGAAGTTGAGACATAATTTCTCAACAATAATCACATTAAAAATATTATATTAAAATTAATCTA
The DNA here is from genome assembly GCA_007115665.2 of Sequoiadendron giganteum. Taxonomy (NCBI): domain Eukaryota; kingdom Viridiplantae; phylum Streptophyta; class Pinopsida; order Cupressales; family Cupressaceae; genus Sequoiadendron; species Sequoiadendron giganteum. The sequence goes on from CM021109.1 coordinate 110,989,747, forward strand.
TAAGTAAATAAAAACATTATAGATATATAAACTTTATCATTACATTTTTTGATAAATAGTGCTTATTTATTATTTAAAATATAATGTTACAAATATTCACAAAAGAAGGTGGGTGGATATAGTCACACCCCAAAATTCCAAATGTGGCTACAACCTAGATTAGAAAATAATATAATTATAATGAGTCATTAAGCGACGAGAGCAAGAGTAGAGGGAGGATGAGGTGGGTCCCAAACCTTTAGTTTTCTGCGTATATTAGTGGGGTATGAAGTTTCCATGGGAGGGTCCCAACCATAATTACCATCTTTATTATCAGCTTGTATGTCTTTAGTAGCAACTCAAACAAGAGAACTATATAAGAGTTAGCTAAGGGAACTTACTAGAGTCTAGTCATCTAGTAGTCCTACCACCAAAATTTGGGGGAGAAGTAGAATGATATTTAGTGAGATATGACCACATTTTTTAGCATAATATATTCTCACTAGAGGTGGAGACACTTGACAATGAGCATCCTAATTTTCATGAGCAAACTACATGAATCCTCAATGATGCCCATGAAGCAAAGACTAACCTCTGTTTGATATGGGATTCAAGGGGACCCTAGAAATAACACATGGGGCATTAACTCATTGATCCAATACCACTTAGAGATAATAAAATTCAAGTGCAACTTTATTTGTTTGAACTTGAATTTACATAAACACGCTAGAACATATCATGGCTTTAGAATAAAGCGAGAAATTATGATCAATATAACACAAAAAAATGTAAAATTTATATCTTTCTAAATGTTAAAGAGAATCCCCACCCTAAAACCATACCAAATACAATTATATTTGGAAGGTATTATAGGCCAATCCCCTCATTACACCTTATGCTAAAAAAAGGGTCAAGCTAAGAAGGCTTAAAGAAATCATGAATCTAGGTACAAGTAGCTTGAGTTATGGGATAAAATGAGAAAATATACCTAAGACTCTTGGTGGGTCTAGTTATTAGCATATTTTCTATTACTTTCATGCATAATTTCAGACACTTTTAGATATACCTTTCAGATGATACTCCTATATTATGTTATCTTTTCATACTTATTATATAGACTTGGACCTAAATCATAATGATGGAAATATGGTTATGACATAATAGTATTGCATAGTTTATATGTGACTATGCATGAAATGTGGATTGATTTCTATGTTTTAATTATGGTATTTAGTCTTGTGCACATGTTTTGTGAGTTAACTTTTTTTCAGCCAAGGAAGAACTATAACATGTAGCAAATGGAAGTTGTAACCCGCAATAAAAGGAAGACTAGGACAACAAAACAGAGGAGTTCCAGATTAAGTTGAATGCAATAACTATTGTTTGAAGACACCTTATGGAGATTGAACGTGCATCATTATAACAAGTTAATAAAGTGTTGGAGAAGAAGAACTCTTTTGCTAATGTTTGTGTGTTTTACAGAGTTTCAGTTCTATTAGGATTCTTCTTTCTTTTCAATTATACTTTGAACAATTCAATCTTAACTATATGCTCTGATATTTAGGAGTGAAAGTTAATGATTGCAATTAGTTGTTGCTTAGAATAAGACTCCCTCATGCTTGTATATAGTCGATGGTTGAGTCCTTAGATAAGTTAGTTGATTTGAGTATTTTGTTATCAATTTTTTTCAATTTTAGTTATCTACAAACTGTTGGCAAAACAAGAATAAACAACTGAGAGGGGGGTGAATCAGTTGTCACAGAATTTAACACTTATTTAACCTTGTTAACCTTTAATCTCATATCTACTAAATAATAGTAAAATCATGAATCAACAACACATCAGAAGCACACATAGCACCAATATTTTTGCGTGGAAACCCTGTTAGGGGAAAAACCACAATGGAGTTTCATCCACAGGTTATACCTTGTTAAAATTATAATGAAAATGAATAAGGAATGCACATGCATTCAGGCACACTGCCTAGAGCTAACTACTCAAAGAAGACTCACTGTCTTACATAAAAATTTCATATTAAATCCATTTAAAGAGGTTGAATTGAGAAATTAGCTTCTTCAAAAGCCTAATGACAGTTCCGGTTAGGCACATAAACACTTCTTCACACTTCGCTCAATTTTCTTCATACTCTGCTCTGCAATCAAATGATCTGATCTCTATTCACACATTTTGCATTCACACTTCTCACATATACATCGAGCACACTTCAAAATGAAGAAACGATCGCTCTTAAATATCTGCTTCATGGAATTACATCTACAACTCTATTGGCCAAAAATAAAATAATAAATGAATTACAAACTATCGGCCCAATTCTTGAACAAATCTCAATGCGCACCAACCGAAGTTGGTCACAACATAATGAATACCTAAAAAAACTTCCTCAAATATTCCAAACATTAAAATATTAATCCACGAGGATCTGCAACACGCTACAACCATCATGTCGGCCAAGAACATGAAAACTCGAACACACAAAGGAAAAATCTTCGATCACAATCACACTGATCAATGTAGACGTGCAATAAGGATAAAGCATGATCTAGAAACATCAGTGAACATCACAAGAGCATACACAACAAATAGAATTACCAGGATTACATTATCTTCTTCCAGAAACATCAACTACAACAACAGAATAATAATAGGAACACAAAAACTCACAACTTGCACAAATCTTGATGCACCCCTCTAAAACTTTCGGAGTATAAACTAGATAGGCTTAGCAACAAACCCTTTAAAGCACAACTCCTGAATAGCAACATACTGAATTTTCAACCACACTGAACTTCACAGCTTCACAGACAACCTTCAACATATTTATTATAATTTTCTCAATATCCTCGACATATACAACCTTCAAGACATCAATGCTAATAGTGTTGACATCAATGACAACCACATATCAACAAAACAACCACAACATCCAACAATCTACCCCTTTGGCATTGATGGCAACACATGATGTGAAAAATACCATCAACACAACTAACTCTTCTTTCAACAAACTTCCCTTCTTCTCATACTGTTCTTCTCCCCTTACATTAATCTTCTCCCCTTTTTGTTCTGCTCTTCTCCCCCAAGGTTTTTCACATTTATCTTCTCCCCCTTTGACATCAATGGCAAGGGTACACAAGCTCTGAACCAAATATTTGAATCATCTGACTGCTTCCCCTGAGTAGTGGCCACCACAACATCAATTTGAAACAAGATATAACTATGAATGCACAGACTAATGCAAAGACTTGCATCTTAGTTCTGATTAGGAGGGGAAATCACCCCTAACTTCCTTTTGAGATAATTAAAAGTATCCTTAGGCAATAGAGTAGTAAAGATGTCCGCAATTTGTTCCTTAGTAGGCACATACTCCAGTCTAACTTCTTTATCACTCACTTTGTCTCTCAAAAAGTGATATTTGATAGATATATGTTTTGTCTTGAATGCAACACCGGATTCTTAGAAATGTTTATGGCACTTGAATTGTCACAAAATATAGCAATAGGCTCATCATACTCAATTATGATATCTCTTGGCATTTGCTTCATCCATATTACTTGAGTGCAATTGTTTGCAACAACAATATATTCTGCCTCAACAGTAGATAAGGAAATGGAATTCTGCCTTTTACTTAACCAAGAAACCAAATTCTTCCCCAAGAAGAAGGCACCACCACTAGTACTTTTCCTATCATCCACATCTACTGCCCAATCTGCATCAATAAAGGCACTCAAGGTAAGATCATCATCTTTAGGATACTAAAGACCAAAGTCAATTGTCCCTTTCAAGTATCTAAAAATTCTCTTCTCAAAAGTCACAGACAACTTCAACATATTTATTATAATTTTCTCAATATCCTCGACATATACAGCCTTCAAGACATAAATGCTAATAGTGTTGACATCAATGACAACCACATATCGACAACACAACCACAAAATCCAACACGAACATCATGGTTATTCAAAATGATTTTCATTGAATACAATCTATGAAGAAGATTTTATATACTCTTTTATGATATGCAATGAATGACATTCAATTTCACATAGATGTGTAGAATTTGATAGGTAGATTTCATTTTAGTTAGGTGAGAACAACCACTTGAGCAGGCCACTCAAGGTAACTGTTCTTCACTTCATTTATAGCTGTTTATTTTTGTTTAGTAGTTATTTTTTGTTTATCATTACTTCATGAACCACATGCAAGTTAAATTAGAATCTTATTCTTTGATTATTAGTAATGAATGTTCATGAGCATGCATGTAATTGGTTAACCAATAGTACTCTGGAGGTTAGAATCAGTTGAGTTGATAGTTTTGATCAGTTTTGAGTTGATATGATAATACTTGATTAGTAGTAGTTTAGTTACAGGTCAAGCTGTAGGCACCTGCAGCCATTAGTGCTAGTTTGTTTCTTTTATTGTTTTGCAATTATGTGATTTTTCAGCAAGTAGAACATCTTGAATAGTTATGAGTCTCTGAAGGAACATACAGTGCAACACTATCACAAGTTTACAAACCTTGGGTTGACATTTTAATGTAGTTTTTGCAATGTTGAGTGGACTGTTCAGTCAGATATACCTCTGAATTGTGTAGGTTCTATCAAGTTTACAATACATTAGTTAAGTTAGTAAATACATTTTAATGGGTTGACATTTTCATGTAGTCTTTGCAATGTTGAGTGGATTGGGTTCTATCAAGTTTACAATACATTAGTTAAGTTAGTAAAGACATTTTAATGGGTTGACATTTTCATGTAGTCTTTGCAATGTTGAGTGGATTGGTCCACTCAACATTGCAAAGACTACATGAAAATGTCAACCCATTAAAATGTCTTTACAGGTGCCTACAACTTGACCTGTAACTAAATTGAATTGCTAATCAAGTATTATCGTATCAACTCAAAATTGATCAAAACTATCAACTCAACTGATTCTAACCTCTAGAGTACTATTGGTTAACCAATTACATGCATGCTCACAAAAATTCGTTAATAATAATCAAAGTATAAGATTCTAATTTAACTTGCATGTAGTTCATGAAGTAATGATAAACATAAAATAACTACTAAACAAAAATAAACAACTATAAATGAAGTGAAGAACAATTACCTTGAGTAGCCTGCTCAAATGGTTGTTCTCACTTAACTAAAACCAAATCTAACTATTAGATTCTACACATCCATTTGAAATTGAACTTCATTCATTTCATATCATAAAAGAGATTAAAATCTTCTTCACATATTGTATTCAATAAAAATCATTTCGAATAACCATCATGTCTGTAGATAATTGAATCTGAAAAACAATTGATAACGAAATATTGAAATCAACTAAATTATCTAAGGACTCAACCATCAGCTATATACAAGCACGAGGGAGTCTTATTCTAAGAAACAACTAGTTGTAATAATTAACTTCCACTCCTAAATATCAGAGCATATAGTTAAGATTGAATTGTTCAAACCATAACTGAAAAGAAAGAAGAATCCTAATAGAACTAAAACTTTGTAAAACAAATTTGCATGTAAAACACACAAACATTTATCAAAGTCCTATTATCAAAAGATTTCTTCTTCTCCAACGCTTTATTAACTTGTTATAATGATGCACGTTCAATCTCCATCAGGTGTCTTCAAATAGTAGTTATTACATTCAACTTAATCTGGAACTCCCCTGTTTTGTTGTCCTAGTCTTCCTTTTGTTGTGGGTTACAACTTCTAGTTGTTATGTGCTACAGTTCCTCATTGGTTACAAAAAGGTTAATTCACAAAATATGTGCACAAGACTAACTACCATAATTAAAACATATAATTCCATCCATATTTCATGCATACTCACATATAAACCGTGAAATACTATTATGTCATAACCATATTTCCATCATTATGATTTAGGTCCAAGTCTGTATAATAAGTATGAAAAGATAGCATAATATAGGAGTATTTTCTTAAAGGTATATCTAAAAGTGTATAAAAGTATGCATGAAAGTAACACAAAATAGGCTAATAATTGGACCCATCATTTCCCCCAACTACACTTTTGCTTGTCCTCAAGCAAAAAATCAGGGGTATATGTTATATTACAAGGTGATCTGCCTCAGGTCCATTACAACATCAACTCCCTAGATCTGTTTCATATAGAAACCTTTGTAAGTTGCAATTTTCCTCATTATGGTGTTCCCAACTCTCTCACATTCCTCACCTTTCTCCATGATCCAATATGGAATTAGATAAAGTAGCATAGGTGGGTGAAATGTGAGTGGTACCTAGTAAATCCCTATGTTAACACCAATTGTCATGTACCTGTGTACTCTTTCAAGAATGGTGGTGAAATTATACATGGAATGAGGTTCCTTTAACTATAATTATGGGGTCAAGTTGTTCCATCTGCTTTGCATATAACTGTAGCATTGCTGACCAAAACCCATAGCTAATGTTTGCATTCTTTTGTAATTTGTTGTCCTCAGACTCATAATTTTCTTTCCCACACCTTTATAATCAAGGATTTTCAACCATTCATCTATGACTACATTAGGGTTTCTAGATTCTTTCCTTATGGAGAGAGTAATTTATTTCTCCCTCTCCTCATATTCTTCCATTATTTCCCCCTTGAGTTATTCATTTCTGTAATAAGATGCAAGTGCCCTTACTTGGAGATCCCCTACAAATATCATAGGATTCCACTCTATTTCATCTGGCACCACATAATTGTGTAAATAGTATTCACACAACTGATCTTGCTCCTCAGGTGTAGAATCAACAAAAACATTAAGAAACTCAAAAATTATGCTCATCCCAACTGATTGTTTACTAATTATCTTGTTAAACCAAAAACTCAGAAATCTTTCTTGCAGAAATAATGCATACATCATTGCTAGAGGTCTGCATCTTATGATTTGTATAGCTTTGTCTGCAACTTCTTCCAACCTAACTGATGAACTTCTTAACTCAATCTCTTTCTTTTCTAGCTCCTTAACATGTTCCTCAATGAAGATTTGTTTTTATTTCTTCCACTTTTCCTTTTCTTGTGCAAACTCATCATTCACCCTCCATAACTAATAACCAAGTGACAAGGTTGTATGGTGAATTGGAGTTCTTATGGGAGTAGGTCTCTAATCTGGTACTACTAGTTCTCCATCCCCAGTCTTAGTTATGGCCAATTGTGCCAACAAATCAAGTTTAGTACCATGATTATATGTTTGCAACTTTTCCTCCATTTCTTGTATTTGTATTTCCCTCTCCTTGTCCTTTTCATATCTCTATACTAACTCTTCCAAATGTTTGATTTTGTCCAAGGCTCCTTGGAACTCCTTCCTAACATCTCTTTCTTCTATATACATTTCCTCTATTTCCATGAACTGCTCATTACCTCCCCCTTCATAGTCCTCATAGATAGAACTATCTAGGATTTTCTTTTGTCTTTTCTTAGCAGTAAACACATCTTCTCATTCTGAATCAAAAGTAGTAGACACATATCTCTTCCTTTTCACAGTTATATTCACATTTCCAGGGATATCTCCCTTCCCTTCAGAGTCTGTCTCTACTAACATGGCATCTTCCTCCTGTTGTTCTTTTCTCTTTTCCTCCTCTTTAGGTTTCTCTACACTTCCCCTCATGACATCTTGTATCTTTAATCTTCCTGAACATCTAGGTGTAGGTGTTTCCTTCTTAACATTCTTTTTCCCTTTTGAACACCCTTCTTCTTATTTTCAACATCCTTCTTCTTATTTTCAACATCTTTCTTCTTCTTTTATGTTTTAGAAGGTGTGGATGAGGTAGATGTACTTCCCCTTCTGCTCTTAAGTTTTTGTGATTTTGAAGAAGCTGGAGTTTCCTCAATTACTAGTGACCTAGACTTTGGCATATTATGCTCCTCATGCTCACCTTGGCTATGGGTAGGTGAATCCATATGTGAGACATGAGGGCTTTCTCTTATAGGTTCATCTTATGGCTCTTTAGTCTCACGTACAATAGGTGCATCAAGTAAACTATTAATATCTTTACATTCCTTAAAATCTTTCCAATTTACTTGTGGGTATTGAATTCTTAAGCTTCTTTTTACTAGTAAAGCAATCAAATAGTGGTGTGATAGATAAGTGTCACTTTGTTTTCTTTGATAATTTGATTCCATTCTTTTCAATAGATTATAAAGAAAATTTGGCACATTTACTAGCCTATTATGTCGAAGGTGACTAAGCAATTTAAAATGTACTATATACAAAAGATTTTGCCTATCATCACAGGTAAGATATCTAACAATGCAAGAAGCGTAATTAGCCCATAACCATGGAATATAGAGTCTCTTTGTACCTTGTGAAGATGCATCCAAAGTCTCTCCTCGCTCACATAATTCCTCTCTAGCTGTAACTACATCTGCACGCACTAGAAACTCTACTCCAATTTTAGGTAACCTAGAAACTTGTGTTATGGTGACCTTAGATGCATCCACTAATAGTCCTTTCACCATTGCTTCATCATACTCCAGTGTGGTTGCAAACCTTCTTGCTATATAATTGTTGAATTTTATTAGTTTTAGGAAATAATCAAGCCAACCAACTCTAGTAAAAATACATAAGACCATTGCGTCTTCTAGTATTTGCTAGTGAGCCAACGACTCTCTCCCGATAACATTGCCTCCTATTATGAATTTATTTTCTCTGCTCAATGTGTTTAATTCAATCTTGAAAATTCAGCTTAATTCCACTCCACCACCTTCAAAACCCTTCTCCTTTCTACTTTTCATCATGTACTTTCACTATCATACCATAACTACAACTCCCTTTCTTAGTATCAACTTAATTTGAGCTCACAAATAGGTTCTAGGTTTGACTCTGGGTTGGACTTAGCTCAAGTTCACAATATTGGGAATTCGCAATTGGAAGTATTAGCTAAAAGTAGATGTAATTTTATGAGGGTTTTGCATGTCATATCTATCTATTGCATTTATTATAGGTGGTGGAATTTGAAAAACCTGGTTGAGTTGTATCCTCCCCCTAGATTAATGGTTGAAGTGAACTACTTCAACTCATGTTTGGAAAGGGTATGATTAGGAAATATGGAATAAATGGTATGAATATGTCACATGCATGATTTAATATGAAATACATAATGAAATCTTTAAGAAATCTAGAGTAACTATGATAGTTTACCTTGCGTACTTCTTGGAAGAGACTAACTGATTGTCGCACGTGTAAACTGAATAGCATGTATCCAAATTTTAATTTAATGTTACTAGAAATAACTGTAGGTGAATGAATTGTGAGGTGGCAGATGGAGTGTAATAAAGTGGATTAGACAGATAATAGTTGTTTGATGTGATAGCTTGAACGTTCAAAATTTGAATTTATAGCAAGAATTTAATGAAACATGTTACAGGTACTTATTATGAAAAGATGGATAGTGCATGTGAGTAGTTTGAGGTGAATGTGCGTGAACTGTAGTTAATGTGGCGCAAAGTGATTTGAATTTTTCTTCTTCTACCATACGATGCTATGGGTACCTTCGGCAACAAGACCCATTTTGAATGTTGACAACTATTATGCTACAGGTCCCTACTGCAACAAGACCCTTCTGAATGTGTAATAAAAATAGGTCCCTCTAGAGAAAATATAAACATCATTATAACCATGTTGTGTATGCTTTTGAGGTAAGTGAAGAAACTAATCCTGAGTGATCTTCGTGATTGATTTGTGTAGCTCAATCACTGGGTCACCTGAAGTACTTGGTATGTCATGTGTTGCTAAGATATCACTTTGGGTTTTTGAACTTGTATTTGGATCACTGCAAGCACCATATTACTGAAATAGGGATAAAATTAAATCTTCTTTCTATAGTGTTTTCTTATACATCTTCAATCTGTGGCCATTAACCAGAAGCAAGAATATGATCGCATATATGGTGTGCAACTTGATTGATCCATTAGGACAGACTTGATTGATTTCATAGGGTCCCAACCACCTGGATTGGAGTTTCCCTTTGAAGTATTTGTACCTTGAATCACATAACAATGCCCAATCCCCTACATTAAACTCATTTATTTTGATATACTAGTCATGCCACTTCATCCTTTGTTATTATACTACCTTAGTGTGATGGATTGCTTCCATTATGATTTCATCCAATCTATTTAAATTATGCAACATCTCCTTTTGAGATTTTGTTAGATCCATTTCAAATTCCATTATTATCCTTAATATCTTATATTCTAACTCAATTAGAAGGATTGTTGTTTTACCATACTCTAGCTCATAGGGTGTAAAACTAGTTATTATTTTTCAGGTTGTTCTATATGCCCATATTACTTCCGATAACCTTGCAACCCAATATTTTCTATTTATCTGCATTGTCTTGGTGAGAATACTTTCAATTTCTCTATTAGTAACCTCCACCTAACCATTAGTTTGAAGGTGGTAAGGTGTTGACTTCTTATGCCTAATTTGGTATTCTTCAACCAGTTTGGTGATGATATCTAAAGTAAACTATGGAACTTGATCAATGACTATTTCTCTAGGTACTCCATGCCTAGTAAATATATCCTCATACAATAATTTAGCCACATTGCCATCTCTGGAAAACTACAAGGCCTTTACTTCTATCCACTTAGTTAGATAGTCAGTGCAAACTAGAATGTATTCAGGTTGTTATTTGAAGTAGGTGAGATTGGTCCAATAAAGTCTAGACCCCATTTTTCAAAGGGAGCTAGTGTTAATTGAGGTTGCAATGGAATTTCATCACTTTTTGTTGGTTTACCCATTCTTTGGCACTGATCATAGCTCCATGTGTATTTAACAAAATCCTTGTGCAAAGTTGGCCAATAATAACCAGTTGTGAAGATTTTAAATGCTATTCTTTTTGCTGCAAAATGACCTCCACATGGCTCATGATGGAAAGCCTTCATGATATAAAAGATTTCATCTTCCCTTATGCACCTTCTCATGATGTTGTTAGGGCCAGTGTAAAACAAATAACCTGATATCCAAGAGTATGGAAAACATTTGTGTATCAGCTGTCTCTTTTCCCTTGGAGAAAAGTGTGGTGAAATCTACCATGTTACTAAATAATTTTCTGTTAGCATACCATGGTACATGTATATTAAGAGAAAATAAGTGTTCATCTGGAAATGAATCATCCACTACCCCTTTAGCTAATTGTGTTGTCAATCTTGACAGAAAATTTGTCACTACATTAGCCTTACCAAGTTTTTCCACTATTGTAATATCAAATTCTTGTAGAAGGAGCAACCATCAGATTAATCTTCCTCCTACTACAAATTTGTTCATAAGATATCTGATAGTTGTATGATCTGTATGGACAAAAACTGAATAAACAATAATATAATGCTTGAATTTATTGATGGCATATACCACTGCTAGCATATCCTTTTTAGTAACAGTATAATTTAGCTCGGCTCCTTGAAGATTCTTGCTAATTTAGTAAATTGCATATTCTTTGTTGCCTTCTTTCTGACCCAAAACTGCTCCAATAGAAAAATCTAAAGAATTTGTATGTATATGAAAGGGTAAGTTCCAATTTGGCCCCCTCAAAATAGATGCTTGAGTCAAGGCTTTGTTTAGCTCTTCAAAGGAGTGTTGGCTCTGATGTCCACTCAAATTCAATGTCTTTACTCAGTAAAACAAACAATGGTGCAACAATTTTATTGAAGTTTCTAATAAACCTTTTGTAGTAGCCTGCATGACCAAGGAAACTTTTGATATCTTTTTACTTCTATGGAATAGGTAATGTAGAAATAATTTCTATTTTATGTGGATCAACCTGAGTCCCTACACTGATATGAAGTGCCCTAAAACAATGCCTTGTGTCATCATCATAAATCACTTTTCATTGCTAAGTGACAGGTTGTGTTCTTTACATCTTTTCAATACCTTTCCTAGATTACTGAGGGATTTCTCATAAGTCTCTCTATATGTGGTGAAATCATCCATATATATCTCCATACAATTGTGAGCATAATCATAAAATATGTTGAGCACTGCCCTCTGAAAAGTAGTTGGAGCATTGCATAAACCAAAGGGTAGAACTAAGTAGGAATAAGTACCCCAAGGACATGTGAATGCAGTTTTGTCCTAATCTTCTGGAGCAATTTTTATCTAATTGTAACCACTAAAACTATCTAAAAATGAAAAATACTTCTTTCTACCTAAAGAGTCAAGAACTTGATCTATAAAGGGCAATGGAAAGTGGTATTTCCTAGTGGATGCATTCAGTTCCCTATAATCTACACAAAATCTCCATTTTCCACCTTTCTTTTGAACAATGACCAAAGGTGAGACCCATTCACTATCAGATATAGGATAAATAAAGCCTTCATCAAAGAGTTTTTGAAGTTTAGCTTTCATTAATTCCCTCGAGGTAAGGTTCATTCATCGTTGAGGTTGTCTAATGGGTCTATAACCATCATTGATATAGATCCTATGCATACATAAGTAGGGATCTATGCCTTTCATATCATGGTAATCCCATGCATATGTTGTTGCATGTGCCTGCAACTTGTGTGCAAGGAATTTTGTTGCTCTTCAGTCAAGGTGTTGTTTATATTCAACATTTTTCCTGGCATGACTTCTAATTCCATGGATGATTGTTGCATAGATGAGAGGTAAAGTCTTGGAATGATTAGTAAACACTGTTGTGGTAGTAAAGAATGCAAAATCTAAGATATTTCTTTTAAGGAATTGGTCGGTATAATAATTTGCAAGGGGTCTTGTAGGCATGCGAGACAATCCTATTGCTGCGGACTCCTACCATAATCATTCTGTAGTATGTGTGAAATGAGATCATCTTCATCCCAATCATCCAATAGGAGGATGCATTCTATGGTCATCAATTTCTGCAAGGAATAGTTATCTTCCTCATCCAAAGTGAGCCAAATAGTTTTCTCAAGATTAACATAAGGTTGGGTTGGAAGATAGAGGACCAATTTCTTGGTCACTGTCCCATTAGATATTATCATATTTCCAAACCTATAGCCTATGAATGTATCAAATGTAGCTAACCATGGTCCGTTGAGGATGAGTGGGTATCCTACAAAATTAACCTTTGGCTGTAAAACTATGAAGTCAATAGGATATTCCCAAGAATCCAATGTAATAACTAAATCTTCAATTATCCCTTCAAGCTTGACTGTTGACCTATTAGCCAACTGTAAATCAGTTTGTGTAGGTCTGAGGTTGGATAACTAAAGTAATTGCATTGTTTCTTTAAGGTAAAAGTACAAATTTGTGTCACACTTTCAGCCAACTTATCAACACAAGTGAATTTTATTATTTATAACTAAAAAACAATTTTGGTCAAACATATGATCTAGTAAGACTCATTCTAGATAAGTTAAGTATGTCCACAACTTTTCCAACTAAAATTGTTGGCTAAATGCATATGTAGCACCACTTTGATGCCAATTTACTAAAAAAATGAAATTATTAAAAAAAAATAATGTTTCAACAACTCCTACTCATATAAATAACATTTTAAAAAAAATGTAAAAATACCCTTTTGTAGATTCATAAGTGTAGTTTTGAAATATATATCTATTTTAATAGTTCAATTATTATTTATATTTTTTACTAAAAGTAGGTTATCATCACAAACATATAAGGTTGATTACCATGTCAAGAAAAATACTAAAACTTTAAAATAAAATTAAAAAAATATGATGCCCTAGATAAAAGAATCTAGATTAAGATAGTATAATTTTTTTTCTATTTTAGATAAATATTTAATATAAAAATTGACATCGAGTGGAAACAGATATTTTTTAATACACACACATTTAAATACTTATTTAAAAATATATCTATTAAAATTGCAAAAAAATATATCCATGCCCTAAAGTTTCAAGTTATAAATATGCACAAAAAAATTGAAGGAAAAAGAAGAAAAATTGCTATATAAAGCTTGACATCTCATGTAATGTCTTTTTTAGCATTTTATCAGCAACTAAATTATAGTGTTAATTTATTAAAAACTATATTCATATAATTTTTTAATTTTTTGCAAAACATACAAACATAAAATATACTAAAACATACACATTTTATTAGTTTACATCATTTCAAAATTCAAAACATATATGCCACTTTCTAATGATTCAAGTTTAAAAGTTAGATCAGTGTTGGTTGTTTCCTTTATTAAAGTGTGACACAAATTTGTACTTCTATCCTTTAGTCATAACATTGATTGTTGCCCCTAAGTCTATTAAGGTGTTCTTGATAAGGGTTCCATTAATCTTGGCGTCCACAACTTTAGGAACAATTATGTTAACCAACATGATATCAGCAAGGTTTCCCAAGACATGGACTGTCTGAGGATCCTTCCTTTTCCTCCTTGGTTTCTTAAGAAATAGGTTCCTCATAGTTTTGGTATAAATAGGGATGTCTTTGATAGATTGGATGAGTGGAATCTTTATGCTCACATCCTTTAATTGACCTAGAAGGTTTGTCTCAGCCTGTGTGGGATGCTTTTGAATGGCTAAGCATTCAGGAAAAGGAGTCTTTGAACTTGAGGTAGTTTGGTGTACCTGATTTGACTCAGGTTCCGAAGGTGTTTTGTCTAAAGTTTTAACTATAGGTTCCTCATCCTCCATCTCAATAATTTGAGGGGATAAAAGTCCAACAAGTTGTTTTCTTGATTTGAGGTGGACATCACTCACCTCTACCCCATAAGTGGGGTATTGCATGTAGCTTCATTAGTATAAACCTGGTGAACAAGCTTGTTGTTAGGGTTAGGTGTAGGTTGGGAAAGTATTAGTGGTGGCTTGGGTGGCTGGGATGTAGGATTTAATGGAGGCATGATGGATTTTTGTTGGGTTTGAGGAGGAAGCATAGGCTACTGATAGTTCATGTTTTATTGTTGCCACTTCTAACCTTTTTTCCATTGAGGATGCCACTGATTTCGCTGTGTTGGCCATTGTGGATTGTAATTGGAACCCTAGAAATTTTGTTGTGACCAAGGATTTTGCTACTGTTGATTCCAATTTTGTTGGGGTTGTGGCCATTGTTGAGTGTTTTTCCATTGATTTTGGTTTGTTGGCCAGGGCTAAGAGTTCCAAGTAGAGAAGTTTTGATTTCCAATGGGAAAGGATGAGTTAAAGCTAAGAGGGTCTTATGGCATACCTTGTCTTTGTTTCCATTTCCTTATTTGATCTATATAAAATATTTGTCCATCCTCTCCTTCAAGTGGCTAAAAATTAGGTTTCTCAACTTTATCTTGGTAGATACTAGTCACCCTCTTGCATTTATAGTTTGCTTTCCTTTGCCTACAACTTGGGCAGTATTTAGTGAGCATGGCTTTGGCTTCCTCTTACTTCTTCTTAATGTGGAGAGTATTCAACTAAGTTTCTAAGTGGTTGATAATTTCCTCCTTCATGTTGGAAAATAGATTTCTTAATTCTATCTTTGAAACCCCTATGGATGGTTTACCAATAGTGGATGTCCTATCTCCTCTTGGTCTCTTAGTGAAGGTCTTGGAATAATTCTTGCAAAATTTACAGATGTCTTCAAATGATATTTGAAAGATATATCCTCGTCTAATGAGGTCTAGGGCATCCATACAGTCCTCATTGACTCCCCTCAAAAATACTAACTTGAGGGATTCTTCTAACAACTTGTTCTCAGGGTTTTTATTCAAGGCAAACTGAACTCTCTCCACATAATATTCTAATGGATCATCCTCCTTTTGTAAAATTGTGAAAATGTCATCTCTCCTCCTATCAGGTCCCCTATAATAGTCTTGGTACTTCTCCAAGAACAATTTCTTCATTGTATCCCAATTAGGAACAACTTCCTTGCCTAATACCATAAACCATTTGAGGGCTACATCTTTTAGAGTAGCAGTGAAGAGTTTGATCCTATGAGCATCAAAAGTATAGTTATAGATTTTACATAGGACATCAAATTCAAACATAAATATATTTGGGTCCTCAATCATTAACCCATAAAAGACCGGTAAGGCTGAAGGAAGGATATTCTTCAGCACAATAGCCCTTTCCTAGTTAGTGATTGGGAACTCAAAGGTGGCATATTTGGGATCATCCACTACATCTCCCATGGTTCGGTATGCCCCCTCTATTGGTGTGCTAGATGTTGGTGATAGGGAAATTTATTCTTCAGTATTACCCTCCCTCTAAGTACTAGATTCACCAATTTCTATAATGGTTTCTTGGCGTGTAGAGGGAAGGAATCTGTCCAAAGAATCTCGTTGCCTCCGCATACATGAAATATGGCTTTTATATAGTAGCAATCCTACACAATGTCATTGTATCTTTCTAGTGTTGTGAAAAAGAGTAAATCTAACAATTCTAATGATTGAAAACAAAAATTTAAACTATGAAAGCTCAAAAAATAAGTCTATGAAGATAGCACCATCCCTGGCAACAATGCCAAAAATGTAGAGTCTAAACTAATGTATTGTAAACTTGGTAGAACCTACACAATTTAGAGGTATATCTGACCAAATAGTCCACTCAACATTGCAAAAACTACATTAAAATTTCAACCCAAGATTTGTAAACTTGTGATGGCGTTGCACTGTATGTGCCTTTAGAGACTCATAGCTACCTAAGTTATCCTATTCAAGATATCCTACTTGTATAAAACTCACAAAATTGTAAAATAGTAAAAGAAACAAACTAGTGCTAATGGCTATGGGTGTCTACAGCTTAACCTGCAACTGAATTGTTGCTAATCAAGTATTAGTGTATCAACTCAAAACTAATCAAAACTATCAACTCAACTGATTCTAACCTCTGGAGTACTACTGGTTAACCAATTACATGTATGCTCATGAACATTCACTACTAATAATCAAAGTATAAGATTCTAATTTAACTTGCATGTAGTTCATGAAGTAATGATAAACAAAAAATAACTACTAAACAAAAATAAACAACTATAAATGAAGTAAAGAACACTTACCTTGAGTGGCATGCTTAAGTGGTTGTTCTCACTTAAATAAAACCAAATATAACTATCAGATTCTATGCATCCACGTGAAATTGAACTTCATTCATTGCATATCATAAGAGTATATAAAATCTTCTTCACATATTGTATTCAATGAAAATCATTTTGAATAACCATCATATATGTAGATAACTTGAAACTAAAAAATAATTGATAACGAAATACTGAAATCAACTCTTATCTAAGGACTCAACTATGAAATACTGAAACAAACTAACTTATCTAAGGACTCAACCACTAGCTATATACAAGCACGAGGGAATCTTATTCTAAGTAACAACTAACTACAATCATTAATTTTCACTCCTAAATATTAGAGCATATAGTTAAGATTGAATTGTTCAAACTATAATTGAAAAGAAAGAAGAATCTTAATAGAACTAAAACTCTATGAAATAGATTTGCATGCAAAACAAACAAACATTTATGCAAAATCCTATTAACAAAAGAGTTATTCTTCTCTAGTGCTTTATTAACTTTTCATAATGATGCATGTTCAACTCCATCAGGTGTCTTCATATAGTAGTTATTGCATTCAACTTAATCTGGAACTTCCCCTGTTTCATTGTCCTAGTCTTCCTTTTATTGCAAGTTACAACTTCAGTTGTTATGGGCTATAGTTTCTCCTTGGAAGAAAAAAGATTAATCCACAAAACATGTGCACAAAGCTAAGTACCATAATTAAACACATAATTTTATCCACATTCCATACATACTTACATATAAACCATGCAATACTATAATGCCATAACCATATTTCCATTACTATGATTTAGGTCCAAGGCTGTATAATAAGTATGAAAAGAAAGCATAATATAGGAGTATTTTTTGGAAGGTATATCTAAAAGTGTCTAAAAGTATGTATGAAAGTAATAAAAAATAGGCTAATAACTAAACCCATCAACTAGAGTCACTTGATAGAAAAATACATATTAAGGAATTTTTGTTATAACAAACCTAATATGGATTTCTTGTGCATTCGGGAAGTTAAAGTAGTTGGGTTTCATCTTGATAATATTTTGTGTTTTATATGAAGTCTATAATCTCCTTTCATACTACTCATGATAAAGGAAAAGGACGCGTTGCCATTATTATAAGCAAAAAGCGGTCTCAACTTGTTGATTGGGGTATTTCTCCTTGTAATAGAATTGTTTAGGTGGTTCTTGAGGTTGAAGGATATAATTTTGGTGTTTTATCTCTCCATGCTCAAAATTATTATAGGGAGAGGTGTTCCTTTGGAGATGGATGGCCAGTTATTTGTTAAAAATTCCATTGCTTATTGGAGGTGATTTTAACATGATTGAATATAAAGGGGACAAAGTTGGAGGAAGGGATTGTTTGTGGAAAGGAAATAAGATTTATTTTTGGTCCATAATAAAAATTTCTCTTAATCTTGTTGACCCGAGAGGAAGAAAGAAGGCTGTAAATATATTTGGTATACTTGATGCAATAGTTAATCTCAAGGGAAAGGAATGTATTCCAAACTTGGTAGGGTTTATGGGAATAAGGACTTTATTTTTTTTTATTCTCAAATCCAATGATTGTGTGGTTCAAGTTCATCCAAGAACATTGTTTTACCACTCTCCCTTTGAGGATATAGTGGACATTGGGAAATTAGATCACCCCACAAAGGTTGGTTGAAGTTTTAGTTTTAAACTTAATGTTTCCTTGTTGATCTTGATTGTCTTGATGGCATAAAAATAGTAAATAAAATTGATAAAGACTCCTTCAAAGGGAACTCAATTTTTCATAGATGGGGTAATTTGGTTTATTCTTAGACTTCATTATTCAAAACTGTTGGTCAAAAGAAGGCCTTGCATAGGATACTTGAATTTTTTCTTTAGGATAAGCTGTTAGTGTTTGAATTGGTGCTTTAATGGACAAATATGATCAAGAAATCTTGAAAAAACTGTTTAGAATAAAAAATATTCTTAAAAAAATCCAAAATTATAAAAATAAGGGGCTAGAATTAGGTCCAAAATGAACATCAAGCTAGGTGATAAAGGTTCAAAATAATTTTTTAAACTGATTATAGCAAAACAAGACAGAGAAAGAGGGCCAAATTGATTTGGATGACGTCTCCTCATATAGTAGTTTCATGAAGGAAGCCTTCTAGTCCTTCTATTAGAAGCTTTTCTCCTTTGAGGTTGATAATAAGTCAAGGGAGGCTAGACATTTTTTTTCTGAAAACTATTACTAAGAAGATTAGTGAGGAGGATGAGGCCCTATTAGACAGGGATCTCTCTAAAGATGAAATTATAAAAACCATCCAATCCTTTAAGGATGGAAAATCCCCTAGCAGTAATGATCTTTCAATAGAATTATGCAAAGCCAAATTGGACTATGTCTATGATGAATTGCTTATAATTTATTAGGAGGAATTCCACAATGATTCTTTGGGCATGAAAATTAATTAGGGAATCATTAAACTGATCACTAAGGATGGGATAAGTCTTATGTTAAAAATTATAAACCTATTACTCTCTTGAATGTCTCCTATAAAATCCTTGCTAAAGCCTTATCTCTTAGACTCATTGGAATCTTAAAGAAGGTAATCTTTTTCACCCAAAATAGTTTCATTAAAGGTAGGTACGTTCTAGAAAATTTGATTACTAGCTGGGAGGGTATGAATTGGGTACAATTTAGTGGTCAAAATTTCGATATGATATTGCTTGATTTTGAGAAATATTATGATATAAGTGGATCTTTGTCCTTGATATGTTAAGAGCTTTTGGTTTCCCTCCATTTTTTTGCAAATGGTTAAACATTATTTTCAAATACTCCTCTGCTTAGGTAGATGTCAATGGGGATTTGATTGGGCTCATAAGATTATAAAGGTCAATAAGACAGGGTTGCCTTGTTGCTTCAACAATTTTATAATTATTGCAGAGGCTCTATATTATGTCTTGAGGACTCATCTTATTAGTTCATCGATTCATAGATTTTGTCTTCCTAATAATGATCAATTTACTAATGCTCAATTTACTAATGACACAACCTTATTTATTGAGATGGAAGAAATAAATATTGACAAAATTTGAATAATATTAAATTTTATCTTAAGTTGGGAATTCCCCCTCTTAATTGGATTAGAAATAAAGGGTGGAATTGAGGGCAACTTAATTGTTAAGTAATTAGGAATCAAATTTTCCATCCCCCCTTTCTTAAAAGAAAATTTGTATTTTAATGCTCAAGGAGATTGAAAAGAAGCATAAAAAATGACACTCATTTCTTATCCCTTGTGGTAAGATTGAAGGTAACAAAAAAAGTATTTTCTTCCCACTCCATTTATTATTCCTTCTCTTGGCTATATGAAAACTATAATTTTGAAAAAAAGTTAGAAGATTCTTAAGGATTTTCTTTGGTTTAATGGAAAGGGCAGTAGAAAGAGACATGTTAAATGGACATGGTGTTATTTTCCTAAATCCTTGGGTAGCCTGGGGTCGAAAGATCTTAGACTTCAAGTTCTAAACCTAGATGTTAAATGGATAATTAAGGCTCTTGATGGATTTAAGCCTTAGAAAGTGTTAATTAGAAATAATATTTCCCTATCCATGCCTGAAAAAGGTAAGAGATGGTCTGGATTGACTATCCAAGATATGTTATTTGGTAATTTTGATGTTAAAGACTTTAGGTCCCATGTGTTTACCAATATTTGGAAGGCCTGGATGAAAATGAAGGATTTAATTAGTTGTAATGAGGTTATTTGTATGAAAGATGGATGTGTAAATAGTTCTAGATTGATCTGGTGGAGTTTGGAATGGAAAAATAAGCCCTTGGCTCTTACTTATAGCTACTCTACTCTTGTCTAGGATTCTAAAGGAATCTCCACTTTCTAGAATATTCTTGATAATGGTCATCTGAAATCTTGAGAAATTATTAAAAGGTAATTTGAATTGAATAGGTTTAAGAAATAACATATGTTGTGTTATGTATAGATTTGAACATTTGCGCTATGCCAATAAAGATTCAAGAAGCTGAGGAGTTTATGAAAAATTTAAAATGGAAAGATGATTCAAATTTGATCAAGTTTCTACTAAGAAAATTTATGAGATGCCGACAGATACTATGGAGGTTTTAAATTGGCTTAACTAGTGTTGGAATCTGGACTATTCTGAGTCTAGATGGGCTGGTAGATTGAAATTTATTTCATCTTCTTGTGTTGAGTCAAAAAAATCCTACTTTAGAAGGCTTCTCTTGATTAAAAAACTAGTTGTGAATGTTGAATTAGTAGTCAATCGATATTTATAATAGGATTTGTTGTGGCCAAACTAAAACATTTTAGCACCTTTTTTAATGTAAATTTTCCTTCTCTCTTTGGTCATTATTTTGTGGGTCTCAATTAGGCTAGGATAATAGGAATGGTTTTTCTTGGTATAATATTTTATGTGGTTATGTGTATTTTTCTCCCAAGCTTAATAAATTTTGGCTTATTCTTACTAATGAAATCTTATGGTTTTTATGAAAAAGGAGAAATGAGATCTTCCAATGAAAAAGAAGGTTCCTTATTGAGCTTCACAGTAAACTCACCTTCTTGAATATTCTTTTGCAGGTCACAATGGTCATGGAAATCCCAAAAGATAGATTCATGATAATGCATAATGAAGGCTTAGTATTGGTTTACATATAAGAGATTAAAATATTGCATTTCTCTCCTAGGGAGAGACAATTTGAATAAGGAGGATCTAGCTACCCTACATGAGTACCTATAATCTCCTATGATTCCTAGACTAGAGAAGAAAATCAGGACTGTCTCGACTGCTATCCCTAGATTTGAAGCAATGGTGAAAGACTTGGAACTTGATGACATGGTTGACCCTCCAATTGGTACCTTTGAAATGAATCAATATGAATTTAGTTCTTCTAAAAAATGTTGTGGATATTATTCTTATTTTTGTGATCTCTATTTTTTATGGCATTGTAATTTCTAGGACTGTATTACTGTAGTGTTTTTTGTACTTCATGGATACATCTATTCTACATTTGATACTATCTTGATGGAGTGATAAATCCTCATATTGTAATATCTTTTTGTGAACAATCCCTAATATATAAAAAATGAATCCATGTCAATGTATTTTTCATTCCCTTATCCTATTTTTTCACATTATTTATACCCAATCCTAAAGATATCTCATGGATCTACTGGAGTGTTCTAGTTTTTCTAGAGTGATCCTTAGGGTTTTAGTATTTTTGGTTTGTACTTGTGTTTTATTTATATTTTTTATGATGAAAACCCTAGTCCTTTTATGCTTTGGTCCTTTGCATATTGTCATTATTGTATTCTCATATTTTAATGTTGGTTGGTTGTCCATGACATTTTACTTAAGGTTATAGCTTGGCCCTCATATGTATCACCATCTTATTTATCCCTTGTTCTTACTAAATTGGTATTTCCTATGCTTGCTTTGTTACCCTAGTTGTGGACATGGTTTTACTTTAAGTCTTTTATAGAGTTACATGTGTCATATTCTTATTGCATCATTAGGGAGTATCATAGATTTAGTTTTTTACAATTTAAATACAATAAGATAGTGATATCATGTCATTTGTCTTAGATTCAAGTGTTGTACTTACCTATTTATGTGACATGGCATTGTATCTATACTAAATTGATAGACTCTAATTGGTCTATTAATTATTATATATAAACATAAAGGAATATTATAAAAGGTCTTTCTAGTTTATGATAGTTGTTGATACCCTATTGCATCGTGTAGCTTCTTCACATTTTGATTTGTGATGTTGACCTCAATCCCATATGTGCGATGACTTTGTCCATTTTTGGTAGGTGTGTTATGTTCCCATACATGAAGTGGTATCTTATTGCATCATGTGCTCCCTTCACATTGTAATTTTGAGTATGGACCCCACTTTGACTCTTGTGATGCACAATAGTTTTTGTTGCCTTAGTTTCTAGATTTCAAGTAATATGTGCTATGGTAGACATGTAGAAATTTCTTATTACATCACATGACCCCTTTGTGTCATTATTTTTTATTGAATTCTTTTAAACTAAAATAGTGAGTTAGCAATATCATGACATGTTTCCTTGGTTAGATGATTTGCATAGTAGTTCTTGTGGTACTATGTTGAATTAATACTTTATGATTGGATCATAGATGCTAATGTGTGGACTTTGTAAATTAAGTGCCAAACTCTTGTCAGCTTGTAACAATTGGTAAAATTATATTGCATTGTGTAAATCCTTCATATCACAAATTTTTAGTGTGGACCCCACTTTCAGTTTTGTGATAAATGATAAGCTTTATCTCTTCTAAGGGAATTGTTGACTTGGTTCCCAACCTAGGCAACATTATATATAGTGGCAGATAAATGGATATTTTTAATTATATTATGGAGGCTCTTTGTATCATAATTTTAATTATGGGCCCTACTTCCACATGCATGATGCACTATAGAAATAATTTAAGGTGAAATATTTGTGTATTATAGCTTAGTTGTCAATACCCATGGAAAGATGTTGTGATATTATTGGACCACATTTTTATCAACCCATCACATACAACAGTCCTATTGGTCAAGTATGAAACATGTCTCCCTAGTAGCACTAGGTGTAAATATAGGAGCATAAATTTGATACCCGACAGGTCTTTTCCATTTCCAAAACATTTTTGAAAAAATTGTTATGCACAATAACCATTAATCTTCTTCATTTAAAATACATCAATGGTCAACATTCAAGAAAAAATTAAAGGATTTGATAGTCACGTCATTAATCTATCAAAAAGAAGTGCAAAAAAAGGGTGTCAAAGAAACATTTAACACAACACATCAATATTGCACAACTAGATCACTATTTATGACCCACCCTATAGCTACTTGATTGGATTTTATCCTAGAGTGCAAATATTTCTAGATTGAAACTGTTTGCAAGTTTTTACATCATTTCAGATCATACTCCAAGATCCATCATCAAGATTTCCAAATAGAGAGAAGAATATAAAATGCAGTAGCTAACTTAGATAGATAAAAAGGTGAGGTATTTTAGGAAGGTTGGGAGACACAAAGCTCAAAAAATTGGATTTTATCCTTCCAAAATTAATAGTTCATCCTAATAGCATGGATTCACATATAGTAGTGGATAAGGGAAACAACCGACACAACCATTAATATAACATGGTCTTCATAAATTTTTTTCCAATAGATTCATGGGATTTTTCTTAACAGTTAACACAAGAGCTTGGCCACTTTTCTAGTATTTTATCTTGTGACAAGTGCCACCTATATAGAGGAACTATGTTTATAATATTTTTTATATAAGGGGTGAAAGTTTATTTTGAAAAATATTAAAAAAAAGGGAAAACAAGAGAGCATAATAGAGGATGAAATTCTCTCAACAAAACCCTATCATTTCAGTTTCCAATTCTAAGTAAAGTATTATAATATTATAATGATACAGGCTTATCCCAAAGTCATAATAAATACTTGTAAACTTTCAAGAGTTAATGTTTAAAGGAAAATTTGACCTTGATTGAGTGTCTCCCTATGTATGGTGCATATTTTTGGATGTGTAGAGCCTAGTTTTCTTGTGCATTTTGAAAGAAATAGTCTTTTGCAATATCTTCATTATGTATCACCATTGTTTTTTTTTTCTTCCTTCGAATGAACTCAATGACTCTATTTTCCAACAAGATATAGGCATTGGTCTACTATCATGTCCACCCACCCATCATCCTAAAACACACTAGTAACAAAACATTTTAACCATATTTTCAATTTTAATTGATCTAGTGTACATTCTCATTGCCATGTTTAAATGTATATAACAGTATAATGGGTTATCATAAAACACTTTCATAGAAATTTTTGCAAAAAATTATCTACTTTAATAGGGTGCTTGACCTTGAATACTACAAAATATTATATTGACATGAAGTGACAACCAAAATAGGGGTTCACTATGCAATGTGTATGGTTTGTGGTAGGGTAGGTGTTTAGTTTATGTGGTGATATATATTGCATAACCTTAGTGAAGCCTCCCTTATTTTAGCAAAGCTATAAGTGAAGGATTTTTTTATCTAACTCAATAATTGGTCCTTAATTGCCCAAGCTTGATCATAAGTGTGTGGTCTATTCTCTAAATATGACCCACTTTCTATTTGGGTAGAGATTCGGGATTTACAACTTATATCACTAACACCTACTAGAGAAAAAATGGTTTAGTTACCCAAAACACTGACTTCTACTCAATTATAGGTAAAATGGCTTGCCATAGAATGACTAAAGAAGCTTGAAATGAAAAGGAATACCCAAAAACTTGAATATTTCTCCACATCCAATCCATTTCCATCCATAAGAGTCAATATAAGGAGGCTTACATAAAATGACTACTAAGTTTTATGTCACTGAATGTCAAAAACCAAGGATTTGCAAAAAATATCCAAGCAATGGAGAGTTGGGAAAATATTATTTTCCTCTTTTGAAAGTGTGAGAAAAGAGACATAAGAAAAATGGCCATTAACTAATTGAGTTGTGGAATTAGGTAAAAAAATTACTTTGACCAACCCTTAAAAATGGAATGAACCAACAACAATCCAAATCATTCAACAACAATCATATATAATGCAAGAGCTAAAAGTGGAAATCCCTAATGAATAGACCTAAAAATGCTAAAGGTAATAGATAGTTGGTCATTGATAGTGAGATAAATTTAAGCATTAGAGAAGAACATATGAAAAAATTGAATGAACCAAGGCCAAAATCTTAAAGCATGGTGCATGACAAGGATTAAAGGCTAGTTGTTGTGGTCATAAGCTTTAACAAAGTTAATTTTGATGAGAATTGCTTGTTGTTAGGATTATTAGGTCCATTTGATACCTTCCTAAATGACAATGATATTTCCCAAGATAAATATGAACTTAATCAATATAATTTTCTTAGATCACACAATTTGAGGAAGAAGATGACACAACTTCAATGCAAGGGATTTAACTATGATCTATTAAGCAACCCAATTGACGTCAAATTGCAGATATCTTCATAATCATCAAAATTAGGTATGAATTTGATATATTTTATTTTTTAATAATTTATTCCTAAGGAATTGGAATGAAAGGTTTGAAGATAAACTTTAAAAATATCCTCACCAATGCAATCCAAAGGGTATTCTAAATTCACAAGGAAAACTATTAGAGTTGAGGGCTTTATTGTCATACTTAGTGAAGGTTTCTTGTAAAATTTGAGCAACATAGAAAATTGATTGCATAAAGCTTGCTATGAATAAGAGAGGATACAAAGAAAAACATTGACACACTCTCCAAGATATGGTCTCATTCATGATAACTCTTGTGCTTTGAAAACATACTCATAATGCCTAACAAAGGCTTGAAGGATATTAGGAAGCCCTTTGGGTAACTACTAGCCATTTTTTAATCTATTTGATAGCTTGAGAGGTGTGACATGCATGAAAAAATTGAAAGAACTCTTTAGAATATTAGTCTCCCACCTTCAACTAATACAATTGAGCTTTAGTCTGGGCATCTCTAATTGTATTATTATTAGCAATTTTCTTTTGATAGTGGAACTCAACCACTCAAAATTAAAAGGAAAGAGTGAAGGGGTTGGCTTTGAGCATTGCAGTATCCTAATGGAGATTCAGGGTGGTGGCTTCATAGACATGGAAAAAAATATAGCCAATCAACAACCATAGATGCAAAGGAAGTGGGAGGTACACTTGATGACACTAATCCACTAGTTAATCCAAACTATCTTTTGGGAAGGTCTAATATCAAGGTTTTTCACCTAGTAGATATAGGCTAATGTGGGTTGAATAACAAACTTATTGCAAAGTGAGACCAAAGGATAAACCCTAATCTTATGATTAGAGGATTGAAATTGAAAGCCAATGTTTGGAAAATTGAGATAAAAGGACATGCTAGGTATGATGTAAATGATTAATTTAAATATCTATAATGTCTTTCAAATCTTTAGAGGTGTCAACTTCAATATAAACACATTTTTATGAATGAGCTAAGAAACACATGTTAGGCTCAACACAAATAACCTTTCCAAGTGAAACAATAATTATGATAAAGAAATTCCAACAAGGTAAAGGTAGCCCTAGGAACTCTATCCAAACTAATACATGAAGGTTCTTTTTATCAAAGACTAAAAATTCTCAAGTTTAAGGTTGAAAAAATAAGTGATGCATGAACATACAAAGGGTCATGCTTAAGGATGACCTCTACACGGTTAGCTTTAGCAAAATAAAAAATACAAAATCTTGGTAAGGTTTTGGATGGCATCAAGACAGATCCCATGTAGGACCTTATGCTTATTAAACCACTCTTTAAGCATGCTTTCAAAGGGAGTTCTCTCAATTAAATAACCTATTAAAGTAAATTATTCAAGCCATTTGCATGGGATGGGTAACACTACATGTCGAGGAGGCTCAAAATTCATACTTCAAGAAACACCTTGGGAACAAATTATTTAAAATACTTGTTTATAGAAGCCATCATCCAAAGCTGCCAAACCATCAACACCAACAAAAACTACTAGGTTGATAAAGTTTGAGGCCATAAAAAAAGAAAACTAAAAAAATATAGTAAATGTGATAAAATAATAATTTTCCTACACCAAGGATGCAATATGACATAAAGACAATGACATAAATCAAACAACGACTAAAACCCTAGTAGAAATGCTACTTCTAATTTTACTCAAATGCAACTCCTAAAACCTTTTTCTAAAAATAATAAATATAATTATTTTAATGTATGAGATACCTATACCTTCTTAAACAAAAAAGTGAAAAAAAAACTATGTAATAAATTTCATACACATATGTGAAAATACTTTCCAGTAAAAAATAATTTTGAAGTGTTAATGTTGCAAAAACAACTCCCATGATTTCCAAAGTTAGCCCACCCATAAACTACCTTACAAAGAAGAAATGGCTATGTGATAAATTCCATAAACTACCTTATAAAGTAAAAGAAGATATGGTTATGTGATAAATTCCATAAGTGTATGGTGGAAATACCTTCAAAAAGTAGTTTATTTTGACGTGTCATATTGCAAAATAGCTTATGTGGTAGTGATTTCCAAATCCAGGCCACCCATATATGACCGGTATTAAACATCACACACTAAGCGTTGATTGCTTAGGTGGCTATCTTGCTTTTAACTCAACCCTTTACCCATCCCAGTTACATTTCCAATTGTTAAGTTTTTTTACAGTGTTAGTTGTTTTTAACCATTGTACGACAGTTTGGGAGAGTGCCCTATATTTTTTAATCCTAGGTTGGCGCTACATTTATTGGTTGTAGTTTATACGATGACCAAAAATATGTAATGTGAGTGTGCCAATAGTGCTTTTAAAACATTTTAAATATATATTATTTATTTTATTTTATTTTTTACATAAAATTTAAATATTTAATTATAATCTTTTACAATTATGAAAACATTTAAAATATTATTAAAAGTCTAATAGAAATTGAAAGAATTATTTTAATATAAAAATATATGAATATATAGTATAAAACATATTGAAATCTTTTTTTTTGATATGTAAGATAGCTTTTTATTTTAATTTATCAAAAAATTTACATCATAGCCCCATAGGTAGTAGATTGTCAAGTTTCTGCATAGATTGAACATCACCAAAAGACCCAACCCCTTCAGAGTCCAACCCAACCCATTACATCAACACAACAATACACCATTCTTCTGTAGTAACCTTACATTACCAATACCAAGCCTATGATAGAGGGGCAACCAGTGACACCAACACAAACTAGAGACAAACGCTAACAATTGAACCACCCCATGACCAAAAAACATAGCCCCCAACAAAATTCACCTTAGGAAGACAAAACAAGACCAATTACCAACACCCATCGAAAGGAGATGAACTTATTGAGATCCATGAGCTTTGGCATATTCCTCGAATTCAGACACCCAGTTGAAGCCCTCCACAACCTCGATTATCAAGACTTTCTTCAAGAAACCAACCATTTCCACCATCAATTGCTTATGGTAAACCAATGGCATTCCTTTCAATTCCAATAGAAACAAGTAATACTTCACGACCTCACCAGGAACCTTAACCAAAGTCAAATCATTCAAACGAGGAATGCCCATCCTAGGAATTACCGCCTAGAGAACATCATCCAACCCCCAAGCAATTTTTCCTTGAACAAACCATGCATCAAAGCCCTTCCCTCCTTCTTAGCCATGTGTGTGTCGAGCAACAATGCCAAGAAGTGAGAGGAAATGTGTGTGTTGACTTGTGAAGTCTCGTAGTATGCCAAGTGACCCTTACCCAACACCATCTTCATCGCCACCACTATGAGATGATCGATATTACAGAGGATATGCTTGAGCCTTTGATCAGTAATCCTCCCAATTTCAGCTTCTTGGAGCTCGTAGCCCAAATGAATTGGGGTATCCATGCCTAGGCCAACTAATGACTCCGCAAACATTACCGCAATGAACCTAGATCTTTCTGCCACCCTCTTAGCCATTTTTAGCAAGAAAAAAACAAAACAATGGAACCTAAATTGATGACAATTGTATGTCAGTGCCAAAGGTTTTTAATGTTCTAACCCCAAATGTCTCAACATCATTGAGAAGAACTTTTGTGTACCATTCACCTGGATTCCAACCTATGAATAATGCTCGACCATCACTTTTTCATCGAATGGAACATATACTATTCCTTAAAAGGACTTAAAATACGCACACCAATTCACCGTACCAATGACAATCTCTTCGCCTTTCATCACAATAATTAGAAGTTAATCCATTGTTGACACCAAGCATGGTCACCACCCCAATGTCCAACGTGGATGCCACCCGATCATCCCAACTACAAAGCCAACATGGCCATCACCCGCCCCCACCACCATGCCACTCAACCATTCCACCAAGCTTCCTTATCACCCCCGATAGCCATAGACCCCCCACACATAGTTGTGGGGGTCGCCCACCCAACTGCCCACTATCAGTTCTTGGGTCATGCATTTATTTATTTGAGCTCTATCCCATCAGCCCCCATGTTGGATAGCTGATCAACATTGACATTTCCTTCCTTGTAGATATGGTTAAATGTCACTAGATCTAAGCCATCCACCAAGCTTAGAGCCACCTCCAATTCCGCTCCTAATTTCCAATTTGGTACCTACCTTGAGTGTAATGCATTAATCACCACGGTTGAGTTGCTTTATATTTCCACCTTCATAATGTTCATTTCTTTGTAGAGCCCAAGCCCCAATATTAGGGCTTGAAATTTCGCAACATTATTTGTTCCAACTAGGAGAGGAGATGCCAGCTTGCCCAAAATTTTGCCCTTACTGTCTCTCACAATACAACCCGCCCTTGAAATTATAGGGTTACCCTTGGTAGCCCCATCAAAGTTGAGTTTGGCCCACCCTCATTCTGGTGGCATCCAACAAACCTTACTTTTATTCACTTTCAACTCCTTAAAACCCTTCCCCAACATATGTTGCGATTTTCAATCCAAACTAGTTCCTCCTTGCCTTGGCATCCCAAATAGAAAAGATTGCTTTCTTTGAACTTGGATCATCCAGACTTGCATTGGTGTATTCCACGATGCTTGCCTCAATAATACTCTGCAACCTGATCACTGGCAATTCCTTATCTTGAAAAATATGCCTATTCATCTCCTTCCAAATCTACCAAATGACCATTGATGGGCTCATTATCCACAGACCCTCAAACAATGATTGTTTGTGTAGTATTGGCCAATTGTTGAACATTTCCAGCAAACTACCAAGAAATGTTGACTGCCACTGTAGTTTTGAGCTTAGTCATTTCCAACATTCTTGAGTGTATGAACAATTCAAAAACAAATGGTCCCCAATCTCTTCTGCCTGCTTACACAAAGGGCACCTTGCCACCCTTGGTACCCAAACTTTTCAAACCTTTTTGTCATTAGGACACTACCTTATGATGCAACCTAGGTGAATAGGCCTGCCTTCGAGAGGCAATATTTGTTCTAGAAAATATTGAAAGGGAGTCTAGGTTCAAATGCCCCTACCTTAGACCTTATGATATAGCCATCTTTTTCTTTGTACTCCCCACTAACCGAGGCATTCCATCTGATGTCACTCCCTTTCCTCACACAAATCTTCCTTGCTTCTAGCACCACTTCAAAAGCCTCCGCCACCTTCCCTTCAAACCCCAACTATTGAATTCTTTTCCATTAGTAAAACAAGTCTCCCTGCTTGAGCGAGACCACAAAATCTCTTACCCTATCTCCCCATGCTTGTTGTGTTTTGATTTTGACCAGCTCCATATTAGCCATTTCTGCTAACTTAGGGAAGCCCTCCCAAGAATCTTCCTAAAACAGAGTAGAGAGGCCATCCTTAATCTCCCAAGTGAGGTGGTCTAGAATGAAGTCTCTAGAATTCTTCATGAAATTCTAAATTCTTGAGCCACTAGGAAGAGTTCTAGCAGTGAAGATACAATTATCCTCACCATCCAAGTACTTTGCCCTCAAGATTTTCACCCACTTTAGATCCCGTTTAGTATGAAGTGCCCATATTAGTTTGGACCCCAAAGCTTTGTTATGAAGGAGAAAATTCTTCACCTTGACCCCATCCGCTTTCTTACTTTCACACACTTTATACCATTTCACAAGCAGGAACTTATTCTGCTTTGAGTTACCTTTCCAA
Organism: Sequoiadendron giganteum; assembly: GCA_007115665.2. Taxonomy (NCBI): domain Eukaryota; kingdom Viridiplantae; phylum Streptophyta; class Pinopsida; order Cupressales; family Cupressaceae; genus Sequoiadendron; species Sequoiadendron giganteum. The sequence continues at coordinate 111,021,382 of CM021109.1, forward strand.
AATAAATCCTTCATCTTTTTGTTGAGTTCTTTGTTTTCCCCAACCACCAATGAGAGATAATCTACAAGCATGTAAATTGGGAGTGCAACAATAACTGATTTAAGCATTGTTAACCTTCCAGCCCAAGAAAGTCATCGACTTTTCCATGAAGACATCATGTCCTTCACTTTTTCTACTAGGGAAGACCAAATGTTTCCATGTTGCACACCCTTAGCTAATGGGAGGCCAAGATATCTACATGGAAGCTTCCCTCTTTTGAAGCCTAATATCCTTAATATTTTCTCCTCTCTATCCCTACTAGTATTTAGGAAGAAAACTTCAGATTTTGCAATACTTATCTCTTGACCAGATACCGATGCATATTTGTCCAGAACTTCTTTAAGTCGCCTGACCTCCCTAATCGAAGCAATTCCAAAAAGAAATGTGTCATCCACAAATTGTTGATGAGTAATTGTAGGGAGGCCACTTGTGACTTGAAGGCCTTCTAACCAACCATCACTCTGGGCTTTGTTTATTGATCTCCCCAAAGCCTCAACCATGATTATGAACAAAAATAGGGAGATAAGGTCTCTTTGTTGGAGACCCCGAGAGGCATTGAAAAATCCTTTCGGGGAACCATTCACAAGGACTGAGAATCTCGAGAATGCCACCCATACAAAGACCCAATCCAACCATTCCTTTTGAAAACTAAAGGCTTCCATCACCTTGAAAAGGAAGCGCCAATTTACTCCATGATATGCCTTTTTGATGTTCAGCTTCAGTAGCATCACAAGCTTATTCAACTGCTGAGTGGAATGAATTACTTCCTATGTGATGATTACACCATCCAAAATCGATCTTCCTAAGATGAAGCTCGTTTGCTCTTATGAGATAATAGATGGAAAAATTATTTTTAAGCGATTAGAAACTACCTTTTCTAGTATTTTATATAGGGTATTGCACAATGATATCAGCCTAAATTCTTCCCAAGATTCTGGTTTCTCTTTCTTTGGAATAAGTGTTATGAATGTATTGTTTATCTCCTTGAGCACACAACCCATGGCTCTGAAGTCCTCCAATGCTTTAGTTATATCTTATCCCATAAAGTCCCAACACCTCTGGAAGAATTTCGTCGGGAATCCATCAAGCCCAAGTGCCTTCTTTGGATGTAACTGAAACACAATCGATTTCACCTCATGTTCTATGAATTCGGCATTTAGTGACTCTATTTGTACAGATGGGACCAGTTTGGGGATATTCCTAATCAGATCTTTCTGAGCTTCTAGATTTTACCCCTCCCAGTCATTTAGCAAGTTCTAGAAATATTCAACAGTTGCAACCTTTACCTCCACCAGATCGTCCAACACCCTACCATCTGACAATTTAGTGCTTGAAATTATGTTTACTTCCCTGCGCACCTTAGTAGATTTGTGAAATTACTTCGTGTTCTTGTCCCCAACCTTTAGCCACATCTCTCTAGATTTTTTTCTCCAAAAGATTTCTTCTTTCGACAGGACATCTTTCAACTTACTTGTCAATCCCTTATCCTCTTGATAACTGTTGTCATCCATACCATTTTGAATCAATTTCTTTGCAACCGCCTTCAATTCTTCTTCAATCCTGCCCCTTTCTTCAAAGGTGTTCTTGAAGCTTTTTTTATTCCAATGCCTTATGTTTTCCTGTACTGATTTTAATTTTGCGACCACATTGAACATCTTAGATCCACCTGGTTTGTAGTCTGACGACCACTTCTTTAAGAGATCCAAAAAATCCGGATCTTTGAACCACATCACTTCAAATTTGAATGGGCACCTTATTGCCCCCTTTTTCCCATTTATTTCCAATTCAATTGGAAAATGATCTGAATCTGCACTTGGTACAATTTTGCAATCCAAGTTAAAAGGAAACTGTCCTAGGTTTCCTTTAAAAAAGAATCTGTCAAGCTTTTCAGCTATGCTACTATACCCCTTTCTCCTATTCGTCCAAGTAAAACTTCCATTCCCCATTTGAATCTCAATTAACATGTTTCTTTCTACAAAATTTACTAGATCTAATTGTGATTGGAGCACCCTTCCCACCCCTTTTCTTCTCTTATGCTCTCAAAATCACATTGAAATCCCCCCAATAATGTAAAAATACTACCCCTGATTGTTAAGCACCAAACCTAGTTCTTTCCATACATGCATTTTTTGAATGCAGGTTGAGGGACCATAAACATTAATAAGTAAAAAATGCAAATCCGAAATGAGGCTTCTTACTCGACAAATGATCCAAAGTCTGCTACTCACCACTTCTTCTACTAGTATGGATTTCAGTTTCTAGATCGTCAGCAGACCGCTTGAGGTGCCTTCCACATTGACCCCTATCATATGCCAATGTTTCAATTTCCTACCAAAATTGATCTTCTTTTTCTCTCCTAACTTTGTCTCTTGGATCAATCTTATGTCTACTTGAAATGCTTCTAATTGATGCCTGATTAGGCATCATTTATTAGGGGTGTTCAAGCCCCTAACATTCCATGAAATTATTTTCATTGCTATTCAGGAAGAGCTTTGCTCTTCCCTACTTCTAGCATTTCGTTGATCTTCTTTTGCCTTGCAGATTCCCCATCCCACTTGAGCTTTTCCTTGTTTGGAATCCTTCCCATTTTCTTTTATTCTCCACAATTTGTTGAGGATTTGTACATGTGCTTCTGGATTATACTCAATCTTCTAGGCTTGAAAGAGTCCACTTGTGTGATTTTTCTCCTTTTACCTAATTTCAGACAACTCCCATCTTCAACAGGCATATCTTTGTCTTCTAAGACTGGACAATTCGTCTAGTCTTCAAACATATCCTCTGCATCCTCCTCCAATAGGTTTCTTTTCACAAATTTTTCCAATGATACTAGTTCATTACCAACCTCTATCAGGGAATTAAGCTCCACCTCTCTAGAAATTTCCCCTAAGATGTCTAGAGTCTCTGAGATCTTCGCATTCAGATCCACCTCTTAAGAATTCTCCACTAGCTTCTCAGTCTCCATCTCTATATCCTGCCTAGAAGGAACCTTGTTCTCATTTGACCCTTTCAGAGATATGGTTTCTAGATCCACCTCGTTCTATGTATTCATTTGCACTTCCCCATCGCACCCCTTGCCTCCCCTTACTTCCTTCTCATCCATACCTTCTTTGCGGGAAACTGACAACTCCTCCTTTCTAGTTTGGCAATCACAATTCAATTTCTGAGTGAGATCAGTTTGTGCTCCAATGAAGGCTCCACATTGATTTATTGAATGTGCATCACAATGCTACTTCCCCTTGTCGGATACCTTGTTTGAGAGCCTGCATCCCAAGGTTTGGACCAAACCAACTCAGGGGAGCGAATCTTCCACTAGGTCCTACTTCCAACTTCCTTGCATCAAAATTAGCTCTTTTTCTTTCCAAATTTCCCTATTAGGGTTGTTTTCTATATACATTCTAACATGGTTGTTGATTCCCCTTGGATCCCTCCTTTTTTCCTATGCATAAAAAGGTGCCCAAGTAGTTTTCAATCTCCTCTAGGATACTTGGTTCCCAAAATTCCATTAGGAGATTAGGGAGCTTAAACAGTCTTGCACGACCTCCATTTTATAGTTAGTAGTGTTGAAACTGTCTATCCACCATCGCATGTAAAATACGCAACCATCCAACACCTAAATTCCACTCATGATTTCTTCCCTTATCTCTCTCAAGGGGCAAACAACCAAAAATTAGCCATTTGAGAGTGCTTTAAATTATAATTCTTCCACCCACTTTTCATGCCACCACTTTTTAAAACTTTACCAATTTAACTCTTTGCCATACCATCTGGCCAACAACCCTAGGTTTTCCAGTCAAAGTATTTCCGCTTGGAGCTTATCCGAGCTTAAAACCAAGGAAATTGTGTCTTCTGAATTTGCCCGATTGTCATGCTCTTTTTTGTTCTCTTTCTCATCTCCCTTCAACTTTCGTTGCTGGGTGTCGCCTTCCAAATCTGTGAATCGTGGTTGCACTCCACCACTTCCCATGCCTCTATCCCATCTAGGGCTTTGACCCCACTTCTGATTGTCTTCCATTCTATTGAAGCCATCCTTGCCCCTCCACCCTTAGCCTTTTTGCATAGGCCTGCAAAACTCTTGATTTCCATATCTTCCCCTTCCTTTCCAACTGAAGTTCTCGATAAATCCTCTTTTCTACCCCCGTGTATTTCGATTTCTCCATGGTTCGTTTGTTACCTGGTTCTTGATCTGATCTTAGGATACCTCTTCTTTTCACATCTCGAGCCCACCTGCCTTGTCTCCATATCCCATTGATATCTACCTGATGCTTATGCTTTTTGGCTTCAAAACCACCTTGTTCACCATTGTTGAACCTTTTCCCTCTTCCACCCTGCTTCACCTCGCCTGCTACTCATGCCATTCCGCCAACTAAATTAGGTGGGTTAGGAAATACATATTGAAATCTTTTAAAACAATTTATATTAAATTAATTTTTAAATGTTAAAACTTTGATATATTTAATATAAATTAATGTTAAATTTTGATAGAAATAAATTTTTATTTATAATTTTATAATTTGATTATTGATAAACAAACAATGTTAAAAAACTTTAGAATAAAATTTTAAATATTATGTAAAAGATTTCACCTAAATCTTTAAATTTTAAACTTTTTTAATAGGAAAGAACATAATTTTTTTGTATAAAATGCAAGTTTAATTTGTTTTAAATTTCAGCAATTGGATGTATTGAATTTTTATTAAATTACGTTTAAAATATTTTAAAACGGTTGTTTTAAATGTATTATATATAAAATATTACACAACAAATAATTCATGTTCTTCAAATTGTATTCATTGTATTTTAAATATTTTGTTCTCGTTGATATTAATTATGATAATATTCTTAACAAACTAATATTTAGTTTTAATAAAAACTTACCTCTTATGATGTCAGTCATATGCTAAGACTTTTCTTAATGCTTTTTTTATTGATAAAAGGCAGAGGCCTAAAATATTTATATTAGATATAATATCAAAATTACAAAAAACTAGATTTATAGTACTGGCATATCATTAGTCACTAATCACATATGAGTATATGTGAAAGTAAATAGTAGTGCTAATAAACAAAAAACATATTGTTTATCAACTTATCTAACTATGATAATCCTATTCCATCATATCCTCTGCATTGTCATTTGCAGGTTGAGGTTTTACATTTATATCCAACAATTTACCTCCTTGTTTTTCTTCATTTGATTCTACATTACCCTCTGTAGGATTAATGTTGGTTATTGCAGGTGGAATTCTAGTATGTTGAGCTTGGTGGCCAATGATATAAGACAATGCATAGTACTTTTATTTGATCTAATCTATCATTTCTTGACCCAATTCATTTGAATGTAGATGAATCATTTGCAACATGAGCCAAGGATTATCATCACGTAACCCCTTCTTCACAGCACCATATACAAATGCAAATCCTTTCTTTTCTTTCAGATAATTTCTCAGAAAGATTCTTGCAATATATGCTTCTTCTTTATCCAAATTATATTGTTGTATAGCTTCTAATAGATCCTCCTCTTCCATTGGCTCTAGTAACACATCTAATGAAGAAACTATTCTTAATGCAACATAAGATTGCAGGAAATCCATGGAATTAGACAGAAAAATGGATAACAAGTTAGATGGAAATAATAGCCTGGGAGAATCTGGCCGAATAATTTGATCACCTATCACTGTTTTGATGAAATCCACCATGCTTGGACATGCTGTATGAAAAACTTGAGCCATTTCATCTTCTGTCACCTCTTCAAAAAATGGAATTTTGAACCTTTTAACTCCAACTGTAATTCTGTAATTTTTAGTGTTATATCTCTTGCCATTTGTTCCACAAAATTATTTTTGCATATAATCTTTATAACTATAGAAGACAAGCAACAAAATTAGGTTTTATTGTTGTATGTAAATAAAAACCTGCATTGATTCCCAATTCAACACAAAAGATGTGAATTTTGGTCAAAACATGCGATTTATTTCCACTGGAAGTAGTTTTTCGATGTACCCAAATTTATTTTTTTGATATCTTCTTCTTATCAGTAGACATTATGAGCTAAATGCATAGAAGAAAGCTTTCCCCATAGGAAATATTAGCCAATTGTTTCCAAAACTACAAAGCGGATTTTTAACTTAGAACCACACCTAATGAGAGCAACCCCAAAATATGAGAATAATTGCACCCTAGAGCATAACCCATTTGAAAAACATGACACAATTTTCCAAAATTGTAACCTTGAAAACTCATCTAAGAATCATACCTTCTAAAAAAACCACCTATCCGAGCAACCATTATTTACCAAACAAACTTACAACACCATTACAAATTCAACTTCCAGAACAAAGGCAATTAGGAACACCAAATTGAAACTTTGGAAGAGGCACTAATATTTCCAAAAAAAAGAAATGAGAACATTTCTTAACAGACCCAAAGATAGGAATGAACTTGGTAACATTTTGAACTTATAGTTTGAACGCGTTGCCACTTGATCGGGAGCATTGCAAATAACCACACTTTTGTTTTCCTGCCGCCTAATACTACCAAGACTTCACAAACCAACTTACAGAAATAATAGAAACTGAGCAAGCCACCTCAGGTTTTTTAAGACATTGAAGTAATGATAATACTTGATAGATCCATCATTAAAGGCAAGACACTATTAATGAGCTTCCTACACTTGTGAATTTTTCGATATTAAAATATTAGCTTGCACTTGTGATATTTTAACCCATTGCTCCCTTCTCATTTTCCAAGTGTTATTCCACCTTGATATATGAGTTGCTTATTAATGATGGATTTAAGAAGCTATCTTTTCCTGAAAGATGCTCTTAAAATTATAATGAAAATTATGTACTTTCCTTGGGTAAATGTGAACAAACATGATGGTCGACACCCACAAAGTTTGTTGATGCTATTCTCAACACCTGACTGTCAAATCACTTGAAAAGGACAATTGATACCAATTGAAAAAATGTGAATATTTTCCTGTAGAAAATAGCTTAAGTAGTTAGCAAAACATCTCTACATCACTAGGAAATTATTTCCTCATTGCTAACCCATAATTTATTCTCTTAGTATATACTCCGAGTAGCTATTTTTATTCAACTTGGCAACTGATGAATCTCCCATCTTTCCACTTGCTTATTATGCCGAAGGTACTAATGACGTTTGTATCTAATTTCTACACATCAAACAAGTCAGAACTTTTGGCAACAAATATTGCCAAATAAAGAATTTAATACCAGCAAAAGAAAAAAATAGAATTAGAAAACTGATCTAGCCAAACACTAGATTTATCCACCTGATGAATACCAACAATAATTTGTTTGTACATTTTGTCCAATCCAATTTTTTTTGAATTAACTGGTGACAATGCTTATTTTGTCTTTATCCCTTTTAACCTATTCTTGAAGATTGAAAGGTAAACATTTATCTCTGTCCCCATAAAATTTTATTTCTTCTTTTTGATCACATCCTTCATTTGCTAGTCCATTAGCAACATGGTTAGCTTCTCTATAAGCATGATTAATCTGAAACATCTCAAGATTTTCTAATAAAGGTAGAATCTGCCTCATAACATAGTTGATTTTCTAGTTTCTTGAGCCTTTTTCTTTACATGCATTTATAACTAATAACGAATCTCCTTCAATTATCAGGTTAGAAATTTTATATTACACAGCTAAATGTAAACCATGTAACAGAGCATGCACTTATACCTAGTTGTTTGTCCCATTTGGCAATGAAATGGACATTGCTATTAATACTGAACCTTCCTTATCTCTTAACACTGCTCCAACTCTTGATACTCCAGGATTCCCTCGAGATGCACCATCAAAGTTTACCTTGAAAAAACCACCAGGAGGAGGGATCCATGATACCTTCTTTCTATTCACTTTTACATTCCCTATGTTGAAAAGACTTCCTTTGAATGGTAACACTAAAAATTTACATTATTTCAATTGATTAGCATCCCAATCTGTAAAAGGAGATCCTACATTTTTATTATTTTGCACATATGCATTAGACACTTCACAAATAATTTTTTCAATCTTTTCCATTACTGAGTCTCGACTTGATTTTTCTTTTTGGAGAATCCTTTTATTTATTTCCCACTAGATTCCCCATACTACAAATGAGGGGATTATTTTCCATATGCATGCATAAAGAGATGTTTTATATAAATATGGCTAGGACATGAACATATCCCAAAGCTTGCTTGGAATAGGGGAACTCCAACCTAACTTGTTTTGAACAAATTTCCAGCAAGACTGTGCAAAAGGGCATGTTAGGAATAAATGGTCTACATCTTTCATAAACTCTTCACACAACACACATTTGAAAGGAGTTGCAATCCAAAGCTTAGCCAATCTCTCACTAGTTAACACCCCGTGCTTTAGAGTGAGCCATGAAAAATAACCTGCCTTAGGCAAAACCATTGCACTCCAGTAAAATGACAATGCTCTTTGATTACATACCTATTCTTGATCCAACATTGTAGCTTTGTACCCCAATTTAACAGTATATTTACCTGATTTTGATGGAACCCAAATCAACTTATCATCTCCATTCTCAATGAACACCGTTCTACCTCTTAAAATATCTAATAGATCATTTTGCTAATCTTGAGAGAAAATGAGGAGGGCAAAACTTTCCATGTGATTGTCCCAGTTAGACTATCTAAGTCATGAATGTAATCTTTAAGCTTCGACCCCCAATTGTTTGTGGTATAATTGATTGTAGATTGATGATTGTAAATATTTTCCAATGGAGGAGAACCATTCCATGAATCTTGCCAAAAGTTTAAAATTTCTCCATTATGAACTTCCCAAGATAAGTATTTGACTAATAACCCTCTACAATTTAGTAAAAAGTTCCACATTACAGAGCCTTGTGGGGGGTTGGAGATTGTGAGAATATGTGTAAGATCTACAGTGTCAAGATATTTACCTTGCATAATTTTACACCATTTACCTAGAGGTCTTGAATATAAGTGTCATACTATTTTTGCTCCTAAAGCAATATTTCTTGCCGAAAAATTATGCACTCCTGCTCCTCCTTTGAATTTTTCTTTACAAATATCTTGTAATGATACTAAAGGAATTTTTGTTTTTGAATCCATGTTTACTTTCCAAAGAAAATATCTAATTAGCCTTTCAATTTCAGCAATAACTGTCCTTGGGGCCTTTAGGATTGCCATAAAATAATTAGGGATTGAGGACAAAACTGATTTTATCAACAAAATTTTTCCAATAATAGTTAACCATCTTCCCTTCCAAGAATATATTCTAGATTTGATAGTCTGAATTATCTTATCCCAGTAAGACACTCTATTTTTCCTTGCAAAGAATAGAATTCCCAAATATTTACAAGGCAAGGAAGCCAACTAAAACCCCAAAATTTGAATAATCTTCTGTTTTAACCCTGATTCTGTGTTAAATATATATATCTTTGACTTACTTGAATTCACCATTTGGCCCAAAGCAAGAGTGTAATTTTGTAAAACCTCTTTAATCTTTCTTGCTTCTGCCAAAGATGACCTTCCAAATAAGATGGTGTCATTTGCAAATAGTAAATGAGTAATTGATAAACTGGCGGGAGGTAGAGTAATACCTTTCCATTGCTCAGCCAAATGAGATTTTTTAACTGATTTGCTTAAAGCCTCTGCTAGAATGATGAATAGAAAGGGAGATAAAGGATCTCCTTGTCTCACTCCTTGAGTGGACTTGAAAAAACCTGAAGGAGTTCCATTAATGAGAACTGAAAACATTACACCAAACAAACATGAGTAAATTCACTTACACCACTTCTCATGGAAGAAATTTTTTTTAGGATCTATAACAAAAATGACCAATCCACTCTGTCATAAGCTTTCATCATGTCTAGCTTGATTATAAAAGTTGGAATATCACAAGTTGAAATAGAGTACAAAACTTCATGAGCTACAATAGTCATTTCTGTTGTTTCTCTACCTGGAACAAAACCCCCTACTCCTCAGAGATTATACGAGGTATAATCTTTATCAATCTCAAATAAATTGCTTTAGTAGAAAAATTATATATAGTATTGCAGAGAGAAATGGGTCTAAACTCTGCAAAAGAAGAGGGGTTATTTACTTTAGGTATCAATGCAATATGGTTCACATTGAATTTCTTTAACATTATCCTTGAACTTCTAGATTCTTCCAATTCTTTCAACAAATCAGATCCTATGAAGTCCCAACACTGATGAAAAAAAATAGAAGTAAAACCATTTGAGCATGGAGCTTTATCTGCTGACGTTGAGAAGACAACTTGTTTGAGTTCTTCTAGAGTGAATGGCTTCAATAAATGCACATTATCTTGATCAGAAACAAGAGATGGAATGTTTTGCAACAACTCTTGTCTTACTAATAACTATTGGTCTGAAATTCCTAGAGGAGCATAAATTAAATTAGAAAAGAATTGAACCCCTTCTTTTTGAATATCCTCCTCTTTTGTTAATCTTTCACCAATATTACCATCAATAATTGAAAAAACTGAATTCTTCACTTTTTTTATTTGAGCAAATCTGTGAAAGAATTTTGTGTTTTTATCACCTTCTTTAAGCCATATTTCCCTTGATTTTTGATGCCAATATATTTCCTCCTGAATTGAAAATTCTTCCCAATCATCTTGCAACTTTTTTTGAAGGTCAAATGATTGTGGGGATAAGCCTTAGGCTATTATTTCTGAATTTATCTGTGTTAATTGCTTGAATACATAATCCTTTTGCTTAAAAATATTCTTAAAAACTGAAGTGTTCCATTGTTTAATTTTTCCCTTTACATGCTTTAATTTGCAGCAAAATCTAAACATAGAAGTACCATCTACTAAAGGAGCTTGACACCACCATTGCTTTAAAAGATCCAAAAACCGAGGATGACAGAACCACATTTTTTCAAACTTGAAAGAAGACTTTGTAATTAAATCCACCTTTTTCTTTTGGATACATAAAGAGATTGAGAAATGATCTAAGCCTATCCATGGCAAAATTTCTAACATTAGGTTAATATTCTGAGTGATCCAATTGGAGGAGACCAAGGCCCTATCCAAACGCACTGCAATTTGTGAAAAATCCTTTCGTTTATTTGTCCAAGTGTAATTTCCATTAGCTGGTTGGGTATCCACTAAAGCATTGTTAAGAACAAAAGAATTGAAATCTTCAACTATTTTTTGAGGAGGGATGATTCCACCCTTTTTATCTTTCAAAGACAAAATTGCATTGAAATCCCCCAATAAAATCACTTTTTCAGCCCTAACTTGATCCAAGATTTGGGAAAAATCATCCCGTAAGATCTTTTTCCCACTTGTTGCATTTGGTGTGTAGATGTTTAAAAGATAAAACTGAAGGTCAAACTGCACTACCTTCATTAACTACCAATGATGTTCAGTTTTTATAACTTCTAATGATACCAATTGGGATTTCCAAAAAATTAGCATCCCCCTAGAAGCCCCTTGAGCAGTTGAATGAGCTGATTTTCAGCCTCCCCATTTACTAATTAACATATCAAAAGATTGTTGAGATAACTTTGATTCTTGAAAGAGTATAATTTCTGCCCTAGAAGCATTCATTTGATGCTTAATGTGAGCACACTTGTTAGGGGAATTGATACCCCTAACATTCCAAGATATAATCTTCATACCAAATTTGGAGAGCTACTGGCTCCCCTCAACCTTTTTTTTATACTACCATCTAAAGTGGACTGCCTACCTAAGGCAATTTCTTCTTGAATTTTCACTGCATTTGATTTTCTACCTCGTTTCCCAGGAGATTTTTGAGCTGGCGGGGAGAGAAGAGGAGACTGTTTAATTGGCAGAATTTAAGAGAACTGAATGTCCTTATTTCCCTCTTCCACATCAATGTTACCATCTGACTCTTCTATTGGCAAAAATCCACCACTGGCAAAGCATCCTTTTCATCACTTAATAAACCAAAAAATGATTTAAAACTTGCAGCAGACAAGTCTTGAACATCATTTGCTGATACTCCCTCTCCAACAATTTCATCAATAAAGGATGAACCAACCAAATTGATATAATTCTCTGCTAGTTCTTCGAAATTCCCCAATTTAGAAGAATAATGCAATTCCTCTAAATCCAAACCCTCACACTTGCATTGGCCTAAAGGAGTGATAAATTTTTCTTCATTACTATCTTTTAGTAAATTTTTCTGGAAAGAAAAAGTATCCCATGCTAAAATAGAGGAAATACTCTTGACTTTATGAATTGAAATATGGAAAACCAAAGGAGTATAAAAATGCATCACTTTAGAGTTTACAAAAAAATGTATGTCTGCAAATTTTCCTTTTGAATTAATATTCTGAATAGCTCTATGCACTCTCCTTTTTTCCAAAACCCTCTTCAGAACTTGAGAAAGAGAAACAAATGGACTAGTTTCACTTGAAACAAAAAGATCTGAGTGAAAACAATTTACAACTTTAACAGAAAGAGATCTTTGTTCATCACCTTCTTGAACCAAAAGGTTTGAGGAGCATAAAAAAGAAGCAAAACTTGAAGGGATATCAAAGTTGATACTTGGTACAAATATTTTATCCTTTCCTTTATTGAGAACAGATGGGATGATTCCCATTACAACAGTATTGCAAGAATTATCTTCTAGAAGCTCATTATCTATTTCATGACTCATATTTGACTTTTGAGACACAAAAGCAGAGTTTGCATTTTTGAACTTATCATCTTGAATTTCTACTCCTTTGTATAAAGAAGTAGGGTGGCCCAAAATATGACATTCCTTACAAATATTTGTATGATTTTCATAGAAAATATCTTGACTATGAGAACCAGATGAAGACATAATTCTAATGTTTTTAGGAAGGTCTAACATCGTATCCATCAAAACACAAACCCTAATAGGTAGGTCTGGTTTTGTAAAAAATTCCAAATCATGCTTTAAGAAAGAGCCCAACTGATTGACAAGGATTTCAATGATGCCTAGCTCCCTATATTCCAAATGTAAAGAAAGAAGTTGTAACCAAAAAGGAATAAATCTAGTTTTCTCCTTTTTAGGATTAAAGTTAGGAACTTAAGGCTAAATATGCAGACCAAAACCCCCATACATCCAGGATTTAACACTGATTATTGCATCTCTAGCTTGCTTGGTAGAGAATACAACAATAAAGAATCTTGAACCATTGTCTATATAAAAAACTTGATTTTCCCCTTCCCAATCATGATAAATTAAATCTTTCAACTCAAAAATAGAAGGAGAATATTGCCAAAACTTACAGATTAAAACCGTATGTCTAAGATTCAAAGACTGATCTTTAAGAAGATCTTTTGAAAGTTTAACAAAAGGAGTCTCTATGAAATGACTATTCTGCTTCTTCACCCATTGCTGATTCTTTCTATGCCATGCATCTTTTGAAAGAGAAGAATGACAATTCCTCTAAGAATTCCACTTGTTTGAAGATCTAGCCCCCAGATCCACATTATTCAGAAAAGTAGTCGGAGAAGTACCTTTGAATCCCATATCCAAATTATTAGGAAAATATGTAGGGGAAGGACCTTTCAAAGGTATATTATTGAAAATGAGACCTGAACACCTTCATCCAAATCAAATCCAACAAAATTTGAATTTGAGAGCAATGAGACTGGAAAAGGGGAATCTTTGGTTCTATTTTATTTAGCATTCTGAAGCTGCAGTCGAAGAATCCTATAAAAATCTTCCTGCTTCTTGACAATGTTATTAGGGAAAGTTGAGAAAGGCTCAACAAGACCCGATTAAGACTTTTTGTCAAACTTTGGATTGAAGGGAGCTCTAGAGCTAGCAAGATCCGAAGAAGAATTAGAGGAACAAATAGAAGAAATGAGGGACCCTGTAGAAGCCTCTGAATCTAAACCACAAATGTTGAAAGGCTACTAATGAGCCCGACTAACATTCTTTCTGGGGCGAAAAGCGGAACCATTCTCCCTAAAATGGAAAACCCCATTGTTAGGAAAACCTCTGGATGAAGGTTGAAAACCCCCATATCGCCTATTTCTTGGATATTTGGGAGAAAACGGTCTAAAAGAAGCGTGAAGAGGAGATCTATTGACAGATGCAACCAAATTCTTTGAAAATGAAGTATTCGCAGGGACAAAACCTCCATTAAACCCCTTCAAAGGCACAAAATGGCTGGAATTTTTTGAAAAATTCCCATTAGCACGGTTGGACGCTGCCCGAAAGTTGCGCTCCATCTCTCCTATTTTCAAAACACAAGTTCAAATTTTTATATTGACTTTTCTTAATGTTATTTAGGTTGATTAAATCAAATGTACACACAACATCTTTTTTTTTTACTTGATTTTTCTCTAAGTGTTTATGTCATTTTTTATTACCCTTGCACACCTTATCCTTATTTTTTCATCTTTGCCACATTTTCTTCTATTTTTTCCTTATTTCTTTTGTAATTGTTATGCATCCATGCTTGATTTTATCATGATATTTTTCTTATTCTTTTCTGCCTATATAGCCATGATCCCATCCCTTGAAATAACTATATTCTACTTTGATTGCTTGATGCTTATACTTACGACCTTTTACAATGCTTAGATCACATGCCTATGCCATATCGTTATATTTTAGTTATGAGCCTTATCAATTTACCTCATTCCTAGATTAATCTTATGTGATCATGCCTATTTTTATAACATGCATAGCCATATTGTGTCTCTAGTGCCATTTCATCATATTATATTGTGAGGCATCATTCTTCCTCCATATTCACTCATATTATTCTATCACGCTTCTAGACACCCCATTAAATTGGGGGCATTTTATTTTATCCATCGTGTTGTCCTTCTCTTATAACACACTGTTATATTATATTGAATTAAATTTAACTTTCTCCATATCATCTTATGCCTACATGCTTAATTATTCTCCTAGAGCTACCTTTACCACATTGGGACATCGTGCATTTCTTATCCTATCATGTTCACATGAATACGAAGTAGTTTTAGGAATACTTGGAATTGAAGATTTAAACGACCAATATTTTGCATCATAACCAACATCTAAATCACTTTCCTATTATCTATCAATGTTTATTTTTGATAATATAAGCTACATTTATAGGGTGCAATACCCTTAACACAAAGAGCCCAAAGAGATAGAGTTCATCAAATCAAAATAACAAAAATCATCAAGTTACATCATATAGACCAAACAAAGAGACAACACATCGACAAAAAAATAACAACCCACCAAAAAACAAATAGAAACCCCCCATCACCTAGTTATACCCTCCCATTCCTCCATGAGGAATTTTAGCACATCTTCACCAACCAAACTATTGCCGAGGTCAGACTCAAAAACCTTCTTGTTAACCTCATCCTTTAGCACCACTGGTAGAGTGAAAACCGAGTGATGAATGAACTTGATGGTGAAATGGGTTAGTCTGTTAAGCTTTCTTTCCAATGTGTAAACACGAGAAATTCGTTGGAATCCTTGTCCTTCACAATGTTTGTCCTGTTTGTCGCTTCTACCCGAGCATGATGATTCAAGGAGTTCAAAGTGGAGTCCTGGACAAAATCATCCGATTTAACTTCGGAAAGTGACTAGGTCCTTCCATATACTCCTTCATTTCCTCAATCGTGTCATGCTTGTTGTCCTCTTAACCTTTCCCCTGATATGAGCTACTAGAGATGTCATCCACCAAGACCTCCAATTTAAGTTTTTCCAACCTATTGGACCTCCGAACACTAGCCTATTCAATCCCCGTGTCAACGCTCGCGGGCACCACAGTTTCCTCTAATTATTTTGAGTTAGTTTCATCCTCATCATTGTCTGTGGGAGGTTTCTCAACATAAAATGTTATGTCTTTTTTCCCTTTCTTTTGACTAGCTCTGGTTTCAGTAGTCATTTTTCCACCTTTCTTAGTAGGGGTATTATTTAATTCGCAGAGCTTGGAAATGACTTTGGTTTGAGATAACCCCATGATACCCTTCTTCTTTTTAGCAAGAGGCTTAGTTTTAGTATCAATAGGTGGTTGGGTGGCAGTGGGAGGGAGCTTCTGTTAGAGTAATTGGACATTTACTTTATTAATTAAACAATATTTGTTTAATTACGTAAAGTTTCCTTTTAACTCTTTTTCACTTAAGCTAACATTAGGTACATAATAATTAATTACTTTATTAATTATTATTGTGCAATCCTAGGGTTTTCATCTATATATGGTTGAAAACTATCTTTTGTATCATTAATTCATTTTACATTTTTAGGTGAATACATGGCTCCACATTCTTGAGCATTTCCTTTGTTGCTTCTCTTTGTTTCTCCTTGTAACAGGTTATTTGCTTGCAAAGATCTTTTGGACTTCTATGGCGGGGGTTTGGAGGCCCGCAGGGGATGGCACGACCGACTCGGGTCGGTGAGCCCGGTGACCTCGGCGGAGTCGGCGGGGGCCGAGCCGGGAGCTCGGCGGACGGCGGGGCGAGCTCGACGGAACGCAGGCTGGAGCACGGTGGGGAGCTTAGCGGAGCATGGCGGAGCCAGTGGCGGCGAGCGGAGCAGTGAGCTCGGCGAATGGATGGGGCGGTGTCGGACAGAGCAGGTGGTGGTGGAGCCAGAGCTGGTGGCCGCTTGGCGACGCTGTGGTGGCCGCCGGGCAGCGAAATAAATTTCACTGGCCGTGCACAAAAATAAATCAAAAAACCATTATTTTTGATTTTTTTTTGCGATTTTTGCTCCGTACGGCCCTAGGGCAAAATTTTTTTTGCCTTGCAACTTAACTGTAACTAAAATCGATGATTTGACAGTCGTTTTAGGGGTTTTTGGGTGCTACAAATCCAATGGCACTGTCCATTTGAGCCCAAAGTGAACCCAAAAAAAAGGAGTATGCTGAATCCACCCAAAAAAAACTTTAGAACCCTAGATTTGCTTCCAATGCAAAATCTCAAAACAAGAACAAGCAGCTGCAAATCTGAAGCTCTGATACCATGTTGGAGTTGAAAAGATACAACACCACAAAATTCCAAAAGATCTTTGCAAGAAAATAACCTGTTACAAGGAGAAACAAAGAGAAGCAACAAAGGAAATGCTCAAGAATGTGGAGCCATGTATTCACCTGAAAATGTAAAATGAATTAATGATACAAAAGATAGTTTTCAACCATATATAGATGAAAACCCTAAAAAAGGAAAACCTTAGGCTTGCACAATAATAATTAATAAAGTAATTAATTATTATGTACCTAATGTTAGCTTAAGTGAAAAAGAGTTAAAAGGAAACTTTACGTAATTAAACAAATATTGTTTAATTAATAAAGTAAATGTCCAATTACTCTAACAGAGCAAAGCATCAAGGTGAAACAAAAGACTGTTTGAAACATGCATGTATAACAAACCCATAGCCTCATCCATCTTGTTCCTGTGCTGCATAATCTCAAAAGGACGTTGCAACTAAGGCTGAACCTCATCTAAACAAGACCATAACCCTCGGGACCTAAGTAGCCTCATCATACGAGACTTCCAAGTGTGATAGTTATGTGATGTGAGTAGCTCAACTGAAGAGTCTGCCATGAAACCCTGCACCTGTACCTGCTTGTGTTTTTTATTATTATGCGATCTTTCAGAATGTTGTTCTATCTCTTTTTGGAGAGGAGTTTTTCCCACTGGGTTTTCTCCTTTTCTCCGTTTCATAGAGATTTCATTGTACTTGGGTACCTGATCTGGCCTTGTTGCCGGGACCCATTGCTTTTGCTTTTAGTAGCTTCTTCTAGGTTTTAGCTTCTCCCTATGTCTATCTTAAGGGGGGGTGTTAGAGTAATTGAACATTTACTTTATTAATTAAACAATATTTGTTTAATTACGTAAAGTTCCCTTTTACCTCTTTTTCACTTAAGCTAACATTAGGTGCATAATAATTAATTACTTTATTAATTATTATTGTGCAAGCCTAGGGTTTTCCTTTTTTAGGGTTTTCATCTATATATGGTTGAAAACTACCTTTTGTATCATTAATTCATTTTACATTTTCAGGTGAATACATGGCTCCACATTCTTGAGCATTTCCTTTGTTGCTTCTCTTTGTTTCTCCTTGTAACAGGTTATTTGCTTGCAAAGATCTTTTGGACTTCTGTGGTGTTGTATCTTCTCAACTCCAACAGCTTCCTCTTGGAGCCCACAAAAATAGTCGGGGAGGGTTTTGAAGGGGAAGGGTCAAAATATTTGGGTTCCTTAATTCTAATAGAAGATATGGGTTTTGAAGGGAAAAGGGCAAGGTGAAAATGGTAAAGGCGAAGGATAAGCCCTTGGTGGAGGGGTAAAGGATGGGGTTTATCAGGACTCTTAGCGACAAGTTCCATGGTTTCCTTAATCGAGCTTTCAAGGGATGAAAGCAGAAAAATTGAGAAACTAATAAGCATCCTAGGGGAGAAATGATTCAACAACAACAAATGATAGAAATAAAAAACTTTAAAATGACCTTATAAGGTGATATATTTCATTATAGCAAGGCACACTTGATCCCATAGAGCAGGAAGTTTGCTATGGAGTTTAGTGGGCCACTCATTCTCCCTGAAGAAGGTCTAAAAACTATCCATGTCTTGCACCTTTGTGTGCTTCTTAAGCTTCTGCCCAAAATAGGAATGCATGAAGTTGAGTCCACTTAAGTTGGAAGTTTCGGCCTTAGCCAAAATCCTGAAATCGGGTTCAACAAAATGAGATCTCGATTTTTAAAATGTGAGATCCTGTTTAGGTTCAGGGTCTTGAGCCAAAAATTAAAACGGGATCTCGATTTAAAAAAATTTGGACCTCATTTCATTTTGGTGTCCTGAGCCACCTCAAAGGAAACAAGATCCTACTTTTTACAAAATGAGATCCTGATTTGTAAAAAAATGAGATCCTATTTCGTAAAGGTATTTATTTTTTAAAATAATGAACACAACCTCATTTTATCTTTGCTGCATTTAGTATCTCAATTGAGCAAAGCCCACAACGACCTCCAAGTAAGGCATTCAACTCTTTTATTTGCAAATTTTTACATTTTTTTGGTTATTAGATATGAATGTAGGTTTTTTTTGGATTGTATGAATTTATATTGAGTTTTTTCATTTCTATTTACCTACAAAAAAAGAAACCCTCATTACTTGAAATCAAACAAAAAAAATCAAACCAAACCATCACCTATTGAAATGAAAAAAAAAAATCAACCTTAAATTCAAAACCAAAAGACTTACCTTTCAACCCTAAATTTAAATCAAACAAAAAAAATTGTATTTGAAATCCAAGAAATTTTAGGGTTTAATTTGCATTTCTTTGTGTTTTAAAAATGATTGCTTGAATATTTGAAAATTGAAAAAAATCATTTGTATTGCTTTATGTTTAAATATGATTGCTTGAACATTTCAAAATGGAAAAAAATAATTTGCATTGTCAATATGTTTTAAATATGTATGCTTGAATATTTCAATTTATGGAAATTATATTTCATTTGCATATTAACAAACACCTAGTCTCTAACATATTAACATACATATAGTTTTCTACTGAAGTAATCCTTGAACCTCAGGTTTATGATTTAGGTTTAAAAAATTCACAAGGTTCACCTAAAATTTGATCAAACCAATCAATATTCCTTGTGAAGATAAAAGTTGAACTTAGACAAAAACCTCCCACCTTCTTAGCCAACAATCGAACCATTTTATCTATTGACATATGCAATGAACGTTTCAAAACCAAATCCAAATGGTGAAATTAGTGATCTAGAGTCAATAGAAAATTTAAGAATAGTTTCCAATGACTTAAAATTAATCCATATCTACCATGAAACTAGGGTCCATTATTCTAAATAAATTCATGAGTTGAAGTTAAAAGAAATCTAATGAGAAATAAAACCTTTGGGAGAAGGGAGATAGAGGATTGATTTCATCCAAGTGTTATCTTAAATTGATATAAAAGCAAAAATTAAATTAAAAAATGTAGAGAAAATAAAAAGATTTTAAATAAAAGTTATAATTTATATGTCCATGAGTGTGTGTAATAAATATAATATGTCTAAATAAAATATTTAATCTATTTGAAATGAATTGTGTTGCACCTCTTCATATTATTATGGTGAGGTTAATTCAATCACTTTCTCCCCCATAAAGAAATACCTTTCTCCTTCCATAGGTGATTGCATTAAAAATATTAAAATTTTAAGTGGTGTCTTGTATCACTCTTGTAAACCCTACACCTACATTTCTCATCTCTCAAGGGTTTTGTTGACCTTGTTCCCAAGGATAATGTAACTAGTTTAGGACTAATGAATCGGTTTCCCCTATGATCATGCTTATGTAATGCCTTGCCTTGCAACCCTAAAGGAAGTTGTAATTAACGACTTAAGTGAACCAATTTTTTTTTAAAGTGCAATAACATACACATTCACTTACTAATTAACAACAACCTCTAAGGCTACAAGGTTAGGATTACTTAAACCCACACATACATACTACATATAACCATAGCATTATAAACTTTATGAAATAAACATCATACATCATGAGAATACCACATAACATAATAAGATGAACATCCAAGATACAATCTCATAACATTAACTTAATCCAATCGTTGCATCACTCATTCCCAGAATGAGACTATAGTACAAAAGTATAACAATTACATAATCTCACCTCATAAACATAAGAGGGATAAAATAATTTATACAATCTAAAATATTACAATGTAAGAAAATACAATAAGAACCGCGAGCTGTCCATTTGGATGTAACGCCTCCATGAGCTGAAGATCAAGGGGGACCCACCGATTTTGGTGCATGTTCCATCCAACCATGTGGTACCCGAAGGCCCACCCCCCGTGCTAGGAGATAGTAACCACACAACATGATCAAGATACTACTACCTCTAACCAAAGGCAGACTCAAACTAACTCATACTGAAATATCCAAGCAAATGCAATAAACAAGTACATCTCAGGTACAACACTGACATTGCTTTCAGACATAAAATAAACCAAGTATGTTCAGAGAACAATACACGTATACAAATACCAATCACCAAGGGAAACTCAAGGGCATACAACCTAAGAATCATAACCACTCCATTCCAAGGAGGAAACAAATATAAGAACTCACTACAAACATTTTGGAGGCAACAAAACACATAGTCCACTCCTTTCTTAGGAGGCAACAAGATGAAACCACCTAACAAGGTCACTCCATACAAGGAGACACGAATCCCATAATCCACTCCTAAACCAAGGAGGTGCAAACATCCCCGTTCATGAAAATCGGGTAATCACTAAAAATACACCATACACTACACAAGGGAAGAACAACTGGTTGACATAAAGATTCGACAACCCTCATTCACTAAGTTATTCAGGAAGACTTACAATTTTAGGACTAACACTAGATTCCAAAACCCACAATGCAATTTGACTTCATAGCAACAAAAACATTCAAGTCATAAATCAAATCTAATATTTGGATTTCCTAAATCCATATTCATTCAATAGGTAGTGTTGACAAAGTCAAAGACATGATAACTAGATCATTTGAAATAATCATAACCCCTATTTCCTCTTTCATTATTGAGAATCTAAAACATTTAAACTTACTTCTTTTTACTGAATACAAAGAATTAAATCATTCAAGATAATCATGAGGAAGTTACTACTTTTGGATATACTAAATCCATATCTCTTTCATATTTCATTCACAATGAATTAATTGCTCTAATGGAAAGAAAGCAAATTAGGATAACTACTTGCCTTATCAATATAAACAACTTCTTAATTTACTTTTAAATCGACACAAAATCATGCAAGTAAACTCTTTCTATTTTCTAACCAAATCTTATATTTCATTCAATTTCCTATTTAGAACATGCAATCACTTTAACATAATAAAATATCGTTTATCTACCCATTTACCCATATACACTAATCAATCCATTTTAAATCTCTATTCAATAATATATTGCATGCATCTTATTAAAATAAAATACGATAATGAATTTACACTTAATATATGCTCCATATTATATAGACACCAAATATATATATTAATAAATTTAATTATATATATTCTTTAATATTTCATTCACAACGATTAAATTACTCTATGAAAATAAATAAAACATAATAAATATTTATCTTTTCAAATATATTCATTTCCTAGATTTACTTCCAATACAACATAAACTATTGCCATTACTATATTCTATTTCTATCCAAAACCTATATCTTTTCAATTCTCTATTCAAAACATGTCATTTTATCAATGTATAAAAATAACTCTTGGCTTTTCTATTTAACCATGCATTCATATTTTTTTTTTTTCCAATAAAATATCATTAATTAAATAAACATTCAAATATAAATATTTCTACAATTCTTCGATATATTTAAATATCTTTTTTCTTAACAATTCGACCATGCATTCAAAAACCAACACAAGTACACATTTAATTGGATTTCTTTCGTTTTCTATCTAACTCATATAATTCAATCAATTTCTTATCTAAGCATGAAATTTATAAAATATCTCTTTCTCTATCTATTTGACCTTGCAATTATAAAATATCTTAAAATATTATTTTCCCTAACAGTTTAATCATGCATTTAACCTTATCTTTTTTTAAAATCTCCAAGCAACTCAAATACATGCACTTAAATAAAACAAATTAAAAACTAATTATACTCCTGATTGAAAACATGTAAATATACATCATATGTATATATATTAATATATTTTATTAAATAATACATTATTTAATAAAACATATTAAATTTCAACAAATAAAACATATTAAATTTTGGGGAGAAATTACACTAATATTTAATTCTCTAATTGCTCTTAACAAAATAAATATTTTCAACTATAACTCAAAACATTTCGCTTAAATTAAATAACCAATTGCTTTTGCAAATTAAATCATTATAAAATTAATCAAATTAACATTTGGTCTCTTCCATAACTTATTGTGTTAAAATAAGATCAGTATTTGGACTATAACCCAATATCATATATATATATATATTTTTTTTTTTTTTTCCAATTAAATCAAATTAATAATTGGACCTTTTACACATGAATTTAAATTTCACAATTAAATCTTATTTTATGCATTCTTTAAATCAGATATTTAACTCCTTCAATTAAACTTTAACATAACATTTTAAAATAAACAATAATTTTTCCATACGTTTATAATTTTAATTCCACTAATCTAATATACAAATTTTATTTAAAATAATATAAATAAATATAATACTTTAATATTATAAATTATAATATAAAATATTATTAAATAATATTTTAATATTATAATAACAATACATAAAATATTAATATTTATAAATATCAATTTATTATTATTTTATTTTCAGAGCAGCCATGGAAAAATAACTTAATAATAGTTTTGTGTTTCAAGCATAACTCAGAAACTACGATCTGGGTATTTGAAATGTTTTTACAAGTATAAGAAAATTTTAAGTTGCAAAAACCCTTTAAATTTTCTAACAACCCAGTTTGTGTAAGTGGAGTTATATGCGACGTAACCAAACCATTTTACCATGAAAATATAACTTCCCTACGGATTTTAAAATCCGATTTTTAATAATAAACAAAGAGTTTCATTTTCTAAAAAAACATTCTAAATGCATTGTTCAATCTCTATGTTTGATTTCAATAACAACATAATCGATTTCTCAAATAATTTAAATTCAACTGAGGTTTTCACAATTTTCACTCAAGAATTTTTACAAGCAAAGGCTGTAAATTTATTTAATTCTTTTCTTCTAATATCAAATTTATTTTCTAAAACAGATTTAACAAACAAATCTTTAATCACTACTATTTAAAAAAAACAATCAAGAACAATAAAACACAAAGAGGAAAACCTGGTACAAGAAGCTACAGGAAGAGATGAATTTCTGATGCAAGCCTCCTCCAAATATTTCTTGAATTTCCTTCAATCCTCCAATGAATCCAATCCAAAACCCAACAAATGCAAACAATCTTTCCTCCAATCAATTCTACAATCAAACTTTCTTCAAACCCTTCCTTTGTGCAAATTTTTCCAAAATTTCTTCTCTACTGTAAAAATGAAATTTTTTCCAAAAACTTTTCTACCCTAAAATTAAAACATGTATTCTTTATAAATAAAAAATACCTAATACAACCCTAATTCACATTACATGCAAATTAGATATTAATTTCAATTTCAATTTTTACAACCCTAATTCAGATTGCAAGCAAATTAGATATTAATTTCAATTTCAATTTTTACAACCCTAATTCATATTACATGCAAATTAAATATTAATTTCAATTTCAATTTTCGAAAACCCACTTTCAATTTAAAATGCAATTTCAAGTAATAAATTAATTTCCAAAGTTGAAACTCATTTCCCAAGTAAACATTTAATTACAATTTCTAATTTAATTCCCACAAGTTGAATTTAAATTTCAAAATTAATTTTAATTATTTTATTTCCTTTCATTTTCTTGCATCACGTTTAATTAATTAATTAAATTATTTAGTAACTAAATTCAACCCCCTTGGATTAAATTTAATTAATTAAATAAATTAAATATAATTAATTAATTTTAAATATAAACTTTTATCCACATTGCATTATTTAAATTAAACAATCATCAACATGATTTAAATGCAATTATTCTAAATATCTATTTCCAAATCAATAATCATTCATAATTAAATAACATTAAAGCAAGACAATGAACGACTCGACACATACCATTGACGACACACTATGGCTAGGGTGTAAACTTGACACAAGTTACCTAGCTACTATCTCCCGTTCAACTTAACCGTTGGATTGACACGCTCAAACCTGTGAAACCAGGTGGAGTCGATGTCATGTACTTGCAATCTTGCAACCAAGTAAACATCATACAATATATCCAACATATAATACACACCGTGAAGAAGGAATTATAGATTCGCAGGGCGCTCACAAGCGAGTGATGTGAACCCGTCTTCTTCACTAATACACTCATCGAAACTGACACTTCCATCATAATTCAATAATCTTATAATAACATCACATGATAACTTTACAACATCATTAATCCATTAAAGCATGAGAAACACTAATTAGGTCAACACATCACACAATAATAGTTGTCGCTCAATAGTAGCGATCAAAACATCATAACAAAATGTATCCAGTATCAAAGTAACTGCAACCACACATAGCATAAAGCAAACCGAACAAGAGGCAAAACGGAGGGGTATTACACTTAACAACCCTCAAATTTACTATGGATGATTGTCTTGATCTATAGAAAATCAATCCAATTATGGTCATAGGCTATCTTTCCACTCCTTTTATTCATAGACTTTGAAGATGATTAGGGAAGGAATATAAATTACCAATACTAATCAAGGATTCAAAAACCATTTTAAGATCTAGCTCCAAAAACGTGTCAAGACACATTTTGATTTTCTCGAAATATACACATTTCTATAAATTCAAGGGTAGAACATAGAGACTACTATCCTAAATTGTCAAAAGAGGGATAATTTATAGTTGTGTTCTTAATTCCTTGATCATAGAAGTTATCTAAGGAAATAGACAATCTATTCATAAATTCAAAAACATTCATAAACTAATGTTCTTGCATGTGATGAATTAAAAACATCGACCCCCTTAAGCCATCCTATTATCCTAAACCCTAAATTGATGCCTTAAGGGGTCCTAATATGACATGTCTTAAGGGGATCAAAGAAGCTCTCAAAATTTGGTGAAGTTGCCGAAGGCAACCAAATTTAACATTTATATACATTCAATATTTAATGATTAAACTATAGACTAGAGCCTTCCCATTAAAGAAAGGACCAACAGTATACTCATCAAACAACCTGGTTTCTCAAAAAATAACCACATCTATAAGGGAGGATATGAGGAAGTTAAAAACCACCTTCCTCGTGTTAGCGGTGTTAAGGCATCAAACATTTCAAGAGAGGCTTCTCATAGAATAGGAGGATGAAGGCTTCTCATGATAAGATCGTGCAAGATTTTAATATGAATGGAATTTCATGAGAGGGTGGTCAATCGAAACAAGAGCTATCTCAATCAACTGTTCCACAAGAAAATTATATTCTATGAAGAAAAAATGGTTTTCTAAATGATTCAATTCCATTGCATAGTACAAGTATAATTCAAAGGCTCTACACATCTTTTTCATTCCTTCATGAACACTACCTTTTTAACTAACTTGCAAGTCCATTATTCCAAGGGCCACCCATGCTTCAACATTTTTCAAGTTCTAGCAAGTCCATTATTTGGAAGGAACTCATTTTGGAAGCCTTTTATATTTCAAAACGCAACTAACATTGTAGTTATATCATGAGTAGCTAAACCAATAAGAATTTTATAGAACATTGCAACGTTTTGATAACCCTTTAAAATATTAACTTATAGTAAACACATACAGTTGATAAAGATAGTACTTCATGATTTACCATGTATTTAGTTTGACATTGATGTAAAAAAAATAGTTAAAGCTAGAAGCACTATCTTGAACTTCACCAATTTTTATCCCCTTAAGCCATCCGATTACCCTAAACCCTAAACCCTAAACCCTAAAGCCATCATTTTGTCCTAGGACCTTAATTCATAGATCCCCTTAAGCCATCCTATTACCCTAAACCCTAAACCCTGAAGCCATCATTTTGTCCTAGGACCTTAATTCATAGATCCCCTTAAGCCATCCTATTACCCTAAACCCTAAACCCTGAAGCCATCATTTTGTCCTCAGACCTTAATTCATATATCTTGTTAAGCCATCCTATTACCCTAAACCCTAAACCTTAAACCCTAAAGCCATCATTTTCTTCTAGGACCTTAATTCATAGATCTCGTTAAGCCATCCTATCACCCTAAACCCTAAAATCTAAACCCTAAACCCTAAAGCCATTATTTTGTCCAAGGACCTTAATGAAATTTGGTTTCCTTAGGAAACTTCACCAAATTTTATTCCCTTAAGCCATCATTTTGTCCTAGGACCTTAATTCATAGATCCCCTTAAGCCATCCTACGAGGACCCCTTAGGCCATCATAGTTTCTCCTAATTTAATGTAATTTTTAATAAGATTTCACATCACATTAACAATTATTTGTTTTTTTATTTACATTCCTTAGACATGAATGAGCCTTACACATTTTTCCATTTATATTTAATTAGGTCATTTATATTGAATGGTTTAAGGGGATTTTTAAACATGTATCTTACATTTTGAAATTACAAATTTAATGTAGGTTCACTTATATCTAGATCATGGATCAATTCAATATTGATGATATCCATAATCCACCTCCATGCCCTCCACCTCTGCATCCACCCACTCCACCTCATAATCCCCCCACTCCAACTCATAATCCCCCCACCTCCACCACATGCATCCAATAGTGCTCACTTGTGAGCACAAATTGATGTGAATGTCAGATCCATTGAGGATCAAATCAACACTATTTAGAATGAAGAATGTATTCCACCACATTTGAGCCATTTTGCATCTACAATACAAAATGTTGTTGATGTCGTTAGGTACATTGATATGGACTTAGACGAGCATCAACGATGACTAGAGGAGAGGAGACAATCCTATTCTCAAAAGGAAACTACATAGAAATGAAGAGATGTAGCAGAGAGCCACAACACTTTATTAAGACAATGATCTTATTGAATTTTATTGAATTTTTCAATTCGCACTAATAATGATCATTCACACTGATAATGACCTTATTTTTATAAAGAATTTGACCTTGGATGGATATTTTTTAAAGAATTTGGTTGGATGGATATTGTTAGTGTTGGATTTATGAAGATAATAGTATAATGATGAGACAAAAAATTAGTAAGAAATATTAAATAATCTATTAATTAATATTGTATTGAATTTTTAATTGGTGTTTTTTTTTTAATTCTAATTTTTAGAGGTGTATATATGATGGATTACATTCACACATTTTGAAATTTTTTAGAATTGTTTTGATATACTTAGTTTGTTTTGAATTTATTTGGCTTCAATATTGATGATAACATGATCATCAACATAAAAAAATACTATCACAATGTTATCATAACTAATTTTTACATAGATATTTGAATCAAAACAACTCCTTACTTTATATATTTAACTTACTTTATATATTTGAATATGGTTTAAAAGGGGATTTTTAAGAAAATGGTTTAAGGAGATTAAAACCTAAACCTTAAACCCTAAAGCCATCATTTTTTCCTAGGATAGTTAAGCCATAGATCCCCTTAAAACTATACTTAAGACCCCTTAAAAGCCACCATATATTATTAATTACATCCTT
Organism: Sequoiadendron giganteum; assembly: GCA_007115665.2. Lineage (NCBI taxonomy): Eukaryota > Viridiplantae > Streptophyta > Pinopsida > Cupressales > Cupressaceae > Sequoiadendron > Sequoiadendron giganteum. The sequence continues at coordinate 111,049,731 of CM021109.1, forward strand.
TAAATGTACATTTAAAAAAATAATATATATTTAACTTAATGAAATTTGGTTGCCTTGGGAAACTTCACCAAATTTCATCCCCTTAAGCCATCATTTTGTCCTAGGAACTTCATTCATAGATCCCCTTAAGCCATCCTATTACGACCCCTTAAGCCATCCTACGAGGATCCCTTAAGCCATCACAATTTCTCCTAATAAATTAATGATGTAATTTTTAATGAGATTTCATATCACATTAACAATTAAATTTATTTTTTCATTTACATGCCTTAGACATAAATGAGCTTTTTGTGTATGTTTTAAGTTTATTTTTTAGTATGTACATGTATTAAAATTACATAGTTAGATCTTAAATTTTGAAATTTGTATGTGCATGCGCAAGTTGAATGATGTATGTATGTGTATGTATCCTATTTAAACAAATTCATGCATGTTTAAAATTTAACCATTTCTTATAATTTTGTACTTTTTTGTTAATTTTATAGAATTTAATGCAGGTTCACTTATATATATCATGGATCAACTCAATATTGATTATATCTTTAATCCACCTCCTCAGCGCCCTCCACCTCCACCCCCTCCACCTCATAACATCCCACCTCCACCACCTCTAGGATCCGATGATTGAATTACAAATTAAAGTCAAGTTAAAAAATTATTTCATATTATCTAAAAATTTGAAATCAAAATGCCCCATAAGGCTTGTCGAATTGCACTAGTGTTGACATAAAAACTTGAGGAGAAGATGATTCCTATGTGATCAGTACCATCTACACCAAACAATTTGATTGGTAAAACATTACAATTTTTTTTATATATATGTTCATTAAAAATACATGTGCTTAAAAATTGTTAAAAATTCAACATGTACATGCATATTTATACTGTGTTGAAATGTCTGCAGGGTGATTCTCTACAGTAATAAAATCAATGTATGAACTGATGCCACCAGATTCTCCACCAAAACCTTCATGTCCACTTGAACAAGGTGTAGCCTGATCAAGTCCATAGCATACCTGGTGACAACTAGTACATACGTGGGGTATCGACACTCATAGAGTGGTACTAGGACCAACTCCATATAACACTCTTGGTCCAGGAGCACCTAGACAAATACTAGACAAATACTAGGAAATAGGAAGTCTAGGTTCCATGTTTTTGTTTTATACATTTGTTTAAGGTCATGTTGACCATTGTATTGTGTTAGAAGGTTAGGAATAAGTAGTGATCATGAGCCATCAGGAGTGGTCAGTAGTTGAAGATATGGAAGGGTTTCATGGGGTAAGAAATCAACTAGGATAAGTGGCAAGAAGTTGCAAAATGTCCCATTTTGCAAATTTTCCATCTTAGGTTTAGAGAATGAGCGGCCAAGAGGTGGTTGATGCTGAGCTTAACTGAATTTGGACACCTATTTATGGTGGATTTCAAGTTGAGAGCAAGGTTGAATGTTTTTGGCAATGTAAAATTTTCATGAAAGCAAGAAAAGATAGTGTTATGGAGTAATTTTTCTGTTTTGCTTGAGTTAGTGTATTGTTGGTCTTGCTCAGACATTGTGTTTTCTATAGAATTTAATGTAGTTTCTTTCCAAGCACTGTGCGGTATAGTGGCAAGTTGAATTCATCGTTTCTTAGCTTGTTCTTAGATAGTTTTTGGTTCTTTCCCTTGCTGATCAATTTGGTAAACTGTCAACCATGGAGACTTAGACCTATGTCTTTCACTATACCTGGTGTATAGTCTATGGGGAATGAGGCAAATCTCCATGCCTATACATAGATTAGGTCTAGGAGTCTTTACGGGTCGAGTGGTCATGAGGAAAGTCACTTCCTAAGCGAGCTTGGCAATGCCCGGCTAGGAAGGATAGTGCAAAACAAGCACCTAACTTGCAGAGGTGACCTCTCCTTTCAAAATCCAGTGGTAGGAAGTTGGAGGGGAGCCTTATGGAGGCTTGGAACCAAGGAGGAGTCCCAATAGTCCGTTTGACTAGTAAACAAAATGACAGTCCATCAGGTGGTCAGAAAGTGGCTTAAACAAGCCTAAATTTACTAAACTAATGGTCAGGACAGAGTATGGACAATGGAGGCTCCAAATTTCAAAATTCTTCAAGGTGTGGGAAAGGACATCACCAATTCCAAGAAAAGAATGGAGGTCTTTTGGAGAATTTAGGAGAACTACCTCATTCTCTTGGGAAAAGACCTACTTTGAAGGCCTAGAATTAAGGAACCAAAACCCTAGATGAGGGTTTGGTGAAAGCGAAGGAAGAATGAAGCTTGGTGAACCTACAAGCACCCTAGGAGGGATGTTGGAAGCCTATTGAAACATTTCTACAACCCTATAAAGAGCAATTGAAGGAATGGAGGTATTTAGCCTTTAGAGAAGATTAAGGGCTAGGGAAAAGAATGGTAGAGAAAGCACCAAGATTGGCTTGGTTAGGGAAATGGAAATGATAGTAGGGTTGGCCAGGAGAACCAGGGGTACCTAACTAGTATTAGGGCCTATAGGTTAAGGTGGTGGAGAGTGACACCATAGGGGTTCTTGAGAACAAGGACCCATAGCATGGAACAGTGAGTGTTCCGTATCAGAGCAAGTTAAAGATTTGAAAGTGAATTTTGTGTATCAGACCTGGAATCCAGTGGTTCCACAATCATGGTGACAAATGCTGAGTTGGAAAAGAAGGTTGAAGACCAAGAAGAAGATAATAGAAGACTAAGGGAAAGACTAGCACAATTGGAGGAGACATTGAGTACTGTTCTAAACAAGGACGGTGAGGACAGCAATAGGGTACTAAAGAAAGAAGAGGTTGCAGAGGAAGACAAGATCCCTGAACCTGACCCTGTTCTACAAGAGGAGCCTTTCTTGAAGGCATTGAAAGCTTTGAGTGGGAAAGCACTTGAAGGCATACCATTGTTCAGTGGGAAGATGGAAGCCGATGTAGTCATGGATTGGATAGAAGGCATGGAGAATCATTTTGAGTGTGATGGAGTCACAGAAGCACAAAAGGTGAAGGTGGCTAAATAAAGATTGAGAGGATCAGCTTTGACATGGTGGAAATTCATCCAAACAGAGAGGGAGAAGGAAGGAAAGAAACCCATCTCAACTTGGAAAGGTATGGTTGCAAAGGTGAGAGAAGCCTACATGCCTGATGATTATGAGATTCAGTTACACAAGAAGAGACAAAGCCTAAGGCAGAAAGACCTAGATGTGAATACCTACACAGAGGAGTTCCAAAAACTTTGTATGAGGTCTAATGTTTCAGAAGATGAAAGCCTCAAGGTGGCTAGGTATCTTAATGGATTGAAATGGAACATTCAAGAGGAGATGGCTCTTTTAAGTCCAAAGATAGTACACCAATGCTATCAATTAGCTATCAAAATTGAGAGAAACAAGAGGAAGCAAGATTAGGCTTCTAAAGGCAGAGGTAAAGGCAAAGATCAAAGAGATCAAAGAGGACAGTGAGGTGGCTACCAAGGGAGAGGTAATGACCAAAGAAACCAAGGAGAGTTCAAATCCACAGATCATGGTAATGAAACACCTTCTAGAGGAGGGTATATCATAGGTAGAGGTTCTCAAGGAGGATCAAATAGAGGAAGAGGAGCAGGCAGGAGTAATTCCTATTTTGCAACCATGAAGTGCTATCATTGTGGTCAAGTTGGACACCCAGCCTATAGGTGTCTGGAGAAAGCAACTTCATCAAGCAATGAGAAGAGAGTGGCTTATGCACAAGAGGACACCATGAGTCCTAAGGCAACTAAGATCAGTCATATTGAATTTGAGAATGGAGAGAGTTTGATGTTTAGAAGAGTCTTGATCAGAAAACTGGTCAAAGAAGAACCAAAACAAAGGAGAGCTCTATTTAGGGTAAGGTGCAAGATACTTGGTAAAGTATGCAAGGTCATATTAGACTCAGGTTCAATAGATAATATTATATCAGAGGAGGCATTAATGAAACTAAAATTGAAGAAGGTACCCCACACTAACCCCTACAAGGTCACATGGCTTAACAAAGGGCAAAGTGTTTTGGTGAATGAGCAAGTAACGGTGGATTTTTCCATTGGAGGGTACAAGGACAAGTTAGTTTATGATGTTTTACCCATGGATGCATGCCATCTACTATTGGGCAGACCTTGGCAATATGACAGGAGTGCCATGTATGATGGAAAAGAGAATACAATTTCATTTAAGAAGAATGGAAAGACTTTTAAATTGCAGTCCTAGACATGTCATTGATCTCTCCTTCTACTCCATAGTGTTTGGGCAGGGAGGGGGAGAATGGTGTAGGAGCACCTAGACAAATACTAGGAAATAGGAAGTCTAGGTTCCATGTTTTTGTTTTATGCATTTGTATAAGGTCATGTTGACCATTGTATTGTGTTAGAAGGTTAGGAATAAGTAGTGATCATGAGCCATCAGGAGTGGTTAGTAGTTGAAGATATGGAAGGGTTTCATGGGGTAAGAAATCAACTAGGATAAGTGGCAAGAAGTTGCAAAATGTCCCATTTTGCAACTTTTCCATCTTAGGTTTAGAGAATGAGCAACCAAGAGGTGGTTGAGGCCGAGCTTAATTGAATTTGGACACCTATTTATGGTGGATTTCGAGCTGAGAGCAAGGTTGAATGTTTTTGGCAATGTACAATTTTCATGAAAGCAAGAAAAGATAGTGTTCTGGAGTAATTTTTCTATTTTGCTTGAGTTAGTGTATTGTTGGTCTTGCTCAGACATTTTGTTTGCTGTAGAATTTAATGTAGTTTCTTTCCAAGCACTGTGTGGTATAGTGGCAAGTTGAATTCATCGTTTCTTAGCTTGTTCTTAGATAGTTTTTGGTTCTTTCCCTTGCTGATCAGTCTGGTGAACTGTCAACCATGGAGACTTAGACCTCTGTCTTTCACTATACCTGGTGTATAGTATGTGGGGAATGAGGCTAAGCTCCATTCCTATACATAGATTAGGTCTAGGAGTCTTTAGGGGTCACGTGGTCATGAGGAAAGTCACTTCCTAGGCGAGCTTGGCAATGCCCGGCTAGGAAGGATAGTGCAAAACAAGCACCTAACTTGCAGGGGTGACCTCTCCTTTCAAAATCCTATGGTATGAAGTTGGAGGGGAGCCTTGTGGAGGCTTGGAACCAAGGAGGAGGGCCCAACAGTCCGTTTGATTGGTAAGCAAAATGACAGTCCATCCGGTGGTTAGAAAGTGGCTTAAACAAGCCTAAATTTACTAAACTAATGGTCAGGACAGAGTATGGACAATGGAGGCTCCAAGTTTCAAAATTCTTTAAGGTGTGGGCAAGGGCATCACCAATTCCAAGAAAAGAATGGAGGTCTTTTGGAGAATTTAGGAGAACTACCTCATTCTCTCGAGAAAAGACCTACTTTGAAGGCCTAGAATTAAGGAACCAAAACCCTAGATGAGGGTTTGGTGAAAGCGAAGGAAGAATGAAGCTTGGTGAACCTAAAATCACCCTAGGAGGGATGTTGGAAGCCTATTGAAACCTTTCTACACCCCTGCAAAGAGCAATTGAAGGAATGGAGGTATTTAGCCTTTAGAGAAGATTAAGGGCTAGGGAAAAGAATGGTAGAGAAAGCACCAAGATTGGCCTTGTTAGGGAAATGGAAATGATAGTGGAAAAATACTAGACAAATACTAGACAAATACTAGGAAATAGATACCAATCTGATAGGGAAGGATTGGGTGGAACACTCATTGTTCCATGCTCTGGGTCCTTGTTCTCAAGAACCCCTATTGTTTCACTGTCCACCACCTTAACCTATAGGCCCTAATACTAGTTAGGCACCCTTGGTTCGCCTGACCAACCCTACTATCATTTCCATTTCCCTAACCAAGCCAATCTTGGTGCTTTCTCTACCATTCTTTTCCCTAGCCCTTAATCTTCCCTAAAGGCTAAATACCTCCATTCCTTGAATTGCTCTTTGCAGGGGTGTAGAAGGGTTTCAACAAGCTTCCAACATCCCTCCTAGTGTGCTTGTAGGTTCACCAAGCTTCATTCTTCCTTTGCTTTCTCCAAACCCTCATCTAGGGTTTTGCTTCCTTAATTCTAGGCCTTCAAAGTAGGTCTTTTCCTGAGAGAATGAGGTAGTTCTCATAAATTCTCCAAAAGACCTCCATTCTTTTCTTGGAATTGGTGATGCCCTTGCCCACACCTTGAAGAATTTTGAAACTTGGAGCCTCCATTGTCCGTACTCTGTCCTGACCATTAGTTTAGTAAATTTAGGCTTGTTTAAGCCACTTTTTGACCACCCGATGGACTGTCATTTTGTTTACCAGTCATACGGACTGTTGGGACCTCCTCCTTGGTTCCAAGCCTCCATAAGGCTCCCCTCCAACTTCCTACTACAAGATTTTGAAAGGAGAGGTCACCCCTACAAGTTAGGTGCTTGTTTTTCACTGTCCTTCCTAGCCGGGCATTGCCAAGCTCGCCTAGGAAGTGACTTTCCTCATGACCACTTGATCCCTAAAGACTCCTAGACCTAATCTATGTACAGGCATGGAGCTTAGCCTCATTCCCCATAGAATATACACTAGGTATAGTGAAAGATAGAGGTCTAAGTCTCCATGGTTGATAGTTCACTAGACTGATCAACAAGGGAAAGAACCAAAAATTATCTAATAACAAGCTAAGAAACGATGAATTCAACTTGCCACTATACCACACAGTGCTTGGAAAGAAACTACATTACATTCTATAGAAAACACAATGTCTGAGCAAGACCAACAATACACTAACTCAAGCAAAACAGAAAAATTACTCCATAACACTATCTTTTCTTGCTTTCATGAAAATTGTACATTGCCAAAAACATTCAACCTTGCTCTCAGCTCGAAATCCACCATAAATAGGTGTCCAAATTCAATTAAGCTCAGCCTCAACCACCTCTTGGCCACTCATTCTCTAAACCTAAGATGGCAAAGTTGCAAAATGGGACATTTTGCAACTTCTTGCCACTTATCCTAGTTGATTTCTTACCCCATGAAACCCTTCCATATCTTCAACTACTAACCACTCCTGATGGATCATGATCACTAATTATTCCTAACCTTCTAACACAATACAATGGTCAACATGACCTTATACAAATGCGTAAAACAAAAACATGGAACCTAGACTTCCTATTTCCTAGTATTTGTCTAGGTGCTCCTGCACCATTCTCCACCTCCCTGCCCAAACAATATGGAGTAGAAGGAGAGATCAATGACATGTCTAGGCCAAGATTCTTGAACTGATCCTCTTGTACCCATGTAGCTTCTAATTCAGGCTTATTCTTACACTTAATAAGGTGCTCCATGTACACCTTGTGTCTTGTAGACTTTTGCACCCTTGACTCCAAGATCCTTTCAGCTTGTTGCTTGTCAGGATTAGGTAAGGGTACATTGCTAATGTCCTTGAAGATCTCCTTACTATTTTGGTTCACATCATTGACTGATCCTTTGTACTTGATCAAGTCAGCTATATTAAAGACTGGTGAGATTCCTATGTCGGTAGGTAGCTCAACCTTGTATACATTTTTCCCATACTTGGCCAATATTTTGCACGGTCCTACTCTCTTCATCTATAGCTTGGTTGACACTCCCTTCTGCAACCTAGATTTGTTGAGGTGAACCATGACATACTCTCCCACTACAAATTGCACATCCTTCCTTGACAAATCTACCTTCTCCTTCAACTTTTGTGTAGCTTCAGTTACTGTCTTCTTCACTTGCTCCTGAATCTCTTTCATGGTCTGACTGAAGTCTTCAGCATGTCCACTTCTATGTTCCATAGCTCCAAGATCTCTGAGCTCACAAATACCCCTTGGGTGCATCCCATACACAACCTCAAAAGGACTATTTCCTGTGGTCCGGTTGACACTATCATTATAGGCATACTTAGCTTGTGAGATGACCATATCCCATGTCTGTCCATATTCCTTTGTTAGGCACCTAAGAAGATTACCCAACACTCTGTTAACCACCTCTGTTTAACCATCAATCTGAGGATGGTAAGCTGATCCAAATGATAGGTTGGTACCTAATCTGCTCCATAGAGTCTTCCAAAAATGACTCATGAATTTTACATCCCGGTTTGAAACAATGCTCAAAGGCAAGCCATGGATCCTAAAAATCTCCTTGAAGAAAAGGTGGGCTATGTAACTAGCATCATGAGTAGTTTTGCAAGGACTAAAGTGGCTCATTTTGCTAAATCTGTCCACCATAACATACACACTATCAAAACCAGTCTTGGTCTTAGGAAGGCCTACCACAAAATCCATGCTCACACACTCCCATGGTCTGTTAGGAATGGGTAGGGGTTGATAAAGACCAGCATTACTAGCTCCTCCCTTAGCTTTCATACATACAACACATTGTTCCACATATTTTCTAACATCTCTTGCCAACTTAGGCCAATAGTAAAACCTTTGTACTAGTTCTAAAGTCTTGTTGATGCCAAAATGCCCACTAAGACTGCCATTATGCTTCTCTTGAATGAGGTTTTCTCTCATTGACCCTCTTGGAACACATAACTGATTCCCTTTAAACAATAGACCACTTTGCAATGTATACTTAGCATATTGACTATGAAAATGATTCTCAAAGTCTAAACATACCTTATAAGCTTTTGAGAAATCTTCATCCTCTCCATAGAGATCTTTAAAGCTTTCAATCCCTATGCTCTTCAGTTGTATCTCTTGTACTATCAACAACCTCCTGCTCAATGCATCTGCTACCTTATTCATCTATTGTTCTTGTGCTTGATGGTGAAGGTAAAAGCTTGGATGTACTCCATCCATTTCAAATGCCTATTACTCAACTTCTCTTGAGTGTTGATATGGCTGAGTGCTTGATTGTCTGTAAAAACTACAAACTCCTTGGGTAGAAGGTAATGTCTCCACTTTCTAAGTGACTGAACCAAAGCATAAAGTTCTAAGTCATAAGTTGAATATTTCTTCTTTGCCTCATTGAGTTTCTCACTAAAGAATGCTATAGGCTTGCCCTCTTGACTCAACACTCCTCCAACTGCCACTCCACTAGCATCACATTTCACAGTGAACAACTTGTCAAAACTAGGTAACAAAAGAATAGGTTGAGTTGCCACCTCTTGTTCCAGTTTCTCAAACCCTCTCTCAGCTCCTTGGGTCCACACAAACTTGGTTTTCATACCACCTTTTATTGTATCTAGGACCGGTGCACAAATACCACTAAAGTTCCTTATGAATTTTCTATAGAATTGAGCCAATCCATGGAAACTTCTTACCTCAGTCCCTATTGTTGGTGTAGGCTAGTTTATGATTGCTTCCACCTTGCTTGGATCCATCTTCAATGATCCCTTAGACACTACAAATCCCAAATATACAAGAATAGTAGAGAAAGCACCAAGATTGGCTTGGTTAGGGAAATGGAAATGGTGGTAGGGTTGGCCAGGAGAACAGGGGTGCCTAAATAGTATTAGGGCCTATAGGTTAAGGTGGTGGAGAGTGACACCATAGGGGTTCTTGAGAATAAGGACCCAGAGAAAGACTAGCACAATTGGAGGAGACATTGAGTACTGTGCTAAACAAGGACGGTGAGGACAACAATAGGGTACCAAAGAAAGAAGAGGTTGTAGAGGAAGACAAAATCCCTGAACCTGACCTTGTTCTACAAGTGGAGACTTTCTTGAAGGCATTAAAAGCTTTGAGTGGGAAAACACTTGAAGGCATACCATTGTTCAGTGGGAAGATGGAAGCCGATCTATTCATGGATTGGATAGAAGGCATGGAGAATCATTTTGAGTGTGATGGAGTCACAGAAGCACAGAAGGTGAAGGTGGCTAAATCAAGATTGAGAGGATCAACTTTGACATGGTGGAAATTCATCCAAACAAAGAGGGAGAAGGAAGGAACGAAACCCATCTCAACTTTCAAAGGTATGGTTGCAAAGGTGAGAGAAGCTTACATTCCTGATGATTATGAGATTCAGTTACACAAGAAGAGACAAAACCTAAGGTAGAAAGACCTAGATGTGAATACCTACATAGAGGAGTTCCAAAAACTTTGTATGAGGTATAATGTTTCTGAAGATGAAAGCCTCAAGGTGGCTAGGTATCTTAATGGATTGAAATGGAACATCCAAGAGGAGATGGCTCTTTTAAGTCCAAAGATAGTACACCAATGCTATCAATTAGCTATCAAAATTGAGGAGAGAAGTAGGAGGAAGAAAGATCAGGCTTCTAAAGGTAGAGGTAAAGGCAGAGATCAAAGATGAATGAAGCTCTTGTTTAAAGAACTCACACTTCTGTAGATTGATTGCCAACTTCTCCTCTTGCAACCTTCTATGATCCAACTCCACATGTTGTAAATGCTCTTCTACTGTCTTACTGAATATGAGGATGTCATCAAGGTATACCACAACAAATATTCCTTTGAAATCCTTGAGTACTTCATTCATGAGCCTCATGAATGTGCTAGGGGAATTGGAGAGACCAAATGGCATCACTCTCCATTCATATAACCCATCATTTATTTTAAATGCTATCTTCCATTCATCACCATCCTTAATTCTGATCTGATGGTATCCACTCTTAAGATCTAGCTTGGTGTAATATTGAGCTCCTCCAAGACAATCCATTAGATCCTCAATTCTAGGAATAGGGAACCTATAACTAATTGTGATCCTATTTATTGCTCTATAATCAGTACATAATCTCCATTTGCCTCCCTTCTTGGTTGCCAAAACTACTGGTACTGCACATGGGCTGATGCTCTTTTGTATCAATTATTGATCCAACAATTCTTGCACATGTCTAGACACTTCCAAATTCTGATGTGGTGTAAGATTATATGCTAATTTGTTAGGTAATGATGCTCCGGGTATGAAGTCAATTTGATGACTAATAGCTCTTTTAGGAGGGAAAGTTGCAGGTGTGCCATCACTTACTATGTCTTTGTACTTCTCAAGTAAATTCTGGACTGCTTCGGGTATGACTGGTTTTTCAGTCTTATCTTCCTCCTTGGATTGCAATAAAACTACATATCCTTCTCCACCTTCATGTAGGGTGTTGAGGAACTCCTTCCCACTACTTAGTAGCACACTTGGTGTCTTTGACTGTCCTTCATCCTCTTCTGACAGTGATTACAATTTAAAAGTCTTTCCATCCTTCTTAAATGAAATTGTATTATCCTTTCCATCATACATGGCACTCCTATCATATTTCCAAGGTCTACCCAATAGTAGATGACATGCATCCATGGGTAAAACATCATAAACTAACTTGTCCTTGTACCCTCCAATGTAAAACTCCACCGTTACTTGTTCATTGACCAAAACAATTTGCCCTTTGTTAAGCCATGTGACCTTGTAGGGGTTAGTGTGGGGCACCTTCTTCAATTTCAGTTTCATTACTGCCTCCTTTGATATAATATTATCTGTTGAACCTGATTCTACTATGACCTTGCATACTTTACCAAGTATCTTGCACCTTACCCTGAATAGAGCTCTCCTTTGTTTTGGTTCTTCTTTGACCGGTTGTTTGATCAAGACTCTTCTAAACATCAAACTCTCTCCATTCTCAGATTCAATATGACTGACCTCAGTTGCCTTAGGACTCATGGTGTCCTCTTGTGCATAAGCCACTCTCTTCTCATTGCTTGATGAAGTTGCTTTCTCCGGGCAGCTATAGGCTGGGTGTCCAACTTGACCACAATGATAGCACTTCATGGTTGCAAAATAGGAATTACTCCTGCCTGCTCCTCTTCCTCTATTTGATCCTCCTTGAGAACCTCTACCTATGATATACCCTCCTCTAGAAGGTGTTTCATTACCATGATCTGTGGATTTGAACTCTCCTTGGTTTCTTTGGTCATTACCTCTCCCTTGGTAGCCACCTCGCCATCCTCTTTGATCTCTTTGATCTTTGCCTTTACCTCTCCCTTTAGAAGCTTGATCTTGCTTCCTCTTGCTTCTCTCCTCAATTTTGATAGCTAATTGATAGCATTGGTTTACTGTCTTTGGACTTAAAAGAGCCATCTCCTCTTGAATGTTCCATTTCAATCCATTAAGATACCTATCCACCTTGAGGCTTTCATCTTCTGAAACATTAGACCTCATACAAAGTTTTTGGAACTCCTCTGTGTAGGTATTCACATCTAGGTCTTTCTACCTTAGGCTTTGTCTCTTCTTGTGTAACTGAATCTCATAATCATCAGGCATGTAGGCTTCTCTCACCTTTGCAACCATACCTTTCCAAGTTGAGATGGGTTTCTTTCCTTCCTTCTCCCTCTCTGTTTGGATGAATTTCCACCATGTCAAAGCTGATCCTCTCAATCTTTATTTAGCCACCTTCACCTTTTGTGCTTCTGTGACTCCATCACACTCAAAATGATTCTCCATGCCTTCTATCCAATCCATGACTAGATCGGCTTCCATCTTCCCACTGAACAATGGTATGCCTTCAAGTGCTTTCTCACTCAAAGCTTTCAATGTCTTCAAGAAAGGCTCCACTTGTAGAACAGGGTCAGGTTCAGGGATCTTGTCTTCCTCTGCAACCTCTTCTTTCTTTAGTACACTATTGCTGTCCTCACCGTCCTTGTTTAGCACAGTACTCAATGTCTCCTCCAATTGTGCTAGTCTTTCCCTTAGTCTTCTATTATCTTCTTCTTGGTCTTCAACCTTCTTTGCCAACTCAACATTTGTCACCATGATTGTGGAACCCCTGGATTCCAGGTCTGACACACAAAATTCACTCCCAAATCTTTAACTTGCTTTGATGCAGAACACTCATTGTTCCATGCTCTGGGTCCTTGTTCTCAAGAACCGCTATGGTGTCACTCTCCACCATCTTAACCTATAGGCCCTAATACTAGTTAGGCACCCCTGGTTCTCCTGGCCAACCCTACTATCATTTCCATTTCCCTAACCAAGCCAATCTTGGTGCTTTCTCTACCATTCTTGTATATTTTGGATTTGTAGTGTCTAAGGGGTCATTGAAGATGGATCCAAGCAAGGTGGAAGCAATCATAAACTAGCCTACACCAACAATAGGGACTGAGGTAAGAAGTTTCCATGGATTGGCTCAATTCTATAGAAAATTCATAAGGAACTTTAGTGGTATTTGTGCACCGGTCCTAGATACAATAAAAGGTGGTATGAAAACCAAGTTTGTGTGGACCCAAGCAGCTGAGAGAGGGTTTGAGAAATTGGAACAAGAGGTGGCAACTCAACCTATTCTTTTGTTACCTAGTTTTGACAATTTGTTCACTTTGAAATGTGATGCTAGTGGAGTGGCAGTTGGAGGAGTGTTGAGTCAAGAGGGCAAGCCTATAGCATTCTTTAGTGAGAAACTCAATGAGGCAAAGAAGAAATATTCAACTTATGACTTAGAACTTTATGCTTTGGTTCAGTCACTTAGAAAGTGGAGACATTACCTTCTACCCAAGGAGTTTGTAGTTTTTACAGCCAATCAAGCACTCAGCTATATCAACACTCAAGAGAAGTTGAGTAATAGGCATTTGAAATGGATGGAGTACATCCAAGCTTTTACCTTCACCATCAAGCACAAGAAGGGGCAGATGAATAAGGTAGCAGATGCATTGAGCAGGAGGTTGTTGACAGTACAAGAGATACAATTGAAGAGCATAGGGATTGAAAGCTTTAAAGATATCTATGGAGAGGATGAAGATTTCTCAAAAGCTTATAAGGTATTTTTAGACTTTGAGAATCATTTTCATAGTCAATATGCTGAGTATACATTGCAAAGTGGTCTATTGTTTAAAGGGAATTAGTTATGTGTTCCAAGAGGGTCAATGAGAGAAAACCTCATTCAAGAGAAGCATAATGGCAATCTTAGTGGGAATTTTGGCATCAACAAGACTTTAGAACTAGTACAAAGGTTTTACTATTGGCCTAAGTTGGCAAGAGATATTAGAAAATATGTGGAACAATGTGTTGTATGTATGAAAGCTAAGGGAGGAGCTAGTAATGCTAGTCTTTATCAACCCCTACCCATTCCTAACAAACCATGGGAGTGTGTGAGCATGGATTTTGTGGTAGGACTTCCTAAGACCAAGACTGGTTTTGATAGTGTGTATGTTGTGGTGGACAGATTTAGCAAAATGAGCCACTTTATTCCTTGCAAAACTACTCATGATGCTAGTTACATAGCCCACCTTTTCTTCAAGGAGATTGTTAGGATCCATGGCTTGCCTTTGAGCATTGTTTCAGACCGGGATGTAAAATTCTTGAGTCATTTTTGGAAGACTCTATGGAGCAGATTAGGTACCAACCTGTCATTTGGATCAGCTTACCATCCTCAGACCGATGGTCAAACAAAGGTGGTTAACAGAGTGTTGGGTAATCTTCTTAGGTTCCTAACAAAGGAATATGGACAGACATGGGATATGGTCATCTCACAAGCTAAGTATGCCTATAATGATGGTGTCAACCGGACCATAGGAAATAGTCCTTTTGAGGTTGTGTATGGGATGCACCCAAGGGGTATTTGTGAGCTCAGAGATCTTGGAGCTATGGAACATAGAAGTGGACATGCTAAAGACTTCAGTCAGACCATGAAAGAGACTCAGGAGTAGGTGAAGAAGACAGTCACTGAAGCTACACAAAAGTTGAAGGAGAAGGTAGATTTGTCAAGGAAGGATGTGCAATTTGTAGTGGGAGAGTATGTCATTAGTTCACCTCAACAAATCCAGGTTGCAGAAGGGAGTGTCAACCAAGCTACAGATGAAGAGAGTAGGACCATGCAAAATATTGGCCAAGTATGGGAAAAATGCATACAAGGTTGAGCTACCTACTGACTTAGGAATCTCACCAGTCTTTAATATAGCTAACTTGATCAAGTACAAAGGATCAGTTAGTGATGTGAACTAGAATAGTAAGGAGATCTTCAAGGACATCATCAATGTACCCTTACCTCATCCTGACAAGCAACAAGCTGAAAGGATCTTGGAGTCAAGGGTGCAAAAGTCTACAAGACACAAGGTGTACATGGAGCACCTTATTAAGTGTAAGAATAAGCCTGAATCAAAAGCTACATGGGTACAAGATGATCAGTTCAAGAAGCTTGGCCTAGACATGTCATTGATCTCTCCTTCTACTCCATAGTGTTTCGGCAGAGAGGGTGAGAATGGTGCAGGAGCACCTAGACAAATACTAGACAAATACTAGGCAATAGGAAGTCTAGGTTCCATGTTTTTGTTTTACGCATTTGTATAAGGTCATGTTGAGCATTGCATTGTGTTAGAAGGTTAGGAATAAGTAGTGATCATGAGCCATCAGGAGTGGTTAGTAGTTGAAGATATGAAAGGGTTTCATGGAGTAAGAAATCAACTAGGATAAGTGGCAAGAAGTTGCAAAATGTCCCATTTTGAAAATTTTCCATCTTAGGTTTAGAGAATGAGCAGCCAAGAGGTGGTTGAGGCTGAGATTAACTAAATTTGGACACCTATTTATGGTGGATTTCGAGCTGAGAGCAAGGTTGAATGTTTTTGGCAATGTAAAATTTTCATGAAAGCAAGAAAAGACAGTGTTGTGGAGT
Organism: Sequoiadendron giganteum; assembly: GCA_007115665.2. Taxonomy (NCBI): domain Eukaryota; kingdom Viridiplantae; phylum Streptophyta; class Pinopsida; order Cupressales; family Cupressaceae; genus Sequoiadendron; species Sequoiadendron giganteum. Next base: position 111,065,242 of record CM021109.1, read on the forward strand.
AATTTTTCTATTTTGCTTGAGTTAGTGTATTGTTGGTCTTGATCAGATGTTGTGTTTGCTGTAGAATTTAATGTAGTTTCTTTCCAAGCACTGTGTGGTATAGTGGCAAGTTGAATTCATCGTTTCTTAGCTTGTTCTTAGACAGTTTTTCGTTGTTTCCCTTGCTGATTAGTCTGGTGAATTGTCAACCATGGAGACTTAGACCTCTGTCTTCCACTATACCTAGTGTATAGTCTATGGGGAATGAGGCTAAGCTCCATGCTTGCACATAGATTAGGTCTAGGAGTCTTTAGTGGTCGAGTGGTCATGAGGAAAGTCACTTCCTAGGTGAGCTTGGCAATGCCTGACTAGGAAGGACAGTGCAAAACAAGCACCTAACTTGCAGGGGTGACCTCTCCTTGCAAAATACCATGGTAGAAAGGTGGAAAGGAGCCTTACAAAGTCTTGGTTACAAGGAGAAGGTCGCAACAGTCCATTGGGTGGAGAACCAAATAACAGTCCACCGGGTGATCAGAAAATGGCTCCAAAAGGCCTAAATTTGCTAATTGGGTAGGATTGACCTATGTACGGACAGTGAAGGAACAAGACCTTTGAAATAGTGAAGAGGTAAGTATCAGGACTATGAATCCATTGAAGAGATTCGGGGTTCATTGGAGGAGATAGGATAGTTACTTCTTTCTCTCGGAGGAAAGGCCTAATTTGGGAAGCCTAAAAATTAGGGAGCTAAAACCCTAGGTGAGGATTTGGAGGTAGCGGATGACAAGTGGAGTTTGGTGAACCTACGAGCACCCTAGGAGGGATGTTGGAAGCTTGTTGAAACCTTTCTACACCCCTTCAAAGAGCAATTGAAGGAATGGAGGTATTTAGCGTTTAGAGAAGATTAAGGGCTAGGGAAAATAATGGTAGAGAAAGCACCAAGATTGGCTTGGTTAGGGAAATGGAAATGATAGTAGGGGTGGCCAGGAGAACCAAGGGTGCCTAAATACTATTAGGGCCTATAGGTTAAGGTGGTGGAGAGTGACACCATAGGGGTTGTTGAGAACAAGGACCTAGAGCATGGAACAGTGAGTGTTCCACCCAATCTATGATCGTGGTCTCGAGCCTTAGCTGTCATCACAAAAGTATGCTCATCAAGGTTTCCTGCGAGTATACTCAAAGATCCTAATGTGAATACCACCGCACGATGATGCATAGGAGCATAAATGTTAGGAGTGGGAGGATCTACAAGAGGTTGGTCATGCACGGGGCATCAGGGATGAACCTATGCCCCTAACCTCTATTGTGGCATGCCGCCACCAACACCTTGAAATGATTTAAAATCAAAATAATTGGGCTTCTGTCCCAAAACAAACTCTGCATATAATTTACTCAAAAAGTATAAGGGACCTCCAAATTATCATGTGGTGGATAGTAAAATACCATCCACCATCACTCCCAAAAATGTGCAAACATTTGTGGATGTTTGCACCAACTCATCGATATTCTAGGTTTATTTGTAGGAATGGGTAGGTTAGTGACAGGGTCGACAAAAAAATGTGCAAGATGGGCTTTTGTTATTTTCAGGTCCAAAATTTGTTTGTAGGACAGACCATTTGAATAAAATTATCTCATATCCTATCTAATTCCACATTAATGGACTTGATGGCATCAACAACATTTTTCATCACGAATGTAAAATGCCTCATGTGTGGTGGAATCAATGCTTCATTTTGAATAACATTGATTTGATTCTGAATGGATGTAACATTGTCATTGATCTGTGCTCGCAAGCAAGCCTCATTGGATCTTGGAGGTGGTGGAGGTGGGATGTTATGAGGTGGAGGTGGAGGTGGAGGTGGAGGGGGTGGAGGTGGAGGGGGTTGAGGAGGTGGATTAAGGATATCATCAATATCGAATTGATCCATGATATATATAAGTGAACCTACATTAAATTATACAAAATTAACAAATAAGTACAAAATTACAAGAAATAGTTAAATTTTAAACATACATTGATTTGTTTAAATAGGATACATACATATACATACACATACATAATTCAACTTGAGCATGTACATACAAATTTCAAAATTTAAGATCTAACTATATAATTTTAATACATGTACATACTAAAAAATAAACTTAAAACATACACAGAAAGCTCATTTATGTCTAAGGCATGTAAATGAAAAAATAAATTTAATTGCTAATTGTGATGGCTTATGGGGTCTTCGTAGGATGGCTTAAGGGGTTGTAATAGGATGGCTTAAGGGGATCTATGAATGAAGGTACTAGGACAAAATGATGGCTTAAGGGGATAAAATTTGGTGAAGTTTCCCAAGGCAACCAAATTTCATTACGTTAAATATATATTATTTTTTAAAATGTACATTTAAAGGATGTAATTAATAACATATGATGGATTTTAAGGGATCATAAGTATAGTTTTAAGGGAATCTATGGCTTAACTATCCTAGGACAAAATGATGGGTTTAGGGTTTAATCCACTTAAACCGTTTTCTTAAAAATCCCCTTTTAAACCGTTTTCTTAAAAATCCCCTTTTAAACCATATTTAAATATATAAAGCAAGTTAAATATATAAAGTAAGGAGTTGTTTTGATTCAAATATCTATATAAAAATTAATTATGATAACATTGTGATAGTAGTTTTTTATGTTGAATATCATGTTATCATCAATATTGAAGCCAAATAAATTCAAAATAAACTAAGTATATCAAAACAATTCTAAAAAAGTTCAAAATGTGTGAATGTAATCCATCATAGATACACCTGTAAAAATTAGAATTAAAAAAAACACCGATTAAAAAGTCAATACAATATTAATTAATAGACTATTTAATATTTCTTACTAAATTTTTATCTTATCATTATACTATTATCTTCATAAATTCAACACTAAAAATATCCATCCAACCAAATTCTTTATAAAATATCCATCCAACCAAAATCTTTATAAAATATCCATCCAAGGTCAAATTCTTTATAAAAAATAAAATCACTATCAGTGTGAATTGAAAAATTCAATAAGATCATTGTCTTAATAAAGTGTTGTGGCTCTTTGCTGTATCTCTACATTTCTCTGTGTTTTCCTTTTTAGAATATGATTATCTCCTCTCCTCTAGCCATCGTTGATGCTTGTCTAAGTGCACATCAATAGACCTAATGACATCAACAACATTTTGCATCGTAGATGCAAAATGATTCAAATGTGGTGGAATACATTCTTCATTCTGAATAGCATTGATTTGATCCTCAATGGATCTAACATTCACATTGATCTGTGCTCACAAGCGAGCACCATCGGATGCAGGTGGTGGAGGTGGGGGGCTATGAGGTGGAGTGGGTGGAGGTGGAGATGGAGGGCGTGGAGGTGGATTACAAATATCGTCAACATTGAATTGATCCATGATCTAGATATAAGTGAACCTGCATTAAATTTCTAATTTCCAAATGTAAGATACAAGTTTTAAAATCCCCTTAAACCATTCAATATAAATAACCTAATTTAATACAAATGAAAAAATGTGTAAGGCTCATTCATGTCTAAGGCATGTAAATGAAAAAACAAATAATTGTTAATGTGATGTGAAATCTCATTAAAAATTGCATTAAATTAGGAGAAATTAAGATGGCTTAAGGGATCCTCATAGGATGGCTTAAGGGAATAAAATCTGGTGAAGTTTCCCAAGGAAACCAAATTTCATTAAGGTCCTCAGACAAAATGATGGCTTTAGGGTTTAGGGTTTAGGGTTTAGGGTAATAGGATGGCTTAAGGGGATCTATGAATTAAGTGCCTAGGAGAAAATGATGGCTTTAGGGTTTAGGGTTTAGGGTTTAGGGTAATAGGATGGATTAAGGGGATCTATGAATTAAGGTCCTAAGACAAAATGATGGCTTTAGGGTTTAGGGTAATAGGATGGCTTAAGGGGATCTATGAATTAAGGTCCTAGGACAAAATAATGGCTTTAGGGATTAGGGTAATAGGATGGCTTAAGGGGATATATGAAGTAAGATCCTAGGAAAAAACATATGATGGATTAAGAGGATAAAATTTGGTGAAGTTCAAGATAATGCTTCTAGCTTTAACTAATTTTTTTATGTCAATGTCAAACTAAATACATGGTAAATCATGAAGCACTATCTTTCTCAATTCTATGTGTTTACTATAAGTTAATATTTTAAAGGGTTATCAAAAGGTTTCAATGTTCTATAAAATTCTTATTGGTTGAGCTACTCATGATATAACTACAATGTTAGTTGCATTTTGAAACATAAAAGGCTTCCAAAATGAGTTCCTTCTAAATAATGGACTTGATAGAACCTGGAAAATGTTGAAGATTGGGTGGCCTTTGGAATAATGAACTTGAAAGTTATTAAAAAAGGTAGTATTCATGAACGAATGGAAAAGATGCGCAGAGCCTTTGAATTATACCTTTACTATGCAATGGCATTGAATCATTTAGAAAACCATTTTTTCTTCACAGAACAACATTTTCTTGTGGAACAGTTGATTGAGATAGCTCTTGTTTTGACTGACCACCCTCTCATGAAATCTCATTCATATTATAATCTTGCATGATCCTATCATGAGAAGCCTTCATCCTCCCCTTCCATGAGAAGCCTCTCTTGAAATTTTTGATGCATTAACACCCCTAACATGAGGAAGGTGGTTTTTAAATTCCTTGTATCTTCCCTTACAGATGTGGTTATTTTTTAAAAAACCAGGTTGTTTCATGAGTATACTTTTGGTCCTTTCTTTAATGGAAAGGCTCTAGTCTATAGTTTAATCACTAAATATTGAATTTTTATTATTGTTAAATTTGGTTGCCTTGAGAAACTTCACCAAATTTTGAGAACTTATTTGATCCCCTTAAGACATGTCATATTAGGACCCCTTAAGACACCAGTTTAGGGTTTAGGATAATAGGATGGCTTAAGGGGGTGAATGTTTTTAATTAATCACATGGAAGAACATTAGTTCATGAATATTTTTGAATTTATGAATAGATTGTCTATTTCCTTAGATAACTTCTATGATCGAGGAATTAAGCACACAACTATAAATTAGCCCACTTTTGACAATTTAGGATAGTCTCTATGGTCTACCCTTGAATTTATAGAAATGTGTATATTTCAAGAAAATAAAAATGTGTCTTGACAAGTTGTTGGAGCTAGATCTTAAAATGGTTTTTGAATCCTTGATTAGTATTGGTAGTTTCTATTCCTTCCTTGATCGTCTTCAAAGTCTATGAATAAAAGGCGTGGAAAGATAGCCTATGACCATAGGTGGATTGATTTTCTATAGATCAAGGCAATCATCCATAGTAAATTTGAAGGTTGTTAAGAATGAGCATAGGGAAAAATGATTCATTGATCCTAAAATAGTTACATTATTCTTGGGAACAAGGTCAAAAAAACCTTTAAGAGGTGAGAAATGTAGGTGTAGGGTTTACAAGAGTGATACAAGACACCACTTAAAATTTTAATATTTGTAATGAAATCACCTATGGAAGGAGAAAGGTATTTCTTTATGGAAAGAAAGTGGTTGAATTAACCTCACCATAATAATATGAAGAGGTGCAACACAATTCATTTCAAATAGATTAAATATTTTATTTAGATATATTATATTTATTACACACACTGATGGACATATAGATTATAACTTTTATTTAAAATCTTTTATTTTCTCTACATTTTTTAATTTAATTTTTACTTTTATATCAATTTAAGATAACACTTGGATGAAATAAATCTAGCCTAAGATAAATCAATCCTCTATCTCCCTTCTCCTAAAGGGTTTCTTTCTCATTAGATTTCTTTTAGCTTCAACTCATGAATTTATTTAGAATAATGGACCCTAGTTTCATGGTAGATATGGATTAATTTTAAGTCATTGGACACCATTCGTAAATTTTTGATTTTCTCTAGATCACTAATGTCACCATTTGGATTTGGTTTTGAAACATTCCTTGCATATTCCAATAGACAAAGTGGTTCAATTGTTGGCTAAGAAGGTGGGAGGTTTTTGTCTAAATACAACTTTTATCTTCACAAGGAATATTGATTGGTTTGATCAAATTTTAGGTGAACCTTGTGAGTTTTTAAACCTAAATCATAAACCTAAGGTTCAAGGATTAGTTCGGTAAAAAACTATATGTATGTTAATATGTTAGATACTAGGTGTTTGTTAATATGCAAATGAAATATAATTTCCATAAATCTAAATATTCAAGCATACAAATGTAAGACATATTGACAATGCAAATGAATTTTTTGCATTTTGAAATGTTCAAGCAACCATATTTAAACATAAATCAATGCAAATGAATTGTTTCCATTTTCAAATATTCAAGAAATCAGATTTAAAACACAAAGCAATGCAAATTAAACCCTAAAATTTCTTGGTTTTCAAATGCAATTTTTTTTGTTTGATTTCAATTTAGGGTTGAAAGGTAAGTTTTTGGTTTTGAATTTAATGTTTGATTTCGATTTAAGGTTGATTTTTTTTTCATTTCGATAGGTGATGGTTTGGTTTGATGTTTTTTGTTTGATTTCAAGTAATAAGGGTTTATTTTTTGTATGTAAATAGAAATGTAAAAACTTAATATAAATTCATACAATAAAAAAAAATTGAAATTCATATCTAATAACCCAAAAAATGTAAAAAATTACAAATAAAAGGGTTGAATGCCTTACTTGGAGGTCACTGTGCACTTTGCTCAATCAAGATCCTGAATGCAACAGAGATAAAATGAGATCGTTTTCGTTATTTTAAAAAATAAATACCTTTACGAAAAAGATCTCATTGTTTACAAATCCGGATCTCGTTTTGTAAAAAGCGAGATCCTGTTTCATTCGAGGTGGCTCAAGACACCAAAATGAAATGGGATCCCAATTTTTAGATATCAGGATGCCATTTTAATTTTTGGCTTAGCACCTTGAACCTAAATAGGATCGCACTTATTAAAAATCAAGATTTCGTTTTGCTGAACCCAATTTCAGGATTTTGGCTAAGGTCAAAACTTCCAACTCAAGTGGACTCAACTTCATGCATTCCTATTTTGGGTAGAAGCATAAGAAGCTCACAAAGGTGCAATAAATGGATAGTTTGTAGACCTTCTTTAGGGAGAACGAGTGACCCACTAAACTCCATGCAGGTTTCAACCAGAGAAAACTTCTTGCTCTGTGGGATCAGGTGTGCCTTGCTATAATGAAATATATCACCTTAGAAGGTCATTTTAAAGTTTTTTATTTCTATCATTTGCTATTGTTGAATCATCTCCACCATAGGATGCGTATTGGTTTCTCGATTTTTCTACTTTCATCCCTTGAAATCTCGATCAAGGAAACCATGGAACTCGTTGCTAAGAATCCTGATAAACCCCATCCTTTACCCCTCCACCAAGGGCTTATCCTTCACCTCTACCATTTTCACCTTGCCCTTTTCCCTTCGAAACCCATATATGCTATTAGAATCAAGGAACCCAAAGCTTCTAACCCTTCCCCTTCAAAACCCTCCCCAACTATTTTTGTGGGCTCCAAGAGGAAGCTCCCTCCCGTTGCCACCCAACCACCCGTTGATACTAAACGTAAGTCTCCTGCTAAAAAGAAGAAGAGTAGCATGGGGCTAGCTCAAATGAAGGCTACCATAGGGCTTTGTGAATTAAAGAAAACCCCTACTAAGAAAGGGGACAAAATGTCTGCTAAAACCAAAGTTGATCAAAAGAAAGAGAAAAAAGGCATAACATTCTATGTCAAGGAGCCTCTCATAGACAATGATGAGGATGACACTGAGTCAAAATAATTGGGGGAGGAAATTGTGGTGGCTGTGAGCGTTGACATAGGGATGGTATAGGCTAGTGTTCGAAGGTTTAATAGGCTGGAAAAACATAAATCGGATGTCCTGGTGGATGAAATATCTAGCAGCTTGGAGCAGGGGAAACGTTGGGAGGATAACAAGCATGAAACGATTGAGGAAAAAAAGGAGTACATGAAAGGACCTAGTCACTTTCCAGAGTTGAACCAAATCATTTTGTGTAGGAGTCCACTTCGAACTCCTTGAATCATCGTGCTCGAGCGGAACAAACTAAAAATGATGGATGTTGTGAAGGATGAGGATTCTAATGACTTGCTCATGTTTACACATTGGAAAGAAAGCTTAACTGACTAACTTGGTTCACCATCAAGGCCATTCATCACTCGGTTGGCACTCTATCGGTGGTAAAGAAGGATGAGGTTAATAAGAAGGCTGTTGATTCTGACCTTGGCAATAGTTTGGCTGGTGAAGATGTGCCAAAATTCTTCATGGAGGAATGGGAGGGTATAGCTAGGTGATGGGGGGTTTCTATTTTTTTTTTGTGGGTTGTTATTTTGTTGTCACTATGTTGTATCTGTGTCTAGTCTATATGATGTAACTAGATAATTTTTGTTATTTTGATTTGATGAACTCTGGCCCTTTGGGCTCTTCATGTTAAGGATAATGCACCCTATAAATTTAGCTTATGTTATAAAAAACAAAATTGATAGATAATAGGAAAGTGACTTAGATGTTGATTATGATGCACAATATTGGTCATTTTAATCTTTAATTCCAAGTATTCCTAAAACTACTCCTTAATAATGTGAACATGATAGGATAAGAAATGCATGATGCCCCAATGTGGTAAAGGTAGCTCTATAAGCATAATTAATCATGTAGGCATAAGATGATATGGAGAAAGATACATTTAATTCAATATAATATGACAGTGTGTTATAAGAGAAGGAGAACACAATGGATAAAATCAGATGCCCCCAATCTAAAAGGGTGTCTCTAGAAGCGTGATAGAATAATATGTGTGAATATGGAGGAAGAATGATGCCTCACAATATAATAGGATGACATGGCACCAGAGACACAATATGGCTACACATGTTATAAAAAATAGGCATGAGCACATAAGAGTAATCTAGGAATGAGGTAAATTGATAAGGCTCATAACTAAAATATAACGATATGGCATATGCATGTGATCTAAGCATGGTAAAAGGTCATAAGTATAAGCATCGAGTAATCAAAGTAGAATATAGTTATTTCAAGGGATGGGATCATGGCTATATATGCATAAAAGAATAAGAAAAATATCATGATAAAATCAAGCATGGATGCATAACAATTACGAAATAAATAAGGAAAAAATAGAAGAAAATGTGGCAAAGATGAAAAAAATAAGGATAAGGTGTGCAAGGGTAATAAAAAATGATATAAACACTTAGAAAAAAATCAAGTAAAAAGAAAAGATGTGTGTACGTTTGATTTAATCAACCTAAATAACATTAAGAAAAGTCTTAACATATGACTAACATCATAAGAGGTAAGTTTTTATTAAAACTAAATATTAGTTTCTTAACAATATTAACATAATTAATATCAACAAGAAAAAATATTTAAAATACAATGAATACAATTTGAAGAACATGAGTTATTTGTTGTGTAATATTTTATATATAATACATTTAAAAGAACCGTTTTAAAATATTATGAACGTAATTTAATAAAAAATAAATACATTCAATTGTTGAAATTTAAAACAAATTAAACTTGCATTTTATTCAAAAAAAATTACGTTCTTTCCTATTAAAAAAGTTTAAAATTTAAAGATTTAGATGAAATCTTATACATAATATTTAAAATTTTATTCTATTTTTTTTTAACATTGTTGTTTATCAATAATCAAATTAAAAAATTATAAATAAAAATTTATTTCTATCAAAATTTAAACATTAATTTATATTAAATATATCAAAATTTTAATATTTAAATTAATTTAATATAAATTATTTTAAAAAAATTCAATTTTTTCCTAACCCACCTAATTTAGCTAGAGGAATGGTGCGAGAGGCAGGCGAGGTGAAGCAGGGTGGAGCATGTTGCAAGTATGGATGTGTTTGATGGTGTTGTCATTAATGTTGTCATTGATGTCAACACAGTTCAGGTTGAGTACAAATGGTACTTGTATAGTTGAGATACTGTAGAAGTGCATAGAGTACATGGAGCTATATTTATGAAGCTGTAGTTGTGTTTTGCCAAGTGCTTTTAAGAAAATTTGATAAATAATGAAGGCAACGTTGAAGTGTGTATTCTGAGTGTGCTTTGGTATTGTGCTCTCCATTTCTTCTTTGTTGATCCTATGCCTGTGTAGATCTATAAGTGTGTTCATGAGTTTCAGTGGATAATATATCTTGAGTTTTAGCTTCTAGTTCGATGGAGAGTAAAAGATATGTTCACCGGTGTCTAAACTGGTTTGGCAGAACTATTTATGTGTGGACTGGGATAAATGTTTTGGCTTTGCAGTCTTCTAATTTTTGGTTTTAGATCTTGCGGATCTAGGAGATGGCTCTTTCTAATGGTTTCTATGTTCTGACTAATTTTCTTGTGGTTTGGCACTCCAAAAGACCTACTCCAAAGCTCTTGTGTTTTGCTCGTTGGTCCGTTTGGACTATTGAAGTGTTCTCTGTGAATGCAGTTTGTTGTAATTACTGTGGATGTATTGAGGTATTCTCAGAGATGGTAAAATGTCTGGTGAAGTGTGTTGAGTGATCCACGTGCGATCATCTTGCTAGAGATGTGTGTAATTCAAAGATATTCAGTGTTTTTATTAGGTTTGGCCGACCTGGTTTCTACACGTCTCATTAAGTTTTTGAATAAATTTGTGGAAGCATGTGATTGATCCAAGATGTTGTTTGGGTCATAAATTAAATATGTAATTGGTCCTCTCTCATTCTTATCCACCACGGGAATGTTGAGTAGCTGACGTAGTTTGAATTTGTAAATGAAATTGTATAGTCAAACTTGGAGAATGTTTCTAGGGTTGAAGATGGTATAAAAGTAAATCAAATTGTAGCGAATTTGATATCCATCCATCCACGAATCGAGAAAGTAAGTGAAGTGTGTGAATAAGTGCAAAAAGCAGAGTGTGGAAGAGTGAATTGAGGCAACAATAATTTAAGGTGTTAGATTCCTGAAAGTAGTGAGCTGATGGTTTCTACAATCTTTTGATCAAGTTGTGAATGTGTGGAACCCTAGTGGTGGATCTTCATTTATCTTTTTTTTGTAGGCAGTGAGCCTCCTTTTGGACAGTGAGTCCTTTGTTGGCAGTGAGCTTTTGTATTTGGGCAGTGAGCCTTTGTATCTGGTATTGCATTACTACTATATTGTGAATTAATCCTCACCATGGTTTTTCCCTCATTGGGTTTTCCACATAAATCTGGTGTCTTTGGTGTTTGCTTTCTTTTATTTTCATTTCATGTTTACACTTAGTAATAGATTGAAGTTAAAGTGAAAAGATTAAGTTTAGGAGTAAAGTGATTTGATACAACTAATTCACCCCCCCTCTTGGTTGTCTTGTGTATTTCAACAGAGTAAAGCAAAGGTTCAACAACGTCAGTTCCACCTGAGGGGTTGTCGAGTGCTCCTCCATTGTTGGGCATCTCACATGAGGTGTAGGTACATGTTATTGCATAGGAAACTATCATTGCACAAAAAGATCAACCTTTTAGTGCCCGATAGAACCACTAGATTTATAAAAGATCCAAGATCCATAGGAGGCGGTTAAGCCATGTCACGAACCCAAGCACCGTACTGCACATCACAAGGAAACCAAGGGTGAAAATCTTGTAACAACCCCTCCAACAAAAGCGAGGGGTTCAAACCTATGACCTCAACTTTGATACCAATTATTGCACATGCGGTTGTCGTTGCACCAAAAGATCGACCTTTTAATGCCCGATACAATCGAGAAATTTATACAAGATCCAAGATCCACATGAGGCAGTTAAGTCATGTCATGAACCTAAGCACCATGTTGCACAATACAAGGAGACCAAGGGTGAAACTCTTGTAACACATGTATATTGTAAATTATTTAAAGTTACTATACTTACAATTTTGTATTTTGAATTTACTATATATCAAACATGCATGTACAAGTAAATATTATAAGCATTATGTCTATGTAAGTAGGTTAACACGACCATGAGAATGGGGATCAAACAAATATTTGATGTGGTGACAATTCAGGAGACATCTAAAGTTTAGGTTGTTTAAAAAGATTCTACACATGTGTGCACAATTTGTTGGTATTTTAAATAGATTTCAATTTACCCCTATTCCAGTACACTTGAATATATATTTTAACCTAATTCAAGTACACATGTGCTTTACATTTGACCTTGTAGGACTTTGTTGGTGCCACTTTCTACCTTGATGAGGTCACACCACCTCAACTAGGACATGCAAAGCAACCTCATATGGTAATTTAAATTTTTGATTATATTTAAATTCAATTACAAATTATACATTGTGAATAACTTAAATTAAATTTAAAATTGAATATATATGCTCATACATGTTAAATTATTTTTCTTTTATAGCATGAGACATGTCCTATAGCTGAGCATGTAGAGATAAGTCTTGGAATAGAGGATGCACAACAACCTTTATGATACAATTTAAATATGATAAATTATAAATTAAAATGAATTAAATAATTTTCAATCGTCTTACATCTAATTTCAACTTTCTTTCTCTTGTATGTAGATTAATTCACAACATGTAGAGACAGGTCTAGGTGCACCAGAGCATGCTGAGCAACCTCACACGGTAATTTAATTTTATGATAATATAAATTAAATTGTCATTAAATAATTTTTAATCATCTTACATCTAATTTCAACTTTCTTTCTAAACCCGCAAAATCCTCTCAATCTTAGGCATAGACTCACATAAAAATCATGAAAAGAGCAATAACTAAATAATGTCAGTCATACAACTGACAAGACCTACTATCACCTTCATGCATGCTAGATAAGGAGGTCAATTGAAGGTCCTACAATGGTGATGTTCCTATTCACTACTTTATCATCTCTCGATGACCCTACATATAAATTTCAAATATATCATTGAGAGGCTTAAGATAAAACATGTAGCATATAAGAATCCGATAAATCTAGGAGATGGAAAAGAAAGAGAAGATTGACAACCAGAAAATGCACCAGCAACCGATGTTTCTCATACCACTGAACACTTGCACCACAAATTGATGTTGTTCTTTTCTTATATACTTTGACAAACTTCAGTATTACCTACAGTCACAATTAGGAAAAAATCAATGGCAGTCATAAATGCATATGACATCAAAAAGTAATGGTGAAAAATCCTTGTTGCAAGGTGTTGGTCCAAAAGAGTGATCAATAACATGACTTTACAAATTCAATGTGCATACTTACAAATCAATCTAGTGAACCATCTGGGTCTGCTCTACTCTTTATTGTGTCGAGTATTGCCTCGTGGTCAGACTCATGCACTTTCCATAAGTTCTTGTTCACAGGTCTGCCCTTATATTTGATCAAATGAATGTTGGTGGTGACGACAAGGTTTGAATAGTTAAGAATTTTTCGCTGCGTGTCGAAGTCCTCAAACAACCAAACTACAACATTCTTAACTGTATACCTTTGAAGCCATGTTCTAGTAACAACCACCGAGCTTGTAGGATATTCTATGTTTTCTCCATCTATAACTAGGGACTCCAATTTATTTTTGGCCTCGATACAATGACACAAATAATAATCTGTACCCTCTTCATTTTCTTCATCTGCAATCACCGCATAAATGTGCCCTACATTGATATGTTCATCTTGTTAGATTTATTTACTAAGCAACATAATAAAACTTGTAAGATATATTACCTGGTTCTAGTAGGTCTGATACATGATCAAAGTCAATAGATGATTTCATCTTCATGATTTGTAGAGCCGTCGGGAGCTAATAAGTGTCAAGTGGGGTTAGAATTCTTACATACCATTTTTCAACCCACTCTGTTGACTCACAATCATTCCATGATTGAAGTGTACATGCATAACAAAAGCATGCCATCTTCCTTGTATGGATAGTCCATGTACCTGCATTGGAGCTTCTAAAAGAGTGTAGCTCGCTCAATCTTGTTAGTGTACAACAATCCTCATATTTTGCAATGTTAGTATCATCTTCTAAATGAAAAAATCTATGAACTAAAGAATTACCTTCACTACCTAGACCCATTGCACCATTGCACCACTGGACAATTGATCTTGCATCTCTCAACTTTACACTATTTGTGTACTTTAACTCTTCTCGTGCTAGGGATCTTTTGATACATGCAGCTGCTCCATCATGCTCCCCCTTTCCATGCTTGGCCTCTGAGAAGTTCCACATATGTTGAACACCACTAATCCTATGCATCCTGCTCAACCAATAAAACATTCCGGCATTCTTGAATTGTGATGTACAATTATTTGAACATATGATATGCTGACTAAATGATATGCCCCTGCTAGCCAGATCAGCATAGAACATATGAAAGAAACCTTGAACAAACTTTGTAGAATGTGTGCGATCATCACTAATGTAAAAGTGATACTCCCTCAATACTTTCCTATTTTCCTTTGTACTATCATTTGCATGAATGAATACTATATGCACAAATATAGCAACCTACACGGAGTTGTAGTACTATGATTTCACCTCGTTCTGTGGTTGTAGTGTGTAGTTCTCAACGAATTCAACAACTGAAACGATATGAAAAAGTGGAAATGTGTCCTTGCATAACTTGAACTGTGAGTCCAACCATTGTGCTCTGTGTGTATGCATTGCATAATCATAGACCACCTGATCACCAAAAATTCCCATAAACTGATACACTGGAATCTTATCACTGACCAATTCACACTTCTTTGCTTCTTTCCCATCTTTTAGATTGTATGCCACTATCTTATATTTGCCAAATTCCACAATTTTGTCTCCAATTGTGTGTTTACTAGCCATGTGTTGGAAAATTGGAAAATGTTGCATGCCACCACAATGATCACATGTGCCATCCAAACATGATTTTTTGTAAAAAAATTGACCATGCTCTCTTTCACATAAAATCGAAGACAAAAATTTTCTTGACGATTTAGGTGGAGGCATTATGTTACATTCCTGCAAAACATTGTCATTATGCATATCTACACATATACGTCGATAAACTTCATAATGGTTAGAAAACTTAATATGAACCCTACAACAAAAAGTAGTGCGTGTGATTTATTTTGACATAAAAAGGCTTTAGCATTTCAAAATACCTTTGAAATATTTTAATTTCAGGAAACATCTATACAAAATCAGCAAAAAATTGGGTTTGAGTGGTATCCAAATAATGCATTGGATGTGGCTCACAGTTTTTACTACCAATTCTCCTTCTTACAACATCTCTTTGATTAGGAGAGGTCCTTGTGTTATCCTTCCAATAATTCACAATTAAAGATCTCAAGCCTTGAGCAATTCTTGTGTCTTTCTATGGCACTCTACCCGAAAATGCCCATAACTCATTGCTATTTGGATCCTCCACTCTTTCACGCCTTCCTTTAGCACTCATTAGAGATGATATACTTATTTTCAAAGACTTACTTGCCTTTGTAAGGTTCACCTTGTTCCTTGTTTGACTGATTAACAGTGTTGTCATCACACGTCGTGTGGCACAACTATCCTTCGTGCGTGAGGCAGAACCCACACTCTCATATGCACTCATCAAGTTATTTACAATGGAATTTTCACTTGAGTCATTAAAAAATATTAGCCCAAGAGCCTTCATGGTGGGCCTAAATTTGAGTTGCCTCATCATTTCAATTAATAGTTGGCATCTTCCACCCTCACTTAGCTTCGCAAAAAACAAACTCCATATCCTTTGTGCATATCTTTGACATGTATGTTTTGGAATCTTATTAGACATCCATTTCAAAATATTGGAATCAATATCAATCAAAAATGTCGGTTTTCTATGCAAAAATCTAGGAGTTCTCAAATGTAAATTTGTGTCAATATTGGGAAGGTCAACAACATCGGGGATAGATTGTGTACCTTCAATTGGATGTGCAATTGATGACATACCTTGAGATTGACATGTAAAGGATGTTGTACCTCCAACTTGAGATGTCGTTTGTGGAGTGCCTTCAAATAGAGATGTGTTTGCTGATGTACTTTCAAAATGCAATATTTTTGATGGTGTGTTTTCAATTGGAGATGTGATTTCTGATGTACCTAGAAAACCACATGTTGTTGTCAATGTGTCTTCAACTAGAGATGTGCATTGAGCTTCACCTATGGTTGATGATGTGCCCCCAACTTTTATATCCATTCCTGTCCTTCCACGAACTTTCCTCATTCGTGCCCTTTGTTTTTCCAATTTGACATCTCTCTTAGATTGCATGGGAATTTGTGGCTGTATGGGATGCAATTCCTTTGCTTCACGAGCTACATTTTTTGATTCTCTTCTCCTTGCATTTTTAGCTACACATTCTTCTGGTGTTAGAGGCTTCGGTTGTTTCCTCGGCATGACCTTTAGTGCTACATGTTCACAAACACACATAGAACAAAAGTAATTAATGCATTTTACAAAAATATTGATACCGCTGATTACATTGCATTAAATAAAAAACACACCAAAGAAGTTTACGAAAGAAGGCAACGAGTTGTTTGGAATTATCAAACATGTCTATGCTACACAATATTTTTCATACATGATGGAGTTAGATGTCTATAGGGTTAGATATTAGAGTAGGGATTTTGAGTGTGTTTGAAGAGTTGGCAAAGTACCTAGAGGCTGATTCAATACATGTAGGGATTCATAATGAACTTGTTCAAATATTTAGAGGAAGGATCTTAATAGACTTACACACAACTTGATCACTTAACTTACCAAGAAACACCATTTTTGATGCAGAGAGGGGTGGAAACCATTCAATACAACAAATCAATGAGAATCAATCAGATTCCAAAGCAAAACCAGATGTTCAACTGAAAATCCCAACTTCTACGAAGCTTTCCCTAGTAGCATAGGTAACCTGATTCAAGGGCCTTTTCACCAAGATTTTCCAAAACACTTGACAAACTCAGGGATGATTAAGATACCCATTTTCAAGTTATAAAACATAGGTAAATCCCAACATCAACTCCTTTGGACCAACATTGACTTCCAATAGACCCACCTTGGAAAAGGCTATTCAATTGGCCTAATATAGAAAGAGAGTACCTTTTAAACATTAAATATTCACTCAACATCCTCAAAAAGAAGTATTCTATGTGTCAAAACCTCCAATTTCTTGATTTTTTTCCAAGTCCAAGACCTCTAGACCCCTAATACACCAAACCCTCAATTTCAAGAAAAATACTTGGGTTTTTAATGAAACTCCTATCTCCCGGACCTGCCAAACCCATACAAAGCACCAAACACACTTACCAAACCCCGCACATGGTGAATAATACATTACATGGACAGTCCTTCCCACACTTTGTCAAAACACCACTTGAAGCCCTAATTTTCTCCATGAAAAGACCTTGCTACAGTCCTAGAACATCATCCCAAACACCCAACCTTGACCCCACAACATTATAAATAGGTTAGCCATGTATTTTAAAATTTAGAGGACCCATTCCACAAGTTATAGTAGGCAGAAAAAGTGTAATGGTCGAATTAAATAATGAAACCCCTCAATCCAAGAACACTGTGAAAGTAGGTAGCAGCAGTAAAAACAATTTAAATTTTGCTATACAAATATTTAGAACCTCTAAATAGATTAAAATGAAAGCTAATTCACTAATCTACAACATCCAACTAGTTTCATATCATCTTAGACTCCGTAGAAGCCGTACAACAACAAAAAAAGTGAGAGAAACTAGTAAATTTCTAGAAAATAACGTTCTTCTTGATAAAAAAAAATGGGGTACAAATCAACCAACAACCTCTCCTTCGAGGCATTGAAGGTTATTAAACATATTTTTATTTGATTCCAAATCCCTCGAACTCTGCAACTTTTGCATCTTTTAGCAACTTTTCTGACAACATTTAGCCAAATTGCAAGCTATGACACAACTGAACTCCCTTAGCTCCAAATACATTATAAAATGGTCTAATTGACCTTATTGAACACAATATACTCAACAATAACTAAAATCCTAGCATTTGACCATGCTCACTAAAAGATGACATTTTTGACAAAATTGAGCTTACAAGGTGCTTGTGTACCAGAGGCCTAGAATGTTGATTTTGAGGTTGTGGACCTTTTGACTAGCATTATTGAACTTGAAATTTATAAAGGTTATGATGAACAATTCACGGATTAGAGTTTCTAGTAATATTGAGTTTATTTCATTTTGTTAGGAGTGACTGTTGTATGAATACAATATATCGAGCAATAGACTTACATATGGTGGGTTTCATTAAAATCTTCCAGAGGTTTAGAATGGTAGTCATCTTAAAAAGCATAGCTTGTTATTTATGGATGATCTTTATTTTGTTTTAGATGTGAATTGGTCAGTTTAGCATTGAATTGAGGTTTTTGAGATTGAAGATTGTTTGAAACTGATCTAATTAAATGATTGTTGAAGGTTTTGTCTCCCTGCTCTGCATCACTGACCTAGGGTATAAGTTGTTGCCACCTAAATGAAAACTAGAGACTCTTGTGTTTATTTTTCGCAAAACCAAATTTTTTATTGTCAATGAAGTCATGAAGAATATGAATTCAAAAAAGGGTTTTTGATGCTATATCTTATAATTATTCACTATTTCTTTGGCAATGAGGTAACTTAGAAAGACAATAAGCATTCTCAATTGCACAAAATTTCCCATTTTTTAATTTATTAGAAAGGTAAATGGTATGAATGAATGTAAACTTGCATTATCAACTATGTCAACTCACTTGAATTTATCTAAGCACATGTTCAATGAAGGTGAATTTTTTATGGAACAAAAAAATTAATGGACACTTGCATTAACATTGATGAAAGCTATTAGGTTTTCCAAATTAGATGAAAATAAAAGTTTTCCAAATTAATTGAAAAAGAATGAAATACAGTGAATTCCACTAGCCATGCTGGAAATGGACTACTATAATCAATGCAAATAGAATTCATAAGTAAATTTATGTTAAGTAAATGTCATGTTTTTAATTTTTTTGTTCTTCAAACTCATAAAAATTGAACTTTTTTATGCAAATCCCATCTAATTCAATGTTGAATTCTATGTCCAATTGTTATGATTAATAAAATCATGAAGGAAATTTAGTTTATATTGTCAAAAACAAACAAATATACTAAATATAAACATTTCAATTTACCAAAATGGATATATTACCTCAGATAATGTAAAATGATGTAGAAACTTCAAAATGTCTTCTTTTACATTGTCTACCATGCAGATTGGTACAATATGAATTCAACTGCATAAAAAAAGGTGTTTTTGACTTGGATAAAGCGCTGAACTAGAAGAATTCACGAGAATGTGGGCCTGAATCACGAGGTCAAGTCTTATTTTACTGTTTCAAGGTAAAACACATTTGGCACTCTCCAAATTTGGTGAGCGCCAAATATGTTGTTTTGAAAAGGAGAGACCTGCGAGAGAGGGAGAGAGACAAAGTGGGAGAGAGATAGAGGGAGTGAGAGAGAGAGGGAGAGAGTGGGAGAGAGAGAGGGGGGGGTAGGAGGGAGAGACTTGAGAGAGAGAAAGGGAGAGGGAGAGGATGTGGGAGGGAGAAACCTAAGAGAGAGAGAGGGAGAGAGGGGGGGAGGGAGACACCCAAGAGAAGGAGAAGGAGTCAAAGTGGGAGAGAGGGGTGGGAAGGAGAGACCTAAGAAAGTAGGGTGGGAGGTAAGTGAGGCCTGACAGAGAGGGAGTCAAAGTAGGAGAGAGGGGGTGGGAAGGATAGACCTAAGAAAGTAGGGTGGGAGGTAAGTGAGGCCTGACAAAGAGGGATTGTGAGAGAGGGAATTGGAGTGACACTAATTAGTGTAGGTAGCATGGGAGGGAGTGAGACACAAGAGAGACCCCCATCCATCAACCCCCATACCCTCTTAATCCATCAACCCTTAAATCCTAATCCCTCAACCCCTCTACAATCTTAATCCCTCAACCCTTAAACCCTAATCCCTCAACTCCTATACCCTCTTAATAGCTCAACCCTCAAACCTCAACCCTTAAACCATAATCCCTTAACCCCTATACCCTCGTAATCCCTCAAACCTCAACCATTAACCCTTAAACCCTTAAACCCTAATCCCTCAACACTTAAACCTTAACCCTCAACCCTTAAACCCTAATCAGTCAACCCCTCTATAATCTTAATCCCTCAAGACAAAGAGAGAGAGGGGGATGGGGTGGAAGGGAGAGACCTGAGAGAGAGGTAGAGAGATAGAGTGGGAGAGAGAGGGAGTGTGAGAGAGAGAGAGGGGACGAAGATACCCGAGAGAGAGTGAGAGAGAGAGAGGGAGAGAGATAGAGTGAGAGAGAGGGAATGGGAGAGAGATAGAGGGAGTGAGTGAGTGAAAGACCTAAGAGAGGGATTAGGGTAGGGAGTTTAATTGGGTTTAAGTTTTGATGGATTACAGTTGAGGGTATTGGGTTGAGGGTAGAGGGTAGAGGGTTTAAGGGTTTAGGATTTTAGGGTTGAGGGTTGAGGTTTTAGGGTATAGGGTTGAGTGTTTAAGGTTTTAAGGGTTGAGGGTATAGGGTTGAGGGATTAGGGAAGAGAAGGTGGGATGTATGGAGGGAGAGATGGAGGGAGAAGTGAGATAGAGATAAGGAGAGAAGAGGAGGGAGGGAAAAAGATAGATGAGGGTTGAGGATCCAATGTATAGGTTAGATGGTTGAGAATTGAAGGTATAGGGTTGAGGACCTATAGGGTTGATGGTTTAGGGTATTGGGTTGAGGGTATAGGGTTTAAGGGAGATGGGAGAGAGATAGATGGATTGAGTGAGTGAGAGAGAGACCTGAGAGAGGGAGAGGGGGTAGGATGGAGAGACTTGAAAGAGAGAGAGAGGGAGTGAGAGAGAAACAGAGGGAGGGTTAAGTGTAGAGGGTAGAGGGTTTAATGGTTTAGGGTTTAAGGGTTAATGGTTTAGGATTTAGGGTAGAGGGGAGAGAGATAGAGGGAGTGAGTGAGTGTGTGAGAAAGAGAGACCTAAGAGAGGGATAGGGGGAGAGGGGGTAGGAGGGAGAGTCTTGAGAGAGAGAGGGAGGGAGTGGGAGAGAGATAAAGGGTAGAGGGTATAGGGTTTAAGGGTTAAGGGTTTAGAGTTTAGGGTTTAGGGTAGAGGGGAGAGAGATAGAGGGAGTGAGTGAGTGAGTGAGTGAGAGAGAGAACTGAGTGAGGGAGAGGGGGTAGGAGGGAGAGTCTTGAGAGAGAGAGAGAGGGGGAGGGAGTGGGAGAGAGATAGAGGGTAGAGGGTTAAGGGTAGATGGTTAAGGGTTTAAGAGTTTAAGGGTTAAGGGTAGAGGGGAGTGTTGGTTCTCAAAAGTGCAGTTTTTAACCAAAAGAGTTTTCCAAGCTCTTACAACACTTTTGGCCAACGTACAAGGCCAATTGATGGAATTGATGCAATTGTACCTTATGCTCTTTAGGTTCTGCAGGATCTAGGCAGGTGTACCTATATGAATAATGACGATTGAAATGTATTTCATGTTCAAACAATCTATCCACAATGGAAAATGGATGTGGATAGATAAAAACCCTACAACTATGCCTACAACATAAAGGAAAGGATCTGAAAATATTTTTTTAAATGAACTTTATCTCCTGGGTTATGACTGACCAATGTTTTCTATCCACATGGGCAACGGAGTCAAAAATATCAAGAATTCTAAGTGCTCCCCTTTCTAACCTAATTCAAGTTGTTAGGCACATTTAAGGTATGAAATTCTATGATTGGCATATTATTTCACCAAATTTATGACTTCCATAAAATTGTGCTAGAATGTTTTCCTACCAGGTTCTTCTTTAGCCATCCAACAAAAATCCTAAAGTCAATGTGAATTGTTTAAAAGGATTTAGTTCTGCCTTGCAAACACCAAGTAGTCAAATCACACAAAGTGAAAAATACACTGCGATAAATTAGAAATATACTTGATATATTGATTTAAATGACTTAAAAAAATTCTAATTGGAGACAACCAGATAGGAAATACATAAATTATAGCATCTCAACAACTGAAATCAGAAAATATGTCACCAATTTATTAATGTTTTCTCCATTACAATCTGTTTCAAGAAAAATTGTTCATCACTCCTATTAGAACCAAAAATTTCCATAAAATTTCCTAGTGTTTTCCTATTATTTTCCATAAAAAATCCATGAAAAAAACCTAAAGTTTTTTCCATTTACACCCATCATTTTCCTACCTATTTCATAGAAAATCATTTTTCCCATCCAAAATGCTAATACACCTTATACCTTACCCCACTGCCTTATTGTTTACTTTTTATGTCTTTACTGCTTTACCGTGGCCTCCCACAAAGGGGCCTGTGGTATGGCGGTAGCGGTTATGGAGCAAGCAAAGGGAGCTTACCTCCGCACCATGTGTGGTCTTCAAACACACTGCGGTGGCATGGTAAACAGCCACCAAGGTTAGTCAAAGGCTATTACTACACTGTGGCCAGTCAGAAAGCAAACCACAGTGGCACAGTGGAGGGAGAAAGGTTTACCGCTACACCGCGCACGGTCAACACAATGACCGCGGTGCCGTGGTGAGCAGTGAGATAACCGGCGGGGCAACAGTCATCATGGTTACTGTGGTACCACCATCGTTTAGAGGGGTGACCATGGTAGTGTGATAGAATAGACATAAGCAGTGAGGTGTCAGTGGGTGGTGATTAGCGAACAACTACTGCTACACCGTGGCCAGTTAAGAATGAACCCGTGGTTTAGCGGTAAGGGGACAAGTGATAGGGGAGCAATCAAAGTCAGAGCACCACGGAACCTCATGAAGACATAAAGTTGAATGCGGTAAGGTGGTAGGAGATGGTAGTGAGAGATAGTGACACTGCTATACCATTCAATGTTGCCTCGATGTCTCTGCTAACCGCTTACCATTCTGTCGTGGTCTCCATCCTGACCGATGGCGGTACCGTGGTATCTCTTCGGACTGCTTCCTTGCCGGTTGTCTCACCATTCACCACGCTACCATTGGTTATGTGTTGACTTCTCGCGGTTGTGCGGTAAACATTTCTTATGATTGAGGTGAAAGTTTATAAAGGGTAGACAAATGGCAATAAAATATATTCAAACATAACGGATGAGAGAAATGAATTATTAAGAAAAAGAATAGTGAAATATTAGGAATTAAATGGGGATAAAATGTGAGGGCCATATAGGCCAAAAATAGGGCAGTGGAACAAGGATAAAATATATTGTAGCATTGTAAAAGGGGGTGAATGATATTTTATGAAAAAAATAGTGAAAACATTATGTTCAAAATAGGAAAAAACCCTAGGGTTTTCCATGGAAATTTTGGATTCTAATAGGGAGAGACATAGGAGTGAGTGAGAGAGAGATACTTGAGAGAGGGAGAGGGGGTAGGAGGGAGAGAATTGAGAGAGAGAGGGAGAGGGAGAGGGAGTGGGAGAGAGATAGAGGGTAGAGGGTTGATGGTAGAGGGTAGATAATTTTAAGTGTTTAGGGTTTAAAGGTTAAGGGTTTAGAGTTAAGGGTAGAGAGAGGAGAGAGAGAGAGAGAGAGGGAAAGAAGGTGGAGATATTGAGAGAGATGAGGCAAGGAGGGAGAGATAAATAGGTATAGAGGGAAAAATAGGTAGAGATAAGTAGATATGAAAGCATAGATATAGGGAGAGGTAGGGATGGAGAGAGAGGTCTAGGTAGATAGAGGGGGAGGAGATAAAGAGAAGTAGAGGGTAGAGTGTTTAAGGGTTTAAGGGTTAAGGGTTTATGGTTTAGAGTTAAGGGTAAAGGAGAGAGAGATAGAGGTAGTTAGTGAGAGAAAGAGAGGGAGGGAGTGGAAAAGAGATAGAGGGTAGAGGGTTAAGAGTTAAGGGTAGTAGAGGGTAGAGGGTAGAGGGTAGAG